>CM077082.1:82826347-84026347 GCA_039513925.1 Platanthera zijinensis
TTTGGGTAACCCGCCCACTCCACTTAAGCTCTCAAATGACCTACTCCTCTCCTATTATTTAAACTGGAATAACCATGGTAAACAAATGGTGCGGAACAAAAAAATTAAAAGATTGAATAAAAAATAAAAAAACAGATGTAAACCACGTCTACCGAGACTCGAACCGGCTATCATCAGTTCAGAAGTCAAACACTGTATCCACTATGCCATGAAAGTTTTCAACTTATAAGAGCACGGATATATATATATATATATTAACTAAATAATTTCATTATTTTTTTATTGCGCCCTGTTCAATTAAGCCAGCGGGGTTATTTTTGGCCTTTTATTTCTTTTTATTAAATTAGATTATATTAGAAATTAAATTATATTACATAATTTCAATAATTTAAAATTTTAATTATATTAGAAAACATATTTTTAATAACAAAAAAAATATAAAAACAGATTTTAAAATAAAAAATAATCTTTTTTTAAATTTTAAATAATAAACAAAAATATAAATATTAACAAGCGGCGGGGGCGGGCGAAGCCCGTCAGGGACGGGCGGATACTATTGCGTGGGGGACGGGAGGTCGTGCAATGTCAGTAGCCACCGTACCCCGGGTGTCCCCCTTTGTGCAGTGCATGGTAGTGATATTTCCCGGTTGTCACGCTAGATAACCTTCACCGTAAACAACGCACAGGAGGGGCCATGCATGCCCGTAGTGTTTGATAAACAAATAAGATAGGAATGGCAGTCTTCCATTTTCTTTAATAAATATTAGCAGAAATAATTGCCAGAAACAGATTTTTATTAGAAAATTTTGCATCACATTCATCAGAGTTTGAGATTAGCATTGTATTAACATAATACTTTGAAATTAGTAGAACTTGCAGTTTGAGAATGTACCTCGCTAACAAAGGTTTTAGGTGAGCAGCGGTTAGAGATCTTAGGACTCCTTTCAATTGAGCTCCTTCCTGGGGTAAGCTTGGAAGTGGCTGAATCAGAATCAGAACCCCTATTCTTCCTAGGGCGACAAGCTTTGGGAGTGATAGGAGATGTCTTCTGCAGAGTTTCTGCTGATCCATTCCTGATTTAAAAAAATGGTTTTGCAAGTTCAGACAAACATTTGATGCAGTGACACCTGTCAAAAAGTACATGCAGTTGACAAACACTAAGAATCTCACTTTTACGATGACACAGTGGAAGATGATAAGCATGAGTAAATTGAAAGGGGTCAAGCAACACTGAAAACACGAGTTACGTTAGACAAAAATTTTAATCATGATTCCTTAATCAGCGCACATCTTGCACACAAAGTAGAAAATACCAAAATCCCATAATTAGATGGAGATCGCAAAGTAATACTGAATCAGGCTCTCAAGTGAACTACTCATCAATCAAATTATGTCATGGTTAAATTGTATGCCAGACATTGTGTACTTGCGCCTACTTGGATGAATATTGTAATACTTGCATCAGTATGACTTTATTATTTAATAGATTTCAATAATATACAACAACAACACTCAAGCCTTTATCCCACTAGTGGGGTCGGCTATATAGATCATTTGTTGTCATTGTATCCTATCTTTTGTCATTGATTTCAGTAATATATGTTCATATAATGCTAGAGGTTGAGAAGATAAAAATCACTATAAACATAAATATTGTTGTGATTGTACAGACACCTGCGAAATTTTATATAAGAACAGTACATTTTATAGGACGTTCTATTATTTATACGATGTATGACCTCAAAATCATTAATACAAAACTCGTATTGATGACTTCAAACTAATATGGTGCCTTCCTCGAATATTCCTGATCAACAACTTTTAAAATGATCTCATTTATGAATTATGGATTTACATATAATTATTCTAAAATGAATTGTTAGATTTTTTGAAGGCTTCTCATGTGCTTTGAGATGTTCGTGGATAGTAATTTAGGCTTCATTTGGCGCGGCGTTTGGGGGCCGCGTTTGCGGCAAATGCCGCCGCAAGGCGGGTAACCAAACGCCCGGCGGCGGCATTTGTTGCGTCTCCACCCGCCGCGCCATGAGGAATGGAGCAAAATGCGGCGTTTCGAACGGCCCCCCCCCCCCTCCGGTTCGAGCGGCGTCCCGGCTCCTCCCGCCCTCGTTTCCAAACACCTTACCAAATGAAGCCTTAATTATACAAACAGTGATAGTGTTGTTCTTATGAAATGTAAAGGATAAGATTTTATGATGTAATTTGGATAATAGTTTACCCTTTAGGAGGCTTCAGAAAGAAAATGATGTTATTATTGAGGAAATAATCTCTGGGGAATTATATGAAGATAATATTAGATATTATAATGATAATATGTACACATATATATACACACGCAAGTGATAGAGCACGGCCCCCCGTTCCATGTGCAACATTACCCGGCTCGCGGCGGCGGGCTTCGCCCGCCCCCGACAGCGGGCTTCCCCCTCCATTTAATTTAGTGTAATTGTTTTGTTTAATTTTATGTAATTAGTTTAGTGTTTTGCCTTTTTTAAGTAATGTTTTTTATTTTTTTTATTTTAATAATTTTTTGTAGATTCCTGGAAGGTTTCTAAACAAAAGGAATCTAATTTTGCCGAGCTTTGAATACCGGGGAGATTTAATAAAAACGGCAGAGCTTTAATTATTTTAATCATTTTTATAGTTTCGATTAATAAATTCCTCCATGCCAATCTGCATTAATGGAATATTGGGGAGATTTTGTCCTACATCGCAGGAATTGAAGATGTTTTTGGCATTAAATAATTTCAGACGGCAAGAGGGTATGATGTGTAAGATCTATCTTGCCACTGGCCTGGTTGTTTGCTGCCTTAATTATGCCCCCGGGGGAGCTGAGTTTATGTGCTAAAGTTTTCAAACTTCGAAGGATAAAATTGTAATTTAGCATTGTAGGGCAGTAGCCCTATTAAAATTATATGTTTTGGACCCCCTACCATCCTAGGTGCAGGAGTCCTATGAAAATGTAAATGGGCTGTCATGATTCATTTGTTTGACCAAACGGATGAGATGTTATGATCTAATCAGATCGGACGATCCAGATTCATCGGATGGGACATCATGGTTTACATGGTATGACAAGAATAGATTTCTTTATATAGGAAAAATATATATTGTATGGTAATGACATGTGAATAGTGTTGTGACAGAAATTGCACACGATCTCACGATTTGCTAAGAGAGAACCGGGAGGAGGGGGTCGAATACCCTGAGGTGGTTATGGATGAGCTAAAACGAAATGAGTGGGGGTCGCAAGCGACAAGACCAGATTTTCCGCAACAGCAACTCGTTGTTGGTTATTTTATTGCTCGCAGAGAATCGGTTGCACAAAGATCTCACTACTAGCAGGAGATCGCAGTAACTAGAAGGGCACAAGTTAGAATACGCAGCAGTCCGATGCTAGGTCTCTGATCCCTTTCAAGTAACTGTTCACCCCAATTTATACTAGTGGGGGACTGCCCGAACGGACAGGTAGAAAGAAGACGGGTTGTCTGGGTTATAGGAGAAACGGGCAGAGATGAGAGAAAATACATGGTGTACAAAAAGCATAAAAAGCTACACCATGCGGACACCACATCAAAGTCTGTGTGACCTCAGGCAAAGAAGAACTGCACTAAGAGAATAGAACTAAGTTAACTATAAGGCCGAGCGGACTCTGAAGGCTGACCGCCCAAGATGACAAGGAAGAATCCGTCTGTCTTGTAATGTCTGGAGTTACTAGGATGCGTGAACATTGAAGACTGATCCGCCCAGGCCACAGAGAAGGATATTAGCTAGCTTGCAGATGATTAGAGTTATAGGGCGAGTGGACCACAAAGGAGTGACTGCACGGACATCCCGAAGAAGGAATATTGCGACTTTCAATATTTGTTGGAGTTGGTGACCGGGCAGTCTGGCTTGGCGGGTTGATGACCGCGCGGTCTGGCGGTTTCCCTTCAGCGGTTTGGTTGTTGTGTGTTGCTGTCTGTGGTCCAAGCGGTCTAGCGGTTTGTCACTGGCGACTTGGAGACCGGGCGGTCTACCGGTCTCACATGGCGATCACCCTCTCTCTCTCTGGCTGTTGCCGAGCAGTTAGCCCTCCTGTCTAACCGCGCGGCTTGTGCGGTTTGTGTCTGTACAGTCCGCTTGTGTCATGTAAATTTTTAGTCTCACATCTCTTATTTGTATTCTCTCTTATCTCCTTCATTCTATATAAGGGAGGTCATACCTTTGTAATAGATACTTTTTTCGGATAATAAAGTTACAGTTAAACCACTTCCGGTTTGTTTTAGTTCGTTTCTCACATGGTATCAGAAGACTCGATCTTTTCCTCCTGATTCTGTGCGCCCTCCCTGTCCGCGCGGCTTGCTTCTCCTGCTTGCGCCCTATCCGCGCGGTCTCTTTCTCTCCTTGTCGTTGTCCTCTGTGTGCGCGACCTCTTTGTTCCTGTGCTTAGTCGCCGCATTCTGTTCGCCGCGACCTGTTGCCCTGTGCGCCGCGACCTGTTGCCCTGTTCGCCGCGACCTGTTGCCCTGTGCCTTGTTTTGTCATTTGCTTCTGTTCGAGCGGACTGTCTTTTAGCCGCTCGACTTCTATCCATCTGCTTGATTCTGCGGTTTGGTCGTGGCTTCTCTGGCCGCTGGTGTCTGACATCGTGACCGCTGCAGATCTTCTTCTTCCTATCCGCGCGGCTTGTTTCCTAACCGCGCGGCTTCCTGTTGTTTGCTCCTATGGCTCTTTCTGATGCTTCTACTGCCACCACTCCTACCACCACCCCTGTCGCCAATCCGGCTCCGCCTCTTCCTCCTACTCCTTCCGGGAACCTTGGCACCGTTTCCAAGCTAGTCGGCTCCAACTACCCGGATTGGAGCGTCTCTTTCACCTTTCTCCTTCGCTCGCAACGCAAACGTCACCATCTCATTGATGACCCTCCTCCTACCACTTCACCTCTCTTTGATGACTGGGATGCGAGTGACGTGCTTGTGCGTACTTGGCTCGCTAACAGCCTACCCGATGAGTGTCTTCCCGTCATCCGTCATGATGACACGGTCAAGGCCGCTTGGCTTCATCTGGCCGCTCTGTACTCCAAAGGGGCTCAGACGTCCCGCATCTATACGTTGTATGCGGACCTATTTGCCCGGCCTACCTTGTCTCCTGCTGCTGCCTACCAACAGGTTCAGGCTCTTGGGGCTGAGATTCTTCAAAATTGCCCCTTTTCTGCGAATTTGGCTCAACAACACAAACACTTCCAGGAGCTTCTGGTTGTGTGTTATCTGCTCCGGCTTCCTGATACTTATGACATGATCCGCCAGCAAATTCTGGGTGAAGCGGAATCTCCTACCTTAGATGTCACCGCTGCCCGCATCGCCGCTGTCACCTCTCTCCTTCAGCGCCCGCTTCTGCCCGCTCCTTCTCCACCAGACAATTATGCTCATCAAACTCAGCGGAGTGGCTCTGGTAGCCGCAGTCACCAGTCTGGCGGACGTACTTCTTCCCGCTACCTCTGCTCTCACTGTGGCCGCACCGGACATACTTCAGACCGCTGCTGGACGAAGCATCCCCATCTTCGCCCCTTCGGTGACTCTTCCGTCTCCTCTTCCAAGCCGTCTGCTTCTGTGGTCACATCATCAGGTAGTGCCCACGTGGTGACTCAAGGTAAATGGCTTATCGACTCTGGTGCAACTAATCACATGACGGGCAATCCTCAATGCTTCTCTCTCCTCGAACAGCATGATCGGTTGCCCCCGGTCCTCATTGCAGACGGTTCTCCCTCCCCGGTTCATGGGTCGGGAGTGGTTCATGTTACTCCGTCCCTTCGACTAGCGGACACTATATGTGCCCAAGTTTCCGTGCAATCTATTGTCGGTTACCTCTTTATGCAAGCAGCTTCAGTGTTCTGTGACGTTTACTCCGACTTCTTGTTCTTTTCAGGATCCGAGCTCCCAGCGGACGATTGTTACTGGGACTGAGAGCGGAGGCCTCTACTTCCTCGACAACGTTTTCGCTTTGTCCGCCTTCTCTTCTTCTTGTACGGATCTTCTCCAATGGCATCTCCGTCTCGGTCATCCTCCACCATGGCTTCTACATCAGCTTCTACCTCACCTCCCTCCCTCCAGTACTCCTCTCAACTGCGACGCTTGTCAACTTGGCAAGCATCACCGTTCCTCCTTCCCGCCGAAGCAAGGTCGGGGCTCCACTCGACTGTTTGATCAAGTCCACTCCGATGTCTGGGGACCTGCTCCTACCCTCACCATTAGTCGGGGTAGTTCTTATTTTGTAACTTTCATTGATAATTTTTCTAGATGTACTTGGGTGTATCTCTTACGAGATCGCTCTGAACTTTTTGATGTATGGCTCTCTTTTATCATTTGATTAAAAATCAGTTTGGTGTTTCTATTAAAACATTTCGCTCTGACAATGCTAAAGAATACTTGGGTCATGCTTTTACCACTTTTTGTGTGCAACATGGCATTATTCATCAGACGAGCTGTGTTTATACATCCCAACAAAATGGGGTGGCGGAACGCAAAAACCGTCATCTCCTCGATGTCGCTCGCACATTGATGACTCAGATGTATGTCCCTCGCTCATATTGGGGTTATGCTGTTCTCCTTGCCTGCTACCTCATCAATCGCATTCCTTCCTCAGATCTCCACGGGAAAACCCCATTCTCCATACTGTATCCGGGCAAGGAGCCTTTTCCTCTCCCTCTCCGAATCTTTGGGTGCACTGCATTTGTGCATGCCCCATCTGTCACCCGTGATAAGCTCTCCCCTCGCTCAACCAAATGTGTCTTTCTGGGGTACTCCACCACTCAGAAAAGTTACTGTTTCTTTGACTCTGTTCTTCGTAAGCAGTTCGTCTCCGCTGACGTTACCTTCTTCGAGAATGCCTCCTACTTCTCGGATGACTCCTCTTCTCTTCCCCAAGCTTCCTCTTCTCTTCCCCCAGCCTCTGATTCTCCTGTTATTCTCTTCGTTCCCTCGTCTCCTACTGCGATATCCACCCCTACTCCGTCTCCGTCCACTCCTCTCTCTCCGCCTCCATCTCCCTCATCTCTGTTGTCGTCGCTCTCTCCTCCCGGGCCAGCTCTCTCTGCCACGGATGCTCTGGATGCCGAGGAACCCGCCGACCTGGATCTTCCTGTAGCTCTTCGCAAAGGGGTGCGGACGTGTACCGTACACCCCCTTGCTGTTGTTGTTTCATATGATCGTCTTACCTCCTCTCGCAGGGCCTTTGCACTGGCTATCTCTGTCACTGCCACACCTCGTTCCTATCAGGAGGCCCTTGCTATTCCTCACTGGAAGATGGCCATGAATGAGGAAATGGCGACCCTAATGGAGCGGGGTACTTGGACTCTTGTTCCTCCTCCCTTCGGTGCTGATGTTGTTGGCTGTCGCTGGGTCTTTGTGGTCAAATTTGGCCCGGATGGCACTGTGGACCGTTATAAGACTCGTTTTGTTGTTAAGGGCTCTACTCAGACCTATTGGGTTGATTACTTTGACACCTTCTCTCTCGTGGCTCGTCTCAGCACTATACGGGTCCTCTCTGTGGCGGTCAATAAAGATTGGTCAATTTCCAAGCTGGATGTAAAGAATGTCTTCCTTTATGGTGATCTTCAGGAGATCGTCTACATGGAGCAACCTCCTGGGTATGTTGCTCAGGGGGAGACACGAGTATGTCGGCTGAAGAAGGCAATCTATGGCCTCAAGCAGAGCCCTCGAGCTTGGTTTGACAAGTTCAGCGGCATCGTGGCGGCCGTTGGTTTTGCGCGCAGCTCTGCTGATCACTCTCTATTTATTCGCAAAACCGCCTCGGGACTGGTGGTTCTTGCTGTGTATGTTGATGATATTCTTCTCACTAGCGATGACCAGGAAGGGGTAGCCTTGACAAAGCGGCATCTTCGTCAACATCTGGTCACGAAAGATATAGGCTCTCCGAAGTATTTTTTTGGGATCGAAATCTCTCGGAAGTCCAACTCCTTAGTCCTCTCCCAGCGTAAGTATGCCCTTGATCTTCTTAAAGAAGCAGGATTGACTGGAGCCAAACCTGCATGATGCCCTATGGCTATTGGAGAAGACAAAACCTGGGCAGATGACTCGCCTCTTCTTTCAGATACTACGCGGTACAGGCGTCTAGTTGGTAAGCTCATATATCTCACAGTGACCAGGCCCGACAGTTCCTATGTTGTGGGCAAGGTGAGTCAATTCATGCAAGCACCCAGGGAGTGTCATCTACAGTCCGCCTTGCGGATCTTGGAGTATGTCAAAGCAGCCCCTGGGAAAGGATTACTCTTTCAGAAGAATGGTCATCTGAGGGTTGAAGCATACTCAGATGCGAGTTACGCTGATGACAAAGGGGATCGCAAGTCTACCTCCGGTTTCTGCACCTTTGTTGGGGGAAATCTGGTAAGCTGGAAGAGCAAAAAGCAGTCTGTTGTTTCCAGGTCCAGTACTGAAGCAGAGTATCGGAGTATGGCATCGACCACTTATGAGTTAAAATGGCTACGGGCTCATGCTGGATTTAGGAGAGGTCTACAACCATCCTCTACCTATGTTCTGTGACAACAAGGCTGTCATATACATCTCCAAAAATCCAGTCTTCCATGAAAGAACCAAGCACATTGAGGTCGACTGTCATTTCATTCGTGAAGAGATTTTGAAGGAACAAATTTGCACTCCCTTCGTCACTTCTGATAAAGAGTTGGCTGACATCTTCACCAAGCCAGTATCCGCCTCGTTTTTTCATATTTGTGACAAGCTGGGCATGATCGATATATATGCTCCAGCTTGAGGGGGAGTGTTGGAGTTGGTGACCGGGCGGTCTGGCGGTCTTGCTTGGCGGGTTGATGACCGCGCGGTCTGGCGGTTTCCCTTCAGCGATTTGGTTGCTGTGTGTTGCTGTCTGTGGTCCAAGCGGTCTAGCGGTTTGTCACTGACGACTTGGAGACCGGGCGGTCTAGCGGTCTCACATGGCAATCTCTCTCTCTGGTTGTTGCCGAGCGGTTAGCCCTTCTGTCTAACCGCGCGGCTTGTGTGGTTTGTGTCTGTACAGTCCGCTTGTGTCATGTACATTTTTAGTCTCACATCTCTTATTTGTATTCTCTCTTATCTCCTCCATTCTATATAAGGGAGGTCATACCTTTTTAATAGATACTTTTTTCGGAGTTAAACCACTTCCGGTTTGTTTTAGTTCGTTTCTCACAATATTGAACAAGAGCGTCTGGTTGGGCATCACTGTCCTGACCGCACGAACTATTGAGGAATAAAGGGCGCATGGCTTGAAAGCAATTTGAACTGTTGGATCGGATGAACGTCAAAAGGGTGACCGCCCGAGTTCTAAAAGAGAAGACAATCTGGTTTGCCAATAACATAAAAGAGGGTCCGAGCGGACTCCCGAAGCCCGTCTGCACACGCTGCTTGATGATGATTTTGAACTCTCCCGCGGTCGCAGGATTTCGGGTAAACATGATCCCCCCACATTTTTAAGTTTACACAAATTTCAAAAAAGTAAATCTTTAACCGCGAAGACTGAGACTCGCAATTAATATTCCAAATTCTATAAATACTGGAAGAGGGTGAAGATTCAGAATATCATTTCCAACGAAGCACTTTTCATTAATCGTGATTACAATCTTTAGGCGGATCATTGCGAGCCATGCGAACATTGCTATGCTTGATATGTTGAAAAGGGATTCTTAACCTCATCGATCAGCTAGGAAAGAGTAGGTAGAAGATTTCGGCTGTCACAGAAAGAAGAAGGTCGTTGTGATCAAGAAGAGGAGGTCTGACCAAGGGGTCAGCTCAATCGCTTCTATGCTCGCGTAGACTCCTACCCCGGAGGTTGTTGATATTGAGCGCACCCCAACTCTTCTCGATAAAATTTGAGGCAGAGCGTGTCTGAGTTCGACATCAATATGGAGAAGACACACGAGGTCTTGGGGACTCTCGATGTGGGAAGCCCTATGATTAGGGAAGAGACTTCTAGCCTGTCGCGCGAACAAGTGATCCTGACATCTACAGGGATTTGTAGAACTTGGTTGCTACTGCTAAGAGGAATCTTAGCGAGAAGGATGATGTTGTTGGCATGGAGAAGATCTTGAAGGCCGTTGAGAAGGAGGCCCCCGAGAATGTTGATGCTACTCCATCTGAGGAGGGAGAGTATTTGCGGTCTATGGAGGAGACTATATCTGGTTCTCGTGAGCTAGTGGTTAGGGTGGACAACGAAGTTGTGTTCGCGCAAAGTGAGGATGAGTTGAAGGCCTTGGACGAAGTCGAGACCAAGCGGAAAGTTGATGTGGACAAAGTTGTGGCCGACAGGCCGCTAGGGGCAAGGTTGTCGAGGAAAAGGCTTTTGATTATAAGACTGTCGTGGATGCCTTGTTGAAGCAAAAAAAAAGGCAAGGGAATGGATGTTGGGGCTAACAAGGACACAACTGTAAGTTCATAACAACAGAGACCAGATCTCGCATTCAGGACTCTACCTCCCCATGCGCGGCCACAAAATGTCATAATCCATACTGAAGGTGAGCCCCCTTTGAGCCACGACTCACGAGGAGTTGAAGCGATGGCGACGAAGAGGAAATTCGGAGTGGAAGCAGAAACTCATGCTTATCAACACCAAACGGAGAAGACAACCCGTCTTTGACTTTGAACCAATAGATATCGCGGACACTCGACATGCTGAAGAGCCTTCGCGGTCATACAAAAATATTTTTGTGGCAGACACAAAAAGTATATCCATGTATTTGGCATCGATATTGCTTTCTTTTGATAACAATGACTGATATGTCCTTATGGTTTCATTTGTAGTGCTTGCACTTCCCTCTTTTGTCGAGATAGAACTACTAATGCTGAAAGAGTACGTGAAGGAGATGGAGAAGGGCTTCTCCGAGGACATGCTGACACTTTCCAAGAAATTTTATTATCTTGAGAAAGATAATAATGGAGACAGTCTCTGCGATGTCCCCAGAGATCAGCTATATGAAGAGGAAGTCCACGGAGATTGCGGTCACTCCTGCTTGGATGGGAGTGGAACCAGATGAGGCCAGAGAGGCTGTTTGATGTAGGGGTAGGTTACAGGTGCACAAAACCTACAACGCTAGGTGTGAGTGCAAGGAAGACACACTAATCCAAACCTAAATGAAAAATTCAGCACCACACAGATATTAAAACAGAAAAACAAATATTTATTTTGGCAATATTATAATGGCTTTCCTCCGCTCGAAGGGTCAAAGCGAAGCGGGCGGCAAATGTCTCCTCCTGCAAGTTATTAGGGCACCAAAACAAAGTTCCACAAACAGAAATCGCAGTAAAATATGATAAATTACCAAATGAAAATGCGGAATCAAATAGTACAATACTACAAAAGCTCACAAAGTAGAGGGCTGAACCGAGGCACTAAAGAATTAGGGTCTGGATGTGTAGATCGACGATCGGAGGTGGAACCGGCGGCGTGAAAATGATGGTGGTGGCTGTCCTCGGCGGTAAATGGTGAGATCGGACGTGAAATGGGAAGATCCGGCCACGTACAAGTAGATCCGGGCCGAGGAAGGAAAGATCCGCTATTTAGGATCGGATCTGGGCGGACGGGTGAAGAACGAAAGGTGGAAATAACGGATCGGGACTGAAATTCAAGGATCTGAATTGATCCAAGAAATTAGGGCTAACGGAGGGTGGATCCACGGGAGGGAAGAAGTGGAAGGGCGGGGTGAACCGTGTTTCGGTGAATAGTGTTTTGATGAACTGTGTTTCGGTGAACAGTGTTCCGATGGACAATGGTTTGTGAACAGTGTTCGACGGTAGGGGGTTGGGATTTGGGGGTTGTAGGGGCAGCGGATGAGGGTTTTAGAGGGGGAAGAAGAAGGCTATGGATGGGGAGTACCTTGGGGGGAGTTTGAGCGCATAAAAGTCGTCACCTAGGGTTCCACAGCGTCGACACTGGGGAGTGATTGCTGAAATCCGGGAATAGAAGTCTCCAAATTCTGCAATGCCTAAATTCAGCCGACAACACTCCTATTTATAAGAAAAGAAAAGTTAGGGCTTCCCAATCAACGGCTATGATTGGTCGGTGGGTTCGCCCTTAAATACATCAATAATAAATAGAAAAATATAAACTAATATAGTGTTTTGACTTGCGGCGACGTCCCAGACGCAGCCGTGGAGTCCGATCGGCGATCCGATCAAGTCTTCCTGTGCGAATAAATGAACGCAGGTCCCGCCTTGCGGCGAACCCCTCCAGGTGCATGATTCGATGGATTCTTATCAACTCCCCCCGACTGAAAAGCCTTCATGTCCGATGCATGGAGATGATCGTACTGATGTCGAAGTCTAGGGGCGAGTCGATCAAGCTTAGTCGGTAGTATCCAAGTGTCGTCCGCGTCGGGGCGGCCCTGCCAGTGTACCAAGTAGCGGCATCGCGGTCCGTCCGTGGTGGGAACAAACTGATGGGATCTGATCTCTGTGATGCACTCATCTCTCATCTCTCGAAGAGTGGATCTCGATGCAATCGGTGGTGCCTGCGGTGAAACCAAAGAAGACGAGTTCCCAGGTGGGTGGATGTCAACAGTGGGTGGGCTGGAGTGGCCATCAGACGGTGGGGACGTATGAGGGAGGTACGGTAATGAAAGTGGGGGTGGGGGTGGCTGGGTATCTCCACTGCTTGGGTCCACATACTCATGAGGCTCGTAGTATGGAGTCAGATCCTCAACATTAAACACCGGGTGAATTCTCATACTAGCCGGGATATCGAATCGGTAGACCTTCGTCCCAATACGACTAATAACAGAGTACAGACTCATTCGCCTGGCGCTTAACTTCTTGGCAGGCCCCGAAGGGAGCCTCTCTGGGAAGATTCGTACCATTACCTTTTCGCCTTCATTGAGCATTTGTTCTCGTCTTCGCTTATCTGCATGAGCTTTATAATGTTCATTGCTTGTTATTATTCGTCGGTGAACCAACTCATGCAAATGACTCAGCAGACTCACTAGGGCGCGATTCCAAAGGACTCGGGACGAGGTCTATAGGTTTCCTAGGGTCATATCCTGATACTACATGAAATGGACTCAACCCGGTAGACCTATTGACTGAGTTATTGTAGGAAAACTCTGCAATAGGGACATCTATGTCCCAACTACCTACATGCTCTCCTACCAGACACCGCAAAAGATTTCCTAAACTCTGATTCACTACCTCGGTCTGTCCGTTCGTCTGTGGGTGATATGTCAAGGAGAACCTAAGAATAGTGTTCGTCTTACGCCACAGGGTTTCCAGAAGTAACTCATGAATCTCACATTGCGGTCTGACACGATCGACTTGGGCAGGCCATGCAGTCGAAAGACATCCCTCATGAATATAGATGCAATGTGAGTCGCATCTGCCGTTTTGCGGCAGGCAATGAAGTGCGTCATCTTCGAAAATCGATCGACCACCACGAAGATGGAGTCGTGTTTCCGTAAGGTGCAGGGAAGTACGAGAACAAAATCCATGCTAATGTCCTCCTAAGGGCGGTGTGGGACGGTTAAAGGCGTGTACAGACCCATGTTCTGCTTAGTTTCCTTTGTCGTCTGGCAGATACGGCAGTGGCGAACAACGTGAGCTACGTCCTTCTTAAGGTCGGGCCAGTAGAGGCGGTCCTCGACAATGGCTATGGATTTATCTCGCCCGAAGTGGCCTGCGGCCCCGCCCGCGTGCAGCTCCCAAATCAGATAATCACGGTAAGTTGTCTGGGGAATACACAGGCAGGAGCCCCGGTACAGATATCACTCACAGATCTGATATCCCTCAACAGGGTCGGGTGGCTCTCGGGACAGGGCGGTGTAAATCCCGCCAAAATCAGGACATGTCGAATAGTCCGGTATCAATCTCTCCAGTTCCTCTACGCTCGGAGTCATCATCTGCAACAGGGATACGCGGCGACTCAACGCATCAGTCGGCTTGTTCTCAACACCAGCTCGGTACTTGAGAACATAATGAAAGTCGTGCAGAAATTCGACCCACTTCGCATGCCGGTGTCCCAGCTTGCGTTGCGAGTCGACGTAGCATAGCGCCTGATAGTCGGAATATAACACAAACTCCCGGGGAAGGAGATAGTGTCTCCAGTAACGCATAGACTGGACTATGGCATAAAATTCTCGATCATAATTCGAGTATTTCTGCTTAGCTTCATTAAGCTTTTTACTAAAGTAAGAAACTGGGTGTCCCTCCTGACTCAATACGCCACTTATACCAACTCCTAACGCATCGCATGCGACCTCAAAGGCCCGGCGAAAATCCGGCAATTGTAGGACAGGAGCCGTCGTCAATCTCTCCTTAATTTCTTCGAAAGCTCTAGTGGTTGCGGGGGTCCTCTGAAACTCTCCCTTCTTGAGACAACTTATAAAGGGGGTCATGATCGTACTGAACCCCTGGGCAAACCGCTTATAAAAGGTGGCAAGTCTGTGAAAGCTTCGAGCCTCGTGAATATTCGCGGGCACAGGCCACTCCCGAATGGATTTGACCTTCTCGGGATTTACAGATACTCCAGTAGACGATATAATAAATCCCAGAAAGTGAACAGACTCGGAAAGGAACAAGCACTTCTTTAGGTTCGCATACAGTTTCTCTTGGCGGAGGGTGTCAAAGAGAAGTCTCAGATGATAGAGGTGAGCAGCCTGAGTCTGTCTATAGACCAGTGTGTCATCGAAGTATACCACAAAAAACTTGCCCATGTAGGGCCGCAACACCTACGTCATAACTCGCATAAATGTGCTAGGGGCGTTAGATAGCCCAAATGGCATGACTAGCCACACGTACAGGCCATCCTTGGTCTTGAATGCTGTCTTCCACTCATCTCCCTCACGAACTCGTATCTGATGGTACCCACTACGGAGGTCGATCTTGGAAAAGATCTGGGCACCGGACATAGTATCTAGGAGGTCATCGAGTCGTGGAATCGGAAAACGATATTTGACCGTGATTTTATTAATGGAGCGGCTATCGATGCACATACGCCAACTACCGTCCTTCTTAGGGGTAAGAAGGGCGGGGACTGCACACGGACTCATACTCTCGCGAATGAACTGCTTTCGGAGAAGCTCATCGACCTGCCGCTTGAGATCAGCGTGCTCATCTGGGTGCATACGGTAATGGGGCAGGTTCGGGAGGGAATCCCCCGGGACTAAATCAATAGCATGTTGAATATCCCGTGGAGGTGGCAGCTCTTCGGGGAGCTCGTAAGGCATGATGTCCGCAAACTCGCCTAAAAGGGGAGCACCGTGGGTGGGTGGTCAATAGGGGTGTCCTCAGTGGCCTGAGTAGCGGCAACAACGTAAATAATATCCGACTCAATACTATCTCGCAAAAACTCACCTCGCTGCAGAATATGCAATGGCCACGAGGCGCTCGTACTCACAGATGGCTCTACCACACCCTTGGATTTATCTCGGGGTTGGGTGGGCGTCAACGTAATCTTTCGCCCCTTATCATAAAAGACACATGTGTTCGAGCGGCCGAAGCACGTGACATCACGATCAAATTTCCAGGGGCGGCCAAGCAATACATGAGCGACGTCCATGGGGATAACAACGCACTAGACCTTATCCTGAAAGGATGCAATAGTAATCGGACTAGGCAATGCTGGGTGACCTGAATCGATGTCTTGTCTACCCAGACAACACGATATGGGTGGGGGTGAGGCTCTGCCCTCACCTGCATACGGTCAAGCCCCTTCTGGGCCACGATGTTCAAACAACTCCCACTGTTGATAGCCAACTTGCAAGGGCCGCCTGCACTAGGGAAGTTTATGTAAAAGATGGTGGTGCGTCGCCAATCCTCATCTACACGAGGGGTGTGTAGGAGGCGTCTAATCACTCACACCTCTAAAGATCTTACGGCGTCACTCTCCCAGCCTTCCTCGACGATGGCCTTGACTTCTTCCGTATCCTCCTCTTCTTCCACGAAATCCTGCTCCTCACCCTCAACTAGCAAGTTCCGCGTGGGGCACTGCGCCGCCATGTGTTCCCTGCTAGAACATCGATAGCACACAATACCCCCAGACCGCTGGCCTTCAGTGACTATGGCTTTGCCCTTCGCATCCGCGGGGATACGGGAGGGTGCAGTCGTGGCGGTCTGGGGCGGAGCGGGTTTCCTAAAAGTCGAGGACTCAGTCCAAGAACTGAACTGTCTCGTGCTAGAAGATCGGAGGTACTGCTCGTACTCAAGAACGAGCTATAATATCTGATCGATCGTCTCTAAACGATGTGTAATCAACTCTCTCTGAATCTCAGAACGAAGGTCTGCCTTAAATCGGGAGGCGGTGGAGATAGGCTCCTCCGAGACGTCACTCCTAACAACTAGCTTGTCGAAGCGAGCCATATACTCAGCGACAGTAAGTGACCTCTGTCGTAAGTTCTGTAACTGCTCAAATAACTGGTCTCGATAGGAGGCGGGGAGGTATTTCTCGCTCAACCTTTGCTTCATATCATCCCATCTGGCGATGGGGTAGTACTCATCTCGCTCCAACACTCTCTCGACGCTAATCCAGAATACCTTAGCTTGTCCAATCAGTTTCATTTTTGCGAAGCAAACACAACGTTCGTCACTCATGTCATACCACTCGAAGTAGTGGTCCATGTCCAAGAGCCAATCGCCGAAGGCTTTCGGATCTAGGCGGCCATCGAACGAAGGGGCGTCGAGCCGGATGCGACGAGTGATGTCATGGTGGTGGCCTCCTCTCCGTGGGTCAGGATAATCCTCGGGATAATCAACATGGGCGTAATCGTATCGAGCAGGTGGGGGACCACGCTCTCTCTGACCCGAGGGATAATATTCATCGTGGTGATGGTCACGGCGGCCGTGTGGGGGCACACAATCTCTGGGGTCAAGCTGAGGCTGATGTGGCATACGGTACTCATAACGCTGATGGGGAAGTCTATCCCGCGCCGGAACTTGCCTATGATCCATCGCAAAATCAGGATTTCGCCTTACCGGCGGAATTGGGGCTCGATGAGGAATATCAGGACGGTGGCGGTCTGCTGGAGGCAGACCATCCCTCGGACGTTGGTCCTGACGTGGAGGAGCATCAGGGTCGTCCTCAAGTGACTCGTCACGCTGTGTCGGAGTGTCCCTGACATTCTCTAAGTGGTCTAAGCAAAGGTTCACCTCGGCAAGATCATGACGCACATCGTTGAACTGGGCACCTAATGCGTCAAAACGGTCTAGGATAAGGCGTTGGAATTCAGCAAAAGCCGCGCCCGAATTCGAGCTCGTCGGGAGGTCGTCGATGACTTGTGGCTCTACCATGCTTTCTCTAAAGGTCCTACCACTACAGAGCATGCAAATGGCCTAACCTTGACCTCTGATACCAAAAATGATGTAGGGGTAGGCTACAGGTGCACAAAACCTACAACGTTAGGTGTGAGTGCACGGGTGACACACTAATCCAAACCTACATGCGATGCAATGTTCGATGTTTCGACAAATAAATGTAAGCAATGAAAAATTCAGCACCACACAGATATTAAAATAGAAAAACAAATATTTATTTTGGCAATATTATAATGGCTTTCCTCCGCTCGGAGGGCCAAAGCGAAGCGCGCGGCGAATGTCTCCTCCTACAAGTTATTAGGGCACCAAAACAAAGTTCCACAAAAAGGAATCGCAGCAAAATATAATAAATCACCAAATGAAAATGTTGAATCAAATAGTACAATACTACAAATGCTCGCAAAGTAGAGGGTTGAACAGAGGCACTGAAGAATTAGGGTCCGAATGTATAGATCGGCGATCGGAGGTGGAACTGGCGGCGTGAAAATGATGCCGGTGGCTTTCCTCGGCGGTAAATGGTGAGATCGGACGTGAAATGGGTAGATCCGGCCACGTACAAGTAGATCCGGGCCGGGAAAGGGTGGATCCGCTATTCAGGATCGGATCCGGGTGGAGGGGTGAAGAACGAAAGGTGGAAATAACGGATCGGGGCTGAAATTCCTAGATCTGAATTGATCTAAGAAATTAGGGCTAACGGAGGGTGGATCCACGGGAGGGAAGAAGTGGAAGGGCGGTGTGAATAGTGTTTCAGTGAACAGTGTTTCGGTGAACAGTGTTTCGTTGAACAGTGCTTCGACGAACAGTGTTCGCTGCCCCGTGTTTCGTGGGCCAATGGTTTCGGTGAACAGTGTTCGTCGGTAGGGGGTTGGGATTTGGGGGCTGTAGGGGCTGCGAATAAAGGTTTCAGAGGGGGAAGAAGAAAGCTATGGATGGGTAGTACCTTGGGGCGGAGTTTGAGCGCCTAGGAGTCGTCACCTAGGGTTTCACGGCATCGGCACCGGGGAGTGATCGCTGGAATCCGGGAATAGAAGTCTCCAAATTCTGCAATGCCTCAATTCAGCCCTCAAGACTCCTATTTATAAGAAGAAAAAAAAGTTAGGGCTTCCCCATCAACGGCTATGATTGGTCGGTGGGTTCGGCCCTTAAATACATCAATAATAACTAGAAAAATATAAACTAATATAGTTTTTTGACTCGCGGCGACGTCCCGAACGCAACCGCGGAGTCCGATCGGTGATCCGATCAAGTCTCCCTGCGCGAATAAATGAACGTAGATCCCGCTTTGTGGCGAACCCCTCCAGGTGCATGATTTGATGGATTCTCATCACTGTTTATAGAGATCGTGTGAAGAGTGATGTTGGGCGGTTACGCCAGGTTGTTTACCAATTAACCAAGAACTATCTCATGTATATTCTTTAGTCACCCAGCTAACGTACCGGCTTACTCATATTGGAGAGGAGACAACCCGACCGCGTGGATGATTTTCTTTTGAATGATGTTGTAATTTGAACAATCAAATTTTATGACCTCTCGTTTGTGAAGTTGAAGGAAATTTATGCAGGCTACCCCTCTGATGAGATCATGATGGTTAAAGACACGCAAGTCACTCTCTCACACTCTAATTCACGTACGCACAACGAAAACACAGCCACTCCGATTTGCGCTATTAACATCCACACGCCAACACAAAGGTTCGTTAAGCCTATAGAGATCAAACAATGACTATAGGCCAATGTTTGATCAAGCGAAAAGAACCTACACAACCCGAACGAGTGTTGTTGCACCAAAGAGATCCACCAAAAGAAATGGTTCGAAAGTGGTGATCTCTTCCAACAAAAAGAAAACTAAGGTTCACCAAGCCTTTTGTTTGCTTGAAGATCAAGAAAACCAACGACTAAATAATTCGGATAAACCACGATTCAATCAAAGTTTCGAAACAACGCCGCCGTCTAGCCAAAGAAGAATCACACACGAGTGGAGGAAAGGAAATCGTTACCCTTACTCGAAGAGGTTGATTCGTGGCGAATCGCTCTACTACGGTCCACCGGGGATGCACCGGGAGGTTGAGTTCCAAGCCGAAACTTCACGAAGCCGCTCTGTAGCGCATCCAGCGATGAAACGGCCTCGAAACAAAGAAAGCCAAGCCTCGCTGAAGGTTGGCCGAGTAGCCGCTGGTTCGGTCGGGCGGCGGCAAAGAAGGGGGGAAACGGAGGAAGATCTAGTAGGGTCGGTCCAGTGTCTCGCACGCGGGGAGTGATGGAGTCGACAACCAGGAGGAAGGTCGTCAGAGTCACACAGACAACGGGGCCGGCGAGTCGCACGCCAGGCGGGGAAGGAGCGGTAGCGTCGCACTGTCGCACAAGCGGGGTTCGGCCGAACCGTAGAAGCTTAGGCTTTTTTTTCTTCTCAAAACATACCACTCTAATCCATTAAAAAGATATTTATAGTCTCCCAAAAATTACATAAAACCCTAAACTTAAACTAATAATTAAAATGCATCAATACCAAAGTGAGATAAGAAATTAACTAGCATCTGAAAGCTACACGGCGGCACGAGGCCGTGCGCGGAGGTCGTGATGGCGAGTATCCTCAATATCTTGGTTGTTGCGGCGATGGGATCGTGAGCGGAGGTCGTAGCGGTGAGTGTCCTCAATAACTTGGTTGTCGCGACGATGTGGCCGCGAGCGGCGGTTGTAGTGGCAAACATCTTCAAGCATGGGAGGGTCGGAGCCATCAATCCTCCCCAGGTCAAAAGCTGTAACATCCCTCAGGCTTCTAGACCCCTAGGATGGTTTTGTCTTGACTGGGTCATGACAAAAAGTACATGCTAAGACTTGACCTGAGCTGGACGAAAATCGTCGAGCAGAGCTCGACGAAATGTCGAGCAGAGCTCGACGAAATGTCGAGCAGAGCTCGACGAAATATCAGCATCACAGTAGGTCGTTAGACAAAGAGAGGAAATCGTCGAGCAGAGCTCGACGAAATCGTCGATGCTGAGCTCGACGAATCGTCGAGCTGAGCTCGACGAATCGTCGAGCTGAGCTCGACGAAAAGCCTTGAGCAAGGCTGAACGGAGTTCTGACGAATGGAATGGTCATGGAGGCTCCATAACTCCCACTTTTATGGGGCTTGAGGAGTTTCTGGAGGTGATCGGCCATTACTTTGGTACAGCCCCCCTTAATTTGGTTGAAACCGAAGGGGTGGAGTTAATGGCCATTAATGGAATTTAATGGCATTGGGGAGTTACAAGCCTCCTCTCCCAAATTCTCTCTTTAAGGATCTTCACCAAAGCAAGGGCAAGCGTTTCCCCCGATTCCTTTTCAATTTCAATGAGGTTGGTGTAGAAGTTGCAGAGGAGCCAAAGTTTGGTAGCCGGAAATGATTAGGAGGCAAAGCACACGTCGTCAGGCCACAAATCAGGTCCTCCTCTACTCCTTCGTAGGCTAGATCATAGGATTCATTAGAGACAAGAATTGGGCTCAGTTGAGCCAATTCAAAGCTTCAAAATCCATAAAATTTTGGATTTGGGCTTCCTCTCGGGTTCACCGGAAATCGCCCCTCCGGCGGCCGTGCCACCGCCCGATAATAGCCCCCATCTCAACGGAGGTGGTGGCGGTGGTGGTCGGCCAGGGAGGTGGCCGGGTGGCCGGGAAATACGGCTGGAAATTGTTCCAGGTCGGGTTGATCTCAGTCGTTGGCTGGATGAAGAAGAAAAACAGGAGCCACTTGATCTGCTTTAAGATCTGTGCTAGATCTTGTATATTAAGTTTTGATTTATGTATTTTCTGTCACATAATATCAGTTACTTTAGGATTAAAATTAAAAATACTTAGAGACCATTTCAGAAAAAGTGGTCAATATGAAACTTGTAGCTCTATGAGTCTACTTTAATTTAAAATTGGTTTGAACCAATTTGGAATTTAGGTCAGACCCAGCACTCATTTTGATGAGGTCTATACCTAGGTTAGGTCAGAGATTGTTTTGAGTGCCCCCACCAATCCAGCCATCCAAATGACTTGAAATTTCAGATGTGGGTCACTCTTACCTATACCTGGAACATATCCAAAAATGGGAATTTTTGGAAAACATTTTCCTAAAGTTTTTGTAGGAACTTAATAAAGCATGTAAGAATTATTTAAGGGGTCTAATGACCTCTAAACTCACCAAAAATTTGGTGACTATCTTTTAGGGTCATATTAGGACTCTGATAAAAATTTCAACTCATTTTGGGTTGATTTAAAGAGGTATTGGTGTAACCAAAGTTTGGTCCCTTAAGGGTAATTTAGGGCAAAGAGTGTTTGGGGAATAGATTGGCCAATTCTACCCCTAAGGGGTTGGGACTTGGGCCAGAGCTCCATGGTCAGTTAAAACACCCTCTAATGGAGTTGGAGGTGGTTTGGGGTGGATTTGCCCTAGGACCCTAGTTCAAACCGTAAGGTTGAACTTTGGGAGTTTGTGAAGGACATGGGGTGATATGTCCTTGTATGGACTTAAGGTTTATTCCATGTAATCCTAGGATGGTAAATAGCACTAGGAAGGAATTTGGTGACATTTAGACTTAGGCACACAACTTAAACCAATTAGGGATAGTTTAGGCCTATACCTTTTAGGAAAATATTGAAAGGTCATATGACCTTGGATACTTATGAAATTTTGGAAGAAGAGTATTCATAACAATATGAGCCTCTGGAAATTATTGTAGAATGTTTGGAAGACATTAGCTCATACTTGTAGTTATAATCTTTATGTTGTCTCTAAGGATGATTTTGATAAAATCATGATTAAACTAACTTAGAATATTATGAAACTTAGTCAGTGAAGCTTTATGATCATATTAAAGCCCTGGTAATTTTTGTGTAATTTTTGGATAATATTTTGAGGTACTTCTCTCTTTAATTCTATTATTGTATTTATCTTGAATTAATTATTTAGGAGGTCATTATTTTATGAAAGATTGTGAAACTTAGTACTCTCTGTTATTTTGCCATCATATAGTGATCATAAATTTTGGTTGGTCATAACTTAAGAAAATCTAGTACTTCATGTTCAAATTTACTCATGGTCTAACTTTTGGAAAATTTAATAAATGTCAAATTAATTAGGAAAATTACAAGTTTCTGGATTTAGGCTAGATATGTCATGATAGACCCACAATAATTATCTTAGTTTGGAAGAAAATTTGGAGTGTTTCCTATCATGTACATCATATAACTTAGGTTGGTCTGTATTTAGTAAAACTGCGGAATTGTGGTAACATGTGAAATGGACATAGGGAGAAGGGGATTATTAGTTTACCGATCTTAGTAAAGTGAAAAAGAAAAAGAGAGCTTTATTAGGAGTCATGATAAGGAGAGTGTTGGGTTGGCTAGAGTTAAGAGGTGTTCGGGATCGACGAAAGATCGTCTTTCCTGTAGAGAGAGAGTCAAAATACACTAGGGTTAGATCCAGAATAACATTAAAAGGGATCGGGAATTGGGTAATAACCAATAATAGTAAGTGTCTTGTGAAAGAGAGTTTGGGCTTCAGCCCATCGTAGTTCTTAATGCCCCCGAGAGCCCTTAACAGGGAATATCCTGGGCAGTCTAAGGTTAACGTAAACCGTAAGACTAAATGGATTACAAGATTAATTAGACTTATTCTAGGATTACACTTACACTCACACTCCCCGGTGTTGTGGGAGTTAGGTTGGGTCACTCGAGCGGTAGGCTCGGTGGTTTTGATGATAGGCAGGTTAGCCCGGCGAGCCGATGGCTCGGTAGATAATGGTGACGGACGGGTTAGTCCGGGGAGCTTCGGCTCGGTGGGAAAATATAGCAATATTGCATGTGCATAAGATATAAGGTGGTGGGTCTTCGGTATTGAAGAGTCGTCACACTGATATCAATACGTTAACTCGGCGAGTGTGGTTTAGCACTTGGCCAAATAAAGTCTGGTGCGCAGCCGGCAAGAGTACGCAGGAGCTCTGCTTAGTGCACCAGCGTCGAGGTGTACGATAGGTTTGACTGATAGTGTTGATACCGGTTTAGAGGTGGGCGAGGCTCAACCCACCGCTTCTGTTTGCCACTACGGAGGTATCCTGGGAGGTTAGGCTCCAGAAAGGTGGAACTAAAGGTCTGTGTGCACAGAGTCGAGTGTGTGTGTTGCATTTACATGTTCACATCATAGCATACTTGCATGTCATAGCATCATCATTGCATATAACCCCTGACACCTATTGTATAAAGTTGTATGGGACATTTTATACAATAGGCCTTGCAAAACGACCCCTTGATCTATAGGTTTGTATGGGCATTCTTATAGGTCATGGTTACTTACTTAGTTTACCTTCTCCTACTTTACTTACTCGTTTGTTCTTGTGTATACATATACTGCTTACCTACTACTGTTTACATATACTTGCTATGTTTATGAACTCATGATAGACTAGTTCCGCCGTCACCTGCTTACCTTTGTTACTCTCCACCTTCATTACCTTCTCTTTCCTTCTCCCCGCTCGGTGCCTAGGAGTCATGGGGGAGGGGTAGGGGATGATAGAACTTAGTCTTTTAGACTAACGGTCGTTGACCAAATCATTTTAGGGGATCGTGGAGCCGAACCAGGATATGCAGCCCCAGAGGTCGGTGCGCTTGGAGACGGGACAGTCTAGCACGGGAGTTCAGCCAGCAGGGACAGTGAGTCCCGATCTTTAGTAGATATTATAGATTTGCTTCCGTGATTGAGTGATATGTAGTGAGGATTTTGATGTATCGGGCAGGAGCCCTTTTTAGTACTTTACTTTATCTTTTCTGTGGACTCTCCCTTCGTGGAGATTTATTATGTTTCATGTGATTTTCTGTGGACCAGTATTTGAGTTTTCATGTACTCTTATATTTATTCTACTCTTCTGCGATCGGTATGGCCGGCAGAATTGGCGTTTTGTAGTGATGACCTTCCCGGGTGTGTTGGTTTTTCCGCAAAGCGGCGGTTCTGGGCATAAGACCCCGGTGGTTTAAAAGAAAAAAAATTGGGGTCTTACAAAAGCACTCATCACCGGTGAGTTAGCTTGTATGTATTGGCAGAGAAGAACGTCATCCAAACGAGCCACCTCATCTTCAGGTAGTCATGAATCATCGGAAGCTGGACGGTCACGCCAACGGATCAAGTAACGGCGAATGGCACCAGATGGAGAAGTGGGAACTTCATCAGTGAGGATCCTATCAAGCACAAAAGTGGCTTGGAGAACTTTGGGAACACATTAGCATCAGGAGGTAAAACAGTAGCAAAATCAACATCCAGCATACCTCCAGGAGAAGCCGTAGTAGAATGCGAACTGGGATCAATCTCACCGCCCAACCTAGTAGAAGTGGTAGAAGACGTGAATGGAGAGTGAAATATTCAGGCGGCGGAAAAACATACGGCGTTAAATCTGAAACGTTGAAAATAGGGGATATACCCCAATCAGTAGGTAAATCCAAAAGATAAGCGTTGTCTCTCAATTTCTTCGCAACGCAAAATGGACCGGCTCTCCGATTAGCTACTTGTTTATGGATCCCGCAGGCATCTGTTCAGGAATGAGATAAACCAAAACCAAATCATCAACATTGCAGTGGGTTGCTCGTCGATGCAAATTAGCGTGTGATTGGTAAGACGCATATTGGTTGGCCAACTTCTCATGTATGTGCTTGTGTAGATTATGAACATGTTGAGCAAACTCTTGTGCAAAGTGACTTGACTTATATGAGGGAGGTAAAGGGATCAAGTCAAGTGGCACGGGTGCCTTATAATCATGCACGATTTCGTTGGGGGACAAATCAGTAGATCTATTTTTTGAGTTGTTATACGCAAGTTGGGCATGGGGAAGAAGTAAATCTCAAGTGCCCTTGTGATCACCCACAAGACACCGCAATAAGTTTCCCAAGCTTCTGTTTACCACTTCCGTTGACCATCCGTTTGCGGATGATAGGCCGAAGAAAACAAAAGCTTGGTACCCATTAACTTTCATAACGTTTTCCAAAAATAACTGGTAAACTTAACGTCTCTGTCAGTAACTATTGTTTTGGGGACGCCACGATGCCCAACGACCTCTTTAAAATATAATTTAGCAATATGAGATGCATTGTTAGTCTTATCACAAGGGATGAAATATGTCATTTTAGAAAAAAAGTCTACCACCACTAAGATTAGAATCATGTCGTCGAAAGGTTGGGGGAAGGCCGAGTATGAAGTCCATACTCACGTCCTCCCAAGGAACGAAAGGAATGGGAAGTGGGGTATACAACCCAGCATTTGTCTTGGTGCCTTTGGCTAGTTGACACGTGCGGCAACTACTCACAACCTTTCCAACTAAAGATTTCAATTTAGGCCAAAAGAATTTCTCTTCAACTAAGTTAAGTGTTTTGTCACGGCCAAAATGACCGCCTAGGCCCCCACTATGTAACTCCCAAATAATATGGTGGCGAAGGGAAGAGCGTGGAATGCACAATTTTGTGTGTTTAAATAAATACCCCTCGCGTGAAAAGCGGAGATAGTCGTAGGGGCGTCATTTTGGGTGGGGAAGTGATGCGGGACCGGAGTCCACCGGCCCCGCCACCTTGGCATCACCACCAAGGGGCCCACCTGGAGTCAGCACCAGGCGGCTTTATCAGGCCCGCGGGCCATACACCCCAACCAGCTCTCCGCCACGGCATCAGCACCGCGCGGTAGGTTGTTGAGGCCAGGGCTCGATCCCCCGACCTCCTAGATAAGAGGCCAGGCCTCAACAACCTACCGCGCGGTGCTGATGTCGTGGCGGAGAGCTGGTTGGGGTGTATGGCCCGCGGGCCTGATAAAGCCGCCTGGTGCTGACTCCAGGTGGGCCCCTTGGTGGTGATGCCAAGGTGGCGGGGCCGGTGGACTCCGGTCCCGCATCATAAAAGTGCACTTTTATGATGCGGGACCGGAGTCCACCGGCCCCCCACCTGGAGTCAGCACCAGGCGGCTTTATCAGGCCCGCGGGCCATACACCCCAACCAGCTCTCCGCCACGGCATCAGCACCGCGCGGTAGGTTGTTGAGGCCAGGGCTCGATCCCCCGACCTCCTAGATAAGAGGCCCTCACGCAACCTCTCATCACCAACTGATCCGGATCAGTTGGTGATGAGAGGTTGCGTGAGGGCCTCTTATCTAGGAGGTCGGGGGATCGAGCCCTGGCCTCAACAACCTACCGCGCGGTGCTGATGCCGTGGCGGAGAGCTGGTTGGGGTGTATGGCCCGCGGGCCTGATAAAGCCGCCTGGTGCTGACTCCAGGTGGGCCCCTTGGTGGTGATGCCAAGGTGGCGGGGCCGGTGGACTCCGGTCCCGCATCAGGAAGTATATATCTTTGATGTTCGGGCATAAAGCATACTCTCCTTTGATACGCTCGAATTCGATAACCTTCACGTGCATAGTGGATAATAATAATGATAGACGGCTAAGGGCGTCGGCTACGCGGTTGTTGGTACCCTTAAGGTGCTTGAGTGTGAATGTGTACTCTTGTAGGAAAGACACCCGTTTAGCATGACGGGGGCTGATTTTGAGTTGGGAATTGATGTATCGTAACGCCTCATGGTCCGATAGTAACACAAACTCCTTGGAGAGGAGGTAGTGCCTCCAATAGTGCAAGCATCGAACTACCGCATAGAACTCTCTATTATAATTAGAGTAATTTAATTTCGCGCCGGATAGTTTCTCACTAAAATAGCTAACGGGATGTCCTTCTTGACTCAAAATTCCACCAATACCTATACCGGATGCATCACATGCTAATTCAAAGACCTTGGAAAAATCTGGTAAACAAAGAATGGGTGCTTCTGTCATGAGGGTCTTAACAGTTTGGAGCGCAAGAGTGGCAGACTTGGTCCATTTGAACTCTCCCCTCTTCATGCATTCCGTAATTGGAGCCATGACGCTACTAAAGTTCCGAATGAAACGTCGATAAAATGTAGCGATTCCATGGAAACTTCGTACCTCCCGGAGGGATTTGGGTTCTGGCCACTCTCGGATGACTTGCACCTTACTCGGATCAACCTTGATACCGTCTGAGCTAACGATATATCCTAAAAACTCAACTTCATGAACAAAGATGGTGCACTTTTTAAGGTTAAGGAATAACTTCTCCTTCCGCAAGGTAGTGAAGACTGTTCTCAAGTGGGATATATGATCGGCGGAAGTAGTACTAAACACCAAAATATCATCAAAATAAACGACAAATTTCCCCATGAAGGGTTGGAAGATTTGGGTCATCACACAGGAGAAAGTGTTCGAGGCATTAGAAAGCCCAAATGGCATGACGAGTCACTCATATATAGACTTGTTACGATATGTTATTTTATTTGTGTAGCGTGTTATGTAATCCTCCTCTATATATAGAGGAGGACCCCTCTTCTACTAGATAAGAAATATATTTTACACTCAGTAACATGGTATCAGAGGCAAGCGCGATGCCCTAGCCGCTCGATTCGGCGCTCGTCCTCTCCGCACGCCGCCCGCTGCTTCTCCGCTCGCCCGACCGCTGCTCCTCCGCTCGCGCACGCCGACCAACGCCGCTCGCGCTCGTCCTCTCCGCCGCTCGCGCTCGTCCTCTCTGCGCGTCGCGCATCGCGCGCTCCAGCGCCTCCGGCGTTCCAGGTCGCGAGTTCCAGCACCCTCCTCTGCGCGTCGCGTGTTCCGGCGTCTCCTCTGCGCTGCTTCTAGTGATTTCTTCCGGCACCGGTCTTCAATGCATTGATTGCCTTTTTTTCTGCCCTTCTCCGGTGTCGTTTCCTCCTCCAGAGATTTATGGGGTGGATTTCTATTCCCCTCCTCGGTTTGATGCGGGTATGCCCCTCCTAGACAGCTGTTTGCGGATCCCCTAGTGGTCTCCAGATTTCTATTCTCGAGCCACGATGTCTGACATCTCAGATTCGGCCACTCCTCCCGCCGCGGTACCCGTTCTGCCGGCCCCTCTCCGTGGTGGACATGATCAAAATACGCCTCAAATCACCTCTATTCGTTTGGATGACTCCAATTATCTGTCCTGGTCTCGGTCCATTACTTTGGCACTCAAGAGCCGCCGTCTCTTCGGTTATGTCACTGGTCAGATTCCGGCTCCAGCGACGTCGTCTCCTGAATGGATTACTTGGGATTCGGAAAACTCTCTTGTTATGTCATGGCTTACCAACTCTATGCAGGAGGCTCTTGCTCGCAACTACTTGTTTCTTGACACCGCTGCTGATATTTGGCGACGTGCTGAGGCTACTTACTCTCGGCGGGGCAATGCTGCTCAGATCTTTCAGCTGCGCCGCCGGATCTCCTTACTTCGCCAAAGTGACTGCCCTCCGTCTGTATACTACTTGGAGTTTACTCAGTTATACCAGGAGTACGATCACTTTGATCCGCTCGTTTTCACCAGTCCGGTTGATGAAGCCATGGTTCGTGCCCGGGAGGAGCGCAATCGGATTTTTGAGTTTCTTCATGGGCTTCATCGGGACTTTGACCAGAACAGTGTTCAGATTTTGGGTCGTACTTTGCTTCCATCCCTTCCTGAGGTCTACAGTCTTGTGCAGCAGGAGTTTGATCGTCGACAGTCTTTGGTTCCTGACTCCCTTCCGGAGAGTTCTGCTCTTGTTGCTGGTTCTTCCATACTTGGTGTTCGTCCGCCCCGTGATGCTAAGATGAGCGGTCCTGACAAAGATCACCTGGTCTGTGATTACTGTGGGAAGAATCGTCATACCAGAGATACTTGCTTTCGACTCCATGGTTTCCCGCCACCAAGGGGTGGTGCCACTCGTGGCGGCCGAGGTTCTGGCAGGACTTCCAGTCGTCATACCTTTCCTCGCTCGGCTCATCTCACTGATGCTTCTGTGGACGTCTCCTCTAGACCTGATCCCTATGCTGTTACTGGCTCCTTCTCGGCGGAAGAGATGCTTGCTCTCCGTCGTATGATGCAGGGTCTCACGACCGAGCCGACTGCCTTATCCTCCTCTTCTTATGCTCACACTGGGACTCCCGGTGCGCACTCTGCTGAGTCCATAACCTCTCCGCAGTGGATTATTGATTCCGGGGCAACTGATCACATGACCGGCTCCGCTTCAGGTTTTGTTTCTTATACTCCCCTGTCTGGCCGGGATAAGGTGAGTATTGCTGATGGTTCCCTCTCCTCCATTGCCGGCAAGGGTTCCATCTCATGTTCCTCCCTGCTCTTGTCTTCGGTCCTTCATGTGCCCAGTTTTACCCGCAATTTACTGTCCATTAGTCATTTAACAAACTCTATGAATTGCTCGGTCACATTTCTTCCTTCCTCTTGTGTTTTTCAGGACCTGACGACGGGGAAGGTGATTGGCTCTGGTAGCTTGGTCAATGGTCTTTATGTGCTTGACTCTGGAACGGCGACACCACCTCGGGCTATCCTATCTGCTTCTTCTCATCCGCTCTATTCTCAGCATTATCGGCTGGGCCACCCCTCTATTTCTGTGATGCGATTGTTGTTTCCGCATGTTTCTACTACTGTTCTTAATTCCTTTTTGTGCGATGTGTGTGTTACTAGTAAACATAAGCGTCATGCTTTCAGTCATGTTTCTTTACCTAGTTCTGTTCCTTTTTCTGTTATTCATACTGATGTTTGGGGATCTTATCCTGTTCAATCTATTTCTGGCTGTGCTTGGTTTGTTTCATTTATTGATTGTTTTTCTCGTACCACCTGGTTGTATCTGCTCAAGAACAAAAATGATGTTTTTCCTACTTTTCAACGATTTCACAAAATGGTCTCCACTCAATTTCACACAGACATCCAAATTCTCCGTAGTGACAACGGTCGGGAATATATCGATTCCCACTTTTCTTACTACCTTGCCGATCACGGTATTCTCCACCAAACTACTTGTCCCTATTCTCCCGCTCAGAACGGTGTTGCCGAGCGAAAAAACCGACATTTGTTGGAGGTTGCCCGTTGTCTTTTATCCACCATGCATCTTCCTAAATATTACTGGGGTGATGCTGTCCTTACCGCGGCCTACCTTATTAATCGCATGCCCACGCCCGTCCTTGGGAATGATACCCCTCTGGGTGCTCTACACCTCACACCCTCGACACTTCCTCCTAAGGTGTTTGGGTGTGTCTGCTTTGTTCATATTCATCATCCTCGCCCTTCTAAACTTGACCAGCGGGCCCTCCGTTGTGTCTTCATTGGTTATTCTGCGACGCAAAAGGGCTACAAATGCTTTCATCCTCCTACCCGGAAGGTATTTGTTTCCATGGATGTTACTTTCCATGAGTATGAGTCATATTATGCCCCTACAGCTGACACCACCTCTGCTCCTTCCCCTACTACTCCCTTACCGGTTCCTCCACCTTATTATCCCTCACTTCAGGGGGAGTCTTTACCTCGGGAAGTGAGCTCCTATGTGCCTCCTCCACCCATCTGCCCGGCTGTGCCTTCCTTGCAGGTGTACTCTCGGCGGTCCAAAGGGCCAAGCACACAAGACCACGCCATTCGACCAGATCAATCATTGGATCCGGAATCGGGTTCATCTGATGCTCTCATTGCTCTCCGAAAAGGTATCAGATCTTGCACTAAGCATCCCCTCTCAAATTATGTGTCTTATGACTCATTCTCCACTGCCCACAAGACCTTTATATCTTCCCTGGCTTCCATCACTATACCCTCATCCTGGCAGGAAGCTATTGGGATCCCTGAGTGGAAAGGGGCAATGCTTGAGGAAATGATGGCCCTTGAGAAGAACCACACCTGGGATTTGGTGCAGCTTCCTTTTGGGAAGAAGACCGTTGGGTGCAAATGGGTGTTCACGGTTAAACAGAATCCTCAGGGAGTGATCGAAAGATGTAAAGCACGGTTGGTGGCACGTGGCTATACTCAGACCTTCGGGGTGGATTACCAGGAAACCTTTGCCCCAGTAGCAAAGATGAACACTATCAGGGTTCTATTATCCTGCGCTGCCTACAAAGGGTGGGACCTTTGTCAACTTGATGTTAAAAATGCATTTCTCCATGGGAACCTTGATGAGGAAGTGTATATGACCCTTCCCCCAGGTCTTATATCTAGCGGCTCTGAAGGGAAGGTGTGCAAATTAAAGAAGGCCCTATATGGCCTGAAACAGTCTCCCCGTGCTTGGTTTGGAAGATTCCACAAAGCTATGGTCTCATTTGGATATCACCAGAGTAATGCAGATCATACCTTGTTCATCAAGAAGAGGGCCACCCAACTCACGATTCTCATTGTCTATGTTGATGACATCGTGATCACTGGCAATGATGTGGAAGAAATCAAGATCCTGAAACAAAAATTGGCAAGTGAGTTTGAGGTCAAGGACCTGGGAAAACTTAGATACTTCTTGGGAATTGAGGTGGCCAGGTCTAATCACGGAATCTTTATTTCGCAGAGAAAGTATACCTTGGACCTCCTTGAAAAAACAGGGATGAGTGGTTGTAAGCCTGTCAACACCCCGATTGAAGCTAATCACAAATTGGGGAAAGATGGAAAGTCCATTGATGATGTTCCAGCATTTCAGAGGCTAGTTGGAAGACTGATTTACCTCTCACATACTCGCCCTGACATTTCCTACGCAGTTGGTGTTATCAGCCAGTTCATGCATGCTCCAAAGACCAACCATGTTGATGCTGCCCATCGGATCCTTCGTTATCTTAAATCTTCTCCGGGGAGTGGGATCCTTTTCTCTCCTAACTCTTGCCTGGATATTGAGGTTTACACTGATGCATATTGGGCTGGGTCCATTGATGATCGGAGATCAACTTCCGGGTATTGTTCCCTAATTGGTGGGAATCTAGTCACTTGGAGAAGTAAAAAACAGCAGGTAGTGGCTCGGTCAAGTGCCGAAGCAGAATTCCGAGCTATGGCACACGGTGTATGTGAAGGCCTTTGGTTACGTTCCTTGATGAGTGACTTAGGCCTTGTGGAAGAGACACCAATCCGGCTATATTGTGACAATAAAGCCGCTATCAGCATTGCCCACAATCCAGTCCAACATGACCGGACCAAGCACATTGAGGTGGACCGTCATTTCATCAAAGAAAACATCGAAAAAGGAGTCGTGTGTACTCCTTTTGTTCCCTCAGAAAGGCAACTTGCGGATATTCTCACAAAGGGTTTGCATGGAAGTAACTTTGATAGGATTGTAATCAAGTTGGGCATGATTAATATCTCACGTCCAACTTGAGGGGGAGTGTTACGATATGTTATTTTATTTGCGTAGCGTGTTATGTAATCCTCCTCTATATATAGAGGAGGACCCCTCTTTTACTAGATAAGAAATATATTTTACACTCAGTAACATATACTTTATAGTGATTTTATTTATCGCTCCACTATCCACGCACATCCTCCAAGTACCATCTTTCTTGGGTGCCAAAAGAGCTGGGACGGCACAAGGACTCTTGCTATGACGGATAAACCCCTTTGCTAAAAGATCCGCTATTTGGGTTTGGATCTCTTGATGGGCCACAGGATGGAGCCTATAATGGGATTGGTTGGGCAACGAGGATCCCGGGATGAGGTCGATGGCATGTTGGATATCTCGTGGGGGTGGTAAAGCGGAAGGCAATTCGACCGGATAGACGTCCTTGTATTCTTCCAACAAGACTTTCAACTCTTCCGGTAATCCCCCTAAAACATTATTTTCTACCTTAGCATGCAAGAGGACTAACGCATAAATCACTCCATCAAGAAAATGATCACGGATAAACTCTTTTCGACCCATCAAGCTTAAAGTTTTCTTTTCTACCGGTATGGTCTTCCCCTTGAACTTAAACTCATATATATTGGCCCTCCCAAAGTGAGTCACGTAATGGTCATATAACCATGGTCTCCCAAGAAGGACAAGACATGCATCCATGGGGATGACGTCACACCAAACTTGCTCTGAATAAGCCTTGATGGTAAGGGAAACTAGGCAGCGCCTAGTGATGGGAAGGGAATTCTTATTAACCCAAGCAACGTGGTAAGGATATGGGTGCGGCTCGGTGGAGACGGACATACGTGTCACCGCATTCTCCGAAATCACGTTCATGCAACTTCCACTGTCAATTATGAGCTTAAAAAATTTTTCCCCACTCTTAAAGATTAAAGAAAATATGTTGGTCCTATTCCAGTTACCGAAGCTCGGGGAGCAGTCAGAATACACCTCATTACCATCATAATGTAGTCGTCATCTAGGTCACTAGGGACTCCCTCAGGATCAGACTCCTCATTTCCCGCATACTCGAACTCGGTGGGTTCAGACGGGGCTTCTAAGAGTGCTAGGGCCTTGGGCTTGGTTGGGCATTCAACCGCGTAAAGGCCATGAATCCCACAAGCATAGCAAGTGGCATTCGTCTTACTAATCCTACACGCGGGCACTCTCTCACCAGTTAGATTCTTCGCATTCCTAGCTGTGATAACGATAAAATTTGGGTCAGCGGACTTGAACTTTCCTTTGTCCCTAAAAGTGGAGGTAGACGGTCCCGTGGTTGATTTTCCCTTCTGACTATATCGTGCTTTGGATTTGAGGGCAATGTTTCGTTTAATATCCAAGGCCGCATTGAAGATTGTGTTCAAATCAGTGTGCTTGTAGCGTAAAAGCTTACGCTGGATATCCGGGTGGAGCCCCTTTCGAAACCTAGAGAGGGTCACTTCCGGCATCTCCCTAACCATCATGTCCTTAAGCGTGCTTATATAGTCCGTAACCGACGTATCTCCTTGCCTAAGGGTGGCTAAGTCATCAAACATTTGTGTTCGATGGTACGCGGGAACGTATTGATCGGTTAATAAATTTTTCATTACTTGCCAACCAATTGGTGGTATGCCATTCACCGTTCCTAAGCACCTCTCCTCATTTAGCCAAAATGTTTTGGCCCTATCCAACAACTTCATCCTAGCGAATTGCACCTTATTCCTATCTGTCAGATTATGCCACTCAAAATAGCACTCTATGTCCATTACCCAGTTTAAAAAAATTTGAGGTTCCCCTAGCCCGTCGTAGGAAGGGGCTTCAATTTTAAAAACCCTAGTGATGTCAAACTCTCGTGGTGCTCGATGATTTTGGGTGGGGGCATGCGGGGAATGATCATTAACATCCTCCTCTTCTAGTTGGTGGTGTCGGTTGGGTGGTATATGATTGATAGGGGGGGTGGTGCCGCTTGGTTAGCCAATAGTTGCGCGATCATATCTCTAAGTTCGTTGACATCCCGTCGAAGGGCTTCAACAGGTGTCAGATTGTGGCCTACATCCCGCTCGTCCCCCATTTGGGAAGAGGAGGAAGTGGGATACTCCATCTCGTGCCTAGTGCGCATAAGAATTTAAAATATTTTTTTTTTTTAAGTTGACTTAAATTGATGAAAGGTAATTTATACTATATAGACGAGGTGTGCTTAAGAAACATAGGACAGTGTCGATTAAGAAATCGCACGAACCTCCCTCTGATACTGACGCAGGACGAATCTATAGGCGGCGGGAAACCTGCGACCTAACCCTACATGCTATGCAAATCCGACGGTTAGATCACAATTGGATAATAAATAAAACATCCCACGCAAAATAAATCCATGACAAGACAAAATATTTTTATTAGGGCAAAAGCAAGCTTAGGCTTTCCTCCGCGTGGAGGGCCAAAGCAAGAGCGTGCGGCGAATGAATCCTTCCTGCAGTTAGAGATTAGTACAGGAGCAAATAACTATAACAAACTGAAATACCAAACAAACATGTAATAATCACACCATATTCATGTCTTACAACCAAATACCAATACAAATACACCACACAAATATTAGGGCTGCTGCCAATAAAAAGATCTGAACGTTGGAGGGCTTAGAGAAGGGTTCCGGTGATGGGGAGGCCGGGACGGGTAAGGGGGATGGCTTGTTGGCGTTGCGAGGCCTGGATCGGGGGATGGGCGGGCTGGATCTGGGCTGGATTGCCTGGATCAGAGCAGATCTGACAGTGGGTGGCTGTTTGGAGGTGAATCCACGTGTTTGGAAGGGTAGGGACAAGCAGGGGGCGGTGGCTGGACAGAGCTGGGGAGGTGGCTGAGGGGGTTTGGCTGCTTGCTGGAAGGGGATTAAGGGCTGGTTGCGGGATTGCTGAAGGGGGAGATTGAAGGCCGGCGGTGGCACAAGGCCTTGGGAGCGGTGGAGTTGCTGTTGGCCGACGGTAAAGTAAGGAGGAGTAAACTATAGGGTTAGCACAGTGATTTTCATTATTCTACAGTAAATAGAAATAGAAAAGGGGTAATCTGAACATCCAGTTTTGGCTGGATTTTGTGGGGTGGCTGGATATTGAAAGGGGCTGGATGGCAGGCTGGGGAGGAGGAGGAGGTTGAAAAATCAAAACAAGATACACTTACCCAAGGAATCGTCACCAAGGGGGCTCCACGGAGTCGGCACCGCGGAGAGGATCACCGGAATGAGGGAAGAAGACTCTCCAAACATTCAGCAATCCACCATGACGGCAGCCCTAAACCATCTATTTATAAGAAATAAAAATAGGGCACCCGGAATCAACGGATATGATTGACCGTTGGTCTCGGGGCCAAAACTACATGAAATAAAACCCGAAAAGTACATAGCTATATATGAAATTGATTCGCAACGCGAATCCGGACGCATCCACGGAGTCGGATCGTCGATCCGGGCACGCCATATATGGTAAGTCTCCAAATCAGCCCCGAATGGGCCCAAAGCTCGTCCTCGTCTCTGCTCCGCATCACTCTCCCCGGCTTGAAAGAATTCATCTCCCGATGAATAAGGATCAGAATTCTCTCGCTGCATGCCAGGTAAAGCTCGAAAAGGTCCACCAGAGGTCGCCCAAGTGTCGTCGCTGGAAAAGTGTCATCGCCAATCAACTCTTCCGGACTGAAAAGCTTCCATCTCCAATGAATGGAGACGGTCGTACTGAAGTCGAAGTCCAGGGCGAGTCGATCAAGCTCCGCTGGTAGCATCCAGGTGTCGTCGATGAAGGATCGTCCGCGCCCGTAAACCAGGTAGCGACACACAAGACCGTCTATAGAGGGGACGGACTCATGCGTAAAGATCTCAGTGATAATCTCATCTCTCAACATAGTAACAGAAGGATCCGGTGGGATCTGAGGTGCCAATGGTGGAACCGTTGGGGACAGGATCCCGGGTAAGTGGGGTCATAAATGGGCTGAGCACGAGGCAATGAATGTGGTGGCAAGGGCTCGGGGGTAGACTGAGTGGTGGGTGGTAAAAACGGTGGTAAAGGCTCGGGAGGGACACCAAGATGTGGGCTCGAATACTCGTGAGGTGCAAAGTTTGGCATCAGGTCCTCGACATTGAACACAGTATGAGTACCCATGCTCGCGGGGATGTCCAGCTCATAAGCATTTGTCCCGATGCGCCTCAGGACTGAGTAGGGACCCATTCGCCTAACGCTCAAGCTTTTAGCAAGCCTCGCACGGAGCCTCACAACGCAGATTCTTACCGTCACCTCCCTCTGATACCAATTGACGCAGGACGAATCTATAGGCGGCGGGAAACCTGCGACCTAACCCTACATGCTATGCAAATCCGACGGTTAGATCACAATTGGATAATAAATAAAACATCCCACGCAAAATAAATCCATGACAAGACAAAATATTTTTATTAGGGCAAAAGCAAGCTTAGGCTTTCCTCCGCGTGGAGGGCCAAAGCAAGAGCGTGCGGCGAATGAATCCTTCCTGCAGTTAGAGATTAGTACAGGAGCAAATAACTATAACAAACTGAAATACCAAACAAACATGTAATAATCACACCATATTCATGTCTTACAACCAAATACCAATACAAATACACCACACAAATATTAGGGCTGCTGCCAATAAAAAGATCTGAACGTTGGAGGGCTTAGAGAAGGGTTCCGGTGATGGGGAGGCCGGGACGGGTAAGGGGGATGGCTTGTTGGCGTTGCGAGGCCTGGATCGGGGGATGGGCGGGCTGGATCTGGGCTGGATTGCCTGGATCAGAGCAGATCTGACAGTGGGTGGCTGTTTGGAGGTGAATCCACGTGTTTGGAAGGGTAGGGACAAGCAGGGGGCGGTGGCTGGACAGAGCTGGGGAGGTGGCTGAGGGGGTTTGGCTGCTTGCTGGAAGGGGATTAAGGGCTGGTTGCGGGATTGCTGAAGGGGGAGATTGAAGGCCGGCGGTGGCACAAGGCCTTGGGAGCGGTGGAGTTGCTGTTGGCCGACGGTAAAGTAAGGAGGAGTAAACTATAGGGTTAGCACAGTGATTTTCATTATTCTACAGTAAATAGAAATAGAAAAGGGGTAATCTGAACATCCAGTTTTGGCTGGATTTTGTGGGGTGGCTGGATATTGAAAGGGGCTGGATGGCAGGCTGGGGAGGAGGAGGAGGTTGAAAAATCAAAACAAGATACACTTACCCAAGGAATCGTCACCAAGGGGGCTCCACGGAGCGGCACCGCGGAGAGGATCACCGGAATGAGGGAAGAAGACTCTCCAAACATTCAGCAATCCACCATGACGGCAGCCCTAAACCATCTATTTATAAGAAATAAAAATAGGGCACCCGGAATCAACGGATATGATTGACCGTTGGTCTCGGGGCCAAAACTACATGAAATAAAACCCGAAAAGTACATAGCTATATATGAAATTGATTCGCAACGCGAATCCGGACGCATCCACGGAGTCGGATCGTCGATCCGGGCACGCCATATATGGTAAGTCTCCAAATCAGCCCCGAATGGGCCCAAAGCTCGTCCTCGTCTCTGCTCCGCATCAGATACCAAATTGATGCAGGTTACGCCTCTGATGAGATCGTGATGGTTAAAGACACGCAAGTCGCTCTCTCACAATCTAATTCACGTACACACAACGAAAATGCAGCCACTCCAATTTGCGCTATTAACATCCACACGTCAACACAATGGTTCGCTAAGCCAATAGAGATCAAACAAGGACTATAGGACAATGTTTGATCAAGCGAAAAGGACCAACACGATCCGAACGGGTGTTGTTGCACCAAAGAGATCCACCAAAAGAAATGGTTTGAAAGTGGTGATCTCTTCCAACAAAAAGAAAACTAAGGTTCACCAAGCCTTTTGTTTGCTTGAAGATCAAGAAAACCAACGACGAAATAATTCAGATAAACCGCGAATCAATCAAAGTTTCGAAACAATGTTGTTATCTAGCCAAAGAAGAATCACACACGAGTGGAGGAAAGGAAATCGTTACCCTTACTCGAATAGGTTGATTCGTGGAGAATCCCTCTACTACAGTCCACCAGGGACACACCGGAAGGTTGAGTTCCAAGCCGATACTTCACGAAGCCGCTCTGTAGCGCATCCAGCGGTGAAACGGCCTCGAAACCAAGAAAGCCAAGCCTCGCTGAAGGTTGGCCGAGTAGTCGTTGGTTCGGTCGGGTGGCGGCAGAGCAGGGGGGGAAACGGAGGAAGATTCGGTAGGGTCGGTCCAGCGTCTCGCACGCGGGGAGTGATGGAGTCGCACCACCAGGAGGAAGGTCATCGGAGTTACACCGACGACGGGGCCAGCGAGTCGCACGCCAGGCGGGGAAGGGGCGGCAGCGTCGCACTGTCGCACAAGCGGGGTTCGGCCTAACCCTAGAAGCTTAGGCTTTTTTTTCTTCTCAAAACATACCACTCTAATCCATTAAGAAGATATTCATAGTCTCCCAAATATTACATAAAACCCTAAACGTAAACTAATAATTAAAATGCATCAATACCAAAGTGAGATAAGAAATTAACTAGCATCTGAAAGCTACACGGAGGCACGAAGTGGTGCGCGGAGGTCGTAGAGGCGAGTATCCTCAATATCTTAGTTGTTGCGGCGATGTGGTCGTGAGCAGAGGTCGTAACGGCGAGTGTCATCAATAACTTGGTTGTCGCGACGATGCGGTCGCGAGCGGTAGTTGTAGTGGCGAACATCTTCAAGCATGGGCGGGTCGGCGCCATCACAAATGCTTGTTGTAATAATTTTTGTTCTGACATCTAAAATGCTTTGCTGGATTTCTCGGCGTCTGTGTTGTTCTCTGAATGCTTGCGGCCTGAATACTTGGGAAAATTTGTGAGATGCATTGATGCTTGGTGCAAACATTGTTATGTTGTCTGCGCATACTGCTTGCTATTTTCTTTATTATCTACATGAATGTAAGAAGCGTTTGTGACAATGGAGTGGACTGTATGTTCATTTGAGCTTCCGCCTTTTCGACTTCCACAAGGGAAAGTTATAAATAGGAGTGACTCCTAGTTCAGAAATCATTTCATTTGGATGCGGCCAAAGCAAAAATCCAGGTGAAGATTGACAATGCTAACTGCACGCATTTTTGCTTACAGAACTTTTGGGCCCGCCAAGCCCTTGAAACCACAGATTACCAATTTGAACTATAAGAACTTCTTGACTTATCACCCGCAGGGCAATCAATACATAGTGCGGTTACCACATGTAGAAGAGAAGTTGAATACAATATATGAGCATGAGCTTGTGATCCCCTTTGATCACTTTAATTTCGGATATAAGTTTCCAGCCTTTTGGGAGGTTGTGGAGATTTTTAATCACTATGGGATTGCTCGCACAACTCCCTCCGAACTCGATCGCGATCATATATTCTTTCGTTATCTACTTGCGGACGGAAAGAGTTTACTTCAGCTTAGCGGTCTTCTAGAGCCTCTTCATTGTGCGGGCATGGGCGGAAAGGGGCAACGAGGAAAATTATTTCGCCATCTTGCTCTACTTTGGCACGATCAAGATGAGAATGTTGAACCTTCCAAATAAGGTTCACAATTGGATAGATCGATTCGCTTTCTTCAAAGGGGACTTTGGCGGACTCTTGACGAAGTCGGAGCCCCGTGAAGACAATACATTTAGGGCACCCAAGTTGAGGGGAGTTGAGGTAAAGATCACCAAGTTCTTGGAAGGCGCGAGCTTGGACATTGATCATTTCTTGTCGCGGGTACACGAGGTCCTCTACATCGGCGAGGATCAGAGTAAGGGCTTGCAGACATGTGAACAATGATGTCTGCACGATCTTGTTGATCTTGTTAACTGACTCATTTCGTTTAACTTGCAGCGGTCTTGGCGATTCCGATGAACTTTCCGCTCGTACCTGAAGGTCTATGTACCAACCGCGCGCGAGAAGAGGAAACGGTGGGAGAGGCAGAGCGAGCTAAAGCTGGCGTGGGCTCTTCCTCAACGCAAGCGAAGTTCGTGTGGTGTCATACTGAGATCTTTTTTGCCTTCGTCGGCCTTGGCGAACACTTGACAGATGCAGAGAGGGGCTTTTGTTGAACTGGGATCCCAAAAGTAAGAGCGTGGCACAGAGTACTGCTCTTCCCTCTTGGAAGGAGAGTGATAGTGTTACTGCTCATGCTTTTGCAGTCTCCTAGGTTTTTTATGGGCGGTAATGTCTAAGAGAACTCAAAAGAGTTCCTGTGGAACATCTACCTTACATGGTCTCCCAGGCAACACTGAGGAGCACGGTCCTCAATCACTGCACTAGTTACGCACTCAACCGTGCGCAAGACAAGATTGAAAACTGCAGAAACAACTCAAAGTGAGTATAATTTGTAGTAATTGTAGCTTGAGCTAACACAATGCCTTCTTATTTCGCAAAACGCTTATAGTGTTGATAACCCCGTCTTCTGCAAGGTTATATCTAAGTTTAGCGGGGAGCCCTCCGAAGACACCATCGAGGAAATTAAGACGAAGGATGGCTTCAAGTCAGAGTTCGTGAACTCTAACTATGCCTTCTGGTTCCCTGAGTATGCGGACATAGGGCAATGCTTCCATCCGCGAGAGCTCGAAGGAGTCTGAGGCTGTTGCGGCCAGCTCGGAGCATCAATAAACAAGATGCAGACAGCAGGGAGACTAGGGAGCTTGGTGGTGCAGATGGATCCACTTCTGAAAGTTCAAGTTTGTTGGGAAAAACCTTGAGATTTAACTTGACAAATTATTTATAAGTGACTTTACATCCTAGGACAATTACACATGTTATATAAAGGGGTAATTTTATCATAAATGTCCAAGGAAGTCAGTCTAGTCAAAGGCATGAGAAAGGCAAGCTGAAAAAAGGAAGAAAATCAGTCAAGGCATAGTTGCGTCGAGTAGACAACAACGCAACGTCGACTAGAAGTCGGCGTATCTTCGACTGGTTGTCGACGCATCCTCTGAAGTTATGCCGACGCATCTCCAAAGCAGAAGTCGGCGCATCCATCGATAAGTAATCGACGTAACGTCGAAAAATCAGTCAAGTTAACAGATAATTATTCTGAGGCAGAATTCGATGCTTCTTTTATTAGATCTCGACGTAGCGTCGACAATTATCCAAAAAGAAAATTCAGAGGATCCCTATCAGATATATTTAAAGATTATATTTATGGAATCTATTCAAATTTGAAGATTTGTAAGAAGAATATCAAAACGGAAAAGAATCTCCTGCATAATTTATGAAAAATATATGGAAGATATTTGAATAAGAATGGACGGGATTTTTGAAGACAAGCATAGAAACATTTTATTTTATTCCTTTCGAAGACAATCAATCACTGGGAGGAATTCGAAATGATTCAGAAGAATAAAAGAAATTGTTCAAGCAAAAGAAATCAAGAGGCAAAAATCATTCTGAATAGACGACAGTCATCTTCTTCCTCTCATCTTCTCTGCTACAAAATCTGAGACAAGTAGATCAAAGCTCATAATCCTTCCACTCTTTAAGGATTAATCATATACAAAGATCTAATCCACTAAAGTGTCAAGAATCCTTGGAGACTACAGAAGGAGGATTCAATTTTGAAGATAATTTTTCTACTTCTTCTCTTTCTTTCTCTTTTACTATTTTCTTTTCAAAAAAGTTTTTAGAATCTCTCCAAAGGATTCAATCTTGTTCAAGATCTACTTATCAAAATATCTAGTTGTCTGGTTCAAGATCTCTTTATCAAAAGATCTGGTTGTATTGATTCTAAGTGTCGCCTCATCAAAAGACTCGTCCATTGGTTCTAAGTGATGCGGAGCATAGACGAGCACTTGCAGTGGATGACGAGTTTTGGGCCCATTTGGGACTGATTTGGCGACTTTTCATATATGGTGTGCCTGGATCGACAATCGGACTCCGCAGATGTGTTTGGATTTGATATATTATTTCACTATGTTGCATTTTATTTTGATGTATTTAGGTGGACCCACCTTCGACCAATCATAGTCATCGATGGTGGGATGCCCTAATCCTCTTTTTATTATAAATAGATGGTTTGTGGCCTGGTTGAAGGCATTACAGATTTTGGTGAAAGGAATTCCCAGAATCCCGCGATCCCGCCACGGTGCCGACTCCGTGGAACCCTAGGTGATGACTCTTAGGCTTGTATCTCCCTTCACAAGGTACCCCCTAACCCTACGCCTATTTTCCCCCTCCCAAATCCTCTCCCACAGCAACTCAATTCCTCCCAAACTCCACCACCTAGGCTGTCCACCACTCCTATTTTCCCTTGTTACTATTTAGAAATTAAATTTACTATTCATATGATATAGTTTTTCTTTCCCTCCTGTCAAAGCAGCCAGCCTCCCCTTGCTTTGTTGCAGTCCCCCCTCCCAGCTACACCCTCAACCGCAAATCCCTCTACTGTCGGCCTCCAGTCCCCCATCAGGCAAGCCCCCGATTCCCCCCAACCCCTCTGCCACCGCCAGCCCTCTTCCCCGTGGAACCACCACCCAAATCTGCCCTCTTCCCGGATCAGCTCAAATCCGGGATTTTCAGCCCCCGCTCCATCTTCCCCTCCACTCGTACTTCATCCCTTAGCCCGGATCCGGCACCAAACATCGGATCCATCCATCCCTCGCCCGGATCTACCCTCACGTGGCTGGATCTATCCATTCCCAGCCCGATTTCACCATTCGCCGCCGAGAACAGCCACCTCTATCATTTCTATACCACCAGTTTCACCTCGGATCGCCGTCCACGCATCTCCGACTCTGGATTCTTCAGTGTTTTGGTCAGCCCACTACTTTGGTGAGTCTCTGTTGTATTGGACTATTTTATTCAGCATTATTATTATTAGTTGGATCGTATGTTTGTTTAGATCTCTCGTGTTGTAGTTGTTGGTTTTAGATTATTATTGTGATTTGCATGATTTATTCTCCGCGCACTCTTGCTTTGGTCCTCCACGTGGAGGAAATTCTAAACTTGTTTTGCCCTAGTAAATTATCTTCGCCTTGCTTTGAATATTTATGTGAGATGTCATTATTTATTATCTAATTTGTGATCTAACCGTCATATTTGCATAGCATGTAGAGTTAGGTCGCAGATTTCCCGACGCCTATAGATTCGTCCTGCGTCAATTAGTATCAAAGCGAGATTGTGCGCACATTTCGATACGTAGTCGTAGAGTCTATAGGTTTTTCATTATGTCTAGGTGTCACAATTATTCTCCTCCTCAATTTAAAGGTCTCAAGCCCACTTGCACCCGCTTTCACAGAACCCCGTCAAGGAGATCTCACATTATTACGATGATCATTCTCGATCGCAGTACACCACTTTCAGAGATCGTGTTGACCGACCGACAAGACCACACTATGCTAAAGACGATCAGTATGATGATTGTCGTCGTTCTTATCCGTACACGCGAGCGGATCGTGTTGATCCTTCGACACGACTCGGTTACCTTAGGAATGATTATTATGAGGACAGTCGTTCCGAGAGAGGTCTTGAGAGCCAGTTTCATACTGCTATCCCTTCCTTTGACGGCTCATCGAGTCCCGAGTCTTTCAGTTATTGGCTCGTGGATATGGAGTATTATCTTTATCATTTTGAGATATTCGGTGAGCGTCGCGTCAAGTTTGCAAAACTTAGACTTTTAGATCAGGCGAGGACATATTAGGCTAGCGTTGAGAGGACCCGCGAGAGAGACCGTCTACATCACATCACCAATTGAGTGGACATGAAGCGTACTTTATGTCAGAGGTATCTGCCTCCGTCGTATCGGAGTCGCTTGCTCGACCAATTATTTTCCCTTCAGCAAGGATCCATGTCTGTCGCTGAGTACAGGGACCGTTTTGATGAGTTAGTCGTGAGGAGTGATATCCGAGAGGACCCATCCATGACCATTCCACGATTTCGGTTTGGGCTTCGGTCTGACATACGTACTAAGATAGTTTATCATAGCTCGAAGTCCCTTGAGCAGACATATCAGCTTGCCCTTCGTTATGAACAGTATTTGAGATCCGCAAGAGCTTGTCGATGGGATTCTCACCCTGACCTCCGTAGTACGAGTCCCTCCTATACTGAGGTCACCATGACACCTACCACTGTCCTGTCAGCCACGACAGAAGTGATACATGAAGCGGATTACTCTCACCCCAGTGAGGTGCTAAGCCTAGTGAGTGACTTATCTCCTGTTTTTGACCCTTCTCTTGTGACCCCGACTGAAAGCGAGCCTGAACGACCTACTGAGTCTGTAGTGTTGCGTCCATCACCCACACCTCCTCTACCATACAGTGGGATAGTTAGCACCCCAACCACAGACCCATTTCTTGACACCGCACCCATAGATCCACTATTGAGTGAAGGTCTATGTCGCTCTCTCATTGTCACTGCCCTGAGTCACATCAAGACCGAGGGTCCAGAGCCTAGTGTTGATCTCTTAGTGGCTATATTACCCATTCACGGAGACACTACCCATCAGGATGGTACTTATCCGGAGTATCATAACCCTGGTGACGAGTACTATGACGACCCCTATATTGAGCCTCCTGATTAGCCACCACATCCTAGTGAGGATGTGATTCAGGTGAGCCGCTTGTTTACGAGTTTCGGGTTAGTGGCGTTTCTTCCATTATCGTCTCTGGCCTTGCCCCCGAAGATGGATATTGTGTGGAGCATCAATTATTTAGTGCACCACCTGCTGATACATCGCACCCTCGATGAGTTTTGGGATGCACCACATGCTGACCCACCAGACGAGCTCTTTCTTTTCGGGGACATGCACCGCACTCGAGAGTCACATCGTTTAGTCGGTATACATGATTTTCATTCAGGTGGTCGTCGCATTCGTGATGACTTTTCTTACACACCTCCTGGTGAGCCCCCTGATGTGTTACGCTCCTTGAGAGACATTTTGCTCTTCATGAGCTCGCCCTTGAGTGTAGATGTTTCTGACGATCATCTGAGCACTTGTTTCACAAGGGATGAGTTTTTCTATACTCCACCGAGAGAGCATCCTGATAGGACACCTCCCTTGATAGATTTTCAGGTCATTATTAGATTTTCCCATAGAGAGCATGTTGTGTCTGGTGTGTTTTATTTGCATCATTTGCATGAGTCTGTTGAGTCGTTTTTTCATCATTTTCATGAGTTTGTTATGTTGTCTGTTCATCGTTTACATGTGTGTCATGAGTTATTCCAACAGAGAATCCATAATGATATTAAATTTTATAAATCACATATTGATGTTCACTGGCAAGAGCAGGTACTCCATGAAGGCGGGCAGGTGATGGTGAGAATCTGCGTTCTGAGGCTCCGTGCGAGGCTTGTTAAAGGCTTGAGCGTTAGGCAAATGGATCCATATATAATCATGAGACAGATCGAAGCAAACACCTATAATCTTGATTTCCTTGCAAGTATGGGTATCCACATGGTATTTAGTGTTGAGGATATAAAGCTGTACTACGAGCCTCGTGAGTATGTGGACCCAAGCAGTGGAGATTTCCAGCCGCCCACACCACCACTCTGGTTTCCTTGCCACCCCTATAGCCCACCTATGTCTGATGGCCACCACTACTCACCTACTTCTGACACCCACCAACCTGGGGACTTGTCTTCTTTGGTTCTACTGACGGCGCCGCTGATAGCACCGGAAACCACCACTCGTGAGTTGAGCAATGAGAGCATCATGGAGACCAGACTCCACCAGTGCATTCCCTCTACAGACGTTGGTGACCCATGGATACTTGCAGCATAGCTTGATCGATTCGCACCTGGAGTTCGACTTCAGCACAGCCGTCTCCATTCACCGGAGATAACAACTTTTCAGTCAGGGTGAGTTGATTGGCGAGGACACTTTTCCAGCGACGACACTTGGGCGACCTCTGGTGGACTTCTTCGAGTTTTACCTGGCTTGTAGAGAGAGAATTCTGATCCCTATTCATCGGGAGATGATTTCTTTCAAGTCAGGGAGATTGATATGGAGCATAGACGAGCACTTGCAGTGGATGACGAGTTTTGGGCCCATTCGGGCCTGATTAGGCGAATTTCCATATATGGCTTGCCCGGATCGACGATCGGACTCCGCAGATGTGTTTGGTTTTGCGTTGCGAATCGATTTGATATATTATTTTACTATTTTGCATTTTATTTTGATGTATTTAGGTGGCCTCAACTTCGGCCAATCATAGTCATCGATGGTGGGATGTCTTAATCCTCCTTTTATTATAAATAGATGATTTGTGGGCTGGTTGAAGGTATTGCAGATTTTGGGGAAAGGAATTCCCGGAATCCCGCGATCCCGCCACGGTGCCGACTCCGTGGAACCCTAGGTGATGACTCCTAGGCTTGTATCTCCCTCCCCCAAGGTACCCCCTAACCCTAGACCTCTTTTCCCCCTCCCAAATCCTCTCTCACGGCCACCTAATCCCTCCAAAACTCCACCGCCTGGGCTGTCCCGCACTCGTATTTTCCCTTCCTTGTTACTATTTAGAAATGAAATTTACTATTCATATAATATAGTTTTTCTTTTCATCATGTCAAAGCAGCCGGCCTCCACTTGCTTTGTTGCAGTTCCCCCCCCCCCCCCCCCCCACGGTGCCGACTCCGTGGAACCTTAGGTGATGACTCCTAGGATTGTATCTCCATCCCCAAGGTACTCTCTAACCCTAGGCCTCTTTTCCCCTTCCCAAATCCTCTCTCACGGCCACCTAATATCTCCAAAACTCCACCACCTCGGCTGTCCAGCACTCCTATTTTCCCTTCCTTGTTACTATTAAGAAATTAAATTTACTATTCATATGATGTAGTTTTTCTTTCCATCATGTCAAAGCAGCCGGCCTCCCCTTGCTTTGTTGCAGTCCCCCCCCCCCCCAACTACACCCTCAACCGCAAATCCCTCCACTGTCGGCCTCCAGTCCCCCATCCAGCAAGCCCCCGATTCCCCCCAACCCCTCTGCCACCGCCAGCCCTCCTCCCTGTGGAACCACCACCCAAATCTGCCCTCTTCCCGGATCAGCCCAGATCCAGGATTTTCAGCCCCCTCTCCGTCTTCCCCTCCACTCGTAGTCCATCCCTTAGCACGGATCCGCCACCAAACATTGGATCCATCCATCCCTCGCTCGGATCTACCCTTACGTGGCCGGATCTATCCATTTCCGGCGCGATTTCACCATCCGCCGCCGAGGACAGTCACCTCTGTCATTTCTACGCCACTGATTTCACCTCGGATTGCCGTCCACGCATCTCCGGCTCCGGATTCTTCGGTTTTTTGGTCAGCCCACTACTTTGGTGAGTCTTGTATTGGACTATTTTTTTCAGCATTATTATTATTAGTTAGATTGTATGCTTGTTTGGATCTCTTTTGTTGTAGTTGTTGGCTTTAGATTATTATTGTGATTTGCAGGATTTATTCGCCGCGCGCTCATGCTTTGGTCCTCCACGCGGAGGAAAGTCTAAACTTGTTTTGCCCTAGTAAATTATCTTCACCTTGCTTTGAATATCTGTGTGAGATGTCATTATTTATTATCTAATTCGTGATCTAACCGTCAGATTTGCTTATCATGTAGAGTTAGGTCGCAGATTTCCCGCCGCCTATAGATTCATCCTGCATCACTAAGAGTCCTTATCAAAAGACTCGGTCATAGGTTCTGAGAGTCTCCTTATCAAAAGACTTGGGCACTATGATAGTGTATTCCTACCAAAATGATAGAAGAGTGGACGTACCCAAATTTTGGGGAACCGTTATATTTCTTGTGTCTTCTGTATTCTGTATATTTTTTCACTGTCTCTATCTTTATTTTCTGCTTTTAATATTTGTTGTCCAAACTTGATTGTGGTTGTGTGTGTTTGTGAATGCTAATCTGAAAATATCTGAATCTGGTTTATATTTTAGGTAAATATTTTTATATCACTATTCACCCCCCTCTAGAGAAAACTCAGAGGTATAATTATTCCCTCTTTCAAAGTTCATCTTCTGCGGACTCATATGAGAGTAAGCACACATCTGGCCCAAACAAGAAAAACAAAAGAGGGTCAAGGGCAGGGCCAAGCATTATAGAGAATGATCAGTGGATGTTTCTTTTTGATTTAATTTTTTTCCTTTTTGCTATATATGTTTGCATAAAGTTTTTGTAAATGCGAACACAATGATTTGTAAGAATTTACTCGAAAAGAATGAAAACAGTCTTTGCATTGTCTTGCTTATTCTGTGTGAACTTACTTTAGTTGTCTGCATATGCCGGTTGATTTATTTGGATGCTCGTGTATTAAGTTTCGTAAAATTCAGGAGAATATAACTTCTTAGCTCACAGCACGTTAAACAGATGATGATTTCCTCTATCAAAGATTTGTATATATAGTTAGCGCGGTCTCAAAGTTAGCATCAACATAAACAATGGCATTCGCAAGAAAGCTTTTGATTCTTCCTTTATGAAATAAAATCAAGTCCTGGTGTAGTGCAAGTCTGAGCGGCCATAATAAAGTCGCTTGCATTCAATATGTATATATTGATATATCTTCCTTCAGATGATCATAAGCGTAGTCGTCGCAGTCTCAATGTGAGTGTCCACATTTATAATCACAATAGGCCATACTGGATAGGACCAATGTGTGTGAACGCGCTACTATTGTTCGCACTAAGTGTGATATATCAATAATTATTCAGATACTTCAGCTGTGGAAACTAGTGAAATTCATATATAGAAGGCTATGCGGCCTCGATATGGGTGTCCGGACTAAGTGTAATACCAAAATAAATGGTCTTCATAAATGATTTCGCAGATTCCTTCTTGCGAATTTTTATTTCTGTTTTTTGCGATATTGTCAATCCTTAAAATTTTGGATCCGAGGTCACCGATCATGAAGATTTTATTACCCTCGACATGATTAAACCCGGTACCTCCATGTAAAAGGGAGATCTATTTTCACATATTACTGTCTACCCTTAAGATTTTGGATTTGGGGTGGCAGATCATGGAGATTTGATCTGGGGTTGCAGATCATGGAGATTTTATTACCCTCAACATGATTGAATGTGGTACCTCCAATCTCCATGCAAAAGGGAGATCTATTTTTCACATATCACGTCTACTGGCGAATCATGGAGGAATTATAATCCTCAATATGATTGAACCTGGTACCGCCATGCAAAAAGGATATTGTTAGAATAGGGCAAAGGTGAAATTGTTATTTAACAATAGGAAGAGTCCCCTTTATATAGGAGGGGAAAAATACAGGGCAACAAAAATAAGAAATAACATCCTAACACTCCCCCTCAAGTTGGGCATGTGATATTTGTCATGCCTAACTTGCCAATGAGTGTAACAAACAATCTTTCACACAGAGCTTTAGTGAGAACATCAGCAAGTTGTCCTTCTGAAGTAACAAACGGAGTACAAACAATCTTCTTCATGATGTTTTCTTTAATGAAATGACGGTCAACTTCCACGTGCTTGGTGCGATCATGTTGAACCGGATTATGAGCAATACTGATAGCGGCCTTGTTGTCACAATACAAGTTGAAGGGGCCAGGTTCAAGCAAGCCCAAATCATTCATGAGGGTGCGCAACCACATCCCCTCACATATACCATGAGCCATGGCTCTGAACTCAGCTTCAGCACTAGAGCGAGCTACAACATGTTGCTTTTTGCTTCTCCAAGTGACCAAGTTAGAGCCGACAAAGGAACAATAGCCAGTGGTGGATCTCCTATCATCAACCGATCCAGCCCAATCCGCATCCGTATAGACTTCAATTTTCAAGTTATCACAGGGTGAGAATAATATACCTCTACCCGGAGAGGTCTTCAAATATCTCAAAACACGGTGCGCAGCATTGAGATGCCGAATCCTGGGAGAGTGCATGTATTGACTCAGCACTCCTACAGCATAAGAAATGTCTGGACGAGTATGAGATAGATAAATCAACTTCCCAACAAGCTTCTGAAAACTTGAAATATCTTCCACTGGCTCCCCATCATTTTGACCAAGTTTATGGTTCACTTCAATAGGAGTATCGGCGGGTTTACAACCGCTCATCCCTGTCTGTTCTAATAAGTCGAGAACATACTTCCGTTGGGAGATATGAATCCCATACTTTGACCTTGCTACTTCAATTCCTAGGAAGTATCTCAATTTTCCTAGGTCCTTTACTTCGAACTCCCTTGCCAGTCTTTGCTTTAGAGATTGAATCTCATCACTGTCATCACCTGTGACAACCATATCATCAACGTATACAATCAGAAGGGTCACCTTCCTCTCTTTTCGTTTAACAAATAAAGTGTGATCGGCATGGCTTTGAGTATAGCCCAATTCGATCATGACTTTGTGAAGTCTCCCAAACCAAGCTCTCGGAGATTGTTTTAACCCATAAAGGGCTTTCTTTAGTTTGCAGACTTTCCCATCTGAGCCAATTGGGGTAAGGCCAGGAGGCATAGACATATATACTTCCTCTTCCAAATTTCCATGTAGGAAAGCATTCTTCACATCCAGTTGTTGAAGATCCCATCCTCTACATGCCGCACATGATAACAAAACACGGATAGTATTCATCTTTGCTACCGGAGCAAAGGTCTCTTGGTAGTCAATACCTTGAGTTTGAGTGTAGCCTCTCGCCACTAGCCGAGCCTTGAACCTTTCAACAATACCATCGGAGTTCTGTTTCACGGTAAATATCCAACGGCATCCGACAATCTTCTTCCCAGGAGGGAGATCCACAAGGTCCCACGTATGATTCTTCTCAAGAGCAAGCATTTCCTCCATCATTGCCTTTGCCCATTTTGGGTGTTCAGCGGCCTCCTGCCATGTACCGGGAATCGAGGCAGAGGATAGAGAGGTAACAAAAGCTTTATAGGAAGGAGTTAAAGCGTCATATGAAACATAATTAGATATAGGGTGTTGAGTGGATGAGCGAATACCTTTCCGTAGAGCAATAGGTAGCTCCAGGGACGCAGAGGACGAATCTGGCACTGGCTCTGGTATTATGGATTGATGCGGAGTGTTTGACCTTTTGTTCTTTCGAGTATAGACTTGCAGTTCCTTCTCTTTAGGAATATCCACATAGTTCTCTTCGGGAACAGGGGTAGTTGGTGGAGGTGGAACATTGTACGTAGGAGGAATAGGTAACGGGAGAGGCGGAGTGCTCACTTCCACGTGTGAGGGCTCCCCCTGAAGTGAGGACTCATAGTAGGATGTGGTCTCCTGAAAAGTGACATCCATAGAGACAATAACTTTTTTGCTAGGAGGATGATAACACTTATAACCTTTTTGTGTAGGGGAATAGCCAATGAATACACACCGGAGTGCACGAGGATCAAGTTTGGTGCGAGCAATGGGATGAATGTGAACAAAGCACACGCAGCCAAACACACGGGGTGGAAGGGTAGTAGGAGGTATTCCCAGTTTGTGGAGAGGAGTGCAGTTGCCCAGAATACGAGAAGGCATACGATTTATGAGATATGCAGCAGTGAGAAGAGCGTCCCCCCAGTAGTATTTGGGAAGTGACATGGTAAAAAGCAAGCATCTCATCACTTCGAGAAGGTGGCGATTCTTACGTTCAGCGACTCCATTTTGAGCAGGGGAATGGACGCAACTAGTTTGATGAATGATCCCGAGATCGCTCAAATAACGTTCAAAATTAGAATCTATGTATTCACGACCATTATCACTGCGTAGAATTTTAATAGTGGCGCCAAACTGAGTAGATATCATGTTATGAAATTGTTTGAAGAGAGGAAACACTTCATTTTTATGCCGCATGAGATAAACCCAAGTAGTGCGAGAGTAACAATCAATAAAAGTTACAAACCAATGATAACCAGAGATAGAGGCAACTGGGCAAGGGCCCCATACATCACTATGAATCGTATGCAAAGGTACAGAGCACGGCGTAGAGACATGATTAAAGGAAACACGCTTATGTTTAGCAAGTTCACAAACATCACACGTAAAAGTCTTAAACACTGAAGGAGAAAAAACAGGAAATAAAGATTGCATAGTAGCGGTAGATGGGTGGCCTAAGCGGCGATGCAAAGTAGACAGCAGTGGGAGCCGATGGGCATGAAGGGCCTGGGGAACATCAGGGTCAAACACGTACAGCCCATCTCGCATACTACCAGAGCCAATCACCGCCTTCGTCTTCAGGTCCTGAAAAACACAAGAAGAGGGAAAAAACGTGATGGAACAATTCATAGAGTTGGTAATATGGCTAACAGATAAAAGGTTACGAGTGAAAGAAGGAACGTGTAGAGCGGAAGTCAAGGTAAGGGAAGAGCAAGGAATGGATCCCTTCCCGGCAATTGGGGCGAGGGTCCCATCCGCAATGCTCACCTTGTCCCGGCCAGACAAAGGAGAATATGAAATAAAACCTGACGAAGATCCGGTCATGTGGTTTGTAGCACCGGAGTCAATGATCCAATGAGTGGCAGACGGTACAGTAGCAGCATGGGCACTTGGACTCCCAGAATGAGCAAAGGATGATGACGGAGTAGGATGTGGCTCAGTAGACAGGCCCTGCATCATACGGCGGAGAAGCGTCATCTCATCTGTAGAAAAGGACCCGGGTAACGGGTTGACCTCAGAACTGTGGCCACCAGATGTGCTGTCATCAAGGAACTCAGTCAGGTGAGCGGAGCGGGGGGAAATGAAGTTGGATCGGCCACGACCACGCCCGCCACCACGCCCGCCTCGAGGAGTAGGACCACCTCTGGATTGAGGAAACCCGTGCAGTTTGAAGCACGTCTCACGGGTATGTCGACTCCGACCACAATAGTCACACATCAGATGGTCTTTGTCAGTGGGCTTTGGCTTAAAATCCCGAGTGTTTGCGATACCTGAATGAGACGTGAGAAGGGCAGAACCACCTGAACTGACCTCTGAACTCCAAGACTGTCGACGATCATATTCCTGCTGAACAATGCTATAAGTCTCAGCCAAGGACGGGACCGGGGAGCGGCCAAGGATCTGAACAATGATCTGATCAAACTCTCGGTGTAAACCATGGAGAAACTCAAACACACGGTTCCGATCTTCATGAGCGCGCACAAGACGGGCATCAGCAGAACAAACAAGGGTAAGGGACACAAAATGATCATACTCCTGATATAATTGGGTGAACTCCAAGAAATAGGCTGATGGAGGTCGATCTCCTTGTCGAAGGAGAAAAATCTTTCGGCGAAGCTGAAATATCTGAGCTGTGTTCCCTTTCTGTGAGTAGGTAGATTCAGCCCCCTTCCAAATATCTGCAGCAGTATTTAAGAAGAGATAATTCCATGCAATAGACTCTTGCATGGAGTTAATCAACCATGACATAACCAGGGAATTTTCCGACTCCCACTTTGCCCATGTGGGGTCAGACTCTTCGGGCGCCTTAATGTCCCCAGTAACATAGCCATACAACCGGCGACTCTTAAGAGCCAAGGCGATAGATCGAGACCAAGGTAGATAATTTGTAGCATCAAGACGGATGGAGGTAATTTGTGAGGCCATATGATCGTGTCCAACCCGGGTAGATCCAGCAGGTTGCGAGCCATCACTGGAAGTGACCTCCTCCGACATTGAGACCAAACGGAGAACAAGGATCAGATACAAAATCTGAAGAAGAAACAGCCACCGGACAGCCGCCGGAAGGTCGCCGGAAGGGGAAAAAAAAAACACCACCAATAGGACGGCCAACAGTCCTAGAACAATAAAGTCTTGATGGCTAAGGGCAGGAAATGCATCAAAACGGAAGAGAATGCATTTCCGAGAAAAATGGATAAAAGGAGGGAACACACAAGATCCACGATCTAGGAAGATCTAGCAAGGGTATGAAGCGATCCTCATAGGAGTAGATAGAGGAGGAAAAAGCGAAACTTTATTGAGAGGAATCAGGCCGATCGGACGGTGGACGGAGCGGCGGCCATCCGCCCTTGCCGATCGGCACGGACGGCCGATCGGCCGGCTGTTACGCCGATCGGCGGAACAGAGGACGGGAAGGGGCTAGATGTGGCGGCGAGAGAGAGAGAGAGAGCGAGAGAGAGAGAGAGAGGGAGGCGGCGGCGGGAGGTGCAGCGGACGACGAGCGGCAAGAGGCCGCTAGGGATCGGGAGTTATTCGCCCCTCTGATACCATGTTAGAATAGGGCAAAGGTGAAATTGTTATTTAACAATAGGAAGAGTCCCCTTTATATAGGAGGGGAAAAATACAGGGCAACAAAAATAAGAAATAACATCCTAACAGATATCTATTGTCATATATCACCGTCTACCCTTAAAATTTTGGAACTGGGGTCACAAGTCATGGAGGTTTTATTACTCTCAACATGATTGAACCAGGTACCTTCATGCAAAAGGGAGATCTATTTTCATATATCACCGTCTACCCTTAAAAATTTGGATTCGGAGTCACAAATCATGGAGGTTTTATTACCCTCGACATGATTAAACCCGATACCTCCATGTAAAAGGGAGATCTATTTTTATATAAAATATTCAAGTATTTTGCATCCATTACGGAGTATATGAAAAACAAATAGAAGTTTATAAGATATGTATATGACTTATTAAAAGCATGTTTCTGACTCATCGCTGCTCCTCATGCTTGAGATGTCTAATTCGTCATTATGCAGTTACATGCTCCCAAGAGAACCAACATCTTCATGATTAATACACTCCCACGAACTTGAGAGATGTATCTCAACAAATTGCTTCCCCTTGGTAGAAATAGGCCTATCGTTAAGCTTTCCAGCTATCAACTCTTGCAGCTTGTAGGCTTTCAATAGCATCTTGATGAGATTCCGTAGAGCTCGACACACCTCCATCAGATAACAAAAGTCTTTATAGAACTCGAAGTATAATTCCCGATCTCGCTTAATCAAATCTGATTTGAGAGGAGGTCTCTTAAAACTTAGCTGCTTTTGAAGAATTTGGATTACCTCCTCCACGAGGAGGTTGAGTTTTGTATACTACTCTTGGGAATTATCGTACTGCTTGGGATGAACTCGGGATGACGATGGTTCAACTGAAGGAGATGGTTGTTGCATGTTTCCCGGAGGGGGACGAGGTCTCGGGGGTCTCATTTGCTGAAAATGACGATGGGGGAGATGTTGATGAAGGTGAAGGAAAAATTTCTCCCACAATGTGCTGCAAGTGGAATAAACGCTAGGCAAAGACCATGGAGGCCGCTGAGAAGTAAATGGAAGTTGGAAGAAATAGTTTTCAACCTGCTTCATTTTGATGAGCTGAGTGAGAAAGGAGACAAGGTCTGGGTTGCTTGCCTCCCCCTCTATAATATGGTTAGCAATATATGTGGCTCTCGGCTCACCTCAAATTTAAAGAGGCCATCTCCAAGGCCGCAGACAAGAGCAACATAATACATTGAGGGATCCACAAAATGAATCCCCAAAATCTGTTCCTGAAACATGTCCACGAAGTGGGCCAAGGTCTTATTGATTCCCTACTTGATTTGGAAGAGGGTATGAGGGTCGATCTTCCGCTTCTTTAAGGTAGTGAACCTCAACAATATTTCTCTTCAGAGATCTCTGAAGGAGTTTACTTACTGGGAGGGAAGCTAGTAGAATCACTCCCTCGCTTTGCCATCAAGAGATGTGGCAAGCATATTGCAACGAATCTGGGCGCTGAGGGTCCTCATTAAGGTAGCATACTCAAAAGCTTAAAGATGATTGTAGGGATCTTCCCTCCCGGTGAACCGAGGAAGGTGTAATTCTCTAAATCCATGCGGAACAGGTTCCCAACAAATAAAATCGGCAAAAGGAGAAGGATCCTCTCTCTAATCAACAGGAGGGTGATGTATTCCCAAATCGACAGATTTAAATTTAAAAGATAAAATTTGTGAGCAAATTGAATACATCAACACTTCTCAAATTTTCACGAGCATTATCATGCGGTAACAACCCTAGAGTTCGCATTCGCATGCAAATGCTAATGTTCAAACATATGAGTGACATGAAATAGCGTTCCACATGCGTTCACTTAGGGGAATGAAAATATGAGGACAAATAAATTTTTAAATTAACAACAAATAGGAGAGAAAGAAAGCTATGACAAGCTCTGAAATAAAGGTCAAATTAAAATTAAACATAAAATGTAAGCTAATATGTTTTGAGCACAAGAAACATAAAAGTTATACCTCTGGCCAGCCATAGAAACAGTCGAATCAAGCCACATGGGGGTTGCGGCTAAATGATACAAAAAGTGGCTGGAACTTCATGAAATATTTGTGCAGACCCCATTGATGGTGGAGGCAGAGGGCAAGGACGACGGAGATCTGGCAGCTACGGGCTTCGCAAACTACGGGTTCTGGAGGAAGGCTCAAGGCTGGTGGCGCTAAACTGAGGATTGGTGTGTCGCAATCTTATGGAAAAGGAGGAGGAATGGTAGTCGGTGTTGGGGTCCTGGACCCCAACAGTCGGTGCTTGGGAAGGCCGGTGGCGACGAAGCTAACAGAAACCAGCGATAGGGAGCGGCGAGTGGGGAAACGCTGGAGAGGAACCGAACAAGACAAAGGGGTATGTTCAATTTATCATTTCCAGCTCCCTTGATAGGGGGCCGATTATTTTTATAAAGGAAATATTATAAGGGCTTCAAAATAAAGCTATGATGAGGGAGAGTTTCTAAAGGGTGTCAGTTGTTTGAAAAGGGGAAGAAATGACCGTTTTCAAATGGAATAAAGTGGGGGAGTCAAAAAGGTTTTAATGGGATGACTACTTTTTAATAGAGAAATGGGAAGGGTTGCCAAAGGTTTTTATATTTAATATAAGAGTTTTAAAGAAGGAATTTCAAAGGGTGTTATCTTTCCATGAAATAAAGATTCAATATTTAAAATATGGAATTATAATTTTTAACTTTAAAATTAAAATATTAACTATTTTTCAAAGCTTGCCTAGATTAATACTACTTCTAATTTGACGGACTTATTCATTCATGATCTTATTGGTTGGTCACTCCAATAAGTGATACAAACAAACATAAGTACAAATGAGCGCGAGTAACATGCGCGATAAAAATGCATAAAACACGCATACACGGATAACATGCGCAAAGACATGTGCGACACTAATAAAATGCGGGAAATAAAAGTAAAACATGATGCAACTAAGGTTGCATCAATTCTCCCAGAGTTGAAAGAACTCAACTCCGACAAGACTGTGATGTGACCTGCTAGTAGAATGTCCAAAAGTCAACTTGGCACTACTCTGTTACCATCATGCTGCTACATAAGTGAGACCCGTAGATAAACTCTGCTCCTGAAAGAGGTAGACAACTAATCTCCATTGGAAAAGGATAACTCTCAGTGATAGAATCAGCCGCGAAGTTATAATTTTTGAATGATGTTTACAAACCGTTACGAATAATTTTATGCAAAATATTTAAATGTCCAATAAAGTTCAGAGCATCAAACAGGAGAGAGTCACAGAGTGGAGGAGACGGTGGAGTGAAAGAGCAAGGTAAAGGGCAAGAGAAGAAGTAAGGTACGGAGAAAACATGATCGACCTGTGGAATCAATAAATCATATGGCATCATACGCACGTATGCTAAACGCTTACAAGCATCTACTAAGTCCAGATTAATTATCCCGAAAATAATACTCGTTAAAATTTGACTAGCGCAACAAAATTTAAGTTTGATCCCAAATTTACTATTTAAAATCTTCCAGAAAAATATCTTAAAGCGCATGTCTCTATGAGGCATGAAAACTTTAGGGATCATGACTATCCTCCTAACACGGCTAGGCGTGAAAAAAACTAATAAATTGACAACGAACTTAATACACTACCAATAATCAGAGGATAGTGAAAATAACTAAAAGTGCAGTCACATAAGACAGTATATATAGGATGGTAACTCGAAAGCCACTGGTGAGTGGCCACCAAGCACAATGTCTGCGGCCTCAAGTGTTTGCGACTGCAGCGGCTAAGAGAATCAGGATATATGAAAATCGATTCTATATCACCTAAGATGAAGGACTCCTAGCAAACTAACTCCTCCGGGAGAAGTGAGATCGACGTTGCGTCATCTGAGGTGAGTGGCACATCACTAGTAAGTTCTTCCTGAGGTGAGGCCTCAAAAATAAAATCGGCTACTAAAGGTAGCGATTCCGTGTGAGCAAGTGGAAGCATAATTACAGTCGGGATAAGGGGATAAGGAGGAAGAAGATTTTCTTCCTGGAGTTGGGGCTCACGAAAAACCTCCACGACTGAAAGTAAATACATGGTAGGGGTAGGTCAGACCAAGGTGCTCGTCGGAAAATTGACGATGCGAGGAAGAGGACTATCGAGAGACTTAACCTCAGGTCCACTATATGATACGAAGTTAGGAGGTAGTTAGGTAAAACGTAAGGTTTGGGTATTTTCACATCAAGTTTTTTAACCGTAGTCCACAACTCATTCGCTTCATGTTGAATATTAGCGGAGAGAATCTCAACATCTTTCGTTAATTTTTTAAGACTGTGGAGAGGAAAAATCCACCTTGTATATATGTTCACTTGTTTAGAATACAAAGAATGAATACAAATATATAGACAAGAAGAAGAGAGAGCAAGGCCCTATACACAATGTGGGACTAAAGAGGAGAGAGAAATAACAATAGAAAAACTAAATGGGCCTAGTTAAGTGGGCTTCTTCAACACTCCCCCGCAAGCTGGAGCGTATAGATCATATGCACCAAGCTTGGACAAACACTGATAGAACAAGGTGCTTGATAGGGCCTTCGTGAGAATATCAGCGACCTGATCAGTGCCTGGAACATGCTTTAACTCAAGTCTCTTCATTTGAACTTTTTCTCGTATGAAGTGACAGTCGACCTCAATATGCTTCGTACGCTCGTGAAACACCGGATTCTTCGCTATGTGTATGGCCGCTTGACTATCACAAAAGAGAACAGCAGATGAAGGAAGTTTTACTCCCAAGTCAGCAAGAAGGCTTTCAAGCCAGGTGAGTTCAGAAACAACCGATGCCATAGATCGGTATTCAGCTTCTGCGGACGATCTAGCAACCACGGCTTGTTTTTTACTTTTCCAAGTAATGAGGTGACCTCCAAAGTAAGTACAGAACCCACTGGTCGACCGCCGATCGTCTAGGGAACCAGCGTAATCGGCATCAGAATAAGCAACCAATGCTGGAGCCGAGGTGGAGGTTTTGTAAACAAGCCCTTGACCCGGAGCTGCCTTAAGGTACCGGAGAATCCGTTCAACAGCCTGGAGATGAGAGACCCGGGGAGCATGCATGAAACGACTGACAACCCCAACAGCAAATGATAAGTCAGGCCTCATGACGGTTAGGTAGATCAACTTTCCGACAAGGCGTCTATAGTACTCCGGGTTCTGGAAAAGCAGATCATTATCAGAGGCATGTGCACAGAGCTTGTGATTTGCCTCCATTGGTGTATTAGCTGGCTTACAACCTGTCTGGCCAGCATCTTTGAGGAGATCGAGACAGTACTTCCTTTGGGAGAGTACAAGCCCATCCGGTCGTCGCGCGATCTTAAGACCGAGGAAGTAGCGAAGATGCCCTAGGTCTTTGATCTGAAATACGGTGCTCAGATGTTGTTTGACCGCTTGGATCCCCTGTGAGTCATCCCCAGTGAGTAGGATGTCGTCAACATAAACCAACAGAATTACAGTTCCCGTTGCCCGGTGTCGGGTGAAACGGGAGAAGTCAGCAGAGCTCCGAGTGAAACCCATATCCTGAACCACCTTACTGAATTTGTCAAACCACACCCAGGGAGATTGTTTGAGACCATAAATGGAATTCTTTAGAAGACACACATGAGACTCCCCCGTGGTCTCAAACCCGGGTGGTTGGCGCATGTAGACGGTTTCGTGAAGATCACCATTCAGAAAGGCATTCTTGATATCGAGCTGATGAAGGGGCCAGTGGCGATGTACAGCTACGGAGAGAAGCACACGAACGGAGTTGAGCTTGGCCACTGGAGAGAAGGTTTCCTCATAATCGAGACCCTGCTGTTGAGTAAAGCCACGGGCCACCAGTCTGGCCTTCAGGCGGGCAATAGTGTCATCCGGGGCATGTTTGATGACAAACACCCATTTACATCCAACCGGGTGTTGACCGGGAGGTAAAGGGACCAGGGTCCAGGTCTGGTTGGCCCAAAGGGCCGTCATTTCTTCCTCCATGGCAGCCCGTCAGCCAGGATGTTGTCGCGCCTCCTGCACAGAGTTAGGAATAGAAACAGAAGATAATGAAGTGGCATAGTGGCGAAGCGGTGGTGAAAGGCGATGGAGAGAGACGTAATTTGCCATCGGATGAGCAGTGGAGGCAGGAACCGGACCAGCAGGTGGCAGAGCATCAGAGGGCGAGGCCGACTGCAGTGGGGCATCGGGAGTAGAAGAGCGACGAGAATAGACCCGAATAACAGGTGGAGTCGGACGGACCGGAGCCGGGTCAAGAGGAGGAGGCGAGGATGAGGAGCAGGGAACCGGGATGATAGGACGAACAACATCCGGAGCAGAAGAAAGGGGAACTATATCCGGAGCAGAGAAGAAGGGAAGATCTTCCCGGAAAGTAACGTCTGCAGAGACGGTAACCTTGCGGGTAGTAGGCGAATAACACATATACCCCTTCTGAGTGTGAGAGTAACCGACAAAGATATGTTTGGCCGCACGGGGATCCAATTTGTCGATAGGAGGGCCGAGATGGTGAACGTAGCAAGTACACCCAAAGATACGAGGAGTCACAGGGAAAGGTGGAGTGGACGGAAAAAGGAGGCTGAACGGAGTGGCATTCTGAAGAACGGAGGACGGTAGACGGTTGATTAGAAAGCAGGCGGTGGAGAGCGCAAAGTTCCAGTATGGTTTGGGAACCTGCATTTGAATCATAAGGGACCGAGCCACATCAAGAAGGTGCCGATTCTTGCGCTCGGCGATACCATTCTGTTGCGGAGTATACGCACAAGAGGTTTGGTGGATAATGCCGAACTCAGAGCAGAGGGTCGCGAAGTCATGACCAGTGTACTCTCGCGCATTGTCAGTACGAATAGTGCGAATGGGCGCAGAGAATTGAGTACCAGTCTCAAGAATGAATGCCCGGAAGACGCGGGGAAGCTCAGATCGATCGCGAAGAAGATACAACCACGTCATGCGCGAATAATCATCAATAAAGGTCACGAAATAGCGATAGCCAGAAATACTAGTAATTTTGTACGGACCCCATATATCGGAGTGTACTAAAATAAAAGGAGCGGAGCTCCGAGTACAATTAGAAGGAAATGATGCACGTGGCTGTATGCCAAAAATACATGTTTCACATTGAAAAACAGGAAGAGATACATCCGGAAGAGCCTTCTGGAGGACAGGTAGAGGAGCATGACCAAGACGTCGATGCCAATAGGAAGATGATACAGATGCGAGGAGAGTAGGAGAGGCGTCAAGAAGGTAGAGTCCGTTCAGCAGTCGTCCCTTACCAATGATAGTCCGCGTCTGCTGATCCTGTATCAGACAAGAAGAAGAAGTAAAGGTCACTGAGCAATGTAAATCAGAAGTAAGGCGACCAACAGAAAGTAAATTGAACGGAGAGCCCGGAACATGAAGAGCCGAGCGGAGGTGGAGAGAAGGGGTGAGAGAGATATCAGCACATCCAGAGACAGGGACGGAGGCGTCATTGGCCACAGTAATGTACTTCGGGTGAGGGGAAGACAAGTACTGAGGTGGCCGACCAGAGGTGATGTGGTGAGTAGCACCCGAGTCGAGGATCCATTGCGGGCCAGAGGAAAGGCAGGTGATACCTTCATTGGAGATGGAGGCAGCGGAGGCAACTGAGGCTGGCGGGCGGCTGAGCAGGCCCTGAAGATGCTGAAGCTGGAGGCGAACCTCGTCGAGGCCTGGATGAGTGGGAGAAGAGTCGGTGGCAGCAACAGAGGCCTGCGGACGAGGAGGGCGACCATGCTTGCGATAACACGTGGCCTCAAAATGCCCATCTTTGCCGCAGAACGAGCACTTAGGCCGAGGCCGTCCACCTCGACCACGTCCCCGAGAATCAGAGCGGCCTCCACGGACAGAGGAGGGAGGAGGCAGTAACGGTGGAGGTACCTGCTGGATAAGAACCGGAGAAGGAGGTCCAGACACATCCGGAGGCGGGGTGACTTTGAGAAGCATGGAACACACATCTGAGAAGGACGGAGTAACAGTAGAAGAGAGGATGTGAGCCCGAACACTGTGAAGGTGATGGGGTAGCCGAGCCATCATCATGGCTATACCCACAGCTTCCTTTTGGACACGTTGGGCAGCAAGGTCGCCAGTAGGAGGCTGATGTTGGATCCATGCCTCAACCAAAGATCGAGCCTGAGCAACAAAGGAAGTCAGATCGGTCGTACCACTGCTATCGAGGGCCTGGAGAGCAGTGATAATGTCATACAGATGGTGCAGACTATCCTTGCCGGAGTAAAGGGTATGGAGCTCGTCCCACATTCCTTTGGCCGTCTCGTGGTACATGGCCAGGCGATAGGATTCGCTATCAAGAGAATTAAGTATCCATGTCTGCACACGACCATCATTACGTAACCAATCATCAGTAGGAGTACCGGTAACCACCTGGGTCAAGTGATGAAGAAACCCCTTGGACTGCAGGACCCGGCGAACAGAATGTGCCCATTCAACAAAATTCTTCTTGCCAGTCAGAGAGATAGTCGTAATACGAAGTTCATCCCGGATGTCAGGAAGAGAGGCCGGTCGGTCTGTAGGAGGAATGGTTGTGCCGGTTGATTCAGCAGAAGATCCCATAGAGGAGAAGCGGCTAGGAAGGCAGACCGGCAAGAGAGAGAGAGTCCGCGCGACTAGAGACAACAAGCGGTCAGAGACAGTCCGCCCGGTCACGATGGAAAGATACCAGCGGCAGGAGGACGCCGCGACCAGAGGCGGATAGAGATCAGCAGACAGAGACAATCCGCACGGATAGCAGGAGAAGAGGACCACGACCTAAATGCGGGAGGCAACAGTCCGCACGGTCAGGCTGAGCATAACAGCGGTCAGAGACAGAAGCTACGAGCGGGCAGAACGAAGAGACCGCGAGTAAAGATCACTCAAGCGGAGAGAAGAGACCGCGAATAACAACACTCAAGCGGAAGGAGAAAAGGGGCCGCAGCGAGCAACAGCGAAGAGGCCGGGAAGGAAGCTGCGAGAACCAGACCGCTGCGAGAACCAGACCGCTGCGGCAAGAGGCAGGCCGCGGCGAGAACAAGGCCGCAGCGTAGAGGACCAGATTGAAGAGAGCAGGCACCGGCGAGAAGATGCAACGGCAAGAGGCAGGCCGCTGCGAGAAGAGGCAGGCCGCGCGGTCACACCAGCGACCTAGCAGATCACGACCAAAATGCGGAAAGGGAAGTCCGCACGGTCAGGTGGACAAAGTCGCGGATAGAGAGGAGGCGGGAAGGAGAAGCCCGGAGAGGAGGTCGCAAGTTACCACTCAAGCGACAAACCGGAACAGACCGCACGGGAAGAGAGCCCGTAGCGGATAGGATAAAGAAGTGGGGAGAAGAGGGCCCCACAGGACAGAGCAGACAGAGGCTATAAGAAGCCCAAGGAGGAGGGTGGAACCACGGAGAGGAAGAGGGAGCGGAAACTGAGGGACAGACCGCTGGAAGCTGAGCGGCCAGGGAGAGAAGCGGATAGGAGAGGGAGACCGCAGAAATCGCCCGACGCAGGTGGTTAGAAACGGAGAGTCCGCCCAAGGAGGACCTTTGCCTCTGATACCATGTAGAGAGGAAAAATCCACCTTGTATATATGTTCACTTGTTTAGAATACAAAGAATGAATACAAATATATAGACAAGAAGAAGAGAGAGCAAGGCCCTATACACAATGTGGGACTAAAGAGGAGAGAGAAATAACAATAGAAAAACTAAATGGGCCTAGTTAGGTGGGCTTCTTCAACAAAGACGATCGTCAAAATTCTCAATTTTAAAAGATTTTTTTGTTTTTACTTAAATCTATTTTTAAAAGTAAAATCCTAATTTTAAAATGCTGTAAGTTTTTTTTAAGATCTATAATTTATATTTTTTTTAAGCAAAACCAAACATAACTGATTTTTTTAAGGACAAGGGGTAATTTGTTTTTTGTTTAATTGAAAATTCTATTTTTTAAAAGCATTTTTTAAGCAACTTAACTAAATTGAAAATAAAATTCGCTTCAGGTTGAATATTAGCGGAGAAAATCTCAACAGTTTTCGTTAATTTTTTAAGACGCCCGTTAAAATTCACCATTAAAAAAAATTTGTTTTTTACTTGAATCTGTTTTTAAAAGTTAAATCCTAATTTTAAAATACTGTATGTTTTTTTGAAGATCTATAATTTATATTTTTTAAGTAAAACCAAACTTAACTGATTTTTAAGGACAAAGGGTAACTAAATTAAAAATAAAATCAGGATCGTCCGAGTCACGATAGAAGTGAATCGAACCTAGTTTTTATAGCAAACTGATGTATTCCCAAATCGACGGATTTAAATTTAAAAGATAAAATTTGTGAGCAAATTAAATTCATCTACACTTCTCAAATGTTCACAAGCATTATCATGCGGTAACCTCCGCCGCCCTAGAGTTCGCATTCGCACGTAAATGCTAATGTTCCAACATATGAGTGACATGAAATAGTGTTTCACATGTGTTCACTTAGGGGAATGAAAATATGACAACAACAAAAATTTTAAATTAACGACAAATAGGAGAGAAAGAAAGCAAGGCAAGCTCTGAATTATAGTTCAGATTAAAATTAAACATAAAATGTAAGCTGACATGTTTTGAGCACAAGAAACATGAGAGTTATACCTCTGGCCAGCCATAAAAACAGTCGAATCAAGCCACAAGGGGTTGCAGCTAAGTGAAACGGGAGGTGGATGGAAATTCGGGAAATATTTGCGTAGACCCCGTCGATGGTGGAGGAAGAGGGCAAGGACGACGGAGACCTAACAGTTGCGAGCTTTGCAAATTGTGGGTTCTGGAGGAAGGCTCGATGGCTGGTGGCGCTGAACTGCAGGAGAACTGCAGTGGGAATGGTGATTCTCAGGTATGTAAATTGAGGAAGACAATCTATGGACTTAAACAAAGTCCGCGGGCCTGGTTTAAGACGTTCAACGGAGTTATCTCTGCTATTGGGTTTGCTCGAAGTACTGCAGATCACTCTCTATTCATACGCAAGACTTCTACAGGCCTAGCTATTTTTGTTGTTTATGTGGATGATTTTTTCTTACAGAGGATGATAAGACATAACAAAGAAGCATCTTCTTCAACATTTTGTTACAAAAGATATGAGATCTCCCAAGTACTTTCTGGGAATTGAGATCTCCTATAAACTCAATTATGTAGTGCTCTCACAGCGGAAGTATGTTTTAGATCTTTTGAAAGAGACATGTCTTCTTGGAACCAAACCTGCTTGGTGTCTAATGACTGTTAGTGATGACAAATGTTGGAATGAGGATTTATCTCTCCTTGCAGATGTCACCATGTACAAATGATTTGTGGGAAAACTCATTTATCTGACAGTCACAAGACCGGATATATATTATGCAGTAGGAAGGGTAAGCCAGTTTATGCTCTCAAGTAGCGTCATCTTCAATCTGCTCTAAAGATCTTGAAATATGTGAAAGAGTTTCCGGGAAAGGGACTTCTGTTTAAGAAGAATAATCATTTGAGAATTGAAGCATATTCTGATGCTCACTATGCAGATGACAAAGATAATAGAAAATCTACGCTTGGTTTTTACCCTTTCACAGGAGAAAATCTGGTCACATAGAAGAGCAAGAAACAGTCTGTAGTCTTCAAGTCAAGTGCTGAACCTAAATACAGGAGCATGACTTTGACTACCTGTAAGCTGAAGTGGTTACGAACATTGATGCTTGATTTGGGAGATGTTTATGATCATCCCCTTCCAATGTTCTGTGACAATAAGACAACTATACATTTCAAAAAATCCAGTGTTTCATGAAATGACAAAACATATTGAAGTAGATTGTCACTTTAACAGAGAAGAGACGTTGAAGAATCAAATCTGCTCTCCGTTTGTCACCTCTGACAGATAGCTTGCCGATATCTTTACCAAACCAGTATCCTCTTTTTCAGATGTCTGTGACAAGCTGGGCATGATTGACATATATGCTTCAGCTTGAGGGGGAGTGTTGGAACCTATGGAGACCAGGCAGTCTATCGTACAGGACTAGCGGACAGGTTAGGCGGTCTGGCAGATAACAGTGACGGACATGTTTGGCGGTCTGCCTATCTAATAGTCCTAGCAGTGTTATCGCACGGCCAGTTAAGCATTAGACTTGGCGGTCTGGCTGATAGCAATACTCAATTGTAAACCGCACTAGTTAACTGCAGTGCGGTCTAGTGATCAGGGGTAGTGGCGGTGCAGTCTGCTGAGATAAGATATAGTTGACGGACAGACGGTTAGTACCTGCCTAACCGCTCGAGATGCTCTTATATTCTTCCCGCAACTGTGTCATTTAATGATCAGCATAGGCTTGACCGCAGTTGGATTTCGACAATTCTCAAGAAATCACTGGTGCGATCTGGCGGTTATCTAGCCGTAGCTATTTCTCCAAGAGTTGTTCGTTGGACACTGTCAGATAGAGACTAGAGCAACCATGTTGATGTCATTTCTAACTCTGTATAGTCGCACGGTTAGCTTGTCTAGCCGCACGACTAGTTTTTATCTGTCCCCCTAGTCGCATGTGACAGGCTTTGTATAGTCGTATGGTTAGCTTATCTAACTGCACAGTACTCCAGATTAGAGAGAAGAGGATCAAAGTTACACTCGTGAGCACATAGCTTGTGATTGACATCCATGAGTGTGTCAGCGGGCTTACAACGCAAGTAGCTGACATCTTGTAAAAGATTGACGATAGTACTCCAGAATCCAAATTAGAGAGAAGAGAACAAAGTTGGATTCGAGAGCACATAATTTGTGGTTGACATCCATGAGTGTGTCAATGGGCTTACAACGCAATTAGCCGACATCCTGTAGAAGATTGATGCAGTACTTCTATTGAAATAAAACAAGTCCATTAGGTCAATGAGCTATCTCAATACCAAGAAGTATCAGAGACGCCCCAAATCTTTGGTCTGAAATTGTGCGGCTAAGTGTTTCTTGTTCATAGAGATATCCTTCAGATTATCGTCTGTGATGATAATATCATCAAGATACAAGAATTATCACAGTGCCTGTCTGGCGATGACATGTAAATAAGGAGAAGTTAACTGAGCTCCAAGTAAATCCAAACTCTCGAACAACCGACTAAATTTGTTAATCAAGCTCTAGGAGATTGCTTTAAGCCATAATTAGATTTTCTTAGGTGGCTGACAAAAGAGATTCCCTCGTGGACTCGTAAGCAGGAAGTTGTCGCATATAGATCGTCTCCGCTAAATTGTCATTAAGGAATGATTTTTTGATATCAAATTGATGTAAATACCAATGACGATGGACGAACAAGGAGATCAATACTCGCATTGTATTCAGCTTAACAACTAGAGAAAAAGTCTCTTTATAGTCATTGTCATATTGTAGATTGAAATCACAAGCCACGGGACGACTTTGAGGCTTTCAACCATCCCCCCAGGACAATGCTTAATTGTGAAGACCCATTTACATCCACAAAGGATTGGCTAGGAGGATGGGAAACAAAATCCCACGTTCAATTAGCCCAGATGACAGCCATTTCATCATCCATCGTTGCCCGCCATCCCGAATGCGGGAGAGCCTCCCGCACAAAAGTGAGGAAAAAATTAAAGACAGGGAGATCGTAAACTTGTGAAGTTCAGGAAATAAGAGGTGCAAGAAGACATAATTAGAGAGCTAATGAATAGTAAATGTGAGTATGTCCTTGATGAGAGCTGCAGGTGGATCGGCGGGTCAAGGAGTGACATTAGTAGAGGTGACTATCTCAGGGAATCTGGACGAGATACCACAAACGTACACGTTTAGAGGAGGTGGTGTTGGTAGCACGAGTGGTTGTGTGTAGTCGATATGGATGTTAGGACGTGAGATAACATGTGGTAAGTTGTTAGGAGGTGACGAGGAATAAGTGGGTTGGTCCTTGAGGAAGGTGACATTAGTGGATGTTATCGTTTCTCGATCAGTGAGAGAGTAACACACATATCCCTTCTGTGTGCGAGAGTACTCACCAAATATATATTGAGTAGCACATGGTGCTAGCTTGTCCACAAGAGGGCCAAGATGATGGACAAAACAGTCCCCCAAAAATATTAACAATCAGGGGGAAGGGAGATGTTGATGGAAACAATATGGAGTAGGGAGTTGCAAAGTTCAAGACGGTCAAAAGCATGCGATATGTTAACTAGCACACAACGGTGATGGCGTGGTGCCAATAGATCTTAAGAACCTGGGTTTGAAATATAAGAGATTAACAACCTCAAGAGGATAGCATTTCTTTCGCTCAACCACACCATTTTATTGTGGTGTATAAGCACATGATGTTTTGTGAATAATGCTCAAAGTATTGCAAGTTTCCTAGAATTCATGACTAGTATATTAGCGAGTATTATCAGTCCAAAAATATTAATGGAGCTCAAAAATTGATACGAGTTCAAAGATGAATGAGAAAAAGACACGCAGTAATTCAAAGTGATCACACACTAAATACACTTATGTTATGCGGGAATGATAATCAATAAAATTAAGATAATACTGATATCCAGATAAACTAGAAGCTTTAAATAGACCCTAAATGTTCGAATAAACTAAAGAAACAGAGCAAAGATTTTAGTACAATGAGGGGATAAGGTAGAATGATGATGTTTTTTGTAAATACAAGATTCACAATTAAATTTAGAAAAAGTAAAATAAAGATGAGCCTTTTGTAGTTTGGAAGAGCATGACCAAGACACCAGTGCCAATCAACAGAAGTGACATGTGATAGAATTGAGGTGAAGAGGTCTAGAGTGGAGAACCCATTTGACAACCATCCTCTACCAATGATACTCTGTGTCCGTCAATTCTGCACCACAAAGGAATAAGAGAAAAAATGATGTTTCAATCATGATCATGAGTAAGCCGACTAATAGAGAGAGATTAACTTATGAGACAGGAACGTAAAGTACATATCATAGAGAAATCGAGGGAGTAAGAGATGCATCTCCAATTCCGCAAAATTGGGTGGTTTCTCTATTGACAACAATAATATATTTTGTAGCAACCTTAAAACCCCTCCCATTCCTCTATTAAAAAGTACACAGCCCATTAAAATCTTTTTGACTCCCCCGCTTTATTCCATTTGAAAACGGTCATTTCTTCCCCTTTTCAAACAGTTGCCACCCTTTAGAAACTTCCCCTCATTATAGCTCTAATTTAAAGCTCTTATAATATTTCTTATATAAAAACAGTCATCCCCCTATCAAGGTAGCAGGAAAAGAGAAACTGAACAGGCCCCTTTGCCTTGTTTGGTTCCTCCCTAGCGTTTCCCCTGCTCGCCGCTCCCTGCCGCAGGTTTTTGTCAGCTTCGTCGCCACCGGCTGCCTTCCAAAGCACCAACGACCAGTCTTCCACCTTTTCCTTGAGATTGCGACGCCCCCGGAGCAACGTACCCATGAGGTTGCTCTATATAGACCACCTCTAGTAGATCTCCATAAAGGAAGGAATTCTTGACATTCAACCGAGACATCTCTCAGTTTCTATTAACAGCCACAGAAAAAAAAACACGGATCGTCGTAATTTGAGCAACTAGAGAGAAAGTGTCAAAGAAGTCCACACCATAAGTTTGAGAAAATCCTTTGGCAATAAGCCGAGTCTTATAGCGATCAATGATATCATCAGGAAGAAACTTGATCACAAAGACCCAGCGACAGCCAACCACATTAGCTCATGGAGGGGTAGGGACAAGATTTTAAGTGCCTCGTTCAGTCAGAATTTTCATCTCTTCATCCATTGCAGCTTTCCAATGAGAAACAGTAAAAGCTTCGTGATAGGTAGCAGGAATAACACTAGCCGAGAGGGCGAGAGCAAAGCATGTCTGAACTCCCTTCCGAAGGGCAATCGGAAAATCAAGGTCTGACTTATCAGATCCATCGATCAGAGAGACTGTTGGCCCAGAATCTGTCAGTAACGGCTCAGGTAAAGAAGCAGAATCAGAGACTGGTGTAGAAGAAAGAAACACAGGTTCAAGTAGAGGCGCAGAGATAATAAGTAGAGAAGAGAGGTCGTCAGAAGGTGGGATGGTAAAAGTGCGAGAAAAATAAGGAGCATCTTCAAAGAAAGTGACATCAGCGGAAATATACTGTTTTCGAAGAAGAGGATCATAACACCGATATCATTTTTGTGTCGAACAGTGGCCCAGAAAAATGCACTTAATTGAGAAAGGAGGGAATTTGTCACAACCAGGAGAAGGAGAGTGAACAAACGCTGTGCATCCAAAGACACGTTGAGGTAAAAGAAACAGTGTTGCATCAGGATACAGAATGAAGAAAGGAGTTCTGCCATTGAGAACCGAAGAGAGAACTCGGTTAATAAGGTAACAAGAAAGAAGAACGACATAACCCCAATAGGATCGAGTAACACTCATTTGGGTGAGAAGAGTGCGAGCTACATCAAGGAGATGGCGGTTCTTGCGTTCAGCAACCTAATTCTGTTGAGAAGTATAAGGACAACTAGTTTGATGTATAATGTCGTGATGCATACAAAAGACTGAGAATTGATGACTAAGGACTCTTTGGCATTATCAGTGTGAAACACTTTAATAGGAACATCAAACTGAGTACATATCTCATTATAGAACGCAGTGAAAACAGAAAAAAAAATTAAACGTACTTTGAACAAGTACAACCAAGTACATCTTGAAAAATCATCAATAAACGTAACAAAATACAGACTACCCCTACCAACAGTTTTAGTAGGAGCAGGACCCTAAATATCAGAATGAACAAGTTCAAAAAGACGAAAAGAACTACGTCCTATGTTTGCTGGAAAAGTCAAACGGTAATGTTTGCCAAGTTGAGAAGCTTCACAGTTGAGAGAAGAATCTACTCGAGGTAGATCAGGTAGAAGCTGGTAAGGAATGCGAGGAGGAGGATGCCAACGGAGAAGAAAAAACAGAAAAGGCAGACACATTGTCAAGGTAGAACAAGCCGTCGATTTCAGTCTCAGTAGCAATCATCTCCTTGGAGTGAGAATCCTGAAAAGAATAAGTAGTCGTGCAATTTAATTGCTTACACTGAGAAGGAACAGAAAGTAAGTTGCACAGAAAGGTTGGGACGTAAAGAGTATCCTCAAGTTGGAGAGACGGAGTAACATCCACTATTCAAGATCCACACACAGGTAATGGGGAACCATCCGCAATAAAAACTGGAAGTAACCGGTTATGTTCGTCCAGGCTTGAGAAAAGGTGAGGATTGCCCGTCATACGACTAGTAGTACCATAATCAATGAGTCACCTACCAGTCCTGATCATATGAACAGCACCCAAAGAGTTAGCAAGAGAAGTGGACTTCTTCAAGGAAGTATCACCTGCAGCAGGGAGAAGATGAGGATGCTTGATTCAGCAGCGATCAATAAGGTGATCAGTCTTGTCATAGTGAGAGTAGAGATATCTAGAGGAAGCACATCCACCAGAGCGGCCTCCACAGCCACTAGGAATGTCATTACGAGTTGGATGAGCAATAGTGTCAGGAGGAGACGGAGAAGCAAGCAGGGGACACTGAAGAAGAGTAGTAACAGCTGAAATGCGCGCAGCAGTGGGTAGAAGTGTCAGTCTCTCTAAGAATTTATTGTCGAATCATATCATAAGATTCTAGCAAATGAAACAGATAACACACTACCAGAAGTTTCCGGAAGTGCTTGTGTACAACAAGATTAGCAGAGAAAGGACGATGCTGAATAAATTCAGCACCAAGAGCTTGCACCTCCTGGTAAGCAGCAGGAGTCATGGTTGGACGAACAAATAGATCAGCATACAACGTGTATATGCGTGAAGTCTGAGCTCCCATGTAGTATAAAGCAGCCAGATGCGTCCAAAGCAGCCTTAACTGTCTCATCATGTCGTATGACGGGAAGGAATTCATCGGAAAGACTATTCGCAAGCCACGTACGGACTAGAGCATCACTTGCGTCCCAGTCATCAAAGACAGCAGATCCACCTGGAGGAGGTGTTGGGTTTTACTATACATCACAACAGTTTTGCGCAACGGAATAGGAACAAGAAAATCCAAAAGAAATACGGATCTTGCGATGAACATTGATCAAGAAGTAAATGCAGTAAATAAAATTATACCTTTGCGGGATTGAGTCACTACTCAACCAAGGTGCTCTGAAGAAGTCCGACGAACACTAGCGGCTGGAGTTCCGAGCGTAGAACTGTGTCCATGCCTCTACGGATGTCCACACGAGCACGGAGAACCCTTAGACTCTTGTCACGTAAGATCTAGGTTGGAAGAAGATATGCCCTCAACGTCTACATGGTTTGTTAGTACCGTTAAAGGAGAGGCGGCAACGATAAAGATGAAGCCTGAGGAAACACTCTCCCGGCGATAGAAGCAGATCGGCAAGCAGTCGGCTGCAAGGAGCGGCGATCGCGACCTAGGCAGAACAGTTCCGTCGGGGAAGAATAATCGTCGTTCTCGGTCTCGCTCGATTAGGTCAGAAGCATGAGCACCCACTTCGATTTATTGTTTATATCATATATATATAAGACCGAACCAATCGATACCTGCAGACTACGCCGAACCGGACTTAAAAGAATTAAACTGGAATAAACAGAATTCGCCGAGATCATACGTCGATATTCGACGAATCAAAAGCCATTCGTCGAAATAACACGTAAATATCCGACGAATCCAAACAGAACAAACCGTCCAAGCATCAAGGCGAAACTCGACGAATCGAAGTCTAATTCGTCGAAATTGTCAGCACGATACTCGACGAATCCAAGACAAATTTGTTGAGATGTCATGACGATACTCGACGAATTCAGACCTATTCATTGAAACCTCAAGATTATACTCAACGAATTGCTCCTTGGGTCTTCCTACCACTTACCTAATGACCCATATTCACAATATAAGTCCCGGAATGAAAAACCTTTAGATCCAGAACGTCATAGGCTTGGTCCTTCACTCATATATAACATATGAGCAAGGCCAACACAAACTTTTCCAACTTCTTCAATGCTCTTATGTGCGACCTCATAGGCTTATATTGCGTTGACAATGAGACTACATGTTTGATCATTTGCAGATCATCATGGTAACACCAACAGTCTCTCACTTGATCTTGAAAGTATCAAACAAAAAGTTCACAAACAATGAGCGGTTTCTAGCAATGCATCATTACTCCCCAAGCAATAAGTGTTTAAAACTCAAAACTCATTGTGACCAATGTATCAGTGTTGTCATGTCTCTTTGTCCCTTACATCCGAATAGAACTAGAGGTATAAACCGTGCCACCCTCATAATTGTTCAACCCAAGTTTCCTGATCTAGAATGGACTTCCAGAAATTGGTGAGCTCAATATCATATATTGACTCAACCAAGCATGCTCATGCATTTCTCAGTCTCAATCCATCAAGGGACCCATGGATGCAACTCCTGTCATATAGGAAGACAAATCTCATTTTTGTCCACACACAAACACCCAAATGATTCGTAACGTACTCAATAACCACCTTTATCATCAGTCTTTCTCAAAGAAGACTTTAAATGACATCAAAATACGTTCTTCCTCATTTGATGAATGTTGTGAATTCAGGTCAAAAAACCACAAATACCATTGCCACTTGAGACCTACTTGTGACACGTTCATATAACAATCCACAAAGTATTCTCATGTTGGGTATGTCCAGTACAGCTTGTTCACTAACAAGTACTCATGTGATGACTTGATATCACAATATCATGACTTGTGAGAACCGGTCATCAGTCAACGCACATATTAGTCTTGATGTGTCATCATCGTCTTTAGCTTCTAAGATGAAACGCCGACCAGGGACCATTTAAGAATGAAGTTTCTAAGAACATAGACCCTCACATTCAAGTCATCAACTTGACTCATATGGAAGCAAAGGGCATTTATTACGTTAAATTACTCTATCACAATAGAAATAAATTTACACAATAAAAGAACTTGTCATAAATATAAAATGAAATGTATAGTACTTTGTTCATCAAATGAATTATTGCAACCAACAAGCATACAATTCACAAGACTCCGACTAGGGCTGATCATTAAGGTATCGTATACCCATAGATCTAGTATGACCATCATGTTTTCTCTGCGCTAGAGGCTTTGTTAGTGGATCAACTATATTTTCTTTAGTCGGCACCCTGCATATGCTCGCATCTCGATCGATAATCTCTCGAATAAGATGGAACCGCCGAAGTATGTGCTTTGAGCACTGATGAGATCTAGGTTCTGAAGCAAGTGCAATTGCACCGTTGTTATCACAGTAGAGAACAACGGGATCAACAATGCTAGGAACTACATCTAGCTCGCTGATGAATTCCTAATCCATACAGCCTCCTTCGTCGCATTAGCAACAGCGATATACTCCGCCTCAGTTGTAAAATCAGCAACTGTCTCCTGCTTGGAATTCTTCCAGCTGACAGCTCCTCCATTTAGACAAAATACAAACCTTGACTGAGACTTTGAGTCATCCCTATCAGTTTGGAAGCTAACATCTATATAACTCATTACAACGAGCTCTTCCTCTCCGCAAAATACTAAGAATGTATCATTAGTCCTTCTCAAGTACTTTAGGATATTCTTGACGGTTATCCAGTGACAATCATCGGGATTAGACTGATACCTGCTAGTCATGCTCAAAACATAAGAGACATCGGATCGAGTACATATCATTGCATACATAATTAATCCAATTGCTGAAGCATATGGAATCAACTTCATGCAGTCCTTATCTTCACAAGATTTAGGACATTAGTCCTTAGAGAGACTCACACCATGAGATATGGGTAAGAATTTTTTCTTGGACTCAAGCATGTTAAATTGTTTCAACATCTTCTCATTGTATGTACTTTGGGTCAAACCCAGCAACTTCTTCGATATATCTTTATAGATCTTATCAAGTATGTAAATCGCTTCGCCTAAGTCTTTCATAGAAAAGCAGTTCCCTAGGTTATTCTTAACAACTTGTTTGGTCGGTTTGTCACTCCTGATTAACAGTATGTCATCTATATACAATATCAGGAAGACAACAATGCTCTCACTAATCTTCTTGTAAACACACAGTTCATCCTCGTTCTTGATAAAACCAAACTTTTTGATCTTTTCATCAAAATGAACATTCAAACTTCGAGAAGCCTGTTTTAATCCATAAATGGATCTTTGCAGCTTGCATATTTTAGTGTCTTCACCTACAGATACAAAACCCTCAGATTGTGTCATATACACTTTCTCGAGGAGGTTTCCATTTGGGAAAGCCGTTTTGACATCCATCTATCAGATCTCGTAGTCATAATACGCAGCAATAGCAAACAGAATTTTGATGGACTTAACCATAGCAATAGGGGAAAAGGTCTCATCATTGTCAATACCATGAATTTTCCTGAAACCTTTAGCCACAAGTCGTCATTTGAATGTCTATACATTCTCATCAATGTCGGTCTTCTTCTTGAAGACCCACTTACACCATATGGGTCTTACCCCTTCAAGTGGTTCCACCAAGGTCCAAACTTAGTTTGCATACATGGAGTCCATTTCAAATTTCATGGTCTCAAGTCACTTCTCGAAGTACTGTTCACTCATAACCTCTAGGTAGGTTGCAGGCTCATCATCATGATCCATAAGCAACATATTATCTATTTGAAATACAAAAAATTCATATCTCTCAGGCTCAAACCTTGGTCTACCAGATCTACGTAAGACATGTGTTTCTTGAGCAGGTTCTCTAGCTACAACATCTTGTAGTCCTTGCTCAGGTCCTAACTCTGGTTCATTCATTATTTGTGTTTCTTGAACTTCTTCAAGGTCTACCCTGATAATCTTTCTACTTAAGAACTCTTTCTCAATAAAGACATCAGTTCTCGCGACAAACACGTTGACCTTAGACGGTAGGTAAAAGTAGTATCTTTTAGTTTTCTTAGGATACCCCACAAGATAACATTTATCTGACTTAGGTTGCAGCTTGTCAGGCATTTGACGTCGCATGTATGCCTCACAGCCCCAAATTTTAATGAAGACATACTAGGACGTTTCACAGTCCATATCTCATATGCCGTCTTCAGAACCGTTTTCGTTGGAGCACGATTTAGTGTAAAAGCAACAGTCTCTAGAGCAAAATCCCAAAAGGAAACAGGCAGATCTGCATGACTCATCATCGACCGTACAATGTCTAACAGATTATAATTCCTCCGCTCAGACACAACATTATGTTTCGGTGTTCTGGGTAGAGTGAGCTGTAATACAATACCACACTATTTCAGATGATCACGAAACTCATGACTCAGGTATTCGCCACCTCGATCAGATCGGAGTGCTTTAACCCTCTTACCCAACTGGTTCTCTACTTCATTCTTAAACTCTTTAAACTTTTCAAAGGTTTCAGATTTGCACTTAATAAAATACACATATCCGTATCTATTGAAGTCATCAGTAAATGTAACAAAATAGAAAAACCCACCTCTAGGCATAGAACTCATGAGTCCGCATGCATCACTATGTATTATACCCAAGAGATCATCAGTCCTCTCATTGAAATCAGTGAAAGGGACTTTAGTCATTTTGCCTAATAAACATGATATCTCTCAAATGATTCGTAATCAAATGAGTCCAGTAGTCCATCTTTATAGAGCTTGGATATGTGTTTCTCATTTATGTGGCCCAAACGACAATGTCAAAGGTACGTGGAATTCGAATCATTTGTTTTTAGTCTTTTAGTATTTTCTATATTATAAATCTGATGGTCTAAATTCAAAACATATAAACTATTAAATATTTGGGCTACACCATAACAAGCATCATTCATAAAAATTGAACAACAATTGTTCTTAATTATAAATGAATATCCTTTCATGTCAAGACATGATATGGATATAATGTTTTTAGTTATGGAAGGAACATAATAACAATTATCCAATTCTATTACAAGCCCACTGGCAAAGAAAGACGGTAAACTCCTACGACGACAGCAGCAACTCTTGCTCCATTGCCAACACGCAGGTTCATCTCTCATTTACTCAGCATTCTTCTCTTTCCCAGTTACTGTACATTTATACAAATATGAGAATCACATCTGGTATCCAATACTCAGGATGAAGGAGCAGAAAGGTTTATCTCTATAACATAAATACTTGAAGCGGAAGTCATACCTTCCTTCATTTTCTGCAGACCCTCAATATAAGGACAGTTCCTCCTCCAATAACTAGTCTTGCCACAGTGGTGACATTTCTTTTCCTCCGTCAAGTCTTTCTTATTCAGTGCTGAAGACTTGGGCTCAAGAGATGACTTAGGTCCAACTTTAGTCTTCTTGAAACTCTTGGTCTTGTCCTTACCTTTATGCACCATCAGTATGGGGCTAGCAGGTTTGACCTTCTTCATATTGATTTCGGCAGTTCTTAACATGCCTAGGAGCTCGGGCAGTGTCTTGCAGATTTCATTCATATTATAATTTAAGACAAACTGCTCGTAACTGTCCGGCAACGATTGCAGGATCAGGTCTGTAGTCAACTCTTGGCCCAGAGGAAAACCTAATCTTTCAAGGTTCTCTATATACCCAATCATCTTAAGTACGTGGGTCCCTATTAGGTCTCGAGCTCCCATTTACACTGAAACAACGTCTTGGTGACGTCAAACCTCTCTTGTCGAGCTTGCCCTTGAAACATTTTTTTAAGGTGCTCGTCAATCTCCTTACAACTCATGTTCTCATGATGCTTCTGAAGCTCAAAGTTCATGGTAGCGAGCATGAGCCATTCGACATCCAAGGAGTCGTCTCAATACTTCATATAAGTATCTTTATCAACTCGAGACATATTCCCGATTGGCTCTTTAGGGAATCCTCTTCCAAGATATAGAGTTTCCACTCTTGCCTGAGAACAATTCTCAAGTTTCTGTAGCAGTCCAGATAACTTGTCTCACTCAGTTTCTCCTTCTCAAGGATGGCTCTGAGGGACAGGGTGCAATGAGATCCACTTGACATGGAAATTCTACAAGAATATATTCAAAATACATTTTTATTTCAATTAGAACTTTAATTAAAATTACTCTCACTATTTTAATCAAACTGATAACCCTCGATATCAATTCGGAGAGTTTATGCGAGCTACTCTCTTAGTGGACAAGATCTGTATTTCACCAACACTATGAGTCAGCTTTGTCTTTTCTCTCACAATATAGTTATTTAGGTATGCAACGCTTGCTGATTGCATCATCATGCAACTCTTGTATCGTTGGTGAATAACTCCTTATTCGCATCCATCATATGGTGCATGTCAACCCTATGCTTCTGGACACTCAACTTTTGAGGTCACCCAGTTAAGTTTGACCTGATGTCGACAGTGGGATATCACAATTATCCGCTCGCACCCTTACCAAGATAGATTAATGCATCTTGTTTTGGCAAGCTCACGCTTCATTGATCGAAGCACGAAGAGTGTCATCCATTGGAAAACATCTGACTACTTAATATTGCTCAAGTGATTTTAATATAATTGATTAATACTTAATCATGGTTAACAATTAACCAATGTGCAAATTCACAAGAAAAATTGCAGCATCCACAATCCAAATACATCCCAGATGTGCACAAAAGGAATCATCAACACTTGACGAACTAGGCTAAATCTGAACATCTAGAACCCTTCTAAATCTTCAGATTTACAGGCATTGGACATGAGCAACACCAATTTCACTTACACAGTAGACAAGCTCGTCTCTCAATGTGAGATTCAAAATCTAACACAGTAGAAGTAAAATGCAGTCAAGGTTGTCAGGATCGCGATCCAGATCATAGGATCTTACGATCCTACGATCCAGATTTTGTAAATCGATCCTGATTTTATAAAGCGATCCTCGATCCGACCTTACTATCAGATTTGATCCTACCTCAAAACGATCTCATCTAGGATCTCGATCCTGACAACCTTGAATGCAGTAAATAAAATTATACCTTTGCGGGATTGAGTCACTACTAAACCAAGGTGCTCCGAAGAAGTCTGACAAACACTAGCGGCTGGAGTTCCGATGTAGAATTATGTTCACGCCTCTACGGATGTTCACACGAGCACGGAGAATCCTTAAACTCTTGTCACACAAGATCTACAGTGGAAGAAGGTATGCCCTCAACGTCTACACGGTTTGCTAGTACCGTTAAAGGAGAGGCGGCAACGACAAAGATGAAGCCTAAAGAAACACGCTCCCGGCGATAGCAGCAGATCGGCGAGCAGTCGGCGGCAAGGAGCGGCGATCGCGACCTAGGCGGAACAGTTCCGTCGGGGAAGAAAAATCGTCGTTCTCGGTCTCGCTCGATTAGGTCAGAAGAATGAGCACCCACTTCAGTTTATTGTTTATATCGTATATATACAGAAGACCGAACCAATCGATACCCGCAGACTACGTCAAACCGGACTTAAAAGAATCAAACCGGAGTAAACAGAATTCGTCGAGATCATACGTCGATATTCGATGAATCAAAAGTCATTCTTCGAAATAACACGTAAATATCCGACGAATCCAGACAGAACAAACCGTCCAAGCATCAAGACGAAACTCGACGAATCGAAGTCTAATTCGTCGAAATTGCAGATCGGTAAGCAGTCGTCGGCAAGGAGCGGCAATCGCGACCTAGGCGGAACAGTTCCGTCGGGGAAGAATAATCGTCGTTCTCGGTCTCGCTTGATTGGGTCAGAAGAATGAGCACCCACTTCGGTTTACTGTTTATATCGCATATATACAGAAGACCGAACCAATCGATACCCGCAGACTACGCCGAACCGGACTTAAAAGAATCAAACCGGAGTAAACAGAATTCGTCGAGACCATGCGTCGATATTCGACGAATCAAAAGCCATTCGTCAAAATAACACGTAAATATCCGACGAATCCAGACAGAACAAACCGTCCAAGCATCAAGGCAAAACTCGACGAATCAAAATCTAATTCGTCGAAATTGTCAGCACGATACTCGACGAATCCAAGACAGATTTGTTGAGATGTCATGACGATACTCGACGAATTCAAGCCTATTCGTTGAAATCTCAAGACTATACTCGACGAATTGTTCTTTGGGTCTTCCGACCACTTACCTGATGACTCATATTCACAATATAAGTCTCGGAATGAAAAACCTTCAGATCCAGAACGTCATAGCTTGGTCCTTCACTCATATCACATATGAGCAAGGCCAACACAAACCTTTCCAACTTCTCCAATGTTCTTATGTGCGACCTCATAGGCTCATATTGCGTTGTCAGTGAGACTACATGTTTGATCACTTCCAGATCACCATGGTAACATCAATAGGAGGGTCATCAGTAAGATGACATTTACGTTGAGACCATAACAAAAAAGTGAAAGAAATACTCCAATCCAGATAATTGATACCAGTCAACTTGGAAGCAGTTCCAAGAATATCGGATGAAGTGGAAACAGAAGCAGTGGTCGGAACTGGTTGGGTGGACAAAGTAAAGGAAGAGAAGGTTGGAGTATCCATAAAGAACAAACTGTGCGGTCTGAGGAAAAGAGACCGCGCGAACAGAGCAAAGCAAAGGAAGGGCGGGAGGTCGGCAAGAAAACAGTGGTAGAGAAGAAACCACAACCGCAAAGGAAAGAAGACCACGCGGACTGAACAAAAAGACCGCGCGAACAGAGCAAAGGGAGGGCGGTAGGGCGGCAAGAAAACAGCAGTAGAGAAGGAACCGCAAAGGATAGTGATGCGGAGCAGAGACGAGGACTCGCTTTGGGCCCGGGGCTAATTTGGCAACTTTCCATATATAGCGTGCCCGGATCGACGATCGGGCTCCACGATTGTGTCCGGAGCATCGTCGCGAGTCAAAATATTATATTACTTTATTTTTTTCAGCTTATTTTTAATGTATTTTAAGGGCGAATCTACCGGCCAATCATAGTCGTTGATGGGGAAACCCTATCTTGTCTTTTCTTATAAATAGGAGTTATGAGGGCTGAAATGATTCATTGCAGAATTTGGAGAAGAAGTATTCCAGGATTCCAACGATCCCTTCCCGGTGCGAACGTCGTGGAACCCTAGGTGACGACTCCTAGGCCGTCAAACTCCTCCCCAAGGTAATCCCTACCCCCACCTTCGTTTTCCACCCCTCAAACACAACTTCTAGCCACTGAACACTGTTCACGGTCACTGTTCACCGTTACTGTTCACCGCCCCTGTTCACCATCATTGTTCATTTGATACTATTCATCGTTCCTGTTCACCGTTACTGTTCACCCGACCATCCACTTCTTCTCTCGTTCGTGGAACCACTTCCAAACAACCCTAATTCTATAGATCCATTATAGATGCGGAGCAGAGACGAGGACGCGCTTTAGGCCCGTTCGAGACTGATTTGGTAACTTTCCATATATAGCGTGCCCGGATCGATGATCAGGCTCCACGATTGCGTCTGGAGCGTCGCCGCGAGTCAAAATACTATACTACTTTATTTTTTCAGTTTATTTTTTATGTATTTTAAGGGCGAACTCACCGGCCAATCATAGCTGTTGATGGGGAAACCCTAGCTTGTCTTTTCTTATAAATAGGAGTTATGAGGGCTGAAATGATTCATTGCAGAATTTGGAGAAGTATTCCCGGATTCCAGCGATCCCTCCCCGGTGCCGACGTCGTGGAACCCAAGGTGACGACTCCTAGACCGCCAAACTCCTCCCCAAGGTAATCCCTACCCCCACCTTCGTTTTCCACCCCTCAAGCTCCACTTCCAGCCACCAAACGCTGTTCACCGCTACTGTTCACCGCCCCTGTTCATCATCATTGTTAATCTGATACTATTCATCGTTCCTGTTCACTGTTACTGTTCACCCGACCCTCCACTTCTTCTCCCCTTCGTGGAACCACTTCCAAACAACCCTAATTCTCTAGATCCATTCAGATCTGAGAATTTTGCTCCCGATCCGTTATTTCCACATCTCATACTTTCCATTTTTGCCCGGATCCGCCCCTAAATAGCGGATCTATCCATCCCCGGCCCGGATCTACTTATTCGTGGCCGGATCCGCCGTTTTACTATCCGTTGACACTGTTTCCCGCCAAGGGCAGCCACCATCACCGTCGTCTCGCCACCGGTTCCACCTCTGATCGTCGATCTACACATCCGGCCCTCCAAATCTTCAGTGTCTCGGTTCAGCCCTCTATTTTGTGAGCGTTTGTGGTATTGTACTATTTGATTCACATTTCCATTTGGTAATTTATCATATCTTGCTGCGATATTTTGTTTGTGGGAATTTGTTTTGGTGCACTAATAGCTTGCAGGAGGAAACATTCGTCGCGCGCTTTGTTTTGGCCCTCCGAGCGGAGGAAAGCCATTCCAATTGCCTAAATAAATAATTGCTTTTTTATTCAAATATTTGCGTGGTGCAAAAATTTACATTGCTTTAATTATTTGTCAAATACCGATCATTGCATTGCATGTAGAGATGGATTAGCGTGTCACCCCTGCACGATCACCTAGCATTGTAGATTTTGTGCACCAGTAGCCTACCCCTACATCAAATTAGTATCGGAGGTCAAGGTTAGGTCATTTGCATGCTTCATAGTGGTAGGTTTTAAATAATCATTGGGTTCATTTATGTCTAGTTATTGTAGTCGTTCGTCTCCTCCATCTGAGTATCCTGAGTCTACCTATACCCGACCTCATAGAGCCCCTCTAGAGAAATCTTCATGTTATCATTATGATTATCATCGTTCCCCGCACACCACTCCTAGAGATCGTGTCGACCCCTCGACACAATTCCACCATGCTAGAGGCGATCACCACGACGAGATGTCCTCACGTCTTCATCAATACACCTCTCCACGATTTCACGATGATAGAATTGAATATCGTTCAGTTCATCGCCGCTACACATCTCCTCTAGGAGAGGAACCTGGGTTTGGATATGAACGACCTCCACTGCAAGTTCACAGGGCCCATACGCACCCACGAGCACTGTCACGACCCGCATTTTCTCAACAATTAAGTCATATCAGAGCAAGAGAAAATACGTGTCATGTCACGTCGTGCAGGGGATAACTGCACACGTTCAGGCAAAACTCCAGACTCGATATCTTTGGAGAAAATCATACTTCCCTCTAAAGCTTCAGGTTTGCCTCTTAGGTGGCCGATCTTGCCGTCGGTGCCGGATTTTGGAAGGCAGTTGTTATTTCCTGGAGGTAGAGGCAAGTGGCGCTCTTTGCCCTTGCCAACCTTGATTTTTATTCCAATTAATCTTGTTGTAGTAGCTCATTCTTTCTTTTTCCTAGAAGCTAGGGTTGCTGCAGTTTTCATCTCAGCTAGATCTTGCTCGATCTTGTCCAGATTTAAGTTATTTTCTCTCCTTAGTTGTTGTTTTGTGTCCAGGTAGTGGCTGGAGGTAGGATTTTAGTTTGCTAGTTTTAGCCCAGCTTGGTTGGTAGCTGTAGCCGGGTAGAAGGGGTAGGAGAGAGGAAATTAGATTTTTTTTTTTAGTTCGCTGGATGGGAGCGTTGAGTGAGCCTAGGGCAGAAGTTCATTCTGTAGGCTAAGTATAAAAGCGTTGAGTGTGGTGGACACACTCAACGCCTAGCTGTTTGTTCTGGAGACTAAGTCCAAAAGCGTCGACAGCGTTGAGTGAGTGGAGCTCACTCAATGCCGTCTGCCTTTGGCGTTGAGTGAGTTGAGCTCACTCAACGTCGTCTGCCTTAGGAATTTTTCTAAGTCTTTTGGCGTTGAGTGAGTTGAGCTCACTCAACGCCGTCTGTGTTTGGCGTCGAGTGAGTTGAGCTCACTCAACGTCGTCTTGCCAGAGACTTTTTCTAAGTCTTTTGGCGTTGAGTGAGTTGAACTCACTCAACGTCGTCTGCCTTTGGCGTTGAGTGAGTTGCGCTCACTCAACGCCGTCTTGCCAGACTTTTGGCGTTGAGTGACTTGAGCTCACTCAACGCCGTCTAGTCAGGGATTATTTTTTTGTCTAAGTCTTCTGGCGTTGAGTGAGTTGAACTCACTCAACGCCGTCTAGTCTGACAATGTTTGTTTTCCAAGTCAAAAGCGTTGAGTGTGGTGAAGACACTCAACGCCATCGGCTGTTAAGCGTTGACAGCGTTGAGTGAGCAGAACTCACTCAACACCGTCGTCTAGTGAGTTTTTGCGGCTAAGTATTTTGACGCTGAGTTAGTGGAGCTCACTCAACGCGGCGTCGAGTAGACTCGAGGCCTTCCCTGCTTAGATTTTGGCGTTGAGTGAATGGTACTCACTCAACGCGGCGTCAAGTGGACTCGACGCCTTCTCTGCTTAGTGTTTGGCGTTGAGTGAGTGGTACTCACTTAACGCGGCATCGAGTGGACTCGACGCTTTTTCCTTAGGCTGGTGTTTTTCTCCCGAATTGGTTAGTGTGGGTTTTATTTCGGTTTGGTGTTGTATTTTCGACTAGTTTTTGGATGCCGAATCGTGGATTATGGCAGGTGGTTTTTTTTGTGCCTTTGTAAGGGGTGATTTGTGTGTGTTGAACTGTGGCCACCACCAGTTAGGCCCCGGTTTGGGCTGGTTTGGTTAGGTGTGTGGACCCTAGATCTGTCACTGGTTGTTTTCACCCTGGAGAATTTTTTTTGGGTCTGGTTGTTTGGATGAGGACTGTTTTTGGCTACCAACCCGGACCCAAGGTTTTACCACTGCTATTAATTCACAAGATAGGCTTGTTAGTTCCTTTCCTTTTCTAAATGACTATATTTTGGCATATGTTTTTCTTGTTGCTGCTGCAGGTTTTTAGCAGGGCATGTTGCAATTTATACTCGCACTTGATGTGCTTTGATTGTCCCATAGACAGTGCTTCTTTTTACTGTCTTGTTTATTTCCTTCTGCTAAATTTGATAGCATTTTGTTGCAGGGTTTGGTAAACCCCTTTTTTTATTGCTTATGACATAATGCTCCATTTCTATTTGATTATATTTTTGCTGAGGTGTTTTTTCTTTGAATGCCTCAGGTTCATAGCAGTAGCCGGTTGGGCGGCTAGTTTTTTTTTTTGGGCTTGCTAGTGATCTCCTGGGCTGTTGAGATTCCCCTTCCTCAGTTTATGAGATAGATCTTTTTTTGTTTCCTTCTGTATAGACATGCATACTCACCAGTGGGTTCGTGTCAGGTTGTTGACGTCCACTGGTGGTTTTCCTTATGATGCTAAGTATGTGACTTAAACTGCTATTTTTGCCTATTTGGAGGTTGTTTACTTGTTCTCTAGGAATGATTTATGCTAGAATGCATGTTAGGTATTTTAACTCGTAAAAGCATTACTATATGTACTTCATACATGTCATATTTCTAAACCTAAAGTACTATTTTCCAAAGTAACGTAAAGACTATTTTCATATTATACTAAATTTAGAGTCCTGCATTTCATGAGTTGTCCTTTGGGGACGTTTACACTCATGTAGGATGTCAAATCACCTCAATCAAAGTATTTTTCGTTGCGTATAGATATATTTTTAATTATGGACTAGCTGATCCACTGTGCCGAGGGATACGAGCATCAAATTTAACTGGTTTTCTTTCATATTAAATTATGATTTTCTCCAAAGATATCGAGTCTGGAGTTTTGCCTGAACGTGTACAGTTATCTCCTGCACGACGTGGCATCATGGCACGTATTTTCTCTTGCTCTGATATGACTTAATTGTTGAGAAAATACGGGTCGTGACAAGCACAATCTGATTATGTTAGAAACTACCATCAAGACGACCCTCAGGAACCCTATAAAGGTCACCATCGGCAGGAACACAATACATGTCAAGACCCTCCTAGTGTTCCACCAATAGAGTTACCTGAGGCTGAATTTAGGTGATTAGTTTTCGACCGCTTTGATCTCTTAGAAGCTCAATTTGATCACCTAAGATCTACATTACGAAGAAAGCCTAGGTATTTAGGTCAAGTCACCGATGCGGCGAGTAGTGCTCCCACCGAGATAAGATATCCGACACCTGGTTTTGATGCTTCTCAGTTTGCTGAGATTCAGTGCTCATGTGACCTTGACGTTGAACCTGATCAAGACCTTATGATACAGGTGGAGAGTGATACTGGCATGACTAGTGAGCATGGTCACGTGGGTGAGGACGAGCGACCTAGTGACGCTGTGATGGTATACCCATCCTTTTCACCTCACCTAGACCTACACCTAGACCCAGTGCCCCCTTTGAACAGAGACAGTTCTCGACACCATATCGATTGACCCGCACTTGAGTCTGGGCACCCCCTACTCTTCCCTTAGTACTATCTCGAGTCACTTCATTACTGAGAGTCGGGAGTATAATGTTGACTTCATAGTGGCTACTTCACCCATTTACGAGGACACGACCTCTATCAGCGATACTCATCTGAGGGATCTTCTTATTATTAATGACCTCATTGTTGAACCTCCAGATAAGTCTCTTGATGAGCCACTATTCCTTTAGGAGGTTCATGAGGCTAGCGTTGACTTTGTTGTGGGGTGTCTTACATGCTCCCATAGATACTACTGTTATTAGTGCTCTCCTCGTGGTGGATTGTCCTATCATTATCGACCTCCTCGGGATTAGGTCCCCGAGAGGCTCATTTAATAAGCCTTCCCTCCTACACTTTAGTGATGAATTGTGTATCCGCACTAGTGATCATCTCACACATGATGACTTTTGGTATACACCCCTGGTGAGCCACCTGATGGGCTATATCATTTGAGAGCTACCCATCACACCAGAGCTCCGCACTATTTTATCACCATCTACATCGTTCCCACGGGCAATGACGTCGGTCACCCCAGATTTTTCTATCGACCACCCAGTAAGCCTCTTGATAGGCCACCCCATGTTAGCAATATCCAAGTCATTGTCAGGTCTTCCCTTAGGAAGTGTGTCGAGTATGTTGTGATCTATGTGCATCGTTCGCTTCATTTACATGAATTAGTTGGTTCACTTGCACAGCATTTGCATGAGTCGGTCCGCCGACGAATAATAACAAGCAATGAAAATTACAAAGCCCATGCAGATAAGCGAAGGCGATAGCAAATATTTAATGTAGGCAAGAAGGTAATGGTGCGAGTCCGCCCTGAGAGGCTCCCTTCGGGGCCTACCAAGAAGTTAAGCGTGAGGCAAATGGGTCTGTACTCCATTATTAATCGTATTGGGACCAACGCCTACCGACTTGACATCCCGACCAGTATGAGAATTCACCCTGTGTTTAATGTTGAAGATCTGACTTCATATTATGAACCTCATGAGTATGTGGACCCGAGCAGTGGAGATGCCCAGCCACCCCCACCCCCACAGCCGTTGTCTTGCCACTCTCTTACCCCACCTACGTCTGATGGCCACCATAGTCCACCTCGTGCTACCACCAGCCCACCTGGGGATTCGTCTTCTTTGGTTTCACCACCGGAATCGCCAATCGTACCGAATTCCACCCTTCGAGAGATGAGCGATGAGAGCATCATAGAGTTCAGATTCCACCCGTTTGTTCCTACTTCAGATGGGTCGCGCTGTCGCTACTTGGTACATTGGCGGGGCTGCCCCGAGGCAGTTGACGTTTGGATACTTACATCAGAGCTTGATCGATTTGCCCCTGGACTTCGACTTCAGCACGACCGTCTCCTATCGCCGGAGATGCCAGCTTTTCAGTCAGGGGAAATTGATTGGCGATGACACCCTTCCGCCGATGACACTTTGACGACTTCCGGTGGATCTCTTCGAGTTGTACCTGGCGATCAGCAAGAGAATTCCGATCCCAATTTATCGGGAGATGATTTTTTTCAAGCCGGGGAGATTGATGCGGAGCAGAGACGAGTACGCGCTTTGGGCCCGTTCGGGGCTGATTTGGCAACTTTCCATATATAGCATGCCCGGATCGACGATCGGGCTCCACGATTGCATCCGGAGCGTCGCCGTGAGTCAAAATATTATATTATTTTATTTTTTCAGTTTATTTTTGATGTATTTTAAGGGCGAACCCACCGGCCAATCATAGTCGTTGATAGGGAAACCCTAGCTTGTCTTTTCTTATAAATAGGAGTTATGAGGGCTGAAATGATTCATTGCAGAATTTGGAGAAGTATTCCCGGATTCCAGCGATCCCTCCCCGGTGCCGCCGCCGTGGAACCCTAGGTGACGACTCCTAGGCCGCCAAACTCCTCCCCAAGGTAATCCCTACCCCCACCTTCGTTTTCCACCCCTCAAACTACACTTCAAGCCACCGAACACTATTAACGGTCATTGTTCACTGCTACTATTCACCGCCCTTGTTCATCATCATTGTTCATCTGATATTATTCATCGTTCCTGTTCACCATTACTGTTCACCCGACCCTCCACTTCTTGTCCCCTTCGTGGAACCACTTCCAAACAACCCTAATTCTCTAGATCCATTCAGATCTGAGAATTTTGCTCCCAATCCGTTATTTCCACATCTCATACTTTCCATTTTTGCCCGGATCCGCCCCTAAATAGCGGATCTACCCATCCTCGGCCCGGATCTACTTATTCGTGGCCGGATTCGCCGTTTTACTATCTGTTACCACCGTTTCCCTCCAAGGGCAGCCACCGTCACCGTCGTCTCGCCACCGGTTCCACCTCCGATCGCCGATCTACACATCCAACCCTCCAAATCTTCAGTGTCTCGGTTCAGCCCTCTATTTTGTGAGGGTTTATGGTATTGTACTATTTGATTCACATTTCCATTTGGTAATTTATCACATCTTGCTGCGATATTTTGTTTATGGAAATTTGTTTTGGTGCACTAATAGCTTGCAGGAGGAAACATTCGTCGCGCGCTTTGCTTTGGCCCTCCGAGCAGAAGAAAGCCATTCCAATTGCCTAAATAAATAATTACTTTTCTATTCAAATATTTGCGTGGTGCAAAAAATTTACATTGCAAAAATTATTTGTCAAATACCGATCATTACATTGCATGTAGAGTTGGATTAGCGTGTCACCCCTTGTAACGCCCCCGGTTTTTCTGCGTTTTGTATGATTATTGTTTGGCGTTACGATGACGCGTTGTCGGCTTTTGCCATTGTTAGAGCGTGGTCATAGCTCTTTAGGTTCCTTTAGTGGTCCTTTAGTAGCCTATTTGCAAAATTCCCCAGCTAGCCGGAGTCTGTTTTGGTGACTCGGTTGGGCCTCTCAGGGAATGCTTGTGTTTTGGCTTCGGGCAGTGTTAGCCCAAGTTTTGATCGTCGGATGTTGTTTTTGACTTCGCCGCTGTGTTTGTAGCTGTGGTTTCTAGCTACGGTGCGAGTTTTGTCGAATTCCGAGATCATTTATTTTTTTTCGCGCCATTTCGACGTGCGTTTTGTTAGCCGGTAGTGGCTACCCGTTTGTTGTGCGTGGCCTTGTGTGATCGAGCTTGGTAAGGCCGGTGTTTGTTTTAGGCTAAGTTTGGTTAGCCAATTTTGTTTTTTTTTGTATGTATATATGTATGTGTATATATTTTTTTTTTCTTGTGTTAGTGTGTGCTGTGTGTGTGTGTGTGTGTATATATATATATATGTATACATATATATATATATGTATACATATATATATATGTATATAGTTATGTATATATATATAAATATATATACATTAGGAGTTATATATATGTTATATAAATATATATATATTTTCTGTAAGCTGCTGTAAGCTGAGGCTCGGGATAGCTACTTGTGCAGCTTAGTTAAGCATTTCTTTAGCTTAGTGGCTGTTAGGATAAGCTTATGATGCAGGACGACGCGTAGGATTTACGCGCATGTCGGCTTTTTCTAGGAAACCTTAAATGCATGCGATGATTAAATTATTTTTTCCAAATTTTAGAGCGGGCGCAGCACTTTTAAAATTAAAAACAACTAATTTCTTTATAAAGCACAAAATTCGCTCTTTTCATTAAAATGGAATTTTACTTGAATAAAAGTTCAAAATTAAATCCGGGGACGGAAGTTTGCAACTTCGTTCTGTTCCCCTTGTCGTAGCAAAACGGAAATCGTGAACTCCAAATACGTTTCCGTTTGGAGTTTTCGACGTAGCGTTTGCTGACGAAATTCGGGCGAAAACCCAGCAATGAGTCTAATGATCCTAATGAGAAAACTTAGACACACACAAAGGAAGGAGAAAGAAACAATTACCCACGGAAAAGACGTCTTCCGTATTTCGAAGTCGATGGCGATCACGTGAGGAACTCCTCGTCACCTTCTTCTTCGCTCCGAGGTCGGCCGCTATCGCACACGGGCACCAAGGAATTAATTCACTCCCTTACACCAGGTGGTTCCACGGAATCACTCAACCTATAAGGAAGGCACAAACTTAACACACCTAAAATTCAATCGTTCTTCGCACTCAAGGTGGATCCACGTAAACTCAAACACTCGCGGTGGCTCCACGAAATCTCCAAAGTAATTTTCTTACTCACTATTATTGGCAGCACTACACTCCAAGATAGAACAACCAATCTCCAATTCTCAATGGGAAATAACAACACATTTTATCCCTAAAAATGTTAAGGAAGCAAATCATCAATTTTCACTTCACAGAAGGGTTTCAGCAAGTCGAAATCTGCCAACAATAAACTGTAAAAAAATTACAGCACTCACTCCAATTGACTGGAAGCAAACTCTCAAACATATGCTCTCAAACAGAAAACTAAAGCTTACAACACTCATTCACTAACTGGAAGCAGCAAACAATTTTCAAAAACAGGAAAACAAAGCTATGACACTGTTCATCGTCCCTGTTGGTGGACGGAAATGAACTCGGCAGCACATACCCATTAGTTCCATCAGCATATTCATCAATCATCCTCCTATCTAACACGCCTAATTCTAACAATGCGCACACAGAGCTTCAATCGCGCCTAATCTCTAACAGGAAGCACACAGCAACCTCACAAGTGCTGGACATCGCACTGTTCATCGTCTTCCTCGACGGGATTTGCACAACAGCAATCAACTTCAATATTTCATTCTTCACCACCCCTTCAGCAAATAGCACAGTCATATTTATAAATACCGAAGAAAAACTGTGAATCTTCACAGGAACGGCCATGGTGGAAGTTGCCGATGACGTGGCCGGTTGTTGGAGCTCGATCGTGGGTTGCCGATGGGCGATGTGAGGAAACTGCCGGGGTCGGTTGCTATAACCATCGGAGGTAGGAGTTATGGCGTGGGGTTGGGATCCTGGCGTCGTTGAGGGGAGGGTTGAGCTTGATTTCCGCATGGCGTAAGGCCAACAATGGCGGAAATAGTTGCGTGCTTGGCTGGTGAAGACAGGTTGACCTGGTCAACTGATTATAATTTGATCTCTTTGTCCTTTCTCCAGGAAATAAATAAGGCTGAATAGGAGTGTTGTACCCAGTCAAACACTGGTGGATTTCAACAACTCATACGGGAAGCTGCACCCTCTTCTTCTTCATGGGCCAGCTGAACCTCTTGTTCATGGGCTTTAATAAAGAAACTTATATATATATATTTATATAAGTTATATATATATTTATATATTTATATATCACAACACAAATAAAATAAATACAAATACATACTTTGCAAAAATTATAAATGCAATAAACATAAACTGAAAATGCGAGTTGGGCATTTTTCGGCGACCTGACCTAGGTTAGTCTCCACCAGCTTAACTTTTAGATAGTGGCCGAATATATTATTATAGTTTAAGCATTATGAGGCTAGATAATAGTATAATATTAGCTAGTGGGGTGTATATCCAAAGCTTATCCCTTATCTTCTTCCCCAAACCCGAGAGCTAATAGCTTCCAGCGAAAGGTTCAGGAGGGAGGCGGAGAACCGGCTGCTTTGACCGGTGGTTTCCGGCGATCTAGTGCTCGGTTTGCCCGGGAAATTTCGGATTTGAGCTGCTCTCGCCGAGATCTTGCTTCCCAGGTATATAATTTGGTTTTAGGGCCGTCATTAGGAGCTACGGTTTTGGTCCTCCCCTCTTCATTTTCTATAAAAAGCTCCAGATTTCCTTTTTCCCTAGGTAGCCTTGCTGCCGGTGCCGAGCCCGTGAGGTGAAGCTGCTGCTAGACTTTGGTGTTAAGGCAAGTGGCTCCCTTGCCCTTGCCAGATTGTTTGTTTTAGCCCTTGCTCAATTTTATTTCCTGTGCAATAGCTAGATCAGCCACCTCAAAACTGTACTTGTTTTTTTTTCTGTTCTTCCTTTTATTATTCCGGTTTGTGTTTAGCTTAGTAGCTGGTGCAAAAAAGTTGGCCTAAATTTATTATAGAACTAACGTTAGGGCTGCTGTAGATCGAGTAAGGAAGAGCAGCATGAACCTTGGAATTAATTTTCCAAGGCTCTGCTTGTCTGGCGTTGAGAGGAACTGGGGGCGGGTTTAGAAAAGTTTTTAAGTACCCAGGCGTTGAGTGAAGGCCATTCACTCAACGCCAGGTGTTGGTTTGCGGCTAAGGACCCAGGCGTTGAGTGAAGGTCCCTCACTCAATGCCAAGTGTGTTTTTGCGGTTCAGTGCTGAGGCGTTGAGTGAGTCGACCTCACTCAACGTCAAAGCATGTCTGTTGTTGAGTGAGGTGGACTCACTCAACGCCACTGCTAAGTTTTTGCGGTTAAGTCTGATGGCGTTGAGTGAAGAGGCTTCACTCAACGCCATAGCAGGTTTGGCGTTGAGTGAGGAAGACTCACTCAACGCCAAGTCTTTTTCCCGCTGTCAAGTCTGATGGCGTTGAGTGAAGAGGCTTCACTCAACGCCATAGCAGGTTTGGCGTTGAGTGAAGAGGCTTCACTCAATGCCATAGTTTAGCCATACGGCGTTGAGTGAAGAGGCTTCACTCAACGCCATAGTTTAACCAGATGGCGTTGAGTGAAGAGGCTTCACTCAACGCCATAGTTCAGCCCGATGGCGTTGAGTGAGTCGACCTCACTCAACGCCATAGCTGGTTTGGCGTTGAGTGAGGGAGACTCACTCAACGCCATGTTATTCTCTTGCGTTTTAGCCCGATGGCGTTGAGTGAGTCGACCTCACTCAACGCCAAAGCAGGTTTGGCGTTGAGTGAGGTGGATTCACTCAACGTCACCGTCAGGGCTTGCGGTTTAGCTCTTGGCATTGAGTGAGGGTACCTCACTCAACGCCGTGATCGTTTCGGCGTCGAGTGAGGGTACGTCGAGTGAGGGTACCTCACTCAACGCCATAGTTTTTTTAGGCTAATGTTATAGCCTTGGGATGTGATCTTCTTTAGGGCTGTTAGAAAAGTTTTACCTTCCTAAGGGGATGTTGGGGGTGTTCGGCTAGTTTTTGCATGCTTGTTGGAACACCCTATTACTAATTTGGGCAAGGATCACTATGTATTTAGGATATCTGTTTGACCTAGTTGTATAGTTGAAAAGTTCAAATTAGAATGTGTCTAGGGCTTAGAATTTAGGTTTGAAGCTGCCCCAGGACCATTCAAGATCAGGAATCAAAGCTGAGACAAATGTTAAAAATAGTCGAGCTCAGGTCGACTATCGTCGAGCTTCAGTCCGACGATCGTCGAGCTTGGATCAGCGCCCGACCTTCAGCTATTTCTTTGTCGTCAAGCTTAGATCGACGCTTTGTCGTCAAGCTTAGATCGACGCTCTGTTGTTGAGCTTAGATCGACGCTTTGTCGTCAAGCTTAGATCGACGCTTTGTCGTCAAGCTTAGATCGACGCTCTGTTGCTGAGCTTAGATCGACGCTTTGTCGTCAAGCTTAGATCGACGCTTTGTCGTCAAGCTTAGGTCGACGCTCTGTTGCTGAGCTTAGATCGACGCTTTGTCGTCAAGCTTAGATCGACGCTTTGTCGTCAAGCTTAGATCGACGCTTTGTCGTCAAGCTTAGATCGACGCTCTGTTGCTGAGCTTAGATCGACGCTTTGTCGTCAAGCTTAGGTCGACTATTTCTGTCTAAGAGAAGGTCGACGATTTCTGCCAAGCTCAAGATCGACTATTTCTGATTTAGCAAGGTCGACGATTTCTGCCTTAGCCAGGTCGACGTTTTCTGGTGAGCTCAGGTCGACGCTTTTTCCCTGAGTTCAGATCGACGTTTTCAGGTCGACGCTTTCTGTCTGTTGCTTATCTCCATTTTCTCCGAGCTCAGATCGACTATTTCTGTTCCAGTTCAATTTCATTAACTCTGAGCTCTGGTCGACCATAGTCGATCTCCGATCGACTATTTCTTGATGAGGTCGACGTTTTCTGCTATCAAGTCAATATCAGTTATGGATTTCTTTCAAATTCTTTCAGAGTTAATTGCTGCATTAATGGCAAAAGATTTCCTAGCCGTTTCAAGCTATCTGATGCAAATGTCAAGGAAGGTAAAAATGGAATATTGCTAATGGACTTTCCCTAGAGACAAATGATGTTTTTGGAAATCATTCAAGACTGTTTATTCGGTCATTCAAGTCAAAAATTCATTATTATTCTCTCAGTTCTCTTGGAGATTTTTAGAGCTAAAGAAAAGAGAGACACAAGAAGACAGATCATTCAACACCAACACCAAGAGACACAAGAATTGCATTACAGAAGAAGAACAACAAAATTCTCTAATCAAGTTTTCATCTTCTGTGACTAAAAGATCTGCTTCAAGTGCTAAAAGGCTTCATCATTCAAGTCTCCAGACAACTCACATTTCAGCCTTGTTGAAATCATCATTTGCTGGAGAAGTCTCATTGAAGGCTTATCACCCTGTGCAAAGCTTCTACTCCTGAACCTACTGCTAATCTCAGGGGGAGCTTTGACATCTTCATCAAATCCACTAGTGCTTCTCTCATTTGATTTGAGAACAGAGAAGACAACATCAACCTCTTTACTTTTACTTTCCTGCTGTAAAAGGGTTATCAAAACTCCCTTCAAAAGTTTTGAGTGTGGTTCTGAGAGCCTTGTCAAAACTCAGTGGTGGCAAGACACCTGATCAAAAAATCTAGTTTTGGTTTTTGAGCACCTTATCAAAAGCTCTTTGCTGTCAGGACACCTGATCAACTCTTCCTGAGTGGATTCCTACCAAGGGTGGTAGAAGAGTGGACGTACCCAAGTTGTTGGGGAACCACTATAGCTCATTGTGTCGTCTGGTTTGCTGTGTGTTTATCTTTGCTTTGTGCTGTGTGTTTCTTTAGTTTTTATTTTATCTTTGTTTCATAGCAAGCACATATACACTTATATATAAATTAAATCTTAATCTGCCTTATCTCTTTTAAACTGAAAATTATTTTAAAATACTCTATTCACCCCCCCTCTAGAGTGAAGGTAGATCTCTCTTCCGCACTTTCAATGATGACTCGTGGGCTATGACCGGAGGGGGTGTTGTTGTTTGAACTCTGAGGGGTGAATTGTGTGTGTTGAGCTGTGGTCACCACTAATTTTGGACACTGTGGCCAACTTTTTGGGTGTGTGGACCCTAAAGCTGCCCCCGGTTGTGTTTCACCCTTGAGTATTTTTGGGGTCTGGTTGTTGGTGTTGGACATTGTGGCCACACCCTCCAGCCCCTTATTTTTTTTACACCCCGGTCATTTGCCCACAAACCTAGAACTGTTAGTTTCCTATTGTCTACTTTTGGTTTCTCCCTGCTTTTATTCCGATACTTTACTACCGCAGGTTGATTTCTTTCCAGAGCAGGTAGTTTTTGTGCTCACACTTGGTGTGATTTGCCTTTATTGCCCTTTAAGCAATAATTCTTTCTTTTTTTTCCTGCTTCTGTTGTTTAGTACTTTGTTGTCGGGTTGGAAAACCCTTCTTTATTTAAGTAATCTGACACTCCTTTCTTTTGTTTATTTCCTTGCTGAGGCATTCCTTTTTCTTGAATGTCTCAGGTCCAGGTTGTAGCCGATTGAGCGGCTGATTTTCCATTTAGTGGGACTTGCTGGTAGCCTCCAGGGTAGCAGAGTTGCAGATCATTCCCTTGTGAGGTAGTCATTTTCTTTTCTATATGGACATGCACACTCACCGGTGGGTTCGTGTCGGGTTGTCAACGCCCACTGGTGGCTTGTTTTGCTAAATATGAATATAAACTGCTGTTTTTGCCCTCTTGGGGTTGTTTACTTGCTTCTAGGAAGGTTTTATGTTAGGTTGCATGTTAGGTATTTTAAAACCCTAAACTATTATCTGTACCTCATGCATAACATGTTTGTCAACTAAAGCATTATTTTCTTAAAGCGTAAAACCTCTTTTAATATATATATATACTACACTCACCTTAGGTGTCGTGCACTCTATAAGTGGTCTCTGGTGGACCATTATACTCATTTAGGATGTCAAATTAACTGAATCAAAGTATTTTTCCGCTGTAGCAAACATATATTTTTCCTAGTGTGGACTAGCTGATCCACTGTGTCGAGGGATACGGCCTTCTAATAAACTGGTTTTCTATTAAACAGAACTTGTAAATTATGGTTTTGGTGTGTCGCCTGAGCGTCGGCAGTTATCCCCTGCCGACGTGGCATCACAACGCGTGTTTTTCCCTTACTCTGATACTTCTTAAACTCGGGGAAAATGCGGGTTGTGACAGTTGGTATCAGAGGGAGGTTGTCTTGACAATTGGTCGGGCAACCTGTCCTTTTGATTGCATTAGACGTTTAGCTTCATAAGCATACACTCACCGATATGTCATCAGCACGTCTTGGCCAAAGCACGAACACTACACCCATAAGCATAAAGAAGTATACGGGGCATATTATGTAGTATGGGATGCATAATATGTGTTCGTATATGGATCCACCATAGGAGGCAACATGTGAGGGTTATGTAGTATGGGATGCATAATCTCACCACATGAATGCGGCTAACACGTTTTTTTTTCTTTTTCGTTGCATGAGAATGTTATGTAGTATGGGATGCATAACATTTTCATGTGTACGCCGCCCATGGCATGCATTAAGGCCTTTTTAGAATGCATAGCACGGCATGCATAGCATAACATTTCATAAGCACAACGTGTCAGGCTAAAGATTTGCATGATGACATAAGTACACACATGGTTTTGAGTCAAAACGAATATAAAAGCATGCATCCATGATTTAGGCACATGAGTTAGTGTGATGGTAGTGAACCATCTTAGGTTAAGCATGGCATCATCATTATAAAACAAATTCCAGAGCAAGATTTGCAGTTACAATTCAAATTTAAGTATGTTTGTCTGTACCGGGTAGGCTTGTTTTAGTAGTTGGGATGGGCTTTAATTAGGGTTGGTGCGATTATAGGATGGCGAAGCGTCCTGCGACGCAATCGACTCCCCAATCTGCGGGTGAGTCTTCGGGATCCCAGAGCGAGGCCCGGATTGAGAGCTTGCGGCTAAGTAATGAAGCCTTGTCAAGACAGATGGTGGACATGCAGAGCCAGATCTAGTCGATGGTAGCAGTAATGGCAGGGCAGGCTCAGAGAGCTCCGGACCCCGTTGGGGGTGTAGCTGTTCCTCCTCCTCCTCTGGTACCTCCAGTAGTGGTGCCACCGGAGATGGCGTTTATTTCCTAGTTTCAGCGACTTGGACCACCCACCTATGATGGAAAAGCAGACTTCATGGTCTTGGATGACTGGCTGATTTCTATAGAGGAGATGTTCTCCTATTCCGGGATCACGGATGATCAGAAAGTAATACTCGCTGCCTACCAGCTCAAGGGATTGGCAAAGAGTTGGTGGCTGAGGGAGAAGGAAAGTATGGTGGCAGGATGCACCTGAGAGTCATTTAAGGAGATGTTGTTAAGTAAATTTCTACCCTCGGTCGAGCGGGACAGGTTGATGAATGACTTCCTGCATTTGAAGCAAAGGAAACTCACGGTTAGTGAGTATGAGATTGAGTTTAGCAAACTGAGTCGGTTTGCTCCTGGACTTGTGAGTGTTGAAGCAGACCGGGTTAAGCGGTTTCTGGGTGGGCTAAGAAGCGACGTTAAGCAGTTAGCAAATGCCTACGGAGCAGTCAGTTATGCTGGAGTGGTGGAAGCTGCCTTGAAAGTTGAGGCCATTGAGAATGCTAAGAACAGAGACCAGCAGGCGAGGCAAGACAAGCGGAAGTCTGTTGGGGGGAAAGGCCCCCAGGAACCTGATGCAGTTTCAAGGAAGAAGACCAAGGGAAAGTGTAGCTTCTGCGGCCGGCCAGGCCACCCCCTGGAGAAGTGCTTCAAGAGATTGGCAGCGCAGAAAAAAGAACAAGTCCATGCTATCCAGGGTGCTCCCAGAGGGGATGTGGTGTGTTCCTTGTGCGGAAGGAAGGGGCATGATTTGGCCCGTTGTTGGTCGAAAGATAAAGCTTGCTTTCAGTGTGGGCAAAAGGGCCATCTCAAGACGAGGTGCCCTCAGGCGCAGCCCGTTCTCCCAGTAGTTCCATTGCAGGCGTTGCCGCCACCCCCGCGCGTGGATAAAGGCAAGGGGAAGCTGAATGTTATCTCTTCAGAAGAAGCGTTGACCTCGACCCGGGTCATTTCAGGTTAGATTTCTTCCTAAATTGAATTTTCTACCTCTTGTATAGTTTAGCTTTTGTTTTCCCTTAGTTGTGTGGGTTGCTATATATGGAGATTTAAGGTAAAGAACCGTTGGGCGCGCGTTCTTTTCGATTCTGGCGCCACCCACTCTTTTGTTGTTAGGGCTTTCGTGGAGCGATTCCATTTGAGCCTAGATCGTGTTGGTGGAGCTTTCAACGTCAAGTTTCCTTCGGGTGATTCTGTGATTTCAGATTTGGGTATTCAGGGCTGCCCAATCTTGTTGGGAAACTTTCTAGCTAAGGCAGATCTGAAAGTGATTGATCTAGAGGACTTTGATGTCATCCTAGGCATGGATTGGTTGTCCAGATATGATGCGGTTATCCAGTGCAAGGGTAAGCGCTTGGACTTCGTGAAGGACAACGGTCAGCCCGGGAGCGTTTATGCCGATCCACTTCAGGAGTCTCCGGTTATTTCTGCGGTACGTGCTCGTAAATTGCTTGTTTCGGGTTGTTTTGCCTGTTTGGTCTCTCTGGTAGGAGCAGATGTTAGTGTGCCGCGGTTGGAAGAGATTCCAGTTGTTTGTGAATTCCCTGATGTTTTTCCTGCTGATCTTCCCGGTCTTCCACCCGATAGAGATGTTGAGTTTGTCATAGATTTGGAGTCGGGTACGCGTCCTATTGCTAAGGCGCCGTACCGCATGGCCTCGCGAGAGCTGGAGGAGTTGCGGATCCAGCTAGATGAGATGTCGGCAAAGGGTTTTATCAGGCCGAGTTCGTCGCCCTGGGGTGCGCCTGTGCTGTTCGTAAAGAAGAAAGACGGGTCGATGAGGCTATGCATCGAATACAGAGAGCTGAACAAGGTTACAATTAAGAACAGGTACCCTCTGCCTCGGATTGATGATTTGTTTGACCAGCTGCGTGGTAGTGCTGTATTTTCAAAGATAGACCTTCGTTCGGGCTATCACCAGTTGAGGATTCGGGAGTCAGATGTTCCGCGGACGGCGTTCTGATCTCGTCATGGGCATTTCGAGTTCTTAGTCATGTCATTTGGTTTGACTAATGCGCCTTCAGCTTTCATGGATTTGATGAACCGCGTGTTCAAGGATTACTTAGACAAGTTTGTGATTGTCTTTATTGACGACGTTTTGGTGTACTCCCGGAATGCAGAAGATCGTGATCGACATTTGCGTCTGGTCTTGGCGACACTGAGAGACCATAAGCTTTATGACAAGCTGAGCAAATGTGAGTTTTGGCTGCCTCAAGTATCTTTCCTAGGCCATGTGGTGAACAAGGAGGGGATCTCAGTAGACCTAGTGAAGATCGCTGTTGTTATGCAGTGGGCGAGACCTGTTACTCCTTGTGAGATCAGAAGCTTCTTGGGTCTGGCAGGCTATTATAGAAGATTTGTGAAGGGGTTCTCCACCCTGTCTGCGCCTTTGACCCGGTTGACCCAAAAGAATGTAGCCTTTGTATGGGATGACAAGTGTGAAGAGGCTTTTGAGGAGCTAAAGAGAAGGCTATGTTCAGCCCCTATTTTGTCTTTGCCTACTGAAGGTGTTGAGTATGAGGTATATGTGGATGCATCGCATATCGGGCTGGGATGCGTGCTGATGCAAGGCGGGAAGGTGATTGCGTACGAGTCGAGACAGCTAAAGACTCATGAGAGGAATTACCCTACGCACGACCTAGAGTTTGCTGTCGTGATCTATGCTCTGAAGTTGTGGAGGCATTTGGTGTATGGGGTGCAATGCAGGATTTTTACTGATCATAAGAGCTTGAAGTATGTCTTCACGCAGAAGGAGTTGAACCTGCGTCAGCGGCGATGGTTAGAGTACGTGGCTGACTATGATGTTGAGATTCAGTATCATCCGGGGAAGGCCAATATGGTGGCCGACGCCCTGAGTCAGAAATCAGGGAAGATTTTTGGTCTCTCAGCCGAGTTGTTAGTAGAGGAGTTTCTGTTGATGGGCATTTCTGTGGGTAGCGGCGATGTGCAGAGCAGTCTGGCAGTGGCAGAGCCTTCATGGATCGCGCTCACGAGATTGCATCAGAAAGATGATCCTGACCTTCTGCGGTTGTATCTTCGAGCTGAAAGGTGAGCTGCCAGATTTTTCTATAGATGGTTCAGGTACCTTGAGGTACCGTGGCAGGTTTTGCATTCCCGTTGTTGGCGATATCAGGGTTATGGTGTGCAGGGAAGCTCATGGGTCTAGCGTTGCCTACCACCCAGGATCCACCAAGATGTACCGCGAGTTGAAGCAGATTGCCTGGTGGTATGGGATGAAAGGAGACATAACCAGATTTGTTTCTGAGTGCAACACTTGCAAGCAAGTGAAGGCTGATCATGGAAGATCAGGTGGCAAGCTGACCCCCTTGGAGATTCTAACTTGGAAGTGGGAAAGCATCTCGATGGATTTTATTACCGGCTTGCCAAGATCTCCTAGGGGGCATGATTCTGTATGGGTGATCGTGGACACGCTGACAAACTGTGCTCATTTCGTGCCATTCAAGATCGACTACCCGATGAAGAAGATAGCTGAACTGTATGTGGAGGAGGTCATTAGACTGCATGGCGTACCCGTGAGCATCATATCGGATCGAGACTCCAGGTTCACGTCTCGTTTTTGGAAGAGTCTTCAGGAAGGATTGGGGACACATTTGAGGTATTCCACTACCTATCATCCGCAAACCAACGGTCAGACGGAGCGGGTAAATCAGATTGTGGAAGATATGATCCGATGTTATATTCTGGACCATGGTGGTGCGTGGGACGAGCGTTTGCGGCTTATGGAGTTTGCATATAATAATAGCTATCAGGAAAGCTTGCAAATGGCTCCTTTTGAGACTTTATATGGGAGGCGCTGCAGGACTCCCTTGTTTTGGGCTGAGGTTGGCGAGGGACCGTTGCTGGGTCCAGAAGCACTCGAGGAGATGGAAATTTCGGTGAAGCTCATTCGGGAAAAGCTTCGTTTAGCCCATGAGAGGTATGAAAAGAACGCCAACCGGCGTAGATCAGATTTGGAATTTGCTGTGGGGGACCAGGTGTTCTTAAAGGTTTCTCCGATGACTGGGATCAAGAGATTTGGAAAGAACCGAAAGTTGGACCCGAGATATGTGGGGCCATTCAGGGTTGTTGAGAGGATCGGTGTGGCAGCTTATAGGCTGGTTTTGCCCGCAAATTTTCCTGACGTTCATGATGTTTTTCACGTCAGTCAGCTGCAGAAATGTGTGCATAGTGACAGGCAAGTTTTGGATTCTGTGCCTCTGTTGGAGCCGAACATTTCTTATGTGGAAGTGCCTGTCCGCATTTTGGATGCTCAGGATCGCGTGTTGCGGAAGAAAACAATTCCTATTGTGAAAATTTTGTGGAAGAACCATGATGTAGAAAGCGCGACTTGGGAGCTAGAGTCGGCAATGAGGGAGGCTTACCCTCATCTGTTCTCCTGGCTTGTGCCTGGTATGTTTGCACTCTTTCTTTTATGGCTTTTGATTAGCTTATTATTTTCCCTTTTGTTAGAAGGGTTGTGCGCAAAGTTTCGGGGAGAAACTTTCTTTTATGGGGAGTGACTGTAACGCCCCCCGGTTTTTCTGCGTTTTGTATGATTATTGTTTGGCGTTACGATGACGCGTTGTCGGCTTTTGCCATTGTTAGAACGTGGTCATAGCTCTTTAGGTTCCTTTAGTAGTCCTTTAGTAGCCTATTTGCAAGATTCCACAGCTAGCCGGAGTCTGTTTTGGTGACTCGGTTGGGCCTCTCAGGGAATGCTTGTGTTTTGACTTCGGGCAGTGTTAGCCCAAGTTTTGATCGTAGGATGTTGTTTTCGACTTCGTCGATGTGTTTGTAGCTGTGGTTTCTAACTACGGTGCGAGTTTTGTCGAATTCCGAGATCATTTGTTTTTTTTCGCGCCATTTCGACGTGCGTTTTGTTAGCCGGTAGTGGCTACCCGTTTGTTCTGCGTGGCCTTGTGTGATCGAGCTTGGTAAGGCCGGTGTTTGTTTAAGGCAAAGTTTGGTTAGCCAATTTTGTTTTTTTTTATGTATGTATATATGTATGTGTATATATATTTTTTTTCTTGTGTTAGTGTGTGATGTGTGTGTGTGTGTATATATATATATATATATATATATATATATATATATATATATATATACATAACTATATACATATATATATATGTATATAGTTATGTATATATATATATACATTAGGAGTTATATATATGTTATATAAATATATATATTTTTTCTGTAAGCTGTTGTAAGCTGAGGCTCGGGATAGCTGCTTGTGCAGCTTAGCTTAGCATTTCTTTAGCTTAGTGGTTGTTAGGATAAGCTTAACTTTTAGATAGTGGCCGAATATATTATTATAGTTTAAGCATTATGAGGCTAGATAATAGTATAATATTAGCTAGTTGGGTGTATATCCAAAGCTTATCCCTTATCTTCTTCCCCAAACCCGAGAGCTAATAGCTTCCAGCGGAAGGTTCAGGCGGGAGGCGGAGAACCGGCTGCTTTGACCGGTGGTTTCCGGCGATCTAGTGCTCGGTTTGCCCGGGAAATTTCGGATTTGAGCTGCTCTCGCCGAGATCTTGCTTCCCAGGTATATAATTTGGTTTTAGGGCCGTCATTAGGGAGCTAGGGTTTTGGTCCTCCCCTCTTCATTTTCTCTAAAAAGCTCCAGATTTCCTTTTTCCCTAGGTAGCCTTGCTGCCGGTGCCGAGCCCGTGAGGTGAAGCTGCTGCTAGACTTTGGTGTTAAGGCAAGTGGCTCCCTTGCCCTTGCCAGATTGTTTGTTTTAGCCCTTGCTCAATTTTATTTCCTGTGCAATAGCTAGATCAGCCACCTCAAAACTGTACTTGTTTTTTTTTATGTTCTTCCTTTTATTATTCCGGTTTGTGTTTAACTTAGTAGCTGGTGCAAGGAAGTTGGCCTAAGTTTATCATAGAACTAAGGTTAGGGTTGCTGTAGATCGAGTAAGGAAGAGCAGCATGAGCCTTGGAATTAATTTTCCAAGGCTCTGCTTGTCTGGCGTTGAGAGGAGCTGGGGGCGGGTTTAGAAAAGTTTCTAAGTACCCAGGCGTTGAGTGAAGGACATTCACTCAATGCCAGGTGTTGGTTTGCGGCTAAGGACCCAGGCGTTGAGTGAAGGTCTCTCACTCAATGTCAAGTGTGTTTTTGCAGTTTAGTGTTGAGGCGTTGAGTGAGTCGACCTCACTCAACGCCAAAGCATGTCTGGCGTTGAGTGAGGTGGACTCACTCAACGCCACTGCTAAGTTTTTGCGGTTAAGTCTGATGGTGTTGAGTGAAGAGGCTTCACTCAACGCCATAGCAGGTTTGGCGTTGAGTGAGGAAGACTCACTCAACGTCAAGTCTTTTTCCCGCTGTCAAGTCTGATGGCGTTGAGTGAAGAGGTTTCACTCAACGCCATAGCAGGTTTGGCGTTGAGTGAAGAGGCTTCACTCAACGCCATAGCAGGTTTGGCGTTGAGTGAAGAGGCTTCACTCAACACCATAGTTCAGCCAGATGGCGTTGAGTGAAGAGGCTTCACTCAACGCCATAGTTTAGCCCGATGGCGTTGAGTGAGTCGACCTCACTCAACGCCATAGCTGGTTTGGCGTTGAGTGAGGGAGACTCACTCAACGCCATGCTATTCTCTTGCGTTTTAGCCTGATGGCGTTGAGTGAGTCGACCTCACTCAATGCCACAGCAGGTTTGGCGTTGAGTGAGGTGGATTCACTCAACGTCACCGTCAGGGCTTGCGGTTTAGCTCGTGGCGTTGAGTGAGGGTACCTCACTAAACGCCGCGATCATTTCGGCGTCGGGTGAGGGTACCTCACTCAACGCCATAGTTTTTTTTAGGCTAATGTTATAGCCTTGGGATGTGAGCTTCTTTAGGGCTGTTAGAAAAGTTTTACCTTCCTAAGAGGGATGTTGGGGGTGTTCGGCTAGTTTTTGCATGCCGACTCGTGGGCTATGACCGGAGGGGGTGTTGTTGTTTGAACTCTGAGGGCTGAATTGTGTGTGCTGAGCTGTGGCCACCACTAAGTTTGGACACTGTGGCCAACTTTTTGGGTGTGTGGACCCTAAAGATGCCCTCGGTTGTGTTTCACCCTTGAGTATTTTTGGGGTCTGGTTGTTGGTGCTGGACATTGTGGCCACACCCTCCAGCCCCTTATTTTTTTTTACACCCCGGTCATTTGCCCACAAACCTAGGACTGTTAGTTTCCTATTATCTACTTTTGGTTTCTCCTTGTTTTTATTCTGATACTTTACTACCGCAGATTGATTTCTTTCCAGAGCAGGTAGTTTTTGTGCTCACACTTGGTGTGATTTGCCTTTATTGCCCTTTAAGCAATAATTCTTTCTTTTTTTTCCTGCTTCTGTTGTTTAGTACTTTGTTGTCGGGTTGGAAAACCCTTCTTTATTTAAGTAATCTGACACTCCTTTCTTTTGTTTATTTCCTTGCTGAGGCATTCCTTTTTCTTGAATGTCTCAGGTCCAGGTTGTAGCCGATTGAGCGGTTGATTTTCCATTTAGTGGGACTTGCTGGTAGCCTCCAGGGTAGCAGAGTTGCAGATCATTCCCTTGTGAGGTAGTCATTTTCTTTTCTGTATGGACATGCACACTCACCGGTGGGTTCGTGTCGGGTTGTCGACGCTCACTGATGGCTTACTTGTTTTGCTAAATATGAATTTAGACTGCTGTTTTTGCCCTCTTGGGGTTGTTTACTTGCTTCTGGGAAGGTTTTATGCTATGTTGCATGTTAAGTATTTTAAAACCCTAAACTATTATCTGTACCTCATGCATAACATGTTTGTCAACTAAAGCATTATTTTCTTAAAGCGTAAAACCTCTTTTAATATATATATATACTACACTCACCTTAGGTGTCGTGCATTCTATAAGTGGCCTCTGGTGGACCCTTATACTCATTTAGGATGTCAAATTAACTGAATCAAAGTATTTTTCCGCTGTAGCAAACATATATTTTTCCTAGTGTGGAATAGCTGATCCACTGTGCCGAGGGATACGGCCTTCTAATAAACTGGTTTTCTATTAAACTAAAACTTGTAAATTATGGTTTTGGTGTGTTGCCTGAGCGTCGGCAGTTATCCCCTGCTCGACGTAGCATCACAACGCGTGTTTTTCCCTTACTCTGATACTTCTTAACCTCGGGGAAAATGCGGGTTGTTACACCCCTGCACGATCACCTAGCGTTGTAGGTTTTGTGCACCAGTAGCCTACCCCTACATCAGATAGAAGACCGCGGTTAAGAAACAAAACTGCGGGAACCACCACCACAAGAGAAGAAGGCGGTAAGGAAAAAGTGAATCCGCGGAAAGAGAATAACGGGCAATTAAAAAACAAGAGACCGCGTGATCTGTCGCACACCCAAAAACCAAAAACTTGAGCAAATGGACCAAAAGCTCTAATACCATGTGAGAGAAGAGCTAAATAACAGAACTTTATTGCTCCAAAAAGTTACATAATACATGGGTATGTCCCCCTATTTATAGAAAAGGGGGAAGAGAGAGAATATACAACGTATGTCATATGCGACTAGGCGGACAGATAAAAACTAGCCGCGCGGATTGTGCGGTTAGACAGGCTAACCGCACGACTATGCAAAGCAAGAAATGACATCAACAGAGTTGCTCTAGTCTCTATCCGTCAGTGTCCAGCAAAAAGTTCTTGGAGAAATAGCTGCAGTTAGACAAAATCTAACCGCCAAACCACACCGGTGATTGTTTGAGAACTGTCGAACTCCAACTGCGGTCAAGCGTCTGCTGATCATCAAATGGCACAGCTGTGGGAAGAACATAGGAACATCTCGGGCGATTAGGCAGGTACCTCGCCAGAAAAAGTCCTGAAAAATTCCTCCATTGAGACCTCAGTCAGTTACCTTCCAGCAAACTGATGTAGTTCCAACTCATCCTATCATAGTTTTGTCTCTCCTTCCAAAAGAAAGGTAGCTACAGTCACTTTTTGTCTCACCTCCGTCTCCGTTGCCGTCAAGGTTCTCTTTATTCTTGAAAGCCAGTCTTCGACTTGAGTGGGGAATCCAGTTCCCTCAAACGTTGGAGGATGGAATCTCAGAAAATGCTTCAGTTGTTTCTTCATCGCTTGCCTCGCCGCCAAAGGCTTATTAGGCACTTAGCTCATAGCCACGAGCTCAACTACGCTAACCTGCATCGGGGCAACCGTAGGGGTAGGAGGTTGTACATGCCCTCCTAGTTGCGCATTAATCAGCGTGAATACGGCTTCAGCAACCAATCGAATTGTTTCAGCAGAAGCAGGAGGTGTAGGCACCTCAGCTGATGCACTACTTTCCGCTGAGTGTTGGGGCTGAGACTGACCCGCACCACTTCTAGTCATCCATAAAGGGAAATACACAATTAAGTGACTAGTCATATTACAAAACAACAATTACAGGAACATGCAGGTTCCTCAAACATGTATATTTTCATTCCTAAATGGACATTCAAAGGTTCTTTCACGTTGTAACGGTAACGCACATACATGTGTTCACCACCTTTTAAAAGAATTCGACCATGAATTCGAATAAGAAAGACCGACACCAGAATCTGATACCAAATTGTAACACCCTCATCGGTCACGAATAATATAACAGAAGATCTGGTCAGGACCTCACGGCATATTCAACGGACAGCCAGTAGAGTTACGCATTGAAACCAAAACATCTATGTATCCTAACTCAGAGTTACATTCTAACGGAAGCTTTTAAATAACAAGAACCCATAACCAGGAATGTCCACTATAAATATAATCAGGAATGAAAGTCATACACAAAGTCTGGTCTTAAGGTCTTACAACATATGAAATGTTTATAGCACCAGGGTGATTTACATACTTCGACACGCAGACAGGCAAAACATGAAAACTAGTAAACGCTTTGTTTGGCCTTCGAGTGCCGGCATAGCACAAAGGGGCTTCAGCCCGCTACTTCTCACTCGGCTCTCATGCACATGCACAAGGACAATCCACCAAGACATAACAAACAAAGCAACGGTCAGCTTTAGCTGACCAATTTATAACGACCTCACCCTATGTCCGGAGCGGTGGTACTCCTTCCCTGCAGGCAAGCAACATTTATTCGAAGCAAGAACGTGCAACTTAAGCACCATTCACCATCAACGGCGGCACGACCGATCACACGTTTCGTGCACTCAAGGTACTCTTTCAGTGTACTCCCCGAGTCTCATCACCATCGTAAGTCTCAGATTTGATGGTTAATTTTGAGCATTACTAGTCGCGCATCAAGCTAATGACTCTCTCCTATGCCAACGACCACACCAATTACTTTAGGCCGTCTAGTGGAACGACATAGTGCGGGTACAGGTCAGCCACATCCCGTTGCTCAAATCGTCATGCACCTTGAGATCGGAATCACGAGCCGAGCCTAGATCTGTCGAGTGGAAGGCGTTCCCGAACATTTTCATCTGGATCAAATCCGTGTTCATGGCTCCTAAGAGATCTACAAAGGTAACGATTCTGCTCTTGGACAAGTGAAGTCCTTATTTGACATGTTTGCATGGAAACCCTCACCAATTGGTGAAAAATGGGGAGTTTCCAAATGGTTAATACGGAGTATCTCCGGTAGAATTGCATATAGAGTTCAGAATCGAAGTACGAACATAGGCATGCTTTGTGAAACTCATCTGTGACAAGTTGGTCTGAATTGGTGATGTTGATTTGCGTGTCGGAGAAGACTCCGTGGAAAACAAATAGATTTCGGGGTTTTGGGGATATTGCAGGTTGCTGCAAAAGTACTGGAGGATGTCTCCAGGAAACACCCAACTTTGCAACAGAGAACGAGATTCTGTTGCTATCGCCCGCAATAGCGATATCGCTGGCGATAGCTCTACTGGAAGAGATTAGTGAGCAGTTGTATGTGTTGGTTGTGAACCCGAGCCTGAGACAGATTGGTGATTTCTGTCAATATCGCGCGACGATAGTGGTTACTGTTGGCGATAGCTCCGAGAGAACTTTGATTGTGGTTGTGAAGTCTGGGTCCATGAGACAAGGTAGGTAGCATGTTAAGCTATAGAGCCTGATGGGTCCAGCTGTGGCGGCCGTGAGAGACAGCCTTGGAACATAACGCAGTTATGTATGTTGTGATCGGGCAAGGGGAGGCTGAGCTACCGTCAGCGATAGCGTCAAAATCCAGACACTGTTGTTTTTCGTTATAGGACACCTGAGGTGTTACAGAATTGGGGGCCCAATTCGCTGAAATGTCTTTGCCCATCTCCCAAAAAAACAGGTTGAAGAAAACACCATAAAAGCCCCAGGCGCACCAAACCGCCTGGGAGCTGGTAAGGCGCGCGCCAAGCTATTGCGAAGAAACTGATGACCACAATTTCAAAACAAAAGATCTTCCTCGACGACGGAGGGAGAGCAAAGAACCAAGTAGATTGGATAACTATTTCTCTTCATTATTGTAATTAGGTCAAAATGGCCCTATTTATGCAAGAAGGTCACATATACAAATAAGGACAACACTAAGATAAATGTACACAATAATAACAATCTAGGCACATTGCAAAATAGAGTACCATAAAAGTATCATAAATAGAGTACCATTTTGTAATCAAATAGAGTGCCACTCATTCTTTGATTTGGATCACCTTGTATTGGCTTTGAGCAAGACTATTTTATCTATTTCTGTTAAAGAAGGGTATGTAGGATGTTTATTTGCCACTCATTCTTTTTCACGTTTTGCTGGAAAATTGTAACCTACAACCTGAATGCCATCTATGAGAGCAAAATGTAGGATTCATAGAGTAAAGATATAGATTCTATGAATCTCTAATTATGGGAAGACAGTGTTTATGGAATGCAACACCGGACTAGCAAATGCTATAAGTGCCATTGTTATGTTACTTTGTCATATCTAGCCACAAAGAAGTTGCATTATTGATATTTCTTAGTTCCTGTAATTTAATTATATTTCCTTTACGGGTTTGGAATTCCAGCAATATGATTGACCCGAATAATTGCTTCTACTGTGTAAAATCCAGGCTTTATTGGGTAACAAAGAGAGCCGGAGAAAAGCAAGGAAGTGGCTTAATAAAAGCCAATGCTTGGCTAGAGATAGAAATGAACAGAAAAATGAAAAATCACAAAGCCTCGGTGAGAAATGTTAATGCAGAGGGGAGAAAATTAACCTCTAATTAGAAATGCGGCTGACAAGCAGAAGAGGAGCGGCGAACGGAAGTTGGAAGAGGAGAGGGCGAGCTTTCCAGCAGCAAGCGAGAGGTCTGACGGCGTGAGATGAAAAAAATGAGCACCGACTTCTTATGAGAAAACAAAACCCTAAACTCTAATTAAACCGAACCGGCTCCCAGGCACAAAATCAGACCGTAATTCGTCAGGCGCGCCTGATGTGTGCATGGATGGCCCGCAAGGCGCGCGCCTGGGGCGCGCCCGAGGCACTTCGCCCGCCTTGACCGTGCTCAGGCACCGTGCGGTGCGCGCGGTGCACCCGGCGTCTCAGGCACGCCCTAAGTTATCAAGGCGCGTGCCTAGGCGCGCCTGAGGCGCCGGACGCACAGGGCATACCGAACAGCGCCCGATCACAGGCAAGGCGGGCGAAAGTGGCTCGGGCGCGCCCCAAGCGCGCGCCTTGTGGACCATTCGGGCGCATGTTAGGCACGCCTAGAAGATTTTCGGTCTAGCCTACGCCGGTTTGGTTTAATTAGGGTTATGGGTTTTGTTTTCTCATAAGAAGTCGGGGGGCTCATTTTTTCAATTCACGCCGTCATAAAAATCGGGTTTAGGGTTGAAAGCTCGCGTCATCTCCTCTTCCGTTTGCCGCTCCTCTTCCGTTCGTCGCTCCTCTTCTGCTCGCCGGCCGCGACTTATTTTGGTAACTTCTTCTTTTCACTGCATTACTTCTTCTCACTCTCGCCGGTATTAATTCTTCTTCTAGCATAATGGATGTCGGCTGCCCTTTTTTCCGTCTGCCCTCTTTCGATCGTCGCACCTGTTCTTCTGTTCTAGCATAATGGAAGCCAGGTTCATTGTTTACAGTTTTCACTAATTATCCTGTTTTATGTAATTATTTTTTTTGTAAAATGTTTTAATAGCTGGAAATGGATGTGAGTGAATCTGATTCATCCAATATCCAATCTAGGATTGATCCAGGTTGGAAGTATGTGCGTCATACATCTGTCACTAATAAAAATGATTTAATTTAAATTTTTTGTGAGAAAATCACAAAAGGTGAAATTTATCGTGTGAAGCAACACCTAGTTGGGGGATTTAGAAATACCAAAGTTTGTCTCAAATGCCCACAACATGTAAGGATAGAAATTAAAGATTATATGGAAAAGAAAATGGATGTAAGCAATACGGAAAAACAAACATTCCCGGACTTTGCAGATGTAGATACCTTTGGAAAAGATGAGGATATGGATGACGTCGATGCGAAGATTCATAGATGTGGTCAAAGCGGTGCACCTAAAAAGCCGAGGACCAAAGGACCGATGGATATTTGTTTGCACCTAATATTGAGAAGAAAATGAAACAAAAAGGCCAACAAAAACAAATGAAGCAAACTTTAATTAACGAAGCGTATAAGAAGGAACTTAGAGAGAGGGCTTGCAAGCATATAGCTCAATGGATGTATGATGCAGTTATTTCTTTTAAGGTGGTTACCTATCCTAGTTTTGCAGTGATGATAGAATCTGTTGGACAGTTTGAGGTTGGACTGAAATCACCCAGTTACCATGAAGTTCGTGTGCCTTTGTTGAATAATAAAGTAACTGAAGTCAAGAATATGATGAAAAATTATGAGGATGAGTGGAAGTTGTTTGGATGTTCTATCATGGCAGGCGGATGGACAGATAAGAAACAGAGAACTCTTATAAAGTTTTTGGTGAATTCACTCAAAGGTACATTTTTTCTGGAATCTGTTGATGCATCTGATTATACGAAGACTGGAGAGAGGATGTTTGAATTGCTTGATAGAGTAGTAGAACGTGTTGGAGAGGCCAATGTCATTCAAGTTGTTACTGATAGTGCAAGCAATAAAGTACTAGCAGGTAAATATATCATTAATTATCATTATTGAATATTTATTTAATTTTAATATCATATATTGACTATGAACGTGTTTATTATGAAATAGGAAAATTATTAGAAGTAAAACGGCCACATTTATATTGGACACCATGTGTCGCTCATTGCATCGACTTAATGCTGGAGGATATTGGAAAGATGTCTAGCATTAGTAGAACAATTAAAAGAGCAATGAGCGTAAATAGTTATATTTATGTTCGGCCTGGACTAGTCAACATGCTAAGGAGCTTCACAGGACAAGTGGAGCTTGTTAGACCTGCTGTTACTAGGTTTGCGGCTTCATTCCTTGCTCTTCAGCGCATTTATAAACAGAGGACCAATTTAATAAACATGTTCACTTCACCTGAGTGGACATCAAGCAAGTGGGCAAAGGAAACGAGAGGTAAGCAAGTACAGAGCATTATATACATGGTCTCTTTCTGGAGTACTATTGTGTACATTTTGAAGATTTTTGGACCTTTAGTTCGGGTACTAAGATTAGTAGATGGGAAGAAAAGACCGGCTATGGCTTATATATATGAGGCTATGGTAGAGCGAAAGAAACAATCATGAACTCTTTCAATGGGAAAGAGGAAAAATAAAAAGAAGTCTTTACGATTGTCGACATAAGATGGAAAAATCAGCTTCATCGACCATTGCATGTGGCGGCTCATTATTTAAATCCGGAATTTTTCAATTCAAACCCTGAAATGGCATTAGATGGAGAAGTCATGAGAGGTTTATATCAAATAATGTAAAGGCTCATTCCAAGTCCTATCATTCAAGATAAAATTATGAACCAACTAAGTTTATATAGAAATGCTGAAAGTTTATTTGGAATGCAATTTGCAGTTCGGCATAGGAAAACAAAGTCCCTCGGTTAGTAAATTAAATATTATTCCAAGTTTCAAACAAACAATTTATTTACTAAGAATGATTTATTAATTTCTTGATATTCATTTATTGGGGCAGCTGAATGGCAGCAATCATATGGAGCTGATACTCTTAATCTGACTAAATTTGTTGTAAAGGTTTTAATTCTCACTTACAGTTCATCCGGATGTGAGCGTAACTGGAGTTTTTTTTGAACATATATGAATTTTTTTGAACAAGTATATAAATATTAATTTATATCATTATATGATTAATTATTTATTTGTTATGTTGCAGGTCCATAGCAAAAAAAGAAATCGACTAGCGCGGTAGTGTCTAAATGATTTAGTATTTGTAAAATACAATCGTGTTTTGCGTCGACGATATGATTCACGTGATCGTATTGATCCGATCTCACTGAAAGATATTGACGATAGCAACGAATGGTTGATGGGAAGAATGGAGGAAGATGAGGAGGTTGAGCAGGATGGCGATTTAGTTTTTGATGACAATTTATTGACCTGGGGTGCAGTAACTAGGGCCAGTAGAGTAGAAGAAGACATCTACTCCACGCGCTTATCCAAAGGGAAGATGATAGCTGACAAGGGGAGCACATCTAAGAAGAGGGTACCTACTCCAACAATGCGTACAGATGATGTCGAGAATGAAGAAGAAGCCGAGTTCAATGAAGAAGAAAAAGATTTTAGTGAAGAAGATGAAACCTTAATTGATTCAGACGATGAGTAATTAATACTTAATGATGACGAGATCACGAGACCGAGGAAAAATTGAAAAACTATGTGATGACGTGATGTTATGTTATTTTTTTGCACATTAGTTTAGAGTTTATGATCGCTGACTTGGTGGTTTATATCTGTTTTTGGTGTCAAACATTACAATCTCTTAATATTTTTTCAAATCATTATTTTTGAAATGTGAAAGAGCATTTCACCTCCAAACATTGCTAACTTGGTGGTTCTTCTCTCCAACCTGCATGTCTACAACAAGACGAAGTAACCTCTAGGCCATCAACATTTCATCTCTCTGACTTTCTATTTGTTACGTAAGTTTGTAGGTGAAGTTAATAGTTCTCATTGTTGTTCAATTGGTGAAAGAGCATTTTACTTTGGATGATAATTTATATGTATTTACCCGTAACTTACTCCAGTTGCCTTGTTTATTCTCTTTGAATTTAATTGAAGCATTTTCAAATTGATTTAACTCGATTGTATTCGATTGTATAGCATTCTAATTTCAATAGTGAATGTATCTGACTTTGTTAAATTCATCACTTACAGTGATTATTTGTCAGATAGTTGCTTATACATTTCATGTGCATCATTTTAAAATTTTAAGACATTTCATTAACACTCACTCATTGTAGTTTTTTACTACTCATTCTAAAATTTAAAATATTTCATGAACACTCATAAAATATTTCCAACTGCTTTAGTGTCTATTTGGTACGACAATGGCGCTCGTGAACTTAGAGGTTAGTTTGTTACAACCGTCATGCATTTGGCATTCACTCAATTTCAGCGAATTGGACGTCCAATTGCCTCAATTTGAGCCAATTGGGCGCTGAATTGGCTCAATTTCAGTGAATTGAGCGCCCAATTGGCTCAATTTCAGCGAATTGGGCGCCCAATTAGCTCAATTTCGACGAATTGTTCGTCTAATTCGTTCAATTTCAATGAATTAGGCGTCCAATTCGCACAATTTAGACGAATTGGGCGCCCAATACGCTCAATATCAGCAAATTGGGCGCCCAATACACTCAATTTCAGCGAGTTGGCGCCCAATACGCTCAATTTCAGCGAGTTGGCACTCAATTTCAGCGAGTTGGGCGCCTAATTCTGAGCGAATTGAGCGCCCAATTCGCTCAATTTTCTTTTCCCCCCATTTTTGTGCTTCACGTGCCTCAGGCGCATGTCTGCGTCTTGCGCCTAGGCTCTGTGACCCCTTTGCGCCTTGGGGCGTGTTGCGTCTTTGATAACTTAGGGCGTGCTTAGCCGCGCGCCTTGACAACATAGCTTCAAACATATTTGATGAGGTCATCCTTGAATTTATAGAGAGATGGGGTGATAAGAGCCCACCCCTCATGATCCCCACTAATTTAGTGGGATCATGGGGTAACTACCGCGCACGCGATCGGCATCCATTCCCCCGCGTGGACCGTACACGGATCCCACTACGCGCACCTTCCACGCAACCATCGCAGCAGGGCGTCGGCGCCGCCATCGCCGGCATCGGGCGGCCTGCGCCTGGTCGGCTTTGCCAAATCCCCCCCCCCCTGCGGCTGTCTCCCGCGACCGCGAGGCCGCTCCCGCAAAGGATGTCCACACCCCAAAGCCGCGGAGCCGCGCCCGCTAAGGGCGACCGCACCCAGCGGACGCCTCCCGCGGCTGCTCTTGCAAGGGGCGGCAGAGCCCCGCGGCCGCCCTCCCGCGGTCGCGCCTTGCGGCCGCCCTCCCGCGACCGCCTCCCGCGGTCGCGGGGGCAAGCCCGCAAGTGGCGGACGCATTCGGCAATCTCCATCCGCGACCGCCTCCCGTGGTCGCTATCTCTCCCGCCAAGGCCAGCAATTCCTCTAGCCGCGGCTCCTCCGCCGTCGGCCGATCATCGCCGAGTTGGTCTCCCGCTCGTGGCGGGCCTTCGCCACAGTCCGATCATCATATTGCGATCACCACCGTCTGTTACGTAAGTAACCACCCGCATAACTACCCACTAAACATCATGATTAGTGGAGAATATTATTTATTTAATTAATGGTCTGGGAATAACAAATATCATGAAAATAATATACGCTTGAAACTATACTAGATACGGTTTTCAATTAGTGATTTCGGTGGTTACGGTGTGCGGATAGCCGCATAATCACCGTAATCACCTCCTGTAGCATATAAAAAGGCCTCAAGACTCCTGTCATTTATAACTTTTCCTCTTCTCAGTCTTCTTCTTCTTCAGGTCGGAGCTCTGCCGGAATCCTCCTACGAGCCTCCTCCCGCCAGGCCACCCAAGAATTTGCCTAAGTCCACGCTGCTCCTAAGAAGAAGGTGTTCTGCTCGTCATTCCGCAAAGCCCCCTACGTGCACGATGCACCTCAAGTCACCTCCATCGCGTCACTGTGCGCCCCGCCACGAAGTTCGTCAGCCAAGCAGCGTCTGAGAACACTCGTCTCCATCAGAAAACAGAAAATAACAAACTTCGTGCGAGGCGGTATGTCGCCCACCGAGCGCACTACAATCTCTCATCTCAAAGCTGCAACAAGGAGCGGTCTGTCGCCCTCAATTCTCTAAACAATCTGTAGACTACCGTCAATAGTGAAGATTGACTGACATCGTACCGATCACGTGGTTTTTTACCCGGTTGATGGTTTTTAGACGTTAAAATTGTACTGTGTATTTCTGCTTATTCTGCGAATGTGTGCATGCTCGACCGCTCTGCGGGCTAAGACGGTCTAGTTTAGTCCGATCTACCAGGATGATCGATTTGGCCGCAACAATATTATAATTCAATACATCTCTACATATTCATTCTAGTTGCAACTTAAATAATTCTATCCCTAAAAACGGAACAAAGAAATCTAAGAAGAACTCAAGCATTAATTTAGTTCTCAAGGTTCAGCATACAAAAAGTTTACCAAAAGTCAGCATTTGTAAGAAGGATAAGACAGCCAAGAGCAGAATCTGGTCAAAAGAGAAGATAAATGAATCATGACTCACAAGGATAATACAGAGATCACAGAACACCTTTTTCAAAGGTCAATCTCCTACCATAAAATAAGGTCACAAGGAAATAAATATAACTATAGCCCCGTCCATTTCATTCACTACAGCATGCATCCATTATACGTTATATAATCAGAGTAAAACAAGAAAAGCGAAAATTAAGTGTAAAAGTACCTCGATTTTGATTTCTGCATCTTCCTGCTCACTGTAGAACTGAAGAAAAATATAAATGCATTGTGAATAGATAGAGAGATAAAGTAAAGAGCACTCTCTTCGATATAGTAATCAAATTAAAATAACATTTACATTTTTACCGCGACTAGTTACTGTCTTAAAAAAAATAGTCAATTCTGCATTTTCCCATTCTAATTTTGAACACTTCCTGATGTCCGTACTCTGTTCCGCAGGAATAGTTGCTTTGCGAGGGGCCAAAGCGCGAAAAGCATCAAACAGCAAAACACGGAGATTAAGAAGAAAAAAAAAGTTAAAATGTCGAGACTAGGCTAAGGTGGGGAGCCTAATCATGGAAAACAAGGAGAAAAAGAGATAAGGGTTTATTTGATTATATTTAAGAAACTTGGGGTGAGACCTACTCCAGAGTGGGGTCTTCACATGATTTTACTACTTTCCAGTGATTTTGTCTAGTTGTAAGCTGTAATGGTAGGTGGAATTGAACTTAAAAGGCGAGAAAAAGCTGTAGATGTGGACAATTTTATCCCGGCGTCTATGTTCGGTCATTGCAGGCACTTTCCTATTAATCTCATGGATGGAATAAAAACGGAGGAAAACACTGAGCGGTAAAACTTATGAGACGCTCAGATCGTTATTGTAGAAGATAGAACGGAGGAGGGAGAGAGGGAGGGAGAGAAAGAGAGAGATCATCAGCATCTGTTTCAGCCGATGTTCTTTAGTTGGGAGATTATAATAAGGACGCTCTTGGAAAATACGGTTACTAATGATAGTAGAGAAGATCAATGATACGGGCATTATCATCGTAAAATGAGCATCAAAATAACCAGCAGTAGAAGAAGAAGAAGAGAGGGAACGGATCATCCCTTGTCCGCTTCGTCCTGCAGCAGTGACGTATTTTCTTCGCCTTAGCCCCAAAACGAACGCAAAAAAGAGCAAAAGTCAGCACGAAGACAATACAGTAAATGGGGAAGGAGGGCAGCCTTACCCTTTGTCGGTGGCCAAATGAGCTATCTACCGGTCTCGACGCCGTTCCGTCCTCTACGCCTACCTCTCCGGGGGGGGGGGGGGGGGGGGGGGGCGATGAAAAAAAAAACCCAACAGAAATGTAAAAGGGGGCTGCCATTAGCATGAGAGAAAATAAAGTTTTCAATTTTTATTTTCAAAAAATTTGTACTGCTAATAACTATATGTGAGCTGCCTATATAAATGCCCTAAATTTTTAGATCTGATCTACTAATACAAATACTTAAATTAAGATACAAAGTAAAATATTTAATTTGAGATTTTTTTATAATACGACAAAGACTTCATTTTTAAGTTTGATTTAGAATAAGTACACACATTTTAGCTATTGACATTCAAATTTTATTTATAACCAATAAAACATTTTAACTTACTGCATTATCACCTAATTATTAACATATCAAATTTAAAATATTTTAAATGCACACCAATGACTAATTTAATTTTTTTTGAAATTGCGTCCATTTTGCTATTAGTTCTAGTGACTAATAGATAAGAATATTGTATTATATGTATGTGTGTGTTTATATAAACGTATATACTGATTTTAAGTGCAGTCGAACACTCGAACTAAACATTCAATTTTTTTCAACTGCAATTTACTAGAAAACTTCATATTAAATTTGTGGTTATGAAATTTATAAGAAATGTGAGCATATCCTCTTGCTCTATCCTAACAAGAAAAACAAAGTTAAGTCCCCGTTTGGGGGAGCTGTCATGCTCCGACAGGTAAAAAATGCAGTTTCTTCCAAACCTTGCATTTCGAGCTTGTTGTAGTCAAAAATATAATCAATTAAATATATATTAGTCATGATCAATTAAATAAGGGTAATGTTATAAACAATCATTTTTGGCGATGATCTTAACCATTGTCATGTCAAACATACATTCTATGACGTTGGCAATTTTGACCAAACTCGTTGGAGTAAAAATGTCGCGCTAAATGGAGTCTTGGTGGTTCTTAATAACTTAGGAATTATGAACAATAAAGTGGACCATTTGCATAAAAGATCAGTTCAAGACGATGGCACGTCGATCCACGGTTGGAGGAAGCAGCGAGAAGCATCTCTTGGAATGCAACGATTGACTGTTTTACTTCTTTCCCGAAGCACAAAGATCACCGGGAACGACTAAATTCCTTTTCTTCATAGAATTGACAGAAGAACTGTGATATTTATGTCTCACCGTCTGAAGAAAAATGGTGACATAATGTCCTTGTATAAACATAAGAGTTTCAAAAACAATTCCTGAGCTTGATTTATTGTATTTTAGGGTGATTATTGCAGTTAGTTTTAGGCTTCGTTTGGCATGATGGTGGTGGTCGCGAACGCGGTGGTCATGAACTGTCGTTTGTGAACACCCGACCTCACATTCAAAAATTCATGCATTTTATGCTCAAAATTAATTTATTTTCTTATTAGTGGTCATAACCTTTGTCTTGACAATCATACATTTTATGATAATGGCGCTTTTGATCAAGCTCACCGGACGAAATAAGCCGCGCCAAACGAAGCAGCAATGTAAATTGTGTTCAAATATTTTAATATCAAACATCAAACAAATATAGTTTGATCTGATCTTGACCAATTAAATTTTTTCAAGCACAATCAAGATTCATTTCCTAATTCAAGCATAGTCAAGTTAAGCTTTTTCAAGCAAATCTTGTTGTTCTAGGCACTAGTTCAGTCAAACTATGTCCAATCAAACTCCAGTTCAGCTTTTCTCGTGCTTTCTTGCCAATTTTACTCGTGTAATTGAGTAATATACACATGGTTTTATAAATCTAACCGCTAAAGATAAACCATTGCTCCGAAGTAAAACCTCAGAATGCAAATTGGTAAAATCAAATCATTAAAACCAAATCAAAAGCATTACCGGCTCTAGATCAGTAAACTGAATACATTCTGGCTGCAACCCAGTTACTATTCTGTGGGAGGTTATGGGAAGTGGTTGCAAGTTCAAATCTTTATCACTCATATTTAACAAAATGGTATAAATTGAACAAAAATGACCAGTCAAATGAAGAATCTTCAAGAAATTTTGAAACTTTCCATAAATATAACCGTCAGTGAACAAAAATTCAATTCGCTCATTCACAAAAGAGGAGTTCAACATCATAAAAAAACAAAGCCGCTGCTAGAAATGAACTCCCAATATGATCAAGCAGAATTAATTCAACAATAATATATATAAAATAAATAGCAGCCACCATCATTAAAAATACATTCCATTAATCTTGTGTTGCAGCTCCTTGATTGAGTTCAACAAATCTCATGCCAACCCTTATTGAATGCTTTAGAAATTTCTCAGCGCATCTGCAAACACACGTCTCCTCCTGTTTATTGAGAGTCTTGCGCCTGAAACTGTCCACACAAAGAGGATTCACTTTTCTAGAGGGAATTGAGTTGTTCTACACAGAAGTGAGGTAACAAATAAATTACTAAATTGAAACTAAATAGAACATTGCAATGGATACTCTGTGATATAGGATGAATCGACAGGCGAAGGGCGTCTGATGCTCTAACCCTAAATGAATGCAAACAATCATGTGATAAATGTCAACAAAGCTATGGACCATCCAAAATAGGATTGGAATGAATGCAAACATGCAATCTGATGAACTAATGAAAGTTAATCTTAATGCGATGCAAATGCAATGACTCAATAAGCAAATAATTCCGACGTACAATTAATTAAAGAAAAATAATTTTAAAATATTTGTCCATTTAACCTCAATTAGGCACAAACATCCGAGATTAGTAATTATGCGACAATTGCATAATAAATTGAGAATGCACTGAACCTAGAGGAATTAGATGCACTAATATATTCAATCAACTGCTAATTTGTATCATCTAATTGGATCACATACAATAAATGAGCAGATAATGTGCCAGCAATTAAGAGAGATTCTCTTAGGACAACAACTCAATATCTTCTATATTAGAAAAGTGATGGAGATCAATGTACACTTCTTTTAGTATTAATTATTTAACGGCGATAAATGTATCATAAGTGTGGATTTGCAAGCCCCCCTCCTTCATCCTGAGGGTGCATTCATTTCGCTGGAATTGGGGCAAGGGAATTAGAATTGGGTATCCCAATTCCAATTTCGTTGTTTGTATCGTATAATTTGAAACCGGAATTGGAATTCCTCGAAGAACCATAAATTTTTCAAAAAAAAGTGTTCTCTAAAACGAACACAAGAATTGGTTTTGACCCAATTCCAAAACCTCTACGCCGTAGGTTTTCGGCCAAAACCAATTCTTGTCTCTCAAAACTTACAAAACAAACACACCCTAAGAGATTATTTAAACAAAGCTATGCTTTTTTAGGTTTCAATGTGCTGCATAACCACTTTCCAAATGGCCGTGCAACACAAACTAAAAGCAGTCAATGAAAGAACCTTGATAGGAAGAACAATTTGAAGGAAATGAGCAGTATTTACAGGCAAGCATTAGCTCAGATGATATTGTCCATTACCAAAAACTGTCAGGTGAGGGGTTTAACGTCCAATTCAAAATGATTCATAAAAAAATGTGAAGAAGAGGGCCTCACAGTAAGGAGCATAGATCTTCTGGGCGAAGGAGAAAACCTCGTCGTCATCCATGTTACGCAGGAGGCAAATGTCACCCATGACGGAGCGGACATGGCGCACGGCCTCGACAATGTTGCCGGTGTCGGCCTCGCCCTTGGTTCGGATCATGGTAGCGCCCTAGCGGATGAAGCGAAGGGCTTCGCTGAGATCGCGGCAGCTGCATACGAGAAGATGGTCATCTTGATATGACCAGGGTTGGACATGTGGGCAGACAATCTCCTTGCATGCATGAAAACCCACATAGATTTAAGAGAGTTCACCGGGAGAAAAAACAAAGATACCTTTTTTAGGTTTTGAAGTGAATCTATCTCATTTGACTCAGGGAGCTTTTTTTTTCATCTCAAACTCAAGGTTAAGAATACCTTATCTCGAGGTTAAATCCCTGCATTGCCCTGACAAAGTTATCCCTATTCCAAAAAGAGGAAAACAAAATTTTGAAAGAAAACAAGCGATCGAAACTGAAGCAAAAAAAATTAGCACGCACCGCTCAATCTCGCTAGCATTCTTTGATTTGGACAACAGAAACAACAGTCAAGATTCATTTCCAATTAGACAGCAAATCCGCAAATCCTTTTAGGACAGTTCATTGATAATGAAAAGCTTAACACAAGACCAACCTTAATTGTGTGTAGTTCTGAGCTGACTTGGGAGAACTCATCCTGCAGCCCCGACCTCCTGGTCTGTTTCTCCCTTCTAGAGAAGAAGACGTGATGTCAGGAAATGTAAGCGATAATATCATAATAATAAGAATAAGACAGTGTAAGACCTCCATCATTAGGAGCGAAGCGCATATCCTACCACCAGAGTGATAAAACCAACTCATATTCCTTACGAACTAGCAAGATGTTGAGATAAAAATATCTCGGGCGTACAGTAAATGATGACAGCCGGCCAGTAAAATGCAAAGAACTCCCATAAATCAGAACCCTAATACACCCATGACATGAAATCCACCATCGATGAAGAGAAAATAAGAGGGGAAGAGGAGGAAAGGAGATCTTATAGTGCAGTAGAAGAACCTAGAGCACAATTTCAGAACTCTAAGACAAGCCCAAGTATGCACAACTGAAGATAAATGGCGAGAATGAATAGAAGAGTTCTTGTGGGAATGTCTGGAGAGAAGGTCGCTGCATAGGAGGAAGATCGCTGCACCATGAAAAAATGGCGAGGAAGATCGCGGCACGGGAGGAAGGAGAAGGGAATTAACTCACGATGTTCTTGCCATCCTGAAGAAGAAGAAACGGAGAGGGGGCTTCAGGCAAGGGCGCCGACTGAGAAGAGCGAGCGAGAGCGAGAGAGAGATCTTGCTAGAGAAAATGGGCGAGCGAGAGAGAGGCTGCGGGAGAGAAAGAGGGATTAGGAAAATGTGTTCTTTTAAATGTTTTTTAAACAATTGATGGCTTTCATGGTTGTCATGATTTACAATTCTCTTGCACATTCCATCAAACATGTCAATGACAATTCCAAGGCTTTGGACTTCCAGTTATAACATATCAAAATATGCTTAGAAACAGTAATTAATATGATAATAAAATAGACAAATTCTCTTTCCTAAGCTGAGCAATCTCCAACTCCATGAAAAGAAGCCTGCAAAGAGTTCAGACCCTAAAACATTGAAGAGCAAATGCAAAATCCAGAGATAGTAATCCAATAAATGTAATTAAAAAAGAATTGCAGAAATACAGTTGTCTAAGTTGTAAAAGTAGCAAAATCTCAGTTATTATAATACCATGAGTATCATGCCAAAAAATTGAGAGAACTTCACGTGATCACTTCACCAGTATCAAATTTTCAAAGTCAAACATAAAATAACTTAATTATTATTTAACAAAGCAAAAACTTACCTAATTTCATTTAATTTTGATTTATCAACTTGCAACCCAAAAAACCTTTGTGAGTGTTAACTTCTAAAACTTGTTTATTTACAGTTGTAATCAAAGTAATGATAATTTCAATAGTTCAATAGCAGAGCATCTCCTCATTCAATTAATGATTAAGACTAATAAATCCTCACCTGTTAGAGCAGTCTAGTGTAATGAAGTTCACTCATTTGTGAACTACTGTTAGTGCAGTCCATAGAACTGCTGTTAGGGAAGTTCAGTCAACAAAATTTAAGTTCACATAACAGATTTAACCCATCAATCTTACCATGGATTCACTGCATATCAAATCTCCTATTTACTTTTAGAATAAAAAAAAAATTAGAACATATGGAAATAGATTACTGTTACTAACCCTTAGACGGATTAGCATTTGAAGATGGAGGTTGCTCGAAAGAAGGGACTGCAGGACTCAGGACTGCCAAGAGGCGCTGGAGAAATGCTGGAGGCTGGCAGGAGCAGCTCACTGGTGGCTGGTCGGACCTCTGGATAGTAGTGTCGCTCAGTTGGGAGGAAGAAGAACATAGGAGGCTCACAGAATCGGTCGGAGGAAGGAGCAGGAGGCGTCGTGAGTTTGCCGGAGGCCCGAGTTGCCGTGGAAGACGGAGACAAATCTTGATAGAAAAAAGAACACTACTTCCGGCTAGATCTGGAGGTTACTCTAGAAGTCTTCCGTCGGAGAAGAAGGTGTGCTGGAAGGTGAGGCGACTGGAGGAGACGCCGTCGAGCAAGGGGGAAGCCGGAGGCAGCGGCGGTGGCTTCTGGAGGGCGCGCGATGGGCTGTTGCTGGGGCGTCGGGGGCTTTCGTCGTGCAGGGAGAGAAAACGTGGGAGGTGCGGGCTTCCGGGAGCTAGGGCAGCGCTGGATATCGGAAGGGAAGATGTCGTGCGGGAGAGATTATCGGGGGTTTGGAGCTGCAGGCTGTGAGAGGTCGGGGGAGGAGAGCGGTTCGCGGCTGGTTTGCGGCAGAGGATTACGCGAAGTGCTGAGGTTGGGGGAGAATGAAGGTTGCGGGATTGTGAGCTGCAGGGGACTTAGGTTTTCGCGATTTGCAAAGGGTATTTCCGGAAGAGCTTAATATCAGTCCGATTCAGCATCCCAGAGTGAGGCCCGACCGGGGGGGGAAGAGAAAGAAAAAGAGGGGGAAGAGAAGAAAAGGGGGGAGGGGGAGAAAGAGAAGAAGGAAATGTAGAAAAAATGGAAGGGAGGGAGAGTTGAGAAAGTAGGCAATGTTTTAAACAATTTATCTCTCTCTCTTGCTCATGCTAGCTGATTCTTAGCCGGCTTCGCCCGCAATAATATAATCTTATGATTTATAGATGGGATAATATAAATTTTAGGAAAGTGTTGTGAAAGTGTTCGTTGTGCTAAAGCCTTGTGGCACCGTTTAGATAACCACAATGATTAACTTGTTGGCATTCATGATGTTTTTTATTGAAATCGTCGGGAATGATTCTCTAACAAAATGTCCCGAATAATTTTGATTTTTTAAAATATTGTCGCGCTTAAAATTTTTTACAACCATTACAATACCTTAAAGGTACTCATAGAATCATTATATAGATATCATTCATGCGAGCGCACCAATAGATAGCTGAAATAAGGATGAGTTTAAACACTAATGTAAATACATTATTTAATAACAATTAATTCTTTTACATTACATGCAATCTTTCATGAAAAACTAGAAAGTCATGCTATAACTCATTTTCATTTCATATTCTCTTTTCAAAATTAGAGTTAATTTTTATTTTTAAAAATCATAAATAGCTATAGAAAAATATACATGAATTTAATTGATCAACTAAAAAATCTCAGACATTGCGAGCAACTGATACTATTAATAGATCAAGGATTAATGATTGATTCCATCTAGCTTTCATATATTATATTATAGAATTGAGCAAAAGCAGCAAACAATAAGCACAGAAGAATACACATTTATGTAATTCATCTCAATATGCGTTATATATCTACGGACAATAGTGAATCGTTTCTTTAGAACATGACTATTTCTATATAAGTTTCTTAAACACGCTCTTAAAAAAACTTGATCTAATAATGGTGCTGGCATGGATTAAGAATGTTGACATTTGAAGGTTACAACAACTGGATCATCACATCCATGAAAAAAATAAGTAGGAAATTGCAAAATGTTGTACTGCCCTACGTTGTTAAAGGCGATTTGCACATCACATTGACGCAAAAACTACTTCCCCTACAACCATTAAACCATAAACTACTGCATCGGGATATTGAAGTCAAGGGAAGTGAGAAATGGCATCTTCTCAAAGAAATGACCAGAACAAAAATCACTAGATGTTATCTTTGCATTCCTAAACAAAAATTAGTGACATTTACACATCACATACCCTCATGCATACACATAAATTCTGCAATCTACGAAATATAATAGTCCAGGTGAGAAGATGGCCCGATATCTCAAGGCTGGTGGAAGATCTGGTTGCCTTTCTCAAACTTCATATGTGAGATGATGTTGTCGGTGGCATGAGTTAGGCACTCGCTGATCTCCACCTCGCAATTATCGGTGGCAGCGGCGACGACGCTCAGTATGTTGATCGTCTTCTTTGCACACTCCACCATCTCCCCATTGAAGTATCGCCAAACTCTGGTCTTCCTAAGATTTTTCCCATTTGTGTCATACTTTGGCCATATAAACTTCTACAATCACTAAGTTTAATCTGCATTTGGCCATATTACAAATCAGAAATGTGAAGCTACAAAGTTTGAGGGTTGGAATGATGTATAAGCAAACACATCCAAAGTTGAATGTTATTGAAATATTCAAAAAAAGAAAATACAACGTAAAAAAATGTTAATGGAATTGCAAGGAACTGCTACAAACAACTTAAATTGTGTGCCTGTGATCTAATCTCTATCACGGTGAAATAGGTCCACTAATATAACTGCTAGAACCTGAAAAAACAAGCACACAATGTGATGGACAAGAAAGAGAATGAAATAATCAAAGTAGTTCATCAGGATAAAGTATTATGTAAGGCCTTTAAAATAGGTTGATCTTAATGAGCAGGTACAAGTTTTTAGTACTACTTGCTCCTATAGATTGGGGACAATCTCTTGATCAAAAAATACTTGTCGGTATAACTCGTTGTCGATGCCATGGTTTGTGAGGTAGAAGAAACCGTGGTCTAAGCAAGCCTGGAATTAATGAACTTCGTAAGTGGCCAGATCAAAGCATAAATATCAAACCCTCAAGTGGAATGTAACATCTCTTACAAATTCAAAAAGTGTTACTACACAAAAATAGACCCTCAAATTTAAATCCGAATTTTAATCAAAATAGAAATCATGATGAGAGAAGCTCACATTGAAATTGATATAAACTTTGATCATGAAAACAAAAATCATGTTGAAGGATCATTCTTTTTGTCAAATTAATGAAATAAAAGAGAGATCAATAGGCAGGGGAAAACTCACCATTGTTGTAATGAATAATTCATATTATAGTGTTTATACAAGGCCATGACTGCAACATATGTAATTTTATAGGTTTTTAATCTAGTTTCATATATAAACAGTAGGTTAATCGATCTCCCCGTTGCTCAATTCAACAAAGAAGACACAAAACTTCTCAAAACAACCCAATAATTTTAGTAAAAAATGTCTCAAGCAATATAATATCACTATGTCATGAATTCGAGACGATATGTAAACAAACATCCATCAAGCGGCGCAAAACAGCTCCAAAATGACTACAATGAACCATAACCTTAATATGCATTCATAGGACCCTTAGTTTCTTCAAACACCATGAAATACCTGCTTTAATCACAAAACAGCACACAAACTACTCCAAGTAGCAAAATATTGGTCACGTTTTTTCTTGATGAATTTTGATGGTGAAATAAGAGATATTATAAAAAGCAACACACTCCATTACTCACTCACTAAGATTACCTTTTACATGATTAGTTGCTGTCAACTTCGATCAACAAAAGAAGGATAAGTTTGGTAGTAGGGTTGGATTTGGTTACTGATTGATAACAAGTAGATAGACAAATTTTATCACTGATGGTTGATTGATTGCAACATATAAATTTGAAAAAACAATTAATCATCAAATTAAGCAGACTTATAATTTAAATGAAATGAATTATACTTGAAGTAACTGCAGTTTAGATAAAGTAGAGTTGCAGCCACTGCAATTTATCTCAACTACATGGTGTATGATTCATAATACCTCAATTTCGTAAAGAGCGGAGTTCATTGATTTTTTTAGCCTTTATTTTTTTGTCAGATCAAACTGCGGTCAACCTCAATGTGTTTTGAACACTTTTGAGAAACAGCTTCAATGTCAATTTCGTAAAATTGAATACGAGAAGTATATCCACTGGGACTCTAATTAGGCCCGGTGCTAGATTGAAGCGCAATAGCTTGGCATTTGATGCTAAGGGAAGATAGAAGATTCTAAGAAATAATATTTGCACATGGAATTAGAAGAATGAGGTTATCGTGTTAGGGTGAGATTAAGGAAGAACATAACTAGTTGGGAATTGGGATGAAAGCGAGTTGGGATGATTCTGGCATGCTTGAGTGGGTGGTGGCAGTTGGAGATGAAGATAAAACATGCTCCTGAATGAAGCTCCCTTCTTGTGATTAGAACAAAGTATTAAATGATGTTTTAGGGAATCAGTGCTTCCAAATGGAGTAAAAAATTTTACTGTAATTTCTCAAACAACTCATTTTTTGAATAATTTTGATGTCTTAATTTTACAAAACTACTTTTTCAATAGATGGTAGGGACTTGTTTCACTTGGTTTGTAAAGTTTAGGACAAAAAATAATTGATGGATTTATTTCTAAGGAAGTGGTGACACAAAGGTTCTCCCTTTTGAAAACAGTTTTGTTATATAACTTATCATACATACTTTTGTATCAGTTTGATATCTCCTGGCAGATATTTTCGCATAAACTTCTTGGATAATAGATAGATTAACAAGTTAATAGATATTCACCTGTATCAGTAAACTTGCAATTCATCTCCATCAATGCACTTCCAACAAATGAATTCTCACACAGACCTTCATTTCTGATCAAAAATGCGTGAATCCCCAATATCCACCAATTTGATATCTGTAATGAGCAATAGGATGAAAAAAATTATGATCATCAAAAGATAAAGCACTCACAGAGTTACTTCACTCTTGGGGACTCCAGTTAATAACTATGATATCACCAAAAATCCACCAAGTGTGCTTAAAATATCGTGTTTATTTTTTTTTAACTATTTGATATCCTTTAAAATTGGTCCTCAAACAATCAGGTAACGACTATGACATCATGCGAATTTGTTCAGGAGAAGAAAAAATGCAGTACATCAATTGCATTCAAGAAGATGGTCATCTAGATATGGCCAGGGTTGGACATGTGGGCAGACCATCTCCTTGCATGCATGCAATCCCGTGCAAGGAAGAAGACAATCAAACAAATATAGTTTGATCTGATCTTGGCCAATTAAGTTTTTTCAAACACAATCAAGCTCCATTTTCTGATTCAAGCATAGTCAAGTTAAGCTTTTTCAAGCAAATCTGGTTGTTCTAGGCACTAGTTCAGTCAAACTATGTCTATCAATTGCTTGTTTTGCACAAAAATATTTTAAAATAATGACACCGAAAATTGTCTACATAATATAGAATTACATAATTTTGTTATTGATCAAACATCATTCGGAGAATTCTCCTACTCTACCTATATTTTCAAGAAATATAGAATTGTACAACAAATAACACCCAAACCTGAAGCAAGTAGAACTGCAGAAGCTGCACAGTCAATTAACAACATGAACGCCAACAAATTGTAAAAATTATGCAAAAATACAAAAACTAATGAGATTAGTCTAAGAGGGAAAAACTCAATGGAAATGACAATACTCTAATACACTTTCTAAGATAGATACTTGTAAAGAATAACTAATGCAAAGTCGAAATGCAGGTAAAATCACCATATTACATTTTGTCTGACACAATAAATAGCATCAGAATCAAAGTGAAACTAATTGATATTACTCATTAAGAATTTCTCATTGATATTTCTATAGTTTCTTATGGACATTCTTTTGTATATGGAGAGATCAGAAAATCCTTATAAGCGTCGGGAGCGCAACGTCGGGAGCGCAACGTCGGGAGCACAGCGTCGGGAGCACAATGTCGGGAGCGCAGCGTCAGGAGCGCAACATCGGGAGCGCAGCGCCAGGAGCACTCCTTGAACAAATCTCTATTTAAAACCCAAATATTTTTCACTCTTGTTTATATAAAAGTTAAACACGAGTTGTTGAGGGAGTATAACGTTCCTCCTCTCAGAGAGATCTATGGCGCTGTGCATGGATGGGATAGCCCTTTAGCATCCTCGTGGTGGAGAAGAACACTAGCTTATCCTTCTCTACCATTTCCCAACTGTTACCATACACAAGTGTTCAAAGTTCAAATCTTTATAGAAAACATCATCATCAACGTCACAAGCATCATCTAAGAGTTGCATAAAGTACTTCAATTAGGTGACAAGATAGTGGAGGAAGACGGAAACCTCGACTCGACTGAGCTCGTATCCCGAACATAAACGTTGGCTGCCACCAAAGGGTATGAAGGTCGGCGCTCCAGCTGCTTGCTTCCCACCGTCCTTGCTTGTATTGCCCGGGAATTCAAGGATCAGGATCAAACTAAATTTAGATACGAACTTAATCACATGCTTTTCAAGCTTTGAAGGCCCTTGAATTTCTATTTATTTCTTGTTATTCAGATGTGGTATCAGTAGGTGTTCGAGATCCTCTTTATTGATGTTGAAAACTGAGAAATTGGTTTTTAGAAAGCCATGTTGGACCGATCGTTCAAAAAGCCATAAAAACAACTTTCTTGAAAAAACACATTTGGAAAAAATATTCATCTAAACAAACAAACAAAAAAAGCGGTGGCGGTGGAGCTTTTCCCACTGTCCCATGTGTATAGGTATATAATAATAATTAAATGTTAATATAACAATAGAATTTTAGGACTAAAATCAAACAAACTCAACCATGACTGAATTCGATAGTTTTCAGCTCTACTAAAACTTTCTCGACACTACATTGAAAGCTTCGATTCCAATTCAAAGTCGGCTCGCTCTAACTCTACTCAAAATCACGCATAATCGCATCACCACAATTGCAGTTGAACTACAAAAATTAGCAGTTCCGGGTCTACAAAATTAAATGATCAATAGTTTCCATAAGCAATATGAATGAAGTGAATTTGGTCCCTTAACAACAGTAGAAAGAAATGACTATTGGATGGTAATGACACCTACACTAAGTGTTCGATGAATTACGTACCGTCAGTGCAATATTGGGAACAAGAAATATCTTCAGGCCAGGGCAAGAAGGACGGGAAGGGAAGATGAACACATGCAAGATGAGATGAGAAACTAAAATACTCATTCCATTCATATCCATCTATTACGGTCATAATGCTTCTACATAGACATTCAGTATTCAAATAAAAAAGCTAATCCATTCTTATTTACTATTTAAGAGCAAGCTTACTACTTAGACCAATTGATTACCTGTGTGGACTCATCATAAAATCAATCTCCAGAAAGGAAGAAGTGAGTATATGAAGGAATAAAGAACTTCACCATGAATACCAGCAAGCGTTTGATTCCAAAGCTCTGTCCATTTGAAGTCCCGCTGCCCTTTTACAAAACTCTGTTTTACTGTAGCTTCTGAAAATTCCTCTGTTTTGGGAGAGCCACCGAACTGGAAGGAGGAGCGGCGGCTGGTCGCGAGATGTGGTGGATGAGCCGGTGGGGAAATAGGATCGGGAGTTTGGAGGTGCGGGATCGGGAGTCGGGGTCGCGGCTGCGCGTCTTGGAGTGCGGCATCGGATGACAGCTGGAAGCGACGGGTTGTGATAGATCGTGGGAGGAGAGTTGGGAGCGGCAAAATCATTGCAGAAAGAAAATTGCCAACGCCGTCCCAAAACTTGGGGAAGAGAGAGATCGGCACGCGAGATCGCCACCGCCATCGTTGTAGAGAGAAAGGGCGAGCTCAAACTAAAGCAATCAGATTAATGAGACCATTTCACATTTGATCAAATTGTGCATGCATGCATCCATAATTATATAAACATGTTAATGAATGCAAAAATTATAGTATTTAGTGTGTGCATATACATGTATGCATTTGAAGAGAGTATATACCTTTTGATCCAGGAGATTGAAAAAAAATGATTGGATATATTGGCTAAACTTTTGGCCCGGACTGTCATGCCTCATCAAATCCATCAATAATTAGCAGGTCTATTTTTAACTGAATCAATCATTTTCATATGTTTTACCTGATTTATTTGGATAAATAGTGCTACAAATTAAAACAACCATTCAATTCCTACAAGCTTGATCTGAGGTGACTAGAACTCTACATGGCTAGCTCTTGAGCCATATAGATGATCAAAAAGCCCAGTACCTCTTAGGAAGCAAGCTTGACCATCTCCCTTTTGAGCTTGCTAGCCCTGACCAAGCTCCCAATAGTATTACCAACGAGCTTGAGATCATCTAGAGGGTTACCAGGCACAACCCGCTTGTAGAGGTAGCTGTCAAAAGTCATCTTTTGCACATAGTCATCGCCACACATCTCCATAAAGGCCTCCCGTGCAGAATCGGAGCGGTAGAACACCTTTTGCAATACGTCGAGCACCTAAAATTGCAGATTTATTTTCAAAATTCAATACAATATTTCAATTGCAAGGTGCGGAGGAAGAGATTGAGAAGTACCCAAAAAGAATTATGTATATTTCAAATTACTAGAAATGAGGAATTCATGCTGTCAGATTCTCAGTTGCAACATGGAAGAGAAATTTCACATAATTTTTGGACTAGTTGGGTGTACTGGACACTCACCGCGATTTCGCCGGTCGAGCTCGTTGGGGGTTGCAGGTGGGCAACGTCCCCCTGCACAGGGGTTCGGGGGCGAAGCCCCCGACCTAAATTTTTCCTTTGGAAAGTAGGTAAAAGGCAACTCCACACATAGAAACTAAAGATGGATGGAGTTCTTTTCGATTAGCGAATGCAGTGATTCATTTTCACCGACGAACGCGGTTAGCAGGAGAGGAGTCAAAATATATTGAGAACATCATGGCTACATTACTATATTGCTCTAAGTAATCAGATGTGCCTTAACGGGTAACAGAAAACAAAAACAAAGTTCGTCGGTGGAAGAAGCAGGAGGGGTCATGAGTTCGCCGGAGGCCGGAGTCGTCGTGGAAGACAACCTAGAATTGTATGCATTGCAAAGCTATATAGCCACTTTTCTATAATTGTACACATTGCAAAGCCTAGAATTTAAAATATGCTACATTATTGTGTTCTTGTAAAGATCCTCCAGCAAACAAGAAATGGTGCTAAAGAAAGGTGAATATCGTTGTGGAGTCACATGTTGATTAATTAGATGAATATCGTTGTTGATCCATTTACATCAGCCTAAATTTACACCTAAATTACTAAAATTGAAGTTGCTAAAATTGAACGCATAACTTGTAGCAGTTAACACTTGCTAAATGCATAAAATGTAACATGAGGAGTTAAGGGAGAGGGAGAGATACCTATTGAGGAGTTGGAGCAAAACAAATGTGAAGATAAAACCTCTACAGAATTGCCGAAAATGCTGAAACAAATCCCGAGAAATTTGGAATAGAACAGAGAACAATCAACTTTAAGAACAATCAACCCAAAGCTGAAGAACAAAGAACAATCAACTTTAAGAACAATAAAGCCACCACTTTTTTATAACAAAGTCATCCCTATGTAGACATAAGATTTTCCAGCCATCCCTATGTAGACATAATCTGGTGTATTGAAAGGACAAAGTGCAATGAGAAATTGTAATTAATCTATAACTAAAATAGAAAGAAGCGCCCATGGGAGCCTGATGCATTTAGAGAAAGAGGATAGGCTTTCTTACCACCTAATACTAATCACAAAGAGATTGATAACCCAAAGCTGGAGAAACTAGAACAAATAAAATTTATACACAGAGCGTTATCCAACATGTAGGCTAGGATTCACAAATTTCAAAGTGGAATTATGGTCCAATTCCTTGGGCAAATCGGAATCAACTTACCCCTCAATTTCTGTTGTCAACAAGCCCCGATCAATCCTGGGCAGGACGTTAAAGTTAACAGCAGGCTTGGGATTATCCTGTTCTAGATCACCATCTTCGGGGGAAACCAGCTTGGATGCCCTCTAGATGAGCTCGTCGAGAATCTTAAATCACCTATCGAGGTCAATCACACGCAAGGCCTCGTGGCGTTGCTCATTAGGACATCAATGGTGCTCGGTATGAACGACTGCGCATCATGATGAAGGGGAACCTGAACATCAGCGCTAGACTTGAGCTTAGAAGAAGAGGAACTTCCTGAGACATTATCCCGAACACCTTGCATGCGGTATTGAGAGCTGGTAGATTTATTCGAATCTGACTGGGACGATTCCTCCACAGCAGGTCTGAAGCCAAAACGTGAAGCACTAGACTCACTGTCGAAACCATCTTCATCCTCATTACCGGACGAGGTGGAAGCATCCTTTTTCTGGGACACTCGTCGAGGGGATAACTGGCATCGACGGAAGAGGGCCAGTAGGCTTCCATTTTTGGGCATCTACAACATGCTCATTAACTACATCATTGGAGGACTTTGCATCCCCTTCAAAATCGGGAGGGCTTATTTTCAAAATTAAAGGGATTTTTTAAATCTTTAAAATATCCTACTATATTAATAAAGGTTCCATTTGGGAGGACTTATTTTCACCGGTCAAGCGATTACGACCGCATTAACTGGACTTTAATTATGATCTGGTTAATGCGGTCGTAATCGCTTGACCGGTGAAAATAAGTCCCCCCAAACGGAGACAAAATAATACATTAACATCAGAACATTGCATGAAATTAGATGGCATATTAAAATAATTTAGCATGCTTCCTTAATAGTGATATCTCTACCTCATTCTCTCTAACCTTAATAATAAGATCATGTAGCAAGAATACTGACATGTTATAAAAAAGACAAGTGATTGAAAAATAGGAATAAAATATTGATATTTGATACTTACTTCCATAGTTATTTTCATTTCAAAAACTGGCATCAGCACATGCTTTGAGATATGGAGCTTGAAGATGGAGATGAGAACTGTGAATAAGCAGCACTTTCAAGACCACTTTGCAATGCAACAAAAATATTCAAGTTCATATTTATCGCGACGTCTTCCCTTTTCCAGCCTTCACAATGGTCAAGTTTATAAGCTTTCATATATTGTGAAGATAAAATATGGAATATACTTTGATTGAAAGTTTAAATCCTAGAAATGCAAACCACCAGTTACTACAATTAATGCCACTTGATGACATAACAGAGAAAAAAATGAAACACCCGAGAGAGCTCGATATATACTATTATATGTCTAAGAACATTCCTAAGTAACCTTGGAGAACTAAAGATGAACCATAATAATGACGCCATTGGTAAGGTGTTGCTGAAAATGCAGATGTATAATTACCAGTAGGTGTTCGAGATCCTCTTTATTGATGTTGAAAACTGAGAAAGTGGTTTTTAGAAAGCTATGTTGAACCGGTCGTTCAAAAAGCCATCTTCATTAAGGCTTAATCTTCATTGAGACCAATGAAGATGATTCATTTTGTAGCTGTGTGTGTGCCAAGTACATCATTCGACTGTGGAATAATAGGTCGGTTCCCGTGCAATTTTCTAGCCGGCGACAGAAGACTATCGGAACTTCCACCCAACTTCATTAATGCTTCCACTTACCCAGGGATATACAGTCTTGCGTTATGATTGAATTGGTGTCGAACAGCAGGCTTTGGCCAAAGCAGAATTTTTGCATCACTCTTTGTGGCATTTTCTCGAACACCTGATGAGCAGTTTGGATCAACGTCAATCTGTACAGGATCTGCTTCCACTGAAACCTCCAAAGAAGCATTTTTAGAAACTGAATGAGAGGAGGAGTTCTCATCAAAAAGCTCATCAATGGCGTCGGAAGAATCCAGTAGTCCCTTCACCTGATCTGGTAGGCTTGACTCCAGCTTTGAGTTGACACATGTTAGCCTTTTGCTGTAGTTCTTTTTCCCCATTGAAGTGGTCTGCCCCTGTCCTTGGCGGTGACTGATTCCCGCGAGCTTGCTCCATATAGGTTAGGTCGCTGATGACCTTCACACCTCCATGTCGATTAGAGCTGTCACTTAAAACCGAAAACCGCAAACCGAACCGGAACCGAACCGGAACCGCAAAGAACCGGACCGAACCGTTCGCAAATTATTCGGGTTCCAGTTTGAATTTTGGAACCGTGAACAACATTGGTCCGGGTGTGGTTCTTACATTTTATTATCCGGACCGGAACCGGAACCGGAACCGCAACATACAAGTCTCAAACGGTTTCAAGATTTTTAGACCCGATCCGAACCGGACCGAAGTAGAACCGAACCGCACCCCGTTTATTATTATTATTATTATTATTATTATTATTATATTCATGGTTTTGAGAACCGGACCGGAGATCGAATCGATGAGTTCAAAGGTTCAAGATCCGACCGGTTGGATCGGTCGGACCGGGGTCGAACCGGCATGTAAAATTATAAAATAAAATATATAATCATTAGAGCAAAAATTATGACATATTGTCAAATTATATTGCAAATCAATATATCATAAACCATAACATTAAATGCTAACGTTGTGTTATATTTTCTCACAAAAATACGAAATAATAATAATAATTATCTCAAAATAGTAACGAGCTACTAAATTACTAATATTTAATTTAAATCATAGTCTAATGAGTCAAATCACACGAAGAAGACGAAGAACTGGAGAAGGTATCGGCTAACGGTAGTTTCACAAAGACAATTGGATTTTATGGCCGAATGCTTGTTTTGGAGAAATCAAATAAGTTAAACTATGTCCCAGAGAACTCTAACAATTAATCTAAATCATTGGATCTAAAATTAATGCTGATTTTGTGAACCGCCCGGTCAGCCAAAAACCGGCCCGGTTTCTGGTTATACGGTTCAACCGGCCGGTTTTCCGGTTCCTGGCCGGTTCTTAGCCAGGACGGTTTTAGGAGCCTGACCGGACCGCCCAGAGGACCGGTTAGCGGTTCAACCGGTCGGACCGGCCGGTCCAGTCCGGTTTTTAAAACGTTGATTATATTGTTATTATTTTATAATTTATCTATAATATTTATACTTACTATCACGAGTGAAGCTGGTGCAGTTTGAACCCAAACCGCAATCACACTAAATGAGGTCGATTTTGGACCGAACAAAATTTCACCGCATAAAAACTGTATGGTATAGTTTGACATTAGTGCGTTTGGAGTCAATTTTTGCAGTGCATTTTTATTTTTATACAGTTATATAATATATTTTCAATTTTACTTACATATTTTTTTTGAAATATTTTATTTAAAAAATATAGAAGATATAATACTACTATTTATTAGTAATCATGAAAGACAACTAATTGTAGGCGGTTGTTACGATTGAGCATGTCAATGAGACGTTCGCAAGTCAACTAGAATTCGTGGCAAGTTTACACGCGTAGGAATATAATTGATATTATCCCACCGATCGCGGAAAAGACCGTCGAGAAGTGCGCAACATAATTATTTTTATTTTGATATTGTTTTGAGTTTTACTTTTTGTAGCCCGCTTTTATTTCATTCCGTCAAGCTTGATTTTGGTTTTAGTTGGAACCGATTGGAACCGGACCGAACCGCATGGAACCGGACCGAACCGATAGTGGCCGGTTTGGTTTTGGTTCTTGTTGAACCGTAACCGGAACCGTTGACACGGCGGTTCCAAAGATTAAGCTGGAACCGGAACCAGAACCGGAACCGGTCAAACCAAATAAGGTTTTGGTTCTAATTTGAAGAACCGTTACCTTAGTGGTTTGGTTCATGGTTTTAGTAGAATCGGAACCGAACCGGAACCGTGACAGCTCTAATGTCGATCCAAGAGGCAAATAGCCGGCTTCGTGATGAGCTTAATTTTGTTCCGGAGAACCGTCTAGTGGCGCTTCGTCCAAACCCTTGACACCCTTTCCGCGGCGGGATGAATCGGAGCACAGACACGATGACCCGCTGGTTGTTTTGGTGAAATGAGATTCATCGCTGAGATGCATACGCGATGCTGGAGATGAATGGAGAGGGAAGAAATTTGAGCGGGGAAGCTAGCATAACGGGCAGATCGCGAGAAAGAAGAGCCATAATTTCTTTTCTTTCGATCAAGCGGGAGGGTATTTCCGAAATACTGAATCTTCAGTCTGATTCAGTCGGACCGAAGTGAGGCCCGACCGGGGGGGGGGGGTTCCACTCTTGTATGAGGGGAAAATAGGGGGGAGGGGGAGGGAAGAGAAAGAAAAGTGGGGGAGAAGAAGAAAAGGGGGGAAGGGAGAGAGAGAAGAGGAAAATGAAGAAAAGGGGAGGGCGGAGAGCCGGTTTGGGTGCCACGGCTGTAGTCGGGCCGTGGGCCCAAGTCGACCTTTATATGGTCAGCCTTGACCTTTCTATGGTCGGTGGGCCCACTTTCAATGCTAATATTAGCAATTTTATACCCCTTATGTCAAGGGTCTTTGGTCTCTAAAACGTGATTTTAAAAATAATTTTTGTGACGTCTAAGTGTGTTGTTTAGCTTAGCCCATTTTGGTATCATATTAGAATATGTGTATGAGTGTATCCAATCTTAAACCAATTGATTATAGGCGGAGGAGCCGAAGATCTATATTAAGTGCACAATGACATGAGTTTTGTTATGTGAGATTAAATTTTCTGTACCTGCAATGACAGTCTTTTCCCATATTGGATTTTTTTTACTCTTCTATATTCACACAATGATGTATTTTCTTTTATTATATATCATTAGAATTTTGGAACAAAATAAAGTACCATTTTTGGTGCGTGGAATTATTATTGAAAACGATTGCCGCAATATTATGGATATATGCATGGAGCGTATGAAGACCGACTTGTGGGGGGATGCCAGTGTCCGAAACAAGGAGACATCTTTTCTTGTGTTGGTTTGATCGTTTCTTTTAAATCTCGTTCCTCGTGTAGCTAATCGGTGTGCCGACTTTTGTGCTAAATTAGTGTTTTCTTGTTCTAATTTCAGGACCTGCTCGAGTAATCAAATATAAGAGTATTTTTTTAGTTGATTTATGGAAGAAGAACATAGCATACTTATTTGGCAGGTCACCATATCAGCATCTGTATCCAGTGTAGATAAAACACACTTTCAGCATTCAAGGCTCTGTTTGGCACGGTGGTGGCGGTCATGAACATGATGGTTAAATTGTCATTTGTTAAAGCACACTTAGGAACATCATCCACTTTTATGTCCAAACAGATGATGTTTTTAGGTCATCCTTACCGAATGACGATTTAACCCAAGCGTTTAAAATTGACACCACCGTGCCAAACGGAGCCTAAATCTGATTGAATCATGTGTGCATATAATACTGATTACTTATTCAAATAAACACGGATGAATGTGCTTTGAAATCGAGCTCTGTGCAGATTCGAACAAAGCAATATTTGTACTCTCATCTCTATGTGAGTATTTCCTCTCTGCATACAACACTCCCCTCTCAACTTGCCCCCACAATATTTTTCATCACATTTAACACACCATCAAAAATCATATATTTTAATAGCTTATTACTACTCTTATGTTACTAAGATAATCTCATTTTCAAAACAACAAACACTTATTCAGATTTTGTAGTTTATCACAAACACAAACAAACATTTCATGCCAATCTCTCGCACCTCATATGATTATGTCTTCTTGTGGATTTGTTGTGTGTGTACGCCCGCACACATGATATATATGTATGTCTGTGTGTATGTTTGTGGGTACATGTCTTCCTAACTTTGAACTTCAAACAAACAAGTGATGTTTGAAATTGATGAAGCAAATATGGCCAGAGCAAAACAAAATAACCAGAACAATTTTAAGCCAACTAATATATTTCTCTCCTAACTTCAAACAAACAAGAGATGCACTCAATTTCAACAAAAAGATTATTCAACATAGATTATTTTATTAATAAAAAAAGAGGATGAGAGATAGCCCAAACCCCTCAATACAAAATAATAGTGTTTTCATTTCTAATTAAACTGAAATACAAGAAAAAAATCTATAAACGTGCATTCTTTAGCACATCTTGATAGCTAACTTATGTCTTCTCCTCGCTTCTTTAGTTACTGATCTAAGAACTGTTGCAAGACTGAAACATATGAAATCATCGCAATCCACCAACTATACTGATTAAAATAGATGTCTCGTATGACCTAGAACCATATGAGAGAAAATAGAAACTTAAAAAAGTAAACATCAAATCTTCAAAGTAAATAGCAGTGTACCTGCAAAAAAGTCCAGTCATAGTTTGTGAAATTTGAATCATTGGGCATGCAAATTGGAATTATTCAGAACACATTCAGGTAGTGCCCATTTACAGAAGTTGTAACTAGCATAGTACAACTAGGATCAAAACAAAGAGCAATATCAGGGCAAGAATGGGCTCTAAATTGTGAAATAACCTCTTCAGAAATGAAATATTTGATTGTTACCTACATGAAAGATGACAACAAGGATGGTGGATAAATCTATAAAACCAAAAAAAATAGTTAACTTGAAAATTATATTTATGAATTGATTTGAAAAAAATTATGTTTGTTCTTTTTTTACTACTTAAATGCAATGTCATAATTGAAGATGAATTTATTATGAGAAAAATACTACAGTTCCATCAAACATTACAACTATTTTCTTATGTTTTAAAAAATACCAATTAATCAAATGTGTGGATATTATAACTGCCTCAATCAACACAAATAAAAAAACATAAATAGAGCCTAATTTTTATTAAAACCACTTCTTGAATTATTATGCAACCTATAAATGATTTGGTGAAAAGAATGCTTTAAATCATTCCTATAATTTGTGGCATCAAGAAGACTCAAAAGACACCAAATAAATAAGAATCTAAAAGATAGTTCTCACAGTTTCAAAAAGGGGCACAAACCCAAAAATATTTTACAAGATAAAAAATAGAACTAAACAAATTGCATCTTACAAAAACAACCTACAAGTGATTTGGAATTCTGCAAGTTACAATTGCACAAAATCAGAAGCAGTAGAGGTCCAAAATATCAAGCTTTTACCAATAATGCATATAATATTGAGCCTTCTCAACTGAGAGACTTCCTCACCGTGATTCTCCAAACAACCCTAAACACAGGAAATTTAAATAAAAATTTTACAAGTGAAATAAATCAACAGAACAGAATCAATGAAATAAACCAACATATCTGTCAAATTTTATTAACCAACAAAATGATGAATCCCATGGGCGAGCTCCAACATATAATTCCCATACACAACACGAGACTAAAAAATTTCCGCGCGCATCTTAGCATGGCGAAAGCTTCAACACAGCTCAAGGCGACAAATTGACAGTTGACACAATACGCAACAAATAAACCAAACTAAATCATTCCTTCAAAAACAGCGTGTTCGATGATTATTTTAACCTTGATATGTGTTCTTCAAGCCACTCGGCGATCGATCGAATCAAGCACTGGACAGAATTGCCTGTTTCATGGCAAAACAGCAGCAACAGAAGTACATAAATGAAGTGGTGAAAACATTTCACACAAAAAAGTATGCTTACAAAAAAGTATAATTCGATGAAGCAGGTTCGATTCTTTAAGAAGACTCGGACGAAATGACAATAAAATTCTGGCGGATGATCGGATTCATCGCCACCGGTGGTCCGGCAGTGCGAGGCTAGACCTGGAACTTCTTGTCGTTGGCTTCCCACCATTCTTTGCCTGAAAACGTCTTCAGAGTAGTGTCTTGTTAGAAGACGAAGAATTGATTAGAGATAAATAGCAAGTCTTTTAAGGAAATAAAACAAAATGAATGAAGGATAACAAGATTAGAAGAAGTTCTACTGACCTCCAAAAATCTTATAATCGGACACTAGTTTATGGCAATCCAAACAAGCAGAGAAAGAAGAAGAAAAAAATCTTTGTACCTTATAACTGTGAGCAGAGAAACCATTAACGTCATAAAGGAAAAAGTGTGAGCCAGGGGGCGGATTAGTTCACCATTACGGTCTTTCTCGTCGCTCTCAGTCATCTCATAATGATTTCAATACCATTCACAAAGTTAGGGCCGATGATCATATGAAGTCTTTGATGTTTTTCTAAGTGTGATGCTCATTTTGGTTTCTTATATACAGATGTGGGAGTCAAAATTCCAACCAATTGTCAATAAGTGTATTTCATTGTTGATCCAGTGGTGATTGAATTGCTGTAGTATTGTCTCAAGGTGAGTTCTGGGGGCAATTAATTCAAATCTTTTCCATTGAACACTTTACATGAGGGAGGGGTAGAAAGAGAGCTAGCATCCACTTAAGAAACTTAATTTTTCACTTTTATGTTCAAACAAATGATGTCTGTTAGATAAGATCCTTAACGAATGATGGTTTAACCCATGCATTTATGATCGCCACCACAGTGCCAAACAGAGCCTAATAATTTCGAACAAAAAAAGTAAATTGAGATCCTTAGGCGAGGTTTGGCCTTCACGTTATTATGTACAATGATTAATAACCAATGCGATCATGACCGATGCTCTCATGCCAAATGGAGCAATAATCAAAGCGTCCATGGATCAAGAGAATAGGCCATAGAGTTAGAACTCAACTCAACCCCATAAAAATGAAATAAATATCATCTTAAATAGCAGTAACACTATGAATTAATACACCATAGAGTTTAATCAACTGAAGTGATAAAATATGAAAAATTATAGTGTTTTAATAATGATATTTGATTACTATTCGCAGCTCACAAAAAAAAGAAAATTGTTATATGATCATATTTTTTCTCTCAAACCAATATAAAATTTAAAACAAAAAAAAACTTAGGATATTTAAATTTATTTTAAGCATAAATTAGAAACCAAATTTGATCAGTAGGATTATTATAATGAGGGAGTCATGACTGGTAGTGCCTAATATTCAAGCAATCAAGCCCCTATCAGGTCCTCCTTTTGATGACGTCTGAGTGTGTTGTTTAGCTTAGCCCATTTTGATATCATATTAGAATATGTGTATGAGTGTATCCAATCTTAAACCAATTGATTATAGGCGGAGGAGCCCAAGAGAGTTTCATCCACTTTTATATTCAAAACTAGTTCAAGCATTCACGAACTATAATTCAAAACCACCACTTTCACCACCGCCGCCATTGTGCCAAACGGAGATGTAACCAAAAAAATTTGTCATTCGTTAGCATCCACTTAAGAAACTTCATTCACTTTTATGTTCAAACAAATGATGTTTGTTAGATGAGATCCTTAACGTATAACCCAACAGTATGCAACAATAAAATGTCAAGTGTTGAGGTGGACATGGTTCACCAACTTCCACTGACGACAAATTTTGTATTTGAATCATCACTACAGTGTTGGATTTCTACTCCAATTTTTTATGACTTTCATACACAACTTCAACCTACACAATACTATATGAAACAAACTGGGGGCAAAAAAATATCTCTACTCAAATCACAATTAGCAATCATTGGACTTGTCCCAACCATCTCATTTTCCCAACATAATATGCAGTATTACACCATTCTAATCCAATACATGCATTGGGAAAAAAGAACGGTATAATAACATTTATGATAATAATTTAAGAATAGCATAACTTTAAACAGAATCACTCAGCAGGCGCTGTTTTATAGTAAAATAGGAAAATCATAGTGCACAACTCAAATCTAAAATCAATAATATTTCTCGGGCATAATAATATAATATAAAACTCAAGATCTCAGATGATTGTTGTTCATATTGGCAATCAATTCATCTCCACTTTTGGAACCGAGAATGCTTGTTTTGCACCAAAAAAATTTAGTCTCATTCACCAATATTCTCAAATATCTTAGTCTTTCTTGCAAAAAAATTTAAATGAAATTTGGTGCATAGGTTCAAAGATAAATGTCAAGTAAAATCACCTTTAATTTTTTATTATGCAAGACCATCATGTTCATTATTTAATCCCTGTCAAATAGTTACATGTCTTACTATAAACAACAATGGCAAATCTTATACTACTACATCTCCAAGAATATTTTTATTAGTGTTATCCCTTCCAACTGCTCCCTTCCCATCATGTTATCTATTCTTGCAAATCATCCTCCAGCATGGTTAGTGTTATCTATTTCACCAAAAAATTCTCTATTACCATAGCAGAAGCCTTATCTTGGCCTTAGTTTAATTGCCTCAACTTCAGTTTCTCCTGCAATAACAAGTATAAGTTGATGATTACATTAATGTATATTATAAATTTGTTGATTTTTTATTTTCTTTGACACCATTTTTTTGCAAATTCAAGGAGGGTGATTCACAAAAACTATAGGGGAGCAATTCATTGTGGGAATACCTCAGGTTCACTGTAGTCGGAGTTGAAGATCCTCATAGATCGAGTAATCAGTGTCGTTGAGCCTTGGCATCGCAAAGATCACACCATCAACACCAATGCCAAAGTTGCGATTGCAGATCTTCATCGCTTGCTCGGGAGTAACCCAAGGTTCCAATGAGTCCCTGTTATCCAGCTTGGTTGGAAAAACCCGTTTACAAACCAGATTCAACAAAACCTGAATTGATTGTTCATTTATGCAATACAAAAAATGGAATGAAGGAAGCGTAAAAACTAATCATGCTACTGGATGCCAAATATAAATTAGGAAGGGACTATTAAAAACAATAATATAAGAAAAATAACTTACCCTTCTTTGCCCTTACCCTCAAAAATGATTTCAACAGTACCGTACCACATGGAGTTGTCAAAATTGTCCATGGACTTACTGATGGCATTGACGGCCGACTCGTGCGCCGCAGAAGCACCATGATAGTACAAATGGGAGATTTCTTAACAATGAACCCACTAATTTTGAACTACTAGCGGCATTGTTAATACTATGACCAATAAATCCTAACAGAGAGGATAACATATAATCTTAGCATGGATTATTACCATTATTCCTAGGACATGCATAAACCTGTGTTGGAAGTGCACTTATACAGCTACTTTGGTGATACATATATTGCATGTCTCAGGGTGCACAATCTGTTTTCAAACGAGGGCCTAGTTGTGTTGCATTCAATTGAATAAGAAATTGATTGTGACTAAATGTCTAGTCTTAGCAAATTATTCTATAAATTGAGTACATGAGGAAAAGAAACTACATATATAAAGTTGTTGATGGAAGACACATGCATGCTTGCTCCATATAAGATACACTTGTGCACAGTGAGTGGTGACATGCAATTAGTTCCCATGTAGTCACTCTTAATGCATGTCCCACTTTAATAAGAATTAATTACAGAATGTCAAAGGTAACACCGTCATTGGAAGTATATAAATAAACATAATAATGATATATCAACTATTGAAAAAATTATTGCTAAGGTAAACAAGTTATTATATTTCTTATCAATGGTACATTGTATGGTAATCCAATACTCACAGCAATATTGAAACTAAAACATAGAAAATGACATGATTTTGATTCAAAAAGCATGACTTCAGTGAGCTAATGTTGGGAGGAGATTATGTCAATGATAATTTATTTAATTTGACTGAATCTCCTAATTGGTTGATTCAACTTCGGCCAAAACCTTTTTATAATGTTGTACAACTAACTTCAACATTTTGGACAACAAAACAGATTAAATAGCATATAAGTAATCACCCCATGAAAGTGTGCATAGTACATATGACGTTTGTTAGGTGATCCTTAACAAATGATGGTTTAACCCATATGTTTACGACCACCACCACCGTACCAAACGGGGCCGTAGTTTTTGATAATGTGGTTCAAAAAACTTCTTTGTGTGCACATCATTTGATATGTACATTCATATTTTTGTAATAAAGAAAATTGGATTGGTTACTTCTATTCATGCATTTATTTTTTCTCCTTCAGGTTTGCACTAAGTGTTTTTTGAAAATTTCCTCATTTGTTCTAGATTATCACCCCATTAAATACATTAGCCTTTTTTAGGTTTTTATTTCCCCTTCAACATCTGGTGGATGTCCCATAATGTTTGTGATTTTATATCTAGGATGGAGGCATACATTTATTGGAATACAGGGGTATGCATAAATAATCATATTAAGTTTCCATTTCGGGGGACTTATTTTCACCGGTCAAGCGGTTATGACTGCATGAACTGAACCTTAATTATGGTCTGGTTCATGTAGTCGTAACCGCTTGATCGATGAAAATAAATCCCCCCAAACGTGTAACACCCCTATCCGTCACATAACATATAGCAATAGGTCCGGCCGGGGCCCGACGCCATATACTACGGACAGACCGGTTGGTTACACGTTGAAACCATTCAACCAATCATGTCGTCCTACACAACACCTAGCGGAAGCAAATTATTAAGTTGTAAAAGAAAATAAGAACCCTGCTACAAAGCATGAATGTCCACTACCAACTCAGGAATGTAAACATACACAAAAGAGAACTGGCCTTAAGGCCTTACATTGTTCACCTAACAAAATAGTGTTTTCCAAACTTCGGCACGCAGGCCGGCCATACATGAAAACGGGAAAGATACATAAGCAATTAGGCCTTCGAGGGCCGGCACAGCAATAAGGGCTTTAGCCCGCTATTTCCCGCTCTGCTCCGCAGCACCTGCAAGCCACAAACCATCGCCCGGTGGCAAACAATAGCAACGGTCAACAATGCTGACCAAATTATAACGATCCCGCCCCCAAAATCGGGGCGGCGATGCTCTTTCCCTGCACTTCATTAGTATAGGCAATGCTATTAATGTGAACACACATCAACACAGGCGTAGGCTCGCACGGTCACACACCCCGTGCACTCAGGGCACATTCTCGGCGAACCGGCCAACGTCACGTCAATTCAAGCCATAGACGTTCCCAATTCACCACCGCCTCTTGGACGGTCATCCATATGAGCATTTTGCCTTCCTGGCCTTGGTCACGGCAATTTAAGTCATAGACCGCCGAAGACCCTCATCCATGCCAACGGTCCTACCGAACGACATAGACCGGGTACGGTTCCGCCTGACCCGTGCTCATACCGCAATGGCAATTTAAGCCATATGCGCGGGTCAAGACTCACCGAGTCCCGTTTCCGCCACAACAATCACATAACCCGGTTATGTTCACGTTGGCTCCCCGGCCACCGTGTTGGCAAAACCCGCTTTGCCCAGTTTTCCGGGTGCACCTTGGAGTTAATCTCCAAGGCTCCCTGATGCAATCTACCACGTAGAAAACCCGAAAAACACCCAAACACCCGGAGTCTTCCCCGGTTCATATGCAATGCAACATCACCGATCCGGCTCTACTTGTCCGGATAGGCTTCACACACAATGCCTATGTCCGTTTTCGCATACGGACTCTACACAAGGGGGACTTCACATATCTACCCCAAGGAACGCTCCAACTCTTCGCTCACTCGCGAGAGCGGGCTTCCTATGCAAAGGAAAAGAGGGCTTCACATGCCCAAGGATGAGAAATTGTTACCCTTGCATTCTTCCGCGGCGCCATCGAAAACTATACGGTTGGAAAGCACCGCAACGGCGTCGCCTCCGCGGATCTAGACTCGGATCGTGATTCGGAACTCCGAAGCTCCTCCGGCGGCCGGATCTAGCCCTTCTTCCTCCCCCTTGCTCTCTCCTCTCTCTAGCTTTAGAAAGAGAACCACTCAAGAGAAAATGAGGGTTTCTAAACCCTAATCCCGGGTAAAACCATCCAGGAGCAGCCCCCCACAGTCGAATCCAAAGCCAAGGAAATGAACGGCCACGATTAAGCCTCAAATTATAAAATCTGGGCCGAACACGGGTTGGCACACGGCCGTATGCCTGGCCGTGTAGCTCATTCGCCGTCTCGAGCCAGATTGAAAACCAGCATAAGGCATGTGACACGGCCTCCGACACGCCCGTGTCGCCTGCGACACGCCCGTGTCGGGACCCGTGTCACGCCCCCCGTGTGCAATAAATCGACACCTTGCAGTCAGAGTGGTACACGGCTTGGTGACACGGCATGGGACATGCCCGTGTCACATCTGACACGCCCGTGTCTGTGCCCGTGTCATGGCCCGTGTACCACTTCGACGATTCCCTTGAGTGACACGGCCTGGGACACGCCCGTGTCCTAGGCCGTGTCCCTCCACACGACCATCGTCGACCTACACTGGTCGACTACACGGCCAGTTCGACGATTCGAGCTCGACACGCCCGACACAGCCTCCGACACGCCCGTGTCGGGGCCCGTGTCACCTGCACCAAAAATCTGACTTGGCCAAAAACGATCCCCGTCGCTCCTACGACAAATATGGGGTGTTACAATTCTACCCCCTTAAAGAATTTCGTCCACGAAATTAATAAATGAAAACAGGACTTAACATAAAACAGTACCTGAGCGAAATAATTCCGGGTACTCCTCGAGCATAGTCTGCTCCCGTTCCCAAGAGAGCTCCTCACGCCCGTAGTTATCCCATCGGACCTTAACCATCCAGATCTCCTTGTTACGAAGCCTCTTGACCTCAACATCTTCAATACGAACGGGCTTGACCCTTGTCGTCAACCCTTCGTCCACCGGCACTTGGTCAACCGCGATCACCTGCGAAGGCTCTTGCACCGCCTTCCGCAACACAGAAATGTGGAACACATCATGTAATCCACTCAACTCCACCGATAGCTTCAAACGGTATGCAGCTTCGCCGACTCGCTCCAGAACCTCAAAAGGTCCAAGGTATCTTGGGCTCAGCTTCTTCAAGCGTCTCACCTGCGAAACCCCCTTGAACGACTTCACTTTCAGGTATACCCAATCGCCTACCGCGAACTCCACGTTCCGGTGCTTGGCATTGTAATACTTCGCCTGCCGGTCCTGAGCGATCAACAAGCGCTCCCGAATGATCCGCACTAACGAGGTAGCACTCTCCACCTCCTGTTTCTTGTACAACCTTGCCTCACCCGCTTCAAGCCACGATAACGACGTGCGACACTTCCTACCATAAAGGGCCTCGAAGGGCACCATTTGTATACTCGCTTGGTAGCTGTTGTTGTACGCGAACTCCACCAAATAAAGGTGGTCTTCCCAATGCTTCCCGAAGTCTAGAACACACATGCGGAGCATGTCCTCCATCGTTCTATTGACCCTCTCGGTCTGCCCATCCGTCTGCGGATGGAAAGCTGTGCTGAACTTTAACTTTGTTCCCAGCATCTGCTGCACCAACCTCCAATCATTTGACGTGAACCGCCCATCGCGATCACTCACAATGCTACGGGGCACACCATGCAGCCTAACAATATTGTCGACATACAACTTTGCCAATTTCTCCACTAGATCATCCTTCCTATGCGGAATGAAATGCGACACCTTGGTTAGTCGATCTACGATCACCCAGATGGCGTCGTTCCCCTTCTGCGACCTTGGCAACCCGTGCACAAAGTCCATAGATATATCATCGAATTTCCACTCCGGTATAGGCAAGGACTTCAAAAATCCTCCTGGCTTTTGGCACTCCACCTTCACCAAGGCGCACGTTTGGCATTTAGCCACGTACAACGCCACATCTTTCTTAAGCCCCGGCCACCAAAACAGCTTCTTGAGATCACGATACATCTTCGTGCTCCCTGGGTGGATTGAGTACTTGGTATAATGAGCCTCGTACATCAACTCCGCCCGGAGGTTACCCCCACTCGGGACGCACAACCGATGATCCTTCCTTAACAAACCATCAACCACCGAGAACTGGAAATTTGACCCATCCAGAGCGGCCTCCAAAAGCTCCTTCATGGAGTCATCTAACTCCAATGCCTGCCGAACCCGGATCAGCCAGGTCATACTGCACCTCTGTCCAGTTTAACATTGCTTTGGCGCTCGTCTGCTTGTCAACGCAACAGATCTCAAGCTCCTCCAACTCCCGCACTAGCCGCTCATCATGCACCGACAACCAGTTGGCTCGGGCGGGAGCCCTGCGGCTCAGCTCATCCGCAACTGCATTGCCCTTCCCGGGTACATAATGTATCTTGAAGGTGTAGTCCCCCAGGAATTCCATCCACCTCCTCTGCCTCATATTAAGGTCCTTTTGATCCAACAAGTATTTTAGGCTCTTGTGATCGGTGTATATATCGACTCTTACGCCGTATAGGTAATGCCTCCACAACTTGAGTGCAAAAATCACGGCCGCCAACTCCAAGTCGTGCACCGGATAATTTCTTTCATGCACTTTCAGCTGACGCGATCCATACGCGATCACATTTCCATGCTGCAACAACACGCAGCCCAAGCCACTACCCGAAGCGTCGCTATACACCTCAAAGCCCTCGGTCCCACTCGGCGAACTAAGCACTGGCGCTGTGGTCAACCGCCTCTTCAGCTCCTCAAAAGCTTGCACACACTCTTGCGTCCACAAGAATTTCTGATCCTTCCTTGTCAACTTCGTGAGAGGTAATGCTACCCGCGAGAAGTTCTCTACGAAGCGCCTGTAATATCCGGTAAGCCCGAGAAAACTACGGACTTCCGCGACAGAAGATAACGCAGGCCACTCCCGTATCGCAACAATCTTCGCCGGATCCACCGCTATACCTTCCCCAGTCACTATATGACCAAGGAACGCTACCGAGGGTAGCCAGAACTCGCACTTGGAGAACTTTGCGTAAAGCTCATTCCTCCTCAAAGTCTCCAACACCAAATGCAAATGCTTGAAGTGGTCTTCTTCGCACTGCGAGTATACCAAAATATCGTCAATAAAGACGATCACAAAGCGATCCAGGAAATCTCTGAATGTCCTGTTCATCAGATCCATAAACACCGATGGCGCATTCGTCAGTCCAAACGGCATGACCGTGAACTCGAAATGCCCATACCTCGTACTGAACGCCGTCTTCGGGATATCACACTCCCTGATCCTCAGCTGATAGTACCCCGACTTCAAGTCCAACTTGGAGTATACCGACGATCCGACTAACTGATCAAAGAGATCATCAATCCTCGGGATCGGGTACTTATTCTTCTCCGTCAGCTTGTTCAACTCTCTGTAGTCGATACACAGCCGCATACTCCCGTCCTTCTTCTTAACGAAGAGGACCGGTGCGCTCCAAGGCGATGAGCTTGGACGCACATATCCTTGCTCCATCAGCTCCTCTAGCTGAACTTTCAACTCTGCCATCTCCTTAGGCGCCAACCTATACAGAGCACGTGACACCAGTTTGGCCCCCGGTACGAGCTCGATGGTGAAATCAATCTCCCGCTGCGGTGGGGCTCCGGGAAGACTATCCGGGAACACATCGGGGTATTCGCACACCACGGGAATGCTATCCAACGTGGACTTTGGCTCCACAGCCCCCACTATTGCGAAGAACAGCTCCGCACCAGCACGAACCGCCTTCACTACCTGAAGAGCAGACATCAGTGTCTTGCTCGACCCCTTTAGCCCCTCGAATGTAGTCTCCCGCCCTACACCCAGCTTGACCTCCTTTCGGTCACAGTCAATCCAATCTTTCTGCTCTGACAGCCAATCCATTCCAAAGATTACGTCGAACTCTACTAGCGGCAGCAATGACGCTAGCAAGTCGAACTCTTGGCTCCCAATGCGAACCTTTACGGCGCACACCCTGTCCGCACGCATCGAGCACCCATTCGGTAGCAGCACATCCAACTTGTCCTTCGCCATCGAAGAAGGGACTCCGATGCACGATATAAAGCTTTCGGACAAGAAGGAGTGTGAAGCTCCCGTATCGAACAGTGCCCGTGCCGGACTATCGCTAATCTCAACAAAGCCTATACAAACAATATTAGGCTAACAAGCAATAGATAACGGTATTAAAGCTAACTTGCTATAAATTAACTCATACCTGTCACCACATCCGCTTGCTTGATGGCCTCCTGCTGGCCCAAGTTATAGACTCTAGGCTGAGTCGGAGCATAGTGGGACGCGGTCGACTCCACCGCTTTGCCCTTCTCCTCGTAGGTAGTTCCTTGTTTCCTTTCGGACTTTGAGCGTCCACTCCAGCAATCACGAGCAAAGTGCCCCGGCTTCCCACACGTGAAACAAGTGCCCGGGGTTCGATTGGTAGTTGTCCCCGAGGCACCTGAAGCAGCTGGACCCGACGTCTTAGCTTTCTTATAGAATCTGCGGTAGCCCGACTTCGATGTAGTCGGTGCCTTGAACTCCGCTTTCTTGCTACCAGATTCCTTCTTTGCTTGGACATTCTTCATGTCCTTCTCCAAGGACCGGGCCGAATTGACCAGGGTCATGAAACCCTGCGCCTTGGGCCCCGACAGTAGCAACCTTAAATCATCTCTTAGCCCTTCATAGAAGCGGCTCGCCTTGCGCTCCTCGTCTGTGAAGGTAGCGCCGGTATATCTCCCCAACCGAGTAAACTCGTGGAGGTACTCATCAACGGTGCAATCCCCTTGCACTAACTTCTGAAACTCGCTTTCTAGCGCAATCCTTTGCGCCGAGGGGAGGTATCGAGCCATGAACAGTCTCGCAAACTCCTCCATCGAAACTTCGGCCAACGGCCTTCCCCGCAACTGATGTAGCTCTAGGCCTTCCCACCATAACCTTGCGTCCCCATCCAAAAGGAACGTCGCTATAGTGGTCTTCTGCCACTCTTCCGTTTCCGTCGCAGTCATCACCCTGTTGACCCTTGAGAGCCAATCCTCTGCTTGGGTCGGGGTTTCTGCGCCCGTGAATACAGGTGGGTGAAAGCCCATCACGTGCTTCAGTTGTCTTTCCATTGCTCTCCGAGGCAACTCTGGCTCCAATACTACTTGCTCAACCCTCCTTTGCTCTGCCGTCTGAAGCGGTACTTGCTCCATAGCAGGAGCGGGCTGCTGCACCTGCCTTGCAGGCTGCGCATTGATCATTGCCATGACCGCTTCTGCCACCAACCTAATGGTCTCGGCAGACGGAGGTGTTGCAGGCGCATTGCTTGGCGCACTGCTCGCCTCAGAACCTGGCCGTTCAGACGGCCCAGCACCACTTCTGGTCACCTATAATCGTGCAAAACACCGATAAGCGACCCAAAAATTACTGCAAACAGCAATTATAGGAACACGCAGGTTCCTCAAACATGTATATTTTCATTCCTAAGTGGACATTCATGGGTTCTTTTCATGTTATAACGATGACACACGCATGTGCTCACCACCCCTTAAAGTGAATTCGTCCACGAATTCATTTAAGCTTGACCGAAACCAGTAGTCTGATACCAATTTGTAACACCCCTATCAGTCACATAGCATATAGCAGTAGGTCCGGCCGGGGCCCGATGCCATATACTACGGACAGACCGGTTGGTTACGCGTTGAAACCATTCAACCAATCATGTCGTCCTACACAACACCTAGCGGAAGCAAATTATTAAGTTGCAAAAGAAAATAAGAACCCTGCTACAAAGCATGAATGTCCACTACCAACTCAGGAATGTAAACATACACAAAAGAGAACTGGCCTTAAGACCTTACATTGTTCACCTAACAAAATAGTGTTTTCCAAACTTCGGCACGCAGGCCGGCCATACATGAAAACGGGAAAGATACATAAGCAATTAGGCCTTCGAGGGCCGGCACAGCAACAAGGGCTTTAGCCCGCTATTTCCCGCTCTGCTCCGCAGCACCTGCAAGCCACAAACCACCGCCCGGTGGCAAACAATAGCAACGGTCAGCAATGCTGACCAAATTATAACGATCCCGCCCCCAAAATCGGGGCGGCGATGCTCTTTCCCTACACTTCATTAGTAAAGGCAATGCTATTAATGTGAACACACATCAACACAGGCGTAGGCTCGCACGGCCACACACCCCGTGCACTCAGGGCACATTCTCGGCGAACTGGCCAACGTCACGTCAATTCAAGCCATAGACGTTCCCAATTCACCACCGCCTCTTGGACGGTCATCCATATGAGCATTTTGCCTTCCTGGCCTTGGTCACGACAATTTAAGCCATAGACCGCCGAAGACCCTCATCCATGCCAACGGTCCTACCGAACGACATAGACCGGGTACGGTTCCGCCTGACCCGTGCTCATACCGCAATGGCAATTTAAGCCATATGCGCGGGTCAAGACTCACCGAGTCCCGTTTCCGCCACAACAATCACATAACCCGGTTATGTTCACGTTGGCTCCCCGGCCACCGTGTTGCCAAAACCCGCCTTTGCCCAGTTTTCCGGGTGCACCTTGGAGTTAATCTCCAAGGCTCCCTGATGCAATCTACCACGTAGAAAACCCGAAAAACACCCAAACACCCGGAGTCTTCCCCGGTTCATATGCAATACGACATCACCGATCCGGCTCTACTTGTCCGGATAGGCTTCACACACAATGCCTATGTCCGTTTTCGCATACAGACTCTACACAAGGGGGACTTCACATATCTACCCCAAGGAACGTTCCAACTCTTCGCTCACTCGCGAGAGCGGGCTTCCTATGCAAAGGAAAAGAGGGCTTCACATGCCCAAGGATGAGAAATCGTTACCCTTGCATTCTTCCGCGGCGCCATCGAAAACTATACGGTTGGAAAGCACCGCAACGGCGTCGCCTCCGCGGATCTGGACTCGGATCGTGATTCATAACTCCGAAGCTCCTCCGGCGGCCGGATCTAGCCCTTCTTCCTCCCCCTTGCTCTCTCCTCTCTCTAGCTTTAGAAAGAGAACCACTCAAGAGAAAATGAGGGTTTCTAAACCCTAATCCCGGGTAAAACCATCCAGGAGCAGCCCTCCACCGTCGGATCCAAAGCCAAGGAAATGAACGGCCACGATTAAGCCTCAAATTATAAAATCTGGGCCGAACACGGGTTGGCACATGGCCGTGTGCCTGGCCGTGTAGCTCATTCGCCGTCTCGAGCCAGATTGAAAACCAGCACACGACATGTGACACGGCCTCCGACACGCCCGTGTCGCCTGCGACACGCCCGTGTCGGGACCCGTGTCACGCCCCCCGTGTGCAATAAATCGACACCTTGCAGTCAGAGTGGTACACGGCTTGGTGACACGGCATGGGACACGCCCGTGTCACATCTGACACGCCCGTGTCTGTGCCCGTGTCACGGCCCGTGTACCACTTCGACGATTCCCTTGAGTGACACGGCCTGGGACACGCCCGTGTCCTAGGCCGTGTCCCTCCACACGACCATCGTCGACCTACACTGGTCGACTATACGGCCAGTTCGACGATTCGAGCTCGACACGCCCGACACGGCCTACGACACGCCCGTGTCGGGGCTCGTGTCACCTGCACCAAAAATCTGACTTGGCCAAAAACGATCCCCGTCGCTCCTACGACAAATTTGGGGTGTTACAAAACGGAGCCTTAATTTGCTTTAATTCAACAGGTTATTATTCTAATCTTAACTATGTCTGGAACGTCAGCAACCCATCTCAATGCAAACTTTAGTGTTATAACACTGTATGATAATGCTCAGATAATTGTAGTTTAATACTTTGCTAAATCATTTCAGGCTGTTTTAAGTTCTTGTGTTTCCACCCATTTTGAATTAGAGAAAGCATAATTAAATGCAGTGGATTGATTAAAATGACATCTAGCAGAATTCATAAATCCACATGAATGTGATAGGATAAACATTATCAAATGAAATCTTCCAATATTATTGTAAACTATCATAGAAAAAAATCTCAAACAGGTTTGATCATACCTTTGAAGTGATCAATGGAGAAAATCACCTCCGTGGAGATAGACAGGAACAAGGGGAATGTCATCGACGTGAATAAAGGGCGCCGTCGGGATCCGTAGGGTGCATGCCACCGGAATCCCGCCACTGTCTGGAAAATACTGTGCCCAAAAATCATATTCGTGAGCGTAACAACTCTCTCACAAAGCATTTCACTAAAGTCGTTATTCCTTTTTCGAGGACGTGTTTTTTTGTGTCGGATGAATCGAACCAAAACGAAACCCAAACAACCACAAGCTAATTTGCAAGAAATAATTTATGGCTTAACAAAAATCAAAAGCAATAAAAACATAAAGGTAAGCTTATGATTATTCATTTTTGAAATAAAAAACAATAAGAACGTAGAGGCAAGCTTATGATTATTTATTTGGACACATAAAATTAACACAACTGAATTGAAGCAAAGATACCTCAAGACTATATAAGAGGATTAGGTCCCTTCTGAGCACGTGTTGCACTAGAGAGAAAGTTTACTTTTGCAGCTGAATCGTGTTTTCGAACAAGAAGTCGGAGCGGGAGAGATAGGAGAGGCGGTAATTGCCGATTAACGGAATAGTAAAGTCATAGTCGACGTCAACCAGAGAGGTGGTAATTAATTGTCGATTGTCGGGCGCACCTGTGCATCCCTATTTTTCTATTTTCGCTGGTTCAGTTTCCTCTTTGGGGGCTCCCGAAGCTTGTGTATTTGATGTTCGGAGTTGGTCCGGTCGGGCTCACGTGTACTCGGTCCGAGTCTTGCCAATTTGACTTAGAAATTTCAGGGGAACCCCATCAATACCTTTTATCTTTCTAGAACGTGCATGCTTGTATAAGCCATTGACATCTCTCGCCCCCTTGACATCTCTCACTTTTACAAGATACAAACACAGAAGAGTATAAACATCTCAATGTACTCCCAATAACATGAACAAAACACTAAAACAAACAGAGTTATGACAATGAGAGAAGAGTATTACCATCCCATTAGAAATCATTCCAGTAGTGGTATATCCCTATGCCCATGCCCCAATTCCATGCCTGGAGACCCTGAAATCAGAACCTACAAGTTTCACTTTTAGTTAATGTGATTAAAGTTTGCTTATACTTAATATTTCAACACCATTCATGTAAGACCCCATTTTTTTCTTTTTCAGACCCAGGTCTTATGCCCAGAATCTCCGTTTTGCGGTGGCACTGACACTCTGGAGGGCCGCCACTACAAAACGCCGATTCTGCCGACCTTTTTGATCATCAAGAGAGAGAAGTAATTATAAACTTGAACACAATTGGGTCCACAAAATCATATATAAAAAATGAAATCAAAGTAGGTCCATATATAGAAAAGAGTACTGAAATATGACGAAACCGGAAATATAAGCGGGCTTAAGCTCGGTACATCGGATCCTCACTACAATCACTCGCGGAAGCTAAAGAAAAGACTAAACACTCACGGAGCTGACCACTCGTGCTCCGGTAGTAGACTGGCCCACCTCCATGCGCACCGTACTCCGCTGGTGTTGGTCCCCCTGCTGATGGTCCTTGTCTCCCATTCGTAGCCCCTGTAATGTTGTTGCCCGAAAACTGTTAGTCATAAAGACTAACCCTATCATCCTCTACCCCTCCCCCATAGCTCCTAGGCACCGAGCGGGGAGAAGGAAAGGGAAGCTATGAAAGTGGAGTGTACAAAGGCAGGTGACGGTGAAGCTAATCTAGCAGTTTTATATAGCAGATAAAATAAAGCAGTATAGTGATCCAATAGGCAAAATATGAAATGTGGAACCTTAGCTTATATGATATCATGTACGAACACATAAGCCAAGGGATTTTCTACAAGGCTCCCAACGTATAAACAGTCCCATTCCTATTTATATGATAGGGTGTCGGGTTGTAAGCAGTTAATAGATAATATAAAGAATAACCTTAACTTATAGACTTGCCCACACAAGCCTATAAACAAAGGGGACATTTTGCAAGGCCTAATGTATAAAACGTCCCATACCGACTTATACATTAGGGGTAAGGGTTGAATGATGATGTCATGGTATTCTATGTTATGTGGGTTTATGTTATGTTCATGTGGGTACAACACACACACACGACTCTATGCGCACAGACCTTTAGTTTCCCCTTGTTCGGGCAGCGAGCTTCACACCCAGGAACCTCCGTAGTGACAGACGGAGACAGTCGGTCGGGCCCCCCACTCCTAAGCGGGTATCTGCACTACCAGGCCTAGCCCTTACGTAAGCCTCTAGAAGAACACAACCTAGAGTCACCATGTACTATGCTGGACATCCACCAGTCTTTCCCTGGCCAAGTGTCAACCACACTACCGAGTCAACGTATCGACGTCGGTGCGAGCGACCGTTCAATACCGTAGACCCACCACCTTACAATTTGTGCACATGCACCCTTGATGTATTAACCACCAAGACAACGCTCCTCAGACTATCCCGTCTGTCACATTTACCTACCAAGCCAAGCTCGTCGGGCTAACTTGCCCATTTCCACAACCACCGAGCCTACCGCCCGGACATCCTCGTCAAACTAACTTCCCAAGACACCGGGGTGTGTGAAAGTGAAACCCTAGTTATACTAGTTGCTCTTGAAGTTTATTATTCCTACTGTTTAGGTTAGCCCAAGACTGCCCCCGGCATACCCCGTGAAGGGCTCTCAAAGGGCACTCAGAACTATGATGGTAGCTGAAGTCAATCGTTCCCTTTCTCAAGACATTTATTATTATTGGTTGTTACCCAGTACCTAGTCCCTTTAATGTTGTACTGGATCTAACCCTGTTTATTTTGACTCTTTCTCTCTCTACGGGGAAGACGATGTTTCGTCGACCCCGAACAACTCTTAACACTAGTCAAACCTCCCTCTCCTCATCACGACTCCCGATGATGAAATCATTTCACTTACCAAATCAATAGTCTAATATTCCAAATCTCTAGGTTCATTTTGCAGTATATTATGATTTCTGCAGTTTTACTAAACGCAGACCATCCTAAGCTATATGATGTATACAATGGGAGGTACTCCAAATTATCATCCAAAATCCCTATAATAATTATTGGGGCTCTATCATGACATGTTTAGCCTAAATCCAGAATTTCATAATTTTCCTAATTTACATGATAATTTATTTAATTTTCTAAGAAATCCAAATACCTTAGTTTGAACATGAAGTACCTTTTTCAGGCATGCAAAATGCTTGCACAAAATTTATGATAAATACAAGATGACTATTTAATAGTAAATTCAAAGTCTCTTAATTTTTCAGCAAGGTTTAGACCTCTAAACCTAATTTTGAACATAACCTACATTAATCATTTTTAAGAGACAAGTATTGCTATAATACTTCCAAAAATTCTAAGAAAATCCAAGCATGTATATAATGACCTATAAACACTCTAAGTCAGTTTTTATAATTTTTCAGTGAGTAGTGAACTCTAAACTTAATTTTGCATAATAATCCAAATTGATAAATTAATGAAGTAAATACAGAAATATTTTATCTAAAAATTGCAATAAAATTCCCACATGAGCATATTGTCCTAGGAACACTACTGATCAAGTTTTACATTTTTTTCAATGAGTGTGAGGCTCTAAATCTATTATTAATCATATTTACATATTTATAAACTTGTGAAGTACTGGTAATTTACATCTAAAAATTACAACAAAATTCATGAATGAGCATAATGGTCTAAAACTCCCTCTGCCCAAATATCATAACCATCCAATGAACAGTGATGTCATAATAAACAAATAATTAATAAGGGCTAACACATGGATTGCAAATGAGGTACTAAAATTATTGTTCTAAAATTTCCAATAAAATTAGCAAAGACTCATACTAACCCTATGACTACACTACCCATGTTTTACAACTTTTCATAGAGTTCTTATTACCCATCTTTCAATTTTAAGGATTGTGACCTAAACTAGGGTTAGGGTTTTGAGGGGTTTATCCATCTCCAAATCCTCTAAGATTTTTATCAGAGGACCTTAGCTACCCTAATGTCCTCTCTACCTAATTTCACAACCATACAAGGGCATTCAACTCCATTCCCTTCACAAACCCCCAAAGACCAACCTTAGGGTTTAGTCTTAGGTACTAGAGCAGATCTACCCCAATCCAGCTCATCTTCCATGGGAGGGTGTCTAAGGTCATAAAAAACCAGTGGTCAAAGTCTCATCCTCTGTTGAGGTGATTTGACCACTTAAACCCACAAGGAGCACTATGCCATAATTACCCCTTATTGAGTCAACTTAGGGTTTGCTTGTTTCTAATCTAAACCATCACCAAAAGGGATTAAAATTCATATGGAACTTTATACCACCCCCCAAGATAACCCACCAAAAGTTTGGAGGTTTTTGAGGAGTTTAAGGTACCTAATTAAATTACATATGGTTTATTAAATTTTTCATAAAACTCTAGAAACATATTGTCCAAAAATTCTGATTTTTAGAAAGTATGAGTGGAAGATTATGAAAAGCCTATGTTCTAAATTTCAAAGCATTTGGGTGAGTGGTTAGGCGTGGGCATTAATTTTTGTGTCTGGTCTCACCTATGTATAGGTTGCACCAAAATGACTATTGTGGACATACCTCTTATCCAAATTGGTTGAAGTAAATTTTAAAACACAGTTAACCTCAAGAGCTACACTTTATATGTTGATCATTTTCTCAGAGGAAGCCTCTAAGTATTTTTAGTTAATTTTCCAAGGTGACTGATTATAAGGAACAAAAATTATAATAATCCAAATATAAATTAAATGATTCGCACGAATCTTAAAGCAGGATCCAAGGGTGGCTGGGTCTTCTTCCTCCGGCCGACAGCCACGATCCAACCCACCTGGAGCAACTTCCAGCCCAATTTCTCGACCATCCGACCACCTACCTGGCCGGCCACCGCCACCACCACCTCCGTTGAGGTGGTGGCTCTCGCCAGGCGGCGGCACAACCACCGGAGGGGCAGATTTCGGCGATCCCGACAAGCTCTAATTCGCAGAAAAACTAGGAGAAAGCTTCTCTCGTTCGGGCTCAATTGAGCTCGAATCTTGGCCCTAACAGTTCCAATGATCTACCCACAGTGAGAGAGGAAGGGGAGGACCTTTTTTGCGGGCTGGAGGCGCGCCGATCGCCGGGATGCCATTGGTGGTGGAGGAGTCGCCGGAGTTCTACAGCTATACAGTGAAGTCGCTCGGAATCGTCGGGGCAAGGATGGAAACGAATCCCTGGAGTCCTTTGATGCTTTTAAAATAGTGAAAAGGGGGAGGGGAGTGGTCTAGCTAAGGTGGCTATTAATGGCCCTAAAAGAGCTTGCCTCAGCCATGGTGGTGGGGAGGTGAATTGGGCTCAATCCATCCAGGAAACGACTGGAAACTCCTCCTCTTCCCCAGAGGAGTTGAATTCAGCCCTTAATGGAGGGAGGAGAAGGGCCTTCCTTCATGGCACCATTAATGACAATGAATAACATTTCTCGGCCATGGTGGTTCTCCTCCCCTAGCCTTGAACAGCCACCAGGATGACCCTTAGCCTTCTCCATACTGAATGGGGGGAATGAATCAAGCAATAAAAGGGGTGGTCCTTGGCTTCCCCAAGCCATGAATGGTTTTAACTCCTTTTCTCTCTCCTCCATTAAAGAGGAATTTGGAGTTTTCTCTCTCCTGCCCTTCATGGACGAATTATGTCATGGCACTAGCCTAAATGTAGCCCACTAAGCTAATATAAAGTGTTTAGGAGGTGGTTAGCCCAAGTGGCTAGGGGCTTGAGCTTGGGTTAGTCCTTTTTGTGCTAAGTTTGACTTGACCTAGCCTAGGGTTGACTTTGGTCAAATTGACCTTTTGTGTCACCATCAATGGGTCCTTGGTGACCTATTGGCCTCCCCTAGGGTCTAGGTAGGGATGGGTAGGGTTGACTTGGCACCTTGAAGGTCACTTGACCCTTATTAAGGGCACTTTGACCACTTTGGGGTTTGAGTTGACTTGGGTCAACTTAGCCACTAGGGTTGACCCCAATGGGTCTTTGGTGACCCATTGACCCCACTCTAGGATTAGGAGGGCATGGGTGGGGTCCACTTGGCGAAGGGAAGGTCAATTGACCCTATTTATGTCAGTTTGACTCTAGGGTTAGGGTTGACTTAGGTCAACTTAACCACTTTGACTGCCCACAATAGGTCCTTAGTGACCCTATGGACTACCCAAGGTGTTAGTGATGTTATGGTAGGGTCATGAGGTCAAGTTGAAGCCCTAAAGTCAGACCTTAGTGAAAGTCACACTAGTGCCAACTAACTTCACCTAGGGGGGGGGATAGGTGATGCGCAGTCTTTTTGCGGAATTAAAATTTTACCTGCACAATAAAAGAAAACAAACAAAGCACAGAAATACAAATACAGTTATAGTGGTTCCCCGACTTGGGTACGTCCACTTTCCCCCTTCGACCTATCTCCCAACCAGGGACGACTCAGTCACTTCACCAACCGGATTGAAATCCAATCCTCACACTAATGGAAGGAACCTTCCAACCGAAGGAGTCACCACTCCTCCACCACGGGTTGCACCCAACCCTTACAATGAGGAGCCAACATTCCTTTACAACAAAAGTAAATATGGAATGTATAAAATACAAACTACTTTTGGAGCGCTAGGTGTCCCTCTTCGTTCGATGACGCGTTCTTGAAAAAGACGAAGAGTCCACGACCTTAGCTCTCACTTGGAAAGGATCTCCTCGAGATCAGTGGCGGCAAAGATTGCGTCAGCGATTCTTTCGAGATCTAACATTCGTAGCAAAGCTAGCAAGGTCTACCAACGGTCTTACTTGGATCGATCGTCTCAATCGATTCGGAAGGGGAAGGTATTCCCGTTCAACAAATCAAGAGACAAAGGATCTCAAGATAGACACGTGAGACGCGTTGCTTGGCTAAGCTTCTGTCGCCGGGAGATCAGGAAGAATCCACGATCAGCGGCGACGACCACCTTCACGAGCGACGACGGCGGCGGAAGAAATACCGCGATTGATTAGGTCACGCGAGGCGGCCGATCCTTTTCTTGGTGTTTGCTGCTGTTTACTGTTCAAAATATACGAATATATATACTGTATGTCATCCTTTATGACCGTTGTGGGCCCCACCAAAAGTAGCCCTAAATCCGGTTCAAAACAGCGCCTGTACATTTGGTCCGGTCCAGCGCGCCAACGAAAATCGCCTAAGGCAAATTCAGCGTGAATCATTGGTGATTCTCGACGAATCGACGAGAATCACTAATGATTCCCATCGAATTCTACTTAGAGGATTTCTAGCTGAAAAGCAAGCCATCCGGAGTGAATCGTTGAGAGTCATCATCCATTCTCGACGAATCATCGAGAATGCAGAGTCATTCTCGACGATTCTGACTTGGCAGATTCCTTGAAGGCATTGACTTAGCCTGGTGATTCTCGCCGATTCTGACTTGGCAGAATCCTTAAAGGCGTTGAAGGCGTTGAGTCAGCCGGATGCATTCGGCGAGAATCAGCTAGTGATTCTCGACGATTCGGCGAGAATCACTAGCGATTCTCGTCGAATCGGCGAGAATCACTTAGTGATTCTCGTCAAATCATACTTAGACGAATTTTCGTCTATCTTCCCGTTAGCTGGTCTTTGACCCATCCTTGCTCCTCTTCAACTCTAGCTCTATCTCGACCCTGTGCTTGAAAGGAAGTATACTCCAATAGAGAGAGCACACGTAGGCCAACACACTGATCTACTCAACGAAGGATTACGTTGCATAGACCCGTGTATATTGACCCACTGCACCCTGACATTGGTGTGTACTTAGCGTGAAATAACTGCAAGCACAACTTGAAGACAAATGATCAAATACAATGTCAATTCACCTTAGCTGGTCCAGGGGCTTCTTCAAATCAGGTACATTGTGGATACAATACCCAACAATCTCCTCCTATTTGAAGAAGCCTAAACCCTACAAGCTAAGGTGAATATAATGGATGGAAGAAAAACATAAACTGACTAATCAGTTGAGAATGAATTTCCATACCTTTAACTTTAGAGCGTTTGGAGCATACTTTGCGTGAGCACCTTAGCACCTTAGCCGAGAGGGTAATCTCCCCCTTTTCGGCTTCTACAAATCTTGGACTTTAGCACTTACCACAATGCTCCCCCTCAGTTCTTGCATCTGTGCTTACTCTTGAGTTTCTTGCGGATGCTCCCCCTTGATCCAAGAGCCGGGAGCCTCTGTATTCTTCATTCCTCAAGGTTTAGCATACCCAGTTCAGTTTTGAAGAGACTTAACTTGGCTTCGTCTAGGGGCTTTGTAAAAATATCTGCAATCTGCTTATCTGTGGGGACATAGCAGAGAGAGATGTCCTTGTTTTCCACATGCTCCTGAATGAAGTGGTAACACACTTCAATATGCATCGTCCTGCTGGGATCATACGATAGATCATGCAGATCCTCTATTTGAAATACACCATATGTCTAATTTGAGTATGCCATTATAGTTAGCACTACTCTTATTCCAAATACTTGTTCCAAGTCATTCTTGGAACATCACATGTCTAGTTCCCATCATATTTACGGGAACCTAGACTATCCTGCGAAAAAGAATTACCCTACCTTAGGAACCCAATATGTATTGGGTCCTAGGTTCTTGTCAGCATAAAATATCGAATGCCTTCCTACAGGAATCCTGTCAAGAAGGCTAGCTCTGCCCAGAGGAAGTGGACATACCCTAGCCCTTGGCATAGAGGGATTGTGCCAACAATCTATGACAAAGTGACCCACCTTGCCACAGCACCAACACTCGTGAATGTTGTATCGCCATTTCTGACCTGATCTGCTGACTGAGGTAGTCATGATCTTAGGTCTAAATGGGATAGAGCCGGTTTTGCTCACAAATTTGCCTTTTCCACCATGACGCGTGGGAGAGTGGAAAGAATGCATGAGGTGAGTGTCATGAGGCCTGGGAGGTGGTGCCTTCCTTTTAGTGAGCACACTTCCAGAGGCCCCATGGGTACTTACCACATGTTTCCTGACCCCCCTTTCCTGTGTCCTAGGGTGGAAAGAGATTCAGTGAGAGCTGGTTCCTGCAGATTCATGATGAGTTGGGGCTGAGGCCGAGAATACGAAGAGTTCAGGAAGAGCCTTGGGTATTCTCTCATGGGTAGCCATGTCAGCTCTTACACTGTGGGTATTTCCACCTGAGGGCTGATCAGTCTTGCAGTGACCATGGTTGTTCCTATGGTCATACCTGAAAGCATGATGAGTGCCCTTCCTACTCGGGGTGTGGGGGGGGGGGGGTCTGAACACAGTTTCCCCATTTCTCCGTGAATTAATAATTTGGGAGATCCATCAAGGGAATCAAGATTTTCAATCTTTTGATTGAAGCCATCCATATCCCTTGCATCACTAGAGGGACAACCCTCTGAACTATTCCTGTCTTCAGGAATATCAAGAGGAGAGGGGCAAGATGAAGAAGTTACCTGCTCCTGGCTTTGCTGTTCAGGGTTACCGTCAAGATCGGCAGCGACTGTTGAGTCAGCTTCATCAGAACTGCTTTCCTCAACTTCTTCTTCAGTCTCTGACAAGGACACATGAGCCCTGATACTGACAGATTGATCATGCCCTTCATCTTCAGAAATGAGGACCCCCACATAGGCTTCATCCTCTTGCTGACAACTGGTCCCTGCTTTCTCTGATCCCTCCATAAGGTCTGAGATGGTTTCCCACATGGACTTGGCCGTCCTACACTTGTCCACTCTTGAACGAGATATACCGGACCAGACGTCAGTGATGATCTGATGAATCAACTTGTCCAAGTTGAACAGTGAGAGCTCGGTCTCAGACATCTCTTCGGGACTCTTGGGATTTGGAGATTTTTTCCTGGGGTGGAAGCCTTCATGGGAATGAAGGGACCCTCTTCCAAAATGAGTGATGCGCGAGGGTCAATGGCCTCCAGATGAAACATAACTCTCATCTTCCAGATGGGGTAATACTCCGTTGTGCAAGCAGGGAGTCTCAGAGGAGGGACATCAAATTCCAGCTCCATGCTTGAGTATCGTCTTCTTCTTGACACTAGAACTAGGATCTTACTCAAGGAGTTAACCTTATTGCTGAGTAACCTCCCTCTGATACCACTTGAAAGTCACACTAGTGCCAACTAACTTCACCTAGGGGGGGGGGGGAATAGGTGATGCGCAGTCTTTTTGCGGAATTAAAATTTTACCTGCACAATAAAAGAAAACAAACAAAGCACAGAAAGACACAGGCAGTTATAGTGGTTCCCCGACTTGGGTACATCCACTTTCCCCCTTCGACCTATCTCCCAACCAGGGACGACTCGGTCACTTCACCAACCGGATTGAAATCCAATCCTCACACTAATGGAAGGAACCCTTCCAACCGAAGGAGTCACTACTCCTCCACCACGGGTTGCACCCAACCATTACAATGAGGAACCAACATTCCTTTACAACAAAAGTAAATATGGAATGTATAAAATACAAACTACTTTTGGAGCGCTAGGTGTCCCTCTTCGTTCGATGACGCGTTCTTGAAGAAGACGAAGAGTCCACGACCTTAGCTCTCACTTGGAAAGGATCTCCTCGAGATCAGCGGCGGCAAAGATTGGGGCGGCGATTCTTTCGAGATCCATCCTTCGTAGCAAAGCTAGCAAGGTCTACCAACGGTCTTACTTGGATCGATCGTCTCAATCGATTCGGAAGGGTAAGGTATTCCCGTTCAACAAATCAAGAGACAAAGGATCTCAAGATAGACACGTGAGACGCGTTGCTTGGCTAAGCTTCTGTCGCCGGGAGATCAGGAAGAATCCACGATCAGCGGCGACGACCACCTTCACGAGCGGCGACGGCGGCGGAAGAAATACCGCGATTGATTAGGTCACGCGAGGCAGCCGATCCTTTTCTTGGTGTTCGCTGCTGTTTACTGTTCAAAATATACGAATATATATACTGTAGGTCATCCTTTATGACCGTTGTGGGCCCCACCAAAAGTAGCCCTAAATCCGGTTCAAAAAAGCGCCTGTACATTTGGTCCGGTCCAGCGCGCCAACGAAAATCGCCTAAGGCAAATTCGGCGTGAATCATTGGTGATTCTCGACGAATCGATAAGAATCACTAATGATTCCCGTCGAATTCTACTTAGAGGATTTCTAGCTGAAAAGCAAGCCATCCGGAGTGAATCGTTGAGAGTCATCATCCATTTTCGACGAATCGTCGAGAATGTAGAGTCATTCTCGACGATTCTGACTTGGCAGATTCCTTGAAGGCGTTGACTCAGCCTGGTGATTCTCGCCGATTCTGACTTGGCAGAATCCTTGAAGGCGTTGAAGACGTTGAGTCAGCCGGATGCATTCGGCGAGAATCAACTAGTGATTCTCGACGATTCGGCGAGAATTTCTCGTCGAATCGGCGAGAATCACTTAGTGATTCTCATCAAATCATACTTAGATGAATTTTCGTCTATCTTCCCGTGAGCTGGTCTTTGACCCATCCTTGCTCCTCTTCAGCTCTAGCTCTATCTCGACCCTGTGCTTGAAAGTAAGTACACTCCAATAGAGAGATCACACGTAGGCCAACACACTGATCTGCTCAACGAAGGATTACGTTGCGCTGACCCGTATATATTGACCCACTGCACCCTGACATTGGTGTGTACTTAGTGTGAAATAACTGCAAGCACAACTTGAAGACAAATGATCAAATACAATGTCAATTCACCTTAGCTGGTCCAGGGGCTTATTCAAATCAGGTACATTGTGGATACAATACCCAACACTTAGGTCTGATGTTGAGGATGTGTTGTTGGGTATTGCATCCACAATAACCCAGATTTGCATGAAGTCACCCTTGAACTAAGATGAATTAAGTTGTATTTGATATCCTTGTTCTAGTTGTGTGTTTGCAGATTACCATTGCTAAGTGTAGACCAACGTCAGTCTACAGTGGGTCATGAACACAAGACCATACAGTGTAATCCCTCATTGTGTGATCCAAGGTGTTGACTCATGTGTAGCCTCTCTATTGGGATATACTTCATATTCAAACCTTGGATCATGGAATGAGGATTGGACTCTTGAAGAGAAGAGAAAGATTTTTTTTCTAAAGTTTAGAAAATTCTCTAAGTCCACTTCTCGAGAAGTGCCTCTAAGTTCTCGAGAAGTGCTTAGAGTTCTCGAGAAGCTTAGCTTCAAAGTTCTCGAGAAGTCCCAGTTTTTTTTTCTCGAGAAGTCTTCTTCGTTCTCGAGAAGTCTTGGCCAGTTCTCGGGAAGTCTCCATAGTTCTCGAGAAGTCCAACTTGTTCTCGAGAAGCTTGGATTAAGTTCTCGAGAACTGCCAGCTCTATTTCTCGAATAGTCAAAAGTTGCCTCAGAAATCTCTGTTAAGTGTTAGTTCTCGAGAAGTCTCCATAGTTCTCGAGAAGTCAATTAGTTCTCGAGAACTCAGCCTTTTGTTCTCGATAAGTCCAGACATCTTCTAAGTAGTATAGTTCTCGAGAAGTCCTGATAGATCTCGAGAACTTAGTTTCTAGTTCTCGAGAACTAAAGCTACTTCTCGAGAACTGAAAGTCAAATTTTTCAGAAAATTATTTTAAGTCCAGATCGGCCGAAATTTTCAAATGACTTGACGTGATTGGTCCACGTGTCGTCATTAATGTCTTTTCTAGCTGTTAAGGGTAATCATATATAAAGTCTTTTCATTAAGACAAAACCTTAACAATTACAAGGAGCAGAATTCCGTACATTCTAAATTTCTAGATCGGCCTTCTCTCTCCAAGAAGAACACGTTCTGAAGCCGCCGCCGCTCACGAGTAGATTGATCTTTTTGATTTCGATCCAAGAAGACTTGCTGTTCAAGGGATCATCATCTTTTCCTTAGATCGAGTAGGTCAAAGCTTTCTCAGGTCAGATTGTCAAGTCTTCTTCATCCGTTTCTGAATGAGCCGCCAATTCAAGAAGAAGACCTAGGGCTGAATTTTTCCAGATCTGAGAAATCTCTGTTTGTATTTTTCCAAACCTATTTGTAAATCTTGTAGGAGATTATTCTCCGAGTGTAGGAGCGTTGTTCTCCGAGTTGTAGGAAGTTTTCATCTTCCGAGTGTAGATCCATTTGGATCGAGTTTGTAGGAACTTTGTTCCGAGGCGTAGGATTGTTTTCAATCCGAGATAGTAGAGTAGCAGAGTCTAGTGATTTGCTAGATCGGTGAGGTAAAGTGGACGTACCCAAGATTGGGGAACCACTATAAATCTTCTTGTCTTTCTGTGATTGCTTGATTACGTGTGCAAGTTGGTTAAAATTTTTATTCCGCAAATAGACACACGATTCACCTTTTCACCCCCTCTAGGTGATTTAGGTTGACAACTTTACTCTTTCAATTGGTATCAGAGGGAGGTTGGTCGTTAAAAGGTAAACACCTTGATCAATTTCCTCTCGAAAGTTGTCATTTGGTTATTCAAGCAATGGACAAGGTCAAAGATTTTGCCAAGCTTCCCCTGTGCATAAAGAATAACTTTCCCATGTGGAAAGAGAGATTCAAATTTTTCATGGAAGCTATGGACCCCCGAATCTTCATGATTGTTGAAGAAGGTCCTTACGTCCCCATGAATACCTCCACTATAGATCCAACCAAGAAGGTTCCTAAGAAATTGATGGATCTAAATAAGGACGAGATTGCACTTGTCTCTTTGGACAAGAAAGCTAAAAATATTATAACAAGTGCAGTCGATGACTCGATGCTGCAGAATCTGATTCACTGCCAATCGGCTAAGGAGATGTGGCTGTCTCTAGTAACTCTGATGGAAGGTACTGAAGAAGTGAGGGATGATAGAAGGTCCATACTAAACTAGAAATATGAAGCCTTCAGGCAAGGGTCAAAGGAGACCATTGCAGATACCTTTGAGAATTTCTTCAAGATAGTAAATGGCCTAAGAGTGTATGGCCGAGTCTTCACTAATGGGGAGCTGAATGATAAGTTTCTGAGGTCTCTCACAAAGGAATGGGACAATAAAGTCTGTGACATTCGGGAGTTTGGCAGACTGGCTGAGACAGACCCACAAAATCTATTTGGCAAGCTGATGTCCTATGAACTGCAGATCAATTCCAGAAAAGCTGAAGAAGAGAAAAGTCACTTCTCTTCAAAAGAGAAGTCTGTTGCATTAAAGGCCGACTGTTCAAGGAAGGGAAAAGCTACCTCACCAGCACCTGCTCAAGAAGTGAGTGAAGAAGAAAACTCTGAGCTAAGCACCTCGGGGTCAGAACTATCCGAAGGAGAGTTCTCTTTGCTCTCACGGCATTTCAAGAAATTCTTGAACAAGAAGAAGCAGTGGAGATGCAAGGATTCCTCATACAGAAGATCACGACATGACAGTGATCAGCGAAAGAAAGGCTCGAGTAGCCATGATAGGTATAACTCTAAACATAACAAATAGATTTCTACTGACATTGTTTGCTACTGCTGTAACAAACCAGGTCACGCCATAGCTGACTTCCCCCAAAAGAAGGAGGGTTGCAGAAGAGAGGAAAAGAAGTCCTCGTACCACAAGAAGAGGACAAAGAAGAGCCTGTTGGCCAAGAAGGGCAAGACTCTCAGCGACTCCGACTCATCTGAGTTGAGTGAAGAAGAGGAAGCCTACTTTGGGCTCTTGGCTCAATCAGATGATGAATAAGAGCCCCAGTTTACTGGGGAGGTAAAATCTCACACTCCTCTCTCTGAATCTAAAAGTTCCGAGCATGATCATGAGGACAGCTCTTCTGAAGATGAGTCTGAACTTATGACCCAGTACAAGGAGTTGATCATGACTTACGACAAATGTCGCCGAGTCGTGAAAACTCAGGCTAAAGAGATTAAGTCTCTAAAGGCTATTAAGAGCAGCTTGAGAGAAGAAGTTGCTAAGACTGACTCTCTTTAAGAGAACTTCAATCTTGCTATTGAAGAATACAATCAAGCTCTTAAGTACCTCGACCTTAAAGAGAAAATCATCAAAGAGTTGGAAGAATAACTCAAAGTTGAAAAGAAACTTTTTGAAAGTTTCTCCAAGCCCAAGAATGTTCTTCCACTCATTGCTGAATTCTCAGCTAAGGCCCAAGGAGCTGGACTAGGCCATGTTGACGCTCCTAGTAAATCTTCTAGGAGAAACAAGGCTCAACGGAAGAATAAGGCCGCCAAGAAGGCCTTGGCCAAAGAAAAGGGAAAGCCCTTATGGATTAGACTGTCTTTACGAAAGTTATCTTTCCAACTAATAAGTTTGATCTGGACTCATCCTATGGTCACTTGACTAGGCCTACTTATGTAGAGCCAAAGTCTCGGTACCAAGGATGGACTCGCCCTGGAACTTTTGTGAGAGTGTCTTTAAGGCACCTTATGAAGAAGTGATTCTTCAGGGCTATGGTCCTTATAATCATGGCCACAACTTCAAGAAAGCACCTAAAGTAAAGCCCGTTGGGGAAAGTCCTCCGAAGGAGAAGAAATCATGTGACTGCCATCACCATAAAGCTTCCTCCTCAAAGAATGCTATCCCTGCTAGACCACCATCTCAAAAGGTTTAGCAGGAGTATATAAGGCAAAGATACAACATGTTTGACTGTTGGTGCTGTGGCAAAATTGGTCATTTTGCAATTGATTGTTTGTTTAATACTAGGAAGGTCACTACTCCTCAAGTTGGCAACATGAGATTGACCACTTAGAATGCTAATCTTCGTAGGGGGAGTGTTCTAACCCGAGAACAAGGACCCAAACATGTTTGGGTTCCTAAGGCAAAGTGATCATGAATGCAGGTATGTCCGAAGGCCACCAAAATGCCAATCTGGTACTTGGACAGTGGATTCTCTCGGCACATGACCGGGACAAGAAGCCTACTCAGGAATTTAACTCAAGCCTACAACGGACCAAATGTCATCTTTGGAGGTTCAGACCGAGGGATAACCAAAGGCTACAGTATGATCACTAACGGTAGTGTATCCTTTTCGGATGTAGCTTATGTGGAGGGATTGGAACACAATCTCATAAGCATAAGTCAACTTTGCGACAAAGGATACATAGTTGAGTTCCATTCTGACAAGTGCTTGATAAAGTATGTTGATAATATGGAAACAATTCTATCAGGCACTCGAAGCAGAAATATATTTTGCTTAAATTTCATTTGTATAGATTCTTCTACACCAGTGTGTCTTTTGGCAAAAGATAGTGCGTCTCTTGGTGACCAATGACACAAGAGACTAGCACATATTAATTTTAAAACTATTAATAAATTATTCTCCCAGAACTTAGTACATGATGCCCCAAATGTCAAGCACGTCAAAGAGAGACCTTGTCATGCATGCGTAAAAGACAAGCAAACAAGGGCTACTTTAAAAGCATTATAGGCAAAAACTCTAATAGGTGTTTACACCTACTTCATATGGACTTGTTCAGTCCACTGCAAGTTAGAAGCTTAGGAGGTAAGGATTATATATTGGAAATTGTCGATGACTACTCACGTTTTGTGTGGGTGTTCTTTCTGAAACACAAGTCAGATACCTTCGATATCTTTACAAATTTTGTCAGGCAGGTCCAAAATGAATACAACAGCTCCATCGTTAAAATTAGAAGTGACAATGGAACTGATTTCAAATCTGGGGCCATGAAGAATTTTGTGAAAGCCTAGGTATCTTTCATGAGTTTTCCTCTCCTCGTACTCCACAGCAAAATGGAATAGCTGAGAGAAGGAATAGAACACTCATAGAGGCCTACAAAACTATGTTGAGTTATGCTTCACTACCGGAGTACTTCTGGGCTGAAGCCGTCAACACTCATAGAGGCCTACATATGAATTTTCAAATGACTTAACATGATTGGTCCACGTATCGTGATTAATGTCTTTTCTAGCCGTTAAGGGTAATCCTATATAAAGTCTTTTCGTTAAGACAAAACCCTAACAATTACAAGGAGCAAAATTCCGTACATTCTAAATTTCTGGATCGGCCTTCTCTCTCCAAGAAGAACACATTCTTATGCCACCGCCGCCGCTCACGAGTAGATCGATCTTTTTTGCTTTCAATCCAAGAAGACTTGCTGTTCAAGGGATCATCATCTTTTCCTTGATCGAGTAGGTCAAAGCTTTCTCAGGTCAGATCGTCAAGTCTTCTTCAACCGTTTCTGAAAGAGCCGCCAATTCAAGAAGAAGACCTAGGGCTGAATTTTTCCAGATCTGAGAAATCTCTGTTTGTATTTTTCCAAACCTATTTGTAAATCTTGTAGGAGATTATTCTCCGAGTGTAGGAGCGTTGTTCTCCGAATTGTAGGAAGTTTTCATCTTCTGAGTGTAGATCCATTTGGATCGAGTTTGTAGGAACTTTTTTCCGAGGCATATGATTGTTTTCAATCCGAGATAGTGGAGTAGCCGAGTCTAGTGATTTGCTAGATCGGTGAGGTAAAGGGCACGTACCCAAGATTGGAAAACCACTATAAATCTTCTTGTCTTTCTATGATTGCTTGATTACATGTGCAAGTTCATTAAAATTTTTATTCCACAAATTGACGCACGATTCACTTACTCACCCCCTCTAGGTGATTTAAGTTGACAACTTTACACTTTCAATTTGTGCTATAGGCAGACCAAGGTGATTTTCACCTTGGGCCTTGCCCACTTGATCTAGTGCTTCTGATGGTTTTGTCATGACCTAGTCATGACAAAACAAAGACCTAGGGGTCTAGGTTTTTGAGGGATGTTACAAATCCCAATATATAAAAATAAAAATTTCGTCCCCGAAATTAAGGTTAAGCCTACGGGGATCTCTAATGAAAACAAAAGCTTGTAACATCCGTAAGAGTTGGAGGTATACCTAACTCGAAGAGCTCCAAGTACTTTTTATGCATCAAGTCCTGTGGCTCCCATGTATGCTCCTCCTGCCCATGGTTTCTCCACAGAACCTTGAATAGCGGAATATAACACCCAAAATTCCAATTTGGAGATCAGGCTGGGTGATACGGCCTGGGACACAGGCGTGTCCAGCTTTTGTTGCTCGAGTGGGTCTTGAGTAGGACTCGAGTGGGCGTCGAGTGTGTCTTGAGTGAAGTACACGGCCTGGGACACGGGTGTGTCCCAGGGCGTGTCCTTCACTGTGCGTGTCGAAGTGTCGACGCAATTTTAGTCGACGATCGTTGAGTGAGGCGACACGGCCTGGGACACGGGCGTGTCCTAGGGTGTGTCCTGCTTGGTTTCCATGGCGTTGAGTGGCATTGAGTGTAGAATACGGCCTGTGACACGGGCATGTCACAGGGGTGTGTTCGGCACATGGCCAAGGATACGAGCGTGTGCCTTTGCCGTATGCTTCTCGGGAGAGTTGGTCCTGTGTCGAGTGAGGAACACACCCCTCAATACGGGCGTGTACTTACTGACATGGGCGTGTTAGGGCTGACACGGGCATGCCTTAGCCCGTGTTCTGGTCTGGAATGAGTCAATTCCTTGCCGCTTAGTGGAAACAGGACCTGTGACATGGGCGTGTCACAAGCCGTGTCATCCCAGGAAAAGTGATTCTAGGGAAAATCCTGGCCGTCCAATTCCTTCTATTTAGATCCTGTGGTCCAAGCTCCTCCCTGCAGTGATAATACCGTGGAATGAGATAGCTTTCTTATTTGGACTAAGATCACTCTCTTTCAGAGCAAGAGAGAAGGGAGAGCTTGGAGGAGGAAGAAGGAGAGGATTCCGGCCACCGGTGGAGCTTCAACGGTCCGACTCGAGATCCGAGGCCAACGTTGTGGAGGCAAGGCCGTCACGGTGATTACCATCTGGCTAGTTTCTCCATGGATCCGAAGCGATCGTCAAGGGTAACAATCTCCTTCTTGGACAAGTGAAGTCCTACTTTATGCATGTGCATGGGATCCTCGACCAAGAGGTGGAAAGCGTAAGCGATTCCAGCGGTTGAGTCTGCATTTAGATTCGGAAGTGTGTAGTACGGAATATGCATGCTGTGTGAAGCCCATCTGGATGGGTAGTCTGGATTGTTGTTGCTTATATTGCAAACTGGAGAAGACTCCGTGTATATAACGAGTAGCTTTTAGAGATGGTGAGAATGCTTGTGAATTGTGGTAAGTAAGATTTGCATAGCTTTTTTTGTTGAATGCTCTGCTTGTGCGGAGAGATGGATTGGGAGGAAAGTGGTACTGTGTGCTGGTGTTATGAGAGATCAACTGGTAGCAATACAAATGTGTGGTTTTACGGGCTTGTTACCCTATAGTGGGAAGTTGATCTAGAGGTACTGTGTACCTGTGTTGTGAGCGGTCGATTTGTGGCAACGCAGATGTGTGGTTTCACGGGCTTATTATACTACGAGGGTAGGTCGACCTATTGTAATCACTAGTTGCCGTGAGGTGAACGCCTCTGAGTGAGTTGGGTGTGTGAGGTCTTCAACCGGGGTTTGGAGACTTATGCCCGGCTAACAAGCTAATCACCTCAAATTGGTGGTGGAACCTAGAGGTTTTCGGTACACCATAAGCGTGCCCTGAGTGCACGGAACGTCTGGCATGAAGGCCAGCATTTGTGATGTGATTGTGGTAGATATATATATGTTGTGATTGTTTTACATGTAGGGAAGGAACCACTGCCCCGGGTAAGGGGTATGGTCATTATAATTGGTCAGCTGAATGCTGACCGATGCCTTGTTGATCACCCTTGGGGTGGACGTTCATTTGCAGGTGTTGCGGGCTGATTGGATTGAGTGGGATGAAGCCCTTTCTCCTGCTGCTTGTAGGCCCTTGAAGGCCGTGCGAAGCTTTGGATTTCATGTATGGCCGGCCTGCGTGCCGATGTATGAAATCATATTTGTAAAGAGAAACTTGTAAGGCCTTAAGGCCGTGAGCAGTGTGTGCTTGTAAACATTCCTAGTGTTATATATAAATGAGTTGTTTATATATTTGTAGTGGACATTCATTGGATGAGTTCTTATAAGCTTTAAAATTCCATTAGAATACTCTGGGTTAGGGTGCGATGGTATTTTGGTATTAACCTGTGACCTCATCGTCTGTTTGTGGCATATAATGTTGGGCCCCAACCGGACCTTCGATTATATGTAATTTAATGGGTCGGGTTGTTACATTTTGGTATTAAAGGCCCTCGGTCTTCTACTTTCGAATTCGTGGCCGAATTCTTTTGTCGGGTTCCGAGCACGTGTATGTGCGAACCGTTTTAACATAATGAACTAAAGAATGTCTACTAGGAATGTGAGGGTATGGGCATGTTTGCCGTTTTGGATTAGAGGTTAATGATATCTTGTTCACGTATAGGTGACAAGGAGCGGAGCTGGGCAGTTTGAGCCCCAACGTTCGGATGAGAGTGCGGGACCAGTTGAGGTGCCCACACCTCCTCCTTTTGCGAAAACCGTACGCCTAGTTGCGGTGAAGGTATTTGCTATATTGCATGCACAACCTATTGGGCAGGCAAGGCCTGCAGTGGAGCCAGTACAGGTTGGGGAGAGGCAAGAGCTTGTTGAAGCTCGGATTGATGAGAAAGCAGCGGACGAGCAACTAAAGCGGTTTATGGATTTTCATCCACCTATGTTTGTCGGGGCGAATTCCCCAATGCAGGCGGAGGATTGGATCTCAAGAGTGAAGAGGATCCTGACAACGATCATGATTGATGAGGGGCAGAAAGTCACTTTAGCCACTTTCTTGTTGGAAGGAGAGGCGAGGCTTTGGTGGGATGAGGTCGAGATGCACCAGTTGATAGGCAGAGGCCTGAGAGAGATTTCGATGGAGGAATTCTCCAGATTGTTTTGGGCAAAGTATTTGCCAATATCATGGCGAATTGCGATGGAGAACAAATTCCAACGTCTGGTGCAGGGTGAGAAGAATGTTGATGATTACCTGTATGAGTTCACCAAGCTGGGGCGCTATGCGGGGTCGACGTTTGCGGAAGAGGCGCGGAAGACAAATAGGTTCTATGTGGGACTTTGTGATGAGCTGTGGTTGGCCCTCCCGAGTTCAGTGAACGAAGGATTCCAAGCCTTAGTAGATACAGCCTGTGCACTGGAGAAAGATTTGAAACGGGTGCAGGACAAGAAGAACTTGGCAGTGGAAAAGCCAGAGTTTAAAGTTCCGCAATCCGAACAATCAGAGTTTAGGAAACGGGACAAGAAGAGGTTCAAGCCCGCTGAACAAACGTCTTCAGAAGTTGCTTCGGGAGCAACGTATGGGCAAGGATGTGTAGAGACGCGTACATGTTTTCGGTGTGGTAGGGTGGGACATGTCTCCCACAATTGTTTTATTGGCCCTTCAAAGGATGAGAAAAAGTCTGGTGCGTCCTATGAGGAAAAGGGCAAGGAAGTGGCGGAATCATTTGCATCGTGGGCGTAACTGCGAGTGTACAATCTCGAAGTGCAGGAGCCACAAAGCTCAAATCATGAAGTACATCAGCCTCGGGTGTATAACCTGGAGTTGCAGGAGGCTGTCAAGAGGCTTATAAAAGACGCGGATGAGCGGAAATAAAGTGGAGTGTGCACTTTATTGCTTTTGTGTTGTACTTGTACATATTATATGTATGGGTGTTTGTGAAAAACACGTGTGTTTGTGCGAGGCTGTGGGGCGAGTAACCCCGGATCATTTTGTGTATATTTGCAACAAAGGCATGGTTATGTTGTTGGATATGTTGCGCTAAATTTCAAGAAGGAATTTTTGTAAGGAGGGGAGGGTTATAACACCCCAAATTCCAATTTGGAGTTCAGGCTGGGTGACACGTCCTAGGACACGGGCGTGTCCAGCTTTGGTTGCTTGAGTGGGTCTCGAGTAGGACTCGAGTAGGCATAGAGTGTGTCTCGAGTGAAGCACACGGCCTGGGACACCGGCGTGTCCCAGGGCGTGCCCTTCACTATGCGAGTCAAAGTGTCGACACAATTTCAGTCGATGATCGTTGAGTGAGGCGACACGGCCTGGGACACGGGCACATCCCAGGGCATGTCCTGCTCGGTTTCCATGACATTGAGTGGCGTTGAGTGGCATTGAGTGGCGTTGGGTGGCATTGAGTGTAGAACACGGCCTGTGACACGGGTGTGTCGTAGGGGCGTGTTCGGCATACGACCAAGGACACGGGCGTGTGCCTTAGCCGTGTGCTTCTCGGGAGAGTAGGTCCTATGCGGAGTGAGGAACACGCCCCTCAACATGGGTGTGTACTTACTGACACGGACGTGTCAGGGCTTGACACGGGAGTGAGAGGTCTAAGTTGTTAGCCTAAATCACCTAGAGGGGGGTGAATAGGTGAAATGCGTGTCAAATGCGGAATTAAAAACTAACACAGCAAATATCAAGCAATCACAGAAGACAAGAGATTTATAGTGGTTCCCCAATCTTGGGTACGTCCACTTTCCTCACCGATCTAGCAAATTACTAGACTCGGCTACTCCACTATCTCGGATTGAAAACAATCCTACACCTCGGAACCACGTTCCTACAAATCTCGATCCCAAAACGGATCTACAAAAACTCGGAAGACAAAACTTCCTACAAGTCTCGGAGAAGAATCTCCTACAATGAAATTTGGTTTGAAAAAAATCAAAACAACAATCTCAGATCTGGATCTGTCTTCTTCTTTAGGAACTTCAGCTTGATCAGAAAATGTAGAAGACGACTAGAGAAATATCCACGAATCTGAGATCTAGAACCACCTCGATCAAGAAGGTAGATCTGGAATCTTCAAGGCTTGGCAAGATCGAGTGATTCTCTTTCTTCTGGATCGCTGGAGAAAAGATCGATGAAAACGAAGGTGGCGATCCAAACTTTTCTTCTTCTTCCGTGAACGGCAATGGCGGCGGCGTGAAATTAGGGTTCACGGAATTCCTCTTTCTTAAAAAGAATATTTCTGTAATAGCGCTTGAAAAGTCATTTCTGAAAAGACCTATTTATAGGTGGGTTCCAACGGTCATAACATTGATTAATGATGACACGTGGACCAATCAGAATTGACAGATTCAAAGTACTTATGATGAAAATGGACTTAGAATAATTCAGGAGAAGTTGACTGCGATACTCGAGTAATGGAGGATATACACGAGTATGGAGAGATGGATTACTCGAGTAGCAAGAAGCAGTATACTCGAGTATAGAAAGAGAGAATTACAGGAGAGAAGAATGTATTACTCGAGTATCAAAAAAAATGGTATACTCGAGTATCAGAAGTGTATACTCGAGTAATAGAAAAGTATACTCGAGTATCAAGACGATATACTCGAGTATCAAAAGGCTAAACTCGAGTATCAGAAAATATACCTGAGAAACGTTTATATCAGAGTCAATTACTCGAGTATGGAAGAATTTACTCGAGTATCAAAAATCAATTACTCGAGTATGAACATACTTACTCGAGTATCAGAAGATATACTCGAGTATCAGAATATATACTCGAGTATCAGAAAACACTTACTCGAGTATAAACATACTTACTCGAGTATCAGAATATATACTCGAGTATAAACATACTTACTCGAGTATCAGAATATATACTCGAGTATAAACATACTTACTCGAGTATCAGAATATATACTCGAGTATAAACATACTTACTCGAGTATCAGAATATATACTCGAGTATAAACATACTTACTCGAGTATCAGAATATATACTCGAGTATAAACATACTTACTCGAGTATCAGAATATATACTCGAGTATAAACATACTTACTCGAGTATCAGAATATATACTCGAGTATCAGAATATATACTCGAGTATCAGAATATATACTCGAGTATCAGAATATATACTCGAGTATCAGAATATATACTCGAGTATCAGAATATATACTCGAGTATCAGAAAACACTTACTCGTGTATTACAAGGAAATACTCGAGTATAAAGGACTTAGGAAAATTCTAAGATGAAATTTGCTCCAATGCTTCTGTCCATCAGTCCAAGTGCATGAAGGAAGTGTATCCCAATAGAGAGGCTATACATGGGCCAACACTTTGGATCACACAATGAGGGATTACATTGTATGGTCCTGTGTTTGGTGACCCATTATAGACTGACATTGGTCTACACTTGGCAATTAGAACCTGCACACATACAACTTAAACACAGCATCAAATACACCTTAATTCATCTTAGTTCAAGGTCTGACCTCCTACAAATCTGAGGTATTGTGGAGACAAATCCCAACAATCTCCCCCTATTTGTAGATGTCAGCACTCTCTATACTAAGGTGAATTACTTAAGAGTAAAAGAACAGCAAGTATATAACAGGAGAATAAGCTTAGCTAAAGCAGAGTAAACAAAATATGACCATAATCAGAATTAAATATATATATATGAGGAAATGTTTTTAAAGCACATAAACAAAATAGTCCAATTCCACTTTCTCAGATCCACTCATGATGGAGCATCCTTGTGCATCCTTTCCCTTTTGAGCTGTTGCCTCTCCAGGTAGCTGTAAGGCTTTGGGAAATAAGTCCTGGGCCTAGGAGGAGCAGCAGGGTTGTTGTGTCCCCAGTTTCTGTCATGGAGTCTGATTTTAATCTGAGAAGCTTCATATGCTTTCCACTCTGAATAGCTGTAATGATTGTCTCTGTTTTCCCCAAGATCTGTCACTAATTTCAGGGTATCAAGAATAAGGGATTTGGAGGTTGGACTCCAAACCTCTGAGTGAACAATTGCTGGATCTCTTCTGGGTTCAGAACGACTTGCAGAGGCACCTTCACCATACTTTCTTTTCCTTTTAGATGGACCTTGAGAACTGGAAACAAAATCATCTTGCCACATGTCAGAGTAGTTGAGAGGAGGCTCAGTCAGATCACCCTCAGGTCTAGGAGAGAAGACTGGCACACCACTTTCTGGAATGGTAGCTTGGACAGGGGCATCTGCAGAGGGTTGCTCTTCAAGAGGATTTAGGTGCTGAGGAATGATGGCTGGGTTGAGCTGAGCATTGGGGAAGTTCATATTATGCAGCCACACAGCAGTATCATATGTATAAAACTTTACAGATTGAAGTTGAGAGAGAATGTCTGCTTTCATTTCCTTTACAATTCCATCCACTGTAGTTTGAGCCTGTGTAGAGAGAGTTTCAACTTGTTCCTTTACAGCTATTTGAGCTTGCTCATGAAGTTTTTCCACTTGTTCTTTTACAACTTTCTCCCCCTTGCTGATATCTATGTTTAGCTTTGCAATGGCTTCATCTTTGAAGGTGCTCACTTCATTACACACTTTCACAACATTCAGTTCAGCTCTCTCATCTAGCTTGAGCTGGTTGTGAGCTACTGTCTCAGCCTGATTTCTTAGTTCACCAATGCTTGTAATGGTGTGGTCTATGGCTTTGCCTCCAATTTGGAACAACCTTTTTAACTCATCAGTATTTGCTTGAATCTCAGCAAAGCCTCTGCTCATCTCTGTTTCAAGAGCAGAGACCTTGGATGTTACTGATTGCAGAGAGGCATCAAAGTAATCTCTCTGTTCTTTTAGCATAAGCTCTATCTTGCTGATAATATCTGAGGATGAAGAGGAGGGAGCTGAGGTTGGTTCAGGAGCTGAAGCAGCAGGAGCAAGAGCAGAAGTAGAAGCAGAAGCAGTCCAAGGAGGGATTTCTGAGATCACCACTGAGCTGACTGCTCTCTTGAAAGGAACTGTGTCAACATCTTCTTCTGAGGGTAGGAGAGAGGGCATGGAGAAATCCAAGGTCTTCAGAGGTGCCTCCACAGGATCTGGAGACATCTCATCATCAGACAGGAGAATATGAGCTGATTTACTAGGCTCACTCTCAGGAGAATGGACTGGAGATCTTGCAGGAGATGGAGCTGGGGTTCTTGCAGGAGACTGAGCTGGAGTATGGACTTCAGACTGAACTGGAGACTTAGCAGCTGAGTCATTCTGGAAGAGAGGGGCATCTGAGCTGAGCTCATCAATGAATTTGTTGATATCCTCAGCTGTAGACAGAAGGGCTGCTGAGTCTGGAATCTCTGAGTCTGCATTTGCTGATTGAATATCTGCTGGAGGAGGAGAGATTGGAGGAGTGGGAATTCTTACTTCTTCTGTTTCTGGAATTACTGATTCTGAAGAAACCTGATTCTGAGGAAGAGAAGAGGCAGGCTCCCCCTCAATTGCTGCACCCAGAGTGTTAGCAATTTGATGTTGAGGAGGAGATGGGGTCCTGATGACAGCTTGCTGTCTGGAGGTTTGGGCTGGGTTCATGATCTTGAGGTCATACCTCTGAATGGATGATATTGAGACTTTCTTCATGTGGTGAAGAGGAGTCCCTTTAGAGAAGTCAAACACTGTTGGATTAATCTCATGGAGGAGGAGGGAGATAATCCTGGCAAAGCTGGGATGTTTGACGCTTTCTTTGATCTTATCTAGTATCATCATTCCAAATTGAAACTTCTTCCTGCAGACAATAGCTTGCATAACATCAAAAAGATTTTGTGATACATCTCGAATGGAGTAAGTCTTGCACCAGAGGATTTTGGCAATGATGTCAACTAGAAACTTCCCTTCTGGATTGAACAGAGAGCGGTTCAGGGTTTCACCTCCACCTTCTGGATCTCGACCACAGAATAAGGAGGTGCGGTCGGCATCTGCCTTGTCTAAATCATCTTCTTCGTCGACCACGGGCATCCGAAGCAGAGTGGCGACAGAGGTTTTATCTAACCGAACATCAACTCCCCTTACCTTTGATTTCAGAACTGTACCATTGTGCCTAATCTTCAAGTTTTTGTAGAACTCTTCAACATCAGAAAGCAAAAGGCGGCAAGGTTCTTGAAGAACGAAGGTTAATCCGGCCGTGTCGAGGAGAATCAGAAGGTTCTTGAAATCATCGGAGATATCTTCAATGCCATCAGTCACTAATTCCGAGCCGATTCCAAACTTGGAGGAGGGAGGAGCCATCAGCGATTCTGCAATGAGGAAGACGGAAATCTGCGGCGACGGAAGACGAAGAACAGGGTTTCGGGAATACGAACAGCCGGCGGCTACTCGAGTGAATGAGAAGTGGAAAGGACTTTGTCGTTTTGAATATATATATAAATAATTCTAATTAGGTTTAAAAAAAAACGAATTAAGTATAAAGACATACCTGAAGAGGCGGCAATTTAGTTGTGCGAATAGAGAGTTTAAAAAAAATCCAGAGAAATCCGATTTCACGAGAGGAGTTTACGGCATACACGAGTAATCCTTAACATATACTCGAGTATGGACTGAGTATACACGAGTATTAAGTCTAGACGGATTTTTCCATACTCGAGTATAAGAAATTCATACTCGAGTATCAATCTGATTACTCGAGTATATGAAGTTCAATACACGAGTATTAAATTCTGAAGACTTATCATACTCGAGTATGAAGAGTGCATACACGAGTATTGATTTGATTACTCGAGTATATTTGACTTGTTACTCGAGTATTCACTATTTCACTCGTGTAAATGTAACTATTCTCGAGTCTCAAATTTCTTGAAGGAATTTTCACTAAACAAAAGAAAAATGTACCTCAGAGTATCCAACATTTCTGACCTCTTCTAAATTTCTGAGTCCATCATTGGTCTTCTTTGTTAAGCAGTCCAAGCTCAGTTTTGAAGAATGAAAACTTGGACTCATCCAGCGGCTTGGTGAAGATGTCTGCAACTTGCCTGTCTATGGAGACATACTGTAGATCTATATCTCCATTTTCCACATGCTCCCTGATGAAATGGTAGCGAAGCTCTATGTGCTTGGTCCTGCTGTGGGAGACTGGGTTGTTGGCTATTGCAATTGCGCTGGAGGAATCACAGAACAGTGGAATGTTCTGGAACTTCATGTTGTAATCTTCAAACTGATTCTTGATCCACAAAAGCTGTGCACAACAGCTCCCTGCAGAGATGTACTCTGATTCAGCCGTTGAGATGGCTACACAGTTTTGCTTCTTACTGCTCCAGGAAATGAGTCTCCTTCCGAGGAATTGGCAAGTCCCGGAGGTGCTTTTCCTGTCGTCTTTGCTTCCTGCAAAATCTGCATCTGAAAATCCAATTAGTTCACTATCATTACTTCTTGGGTACCATAAGCCAAGATTTGGTGTTCCTTTGAGGTATCTCAAGATTCGCTTTGCAGCGATGTAGTGAGATTCCTTAGAGTTCACCTGAAATCTAGCACATACACATGTCGAGAACATTATATCTGGTCTACTCGCAGTAAGGTAGAGCAAGGACCCAATTATGCTTCTGTACTTGGTTTCATCAAAAGGTTTCCCTTTCTCGTCCTTGTCCAGAGACATAGCTGAGGCCATTGGAGTCCTCATAGAGGTTGCATTCTCCATTCCGAATTTCTTAAGCAGCTCTTTGGTGAACTTGGTCTGAGAGATGAAAATTCCATCCTCAGATTGTTTCACTTGTAGCCCTAAGAAATACTTCAGCTCTCCCATACTGCTCATTTCAAACTTCCCTTGCATAAGTTTAGAAAACTTCTTGCAGAGGTTATTATCTGTAGAGCCAAAAATGATGTCGTCGACATAGATTTGCACTAGCAAAATCTTGCCTTTTATTTCCCTAAGAAATAATGTCTTGTCTATCTTTCCTCTTGTGAACTTGTTCTCAAGAAGAAAGGTGGACAGCGTCTCATACCAAGCCCGAGGGGCTTGCTTGAGACCATATAGTGCTTTTTGTAATAAATACACATAGTTAGGAAGGGTTGGATCAACAAAACCTGGGGGTTGCTCTACGTACACTTCTTCCTTAATGTTACCATTTAGGAAGGCGGACTTCACGTCCATTTGATAGACGGTAAAGCCCTTAAGTGCAGCGTAGGCAAGAAATAACCTGATTGCCTCCAGTCTTGCTACTGGAGCATAAGTTTGGTCGAAGTCGATCCCTTCCTCTTGACGATATCCCTTGGCGACAAGTCTGGCTTTATTCTTTATAATTGTTCCGTCTTCATCCATCTTGTTCCGGTAGACCCACTTTGTCCCGATGACGTTCTTATGCTTGGGTCTAGGAACAAGTGTCCAGACTTTGCATCTTTTGAACTGATTTAATTCTTCTTCCATGGCTAGAATCCAGGATGCGTCGGAGTTGGCTTCCTCAAATTTCTTTGGTTCAACCTGTGAGAGAAAGCTTAAGTGTAAATTCTCGTTAGTTGTACCTCGACGAGTTCTGACACCATCCCGAGGATCTCCTATGATTTGGTCAACAGGATGATCCTTCAAGTGTCTGAACTCTATAGTCCTTGCATCTGGGATCTCTTCAGCCACTGGAGTTATATCTTCAGCTGGGATGTCTTCTTCATCTTGATCATCTCCCTCTTCAAAGGTGGTTGTAGAGGGGATCTTGATGAACGTCTCATCTTTATCTTTAATAGGTTCATCCAAGCTGAGTTCTTTCAACTTTGTACCTGCATCTACAATAGGCACACTAGACGAGTTGCTTTGCAACAGACTCGTCTCATCAAATACAAGATGTATCGACTCTTCCACAACCAGAGTTTTTCTATTGAAAACTCTATAGGCCTTACTATGGCTACTATAACCTACGAAAATACCTTCAAAGCTTTTCTCGCTAAACTTTGTAGTGTGATACTTGCCATTGTTAAGTACGAAGCACTTACAACCAAAGATTCTAAAGTATGAAATGGTTGGTTGCCTGCCTTTTAGAAGTTCGTAAGGAGTCTTATCATGGTCTTTGTTGATGAGTGCTCGATTTTGCACGTGACAAGCGGTGTTGACGGCTTCAGCCCAGAAATACTCCGGAAGTGAGGCATCACTCAACATGGTCCGACAAGCCTCTATGAGTGTTCTGTTCCTTCTCTCAGCCACTCCATTTTGCTGTGGTGTGCGGGGAGAGGAAAACTCATGAAAGATACCTTGACTTTCACAAAATTCTGTCATGGCTCCAGACTTGAATTCCGTTCCATTGTCACTTCTGATTTTGACTACGGAACAGTTGTATTCATTCTGGATTTGCCTGACAAAGTTAGTGAAAATACCGAAGGTATCTGACTTGTGTTTCAGAAAGAACACCCACGCAAAGCGCGAGTAATCATCCACAATAACCAACGTATATTCCTTACCTCCCAAACTTCTAACCTGCAGTGGACCAAACAAGTCCATATGAAGAAGCTGTAAACTTCTATTGGAATCCTTGCCTATTATGCTTTTGAACGAGCTTCTTGTTTGCTTGCCTTTGATACAAGCGTGACAAGGACTGTCCGTAACGCACTTGACCTTGGGTGCATCACGCACTAAGTTTTGAGAGAATAATTTATTAATAGTTTTGAAATTAATATGTGCTAGTCTCTTGTGCCATTGGTCAGCAAGAGATGCACTACTTTTTGCCAAAAGACACACTGGTGTCGAAGAGTCTATACAAATAAAATTTAAACAGAAAATATTTCTGCTTCGAGTGCCTGATAAGATAGTTTCCATATTGTTAACCGATTTTATCAAACACTTGTCTGCATGAAATTCAACTACGTATCCTTTGTCGCATAGTTGGCTTATGCTGATGAGATTGTGTTCCAATCCTTCAACATAGGCTACATTCGAGAAGGATACGCTACCGTTAGAAATCATACCATAGCCTTTAGTGATTCCTCGATCTGAACCTCCAAAGATGACCTTTGGTCCGTCGCAGACTGAGGTGTAGTTCAGTAGTAGGCTCCTTGTCCCGGTCATATGCCGAGAACATCCACTGTCCAAGTACCAGATTGGCATTTTGGTGGCCTTTGGACATACCTGCAATTACAATCATTTAGCCTTAGGAACCCAAACAAGTTTGGGTCCTTGGTCTCGAGTTAGAATACTCCCCCTACGAGTATTAGCCTTATGAGTGGTCACTCTCACGTTGCTAACCTTAGGGGTTGCAGCATTTTCAGGATTGAACCAACAATCACTGGCAAAATGACCAATTCTGCCACAACACCAACAGTTGAACCTGTTGTATCTTTGCCTTGGGTAGTCCTGCCTGACTTTCTGGAATGAAGTTCTGGCAGGACCCTTACTTTTGGAGGAAGAGGCTTCATGATGATTGCAGTTGCATGAAGTCTTCTCTTTCATAGGCTTTTCTACAGCGGGTTTTACTTTTGGTGTCTTCTTAAAGTTATGACCATGAGCATAAGGTCCATAGCTTTGAAGCTGAATCTCCTCATAAGGTGCCTTGAAGACACTCTCGCCAAAGTTACGAGGACGAGTCCAACCTTGGTATCTTGACTTAGGCTTCTCAGGGATCGGCCTAGAAAAGTGTCCATAGGTGGACTCATAATCGAGTTCGTTCGTGGGAAAGATAACTTTCTTGAACACAACAGGTTCCAAGGGAGCTTTCCCTTTTTCCTCAGCTAGAGCCTTCCGGGCAGCCTTATTCTTCCTCTTGGCCTTGTTTCTCCTAGAGGATTTACTAGAAGATCCAATGTGGCCTAAACCAGCACCCTTGGCCTTAGCAGAGAATTCAGCAACGATTGGAAGAAGTGTCTTAGGCTTAGAGAAGCTCTCAACAAGCTTCTTTTCAGCCTCGAGCTGTTTTTCCAGTTCTTTGATGATTTCCTCTTTAAGGTCAAGGTGCTTGAGAGCTTTATTGTATTCCTCCATAGCTTCATTTAGGTTCTCTTGAAGAGAGTTAGTCCTATTGACTTCTTCTCTCAAGTTTCTCTCACTAGCCTGTAGAGAATTGATCTCTTTGGCTTGACTTTTCACCATTCTACGACATTTCTCGTAAGCGGTGAGTAATTCCTTATACTGTCCCATGAGTTCAGATTCATCTTCAGAGGAATATCCCTCTTGCTCATTGTCATCTTCAGAATCAGAGAGAGGAGTGTGAGATTTTACCTCCCCAGTAAACTGGGGGACTTGTTCATCATCCGAATGAGCCATGAGCCCAAAGTAAGCTTCCTCTTCTTCACTCGACTCAGATGAGTCAGAGTCGCTGAGAGTTTTGCTCTTCTTGGCTACTAGGCTTCTCTCTGTCCTCTTCTTGGGGTGTGAGGATTTCTTTTCCTCTCTTCTTCCACCCTCTTTCTTTTTGTGAGGGCAATCGGCGATGACGTGACCTGGCTTATTGCAGCAATAACAAATGATGTCAGTAGAAATCTGTTTGTTCGGTTTAGGATTATACCTGTCATGGCTACTTGAGCCTTTCTTCCGATGATCACTGTCATGTCGTGATCTTCTATATGAGGCATCCTTGCCTCTCCATTGCTTTTTCTTGTTCAAAAATTTCTTGAACTGCCTTGAGAGTAGGGAGAACTCTCCATCAGATAGTTCTGAGCCAGATGAGCTAGGCTCAGATGATTCTTCTTCATCAGCCTCAGGAACTGGGGCAGGAGAGCTAGCTTTTATCTTCCTTGAGCTATCTGCCTTTAGAGCGACAGATTTCTCCTTGGATGCAGACCTGCTTGTCTCTTCTTCAGCTTTTCTTGAGTTGATTTGCAGCTCGTAAGACATAAGCTTTCCGAACAGATTCTGCGGGTCCGTCTCAGCTAACCTTCCAAACTCCCGAATGGCACATACCTTATTATCCCATTCCTTGGTTAGGGATCTTAAGAATTTGTCATTGAGTTCCCCGTTGGTGAAGACACGGCCATACACTCTTAGGCCATTTACTATCTTGAAGAAGTTCTCAAAGGTGTCAGCTATGGCTTCCTTATGACCTTGCCGGAAGGCTTCATACTTTTGATTCAGAAGGGATCTCCTATCATCCCTCACTTCTTCAGTGCCTTCCATTAGAGTCACAAGGGATTGCCACATCTCCTTGGCAGACTGGCAATGAATTAGATTCTGCAGCATTGAGTCGTCGACTGCACTTGCTATAATATTTTTAGCCTTCTTGTCCAGAGAGACAAGTGCAATCTCATCCTTGTCTAGATCCATCAGCTTCTTGGGAACTTGCTTGGTGGGATCTATGGTGGATGCAGTCATAGGAATATGGGGACCTTCTTCAACAATCATGAAGATCCGGGGATCTACTGCTTCCATGAAGAACTTTACTCTTTCCTTCCACATAGGAAAGTTGTTCTTGGTGCAGATAGGGAGTTTAGCAAAATCCTTGGTCTTACTCATGCTTGATACTTTTCAGAAAACAACTTAGAAGGATAAGATCAAGGTGTTAACCTTTTAACGATCAACCTCCCTCTGATACCAATTGAGAGGTCTAAGTTGTTAGCCTAAATCACCTAGAGGGGGGTGAATAGGTGAAATGCGTGTCAAATGCGGAATTAAAAACTAACACAGCAAATATCAAGCAATCACAGAAGACAAGAGATTTATAGTGGTTCCCCAATCTTGGGTACGTCCACTTTCCTCACCGATCTAGCAAATTACTAGACTCGGCTACTCCACTATCTCGGATTGAAAACAATCCTACACCTCGGAACCACGTTCCTACAAATCTCGATCCCAAAACGGATCTACAAAAACTCGGAAGACAAAACTTCCTACAAGTCTCGGAGAAGAATCTCCTACAATGAAATTTGGTTTGAAAAAAATCAAAACAACAATCTCAGATCTGGATCTGTCTTCTTCTTTAGGAACTTCGGCTTGATCAGAAAATGTAGAAGACGACTAGAGAAATATCCACGAATCTGAGATCTAGAACCACCTCGATCAAGAAGGTAGATCTGGAATCTTCAAGGCTTGGCAAGATCGAGTGATTCTCTTTCTTCTGGATCGCTGGAGAAAAGATCGATGAAAACGAAGGTGGCGATCCAAACTTTTCTTCTTCTTCCGTGAACGGCAATGTCGGCGGCGTGAAATTAGGGTTCACGGAATTCCTCTTTCTTAAAAAGAATATTTCTGTAATAGCGCTTGAAAAGTCATTTCTGAAAAGACCTATTTATAGGTGGGTTCCAACGGTCATAACATTGATTAATGATGACACGTGGACCAATCAGAATTGACAGATTCAAAGTACTTATGATGAAAATGGACTTAGAATAATTCAGGAGAAGTTGACTGCGATACTCGAGTAATGGAGGATATACATGAGTATGGAGAGATGGATTACTCGAGTAGCAAGAAGCAGTATACTCGAGTATAGAAAGAGAGAATTACAGGAGAGAAGAATGTATTACTCGAGTATCAAAAAAAATGGTATACTCGAGTATCAGAAGTGTATACTCGAGTAATAGAAAAGTATACTCGAGTATCAAGACGATATACTCGAGTATCAAAAGGCTAAACTCGAGTATCAGAAAATATACCTGAGAAACGTTTATATCAGAGTCAATTACTCGAGTATGGAAGAATTTACTCGAGTATCAAAAATCAATTACTCGAGTATGAACATACTTACTCGAGTATCAGAAGATATACTCGAGTATCAGAATATATACTCGAGTATCAGAAAACACTTACTCGAGTATAAACATACTTACTCGAGTATCAGAATATATACTCGAGTATAAACATACTTACTCGAGTATCAGAATATATACTCGAGTATAAACATACTTACTCGAGTATCAGAATATATACTCGAGTATAAACATACTTACTCGAGTATCAGAATATATACTCGAGTATAAACATACTTACTCGAGTATCAGAATATATACTCGAGTATAAACATACTTACTCGAGTATCAGAATATATACTCGAGTATAAACATACTTACTCGAGTATCAGAATATATACTCGAGTATCAGAATATATACTCGAGTATCAGAATATATACTCGAGTATCAGAATATATACTCGAGTATCAGAATATATACTCGAGTATCAGAATATATACTCGAGTATCAGAATATATACTCGAGTATCAGAAAACACTTACTCGTGTATTACAAGGAAATACTCGAGTATAAAGGACTTAGGAAAATTCTAAGATGAAATTTGCTCCAATGCTTCTGTCCATCAGTCCAAGTGCATGAAGGAAGTGTATCCCAATAGAGAGGCTATACATGGGCCAACACTTTGGATCACACAATGAGGGATTACATTGTATGGTCCTGTGTTTGGTGACCCATTATAGACTGACATTGGTCTACACTTGGCAATTAGAACCTGCACACATACAACTTAAACACAGCATCAAATACACCTTAATTCATCTTAGTTCAAGGTCTGACCTCCTACAAATCTGAGGTATTGTGGAGACAAATCCCAACAGGGAGTGCCTTAACCTGTGTTCTGGTCTGGAATGAGTCGGTTCCTTGCCGCTAAGGGGAAACACGGCCTGTAACATGGGCGTGTCACAAGCCGTGTCAGCCCAGGAAAAGTGATTCCAGGGCAAATCCTGGCCGTACAATTCCTTCTATTTGGATCCCATGGTCCAAGCTCCTCCCTGTAGTGATAAGACCGTGGAATGAGATGGCTTTCTCATTTGGACTAAGATCACTCTCTTTCTGAGCAAGAGAGAAGGGAGAGCTTGGATGAGGAGGAAGGAGAGGATTCCGGCCACAGGTGGAGCTTAACGGTCTGACACGAGATCTGAGGCCAGCGTTGTCTAGGCAAGGCCGTCCCGGTGATTACCATACGACTAGTTTCTCCATGGCTCCGAAGCGATCGTCAAGGGTAACAATCTCCTTCTTGGACAAGTGAAGTCCTACTTTAGGCATGTGCATGGGATCCTCCACCAAGAGGTGGAAAGCGTAAGCGATTCTAGCGGTTGAGTCTGCATTTAGATCCGAAAGTGTGTAGTACGGAATAGGCATGCTGTGTGAAGCCCATCTGGACGGGTAGTCTATATTGGTGATGCTTATATTGCGAACTGGAGAAGACTCCGTGTATATAACGAGTAGCTTGCGGAGATGGTGAGAACGCTTGTGAATTGTGGAAAGGAAGCTTTGCATAGATCCTTTGGTTGTATGCTCTGCTTGTGCGAAGAGATGGATTGGGAGGAAAGCGGCATTGTGTGCTGGTGTTATGAGAGATTGATTGGTAGCAATGCAGATGTGTTGTTTCACGGGCTTGTTACTCTATGGTGGGAAGTTGATCTAGAGGTACTGTGTACCTGCATTGTGAGCGGTCGATTAGTAGTAACGCAGATGTGTGGTTTCACGGGCTTGTCACACTACGAGGGTAGCTCGGCCTATAGTGCTTCCTAGTTGCCGTGAGGTGAACGCCTCTGAGTTAGTTCGGTGCGTGAGGTCTTCAACAGGGGTTTGGAGACTTATGCTTGGCTAACAAGCTAATCACCTCGAATTGGTGGTGAAACCTAGAGGTTATCGGTACACCATAAGCGTGCCCTGAGTGCACGGAACGTCTGGCACGAAGGCCAGTGTTTGTGATGTGATTGTGGTAGATATATATATATATTGTGATTGTATTGCATGCATGGAAGGAACCACTGCCCCGGGTAAGGGGTAGGGTCATTATAATTGGTCAGCTGAATGCTGACCGTTGCCTTGTTGATCACCCTTGGGGTGGATGTTCATTTATAGGTGTTGCAGGCTAACTGGATTGAGCGGGCTGAAGCCCTTGCTGCTGCTACTTGTAGGCCCTTGAAGGCCATGTGAAGCTTTGGATTTCATGTGTGGCCGGCCTGCGTGCCAATGTATGAAATCATATTTGTAAAGAGAAACTTGTAAGGCCTTAAGGCCGTGAGTATTGTGTGCTTTTAAACATTCCTAGTGTTATATATAAATGAGTTGTTTATATATTTGTACTGGACATTCATTGGATGAGTTCTTATAAGCTTTAAACTTCTGCTAGAATGCTCTTGGTTAGAGTGCGATGGTATTTTGGTATTAACCTGTGACCTCGCCGTTTGTTTGTGGCATATAATATGGGGCCCCGGCCGGACCTTCGATTATATGTTATTTAACGGGTCAGGTTGTTACACGGAACCTTCTTGCATCGCAAGACCCGCACTGCCGTGTCATCAATCCTGATCGGCTCCATGCCGACTGATCGATCCGAGGCCACCAGGCCGTATACTGTGGAAATCAGCAACTCAGGGAGTAGTAGAGCCCTCCGTAGTGAGGATACGTGGAAGACGTCGTGAAACCCTGCTAACTCCGGTAGTAGCTCCAGTATATAAGCCAAGGGGCCGATCCTCTCCATGATCCTGTAAGGCCCCATATATCTCAAACTGAGCTTCTTCCGCCCGCGAACCCTCGAAACTCCGTGCATCAGACGTATCTTAAGGAAAATCCGGTCTACCACCTGGAAATCCCCCTGACCCATCGTAATATTTGGTCTGCCTGCTCTGGGCTTCCAACATCCTATCTCAGATCAATCTAACCTGAGCATCAGTGTCCTCAACAAACTATGAGCCGAGTGCTTATGGATCCTCATCCTAAATCCATGATAGTGGGGTCCTGCACCTCCGACCGTATAATGCCTCGTAAGGGGCTATGCCTATGCTAGACTGATTGTTATTATTGTACGAAAACTCGATCAGTGGCAGCAATCTCTCCCAAGGCTCGCCGCAGTCCAAAATACATAAGCATAGAAGATCCTCCAATGTCCGGTTTGTGCACTCCATCTGTCCATCTATCTGGGGGTGGAATGTCGTGCTGAACATCAATCGAGAAACTTGATAGGCCTAAACTGACCTCCACTCCTTGGACGTAAACTGTCCATCCCGATCTGACACGATCGTCCTGGGTACTCCATGGTAGCGCACAAACTGCTCGACAAACCTCTGTACTAGTATACTGACCGGAGAGTCCTTCGCCACTGGAATGAATCTGGCTACCTTCGTTAGTCTATCTACGATCACCCAGATCGAATCATTCCCCGCATGAGATCGGGGTAGCCCATGTATGAAATCTATGGCTATATCCTCAAACTTCCACTCCGGCACCGGAAGTGGCTGTAGTAATCCGGCCGGATTCTTGCACTCCGCCTTTACGAGTTGGCAAGCCTCGTAATGCATCACAAAACACGTAATGTCCTTCTTCATGCCCGACCAGTACATTGTCCTCCTGAAGTCCGCTGCCATCTTGGTGATCCCCGGGTTCACTGAGTATCTGCTGCAGTGAGCCTCTGTCATGATGTCCTCCCGAATCCGGCCTACCGCCGGTATATAAACCCTGCCTCTAAAACACAGAAGCCCATCTCTCAAGGAGTAATACCCTGCCGTGCCTACCTCCAAGGCCCTAAATATCAGCTCTGCCCTCGCATCCAGCCTCTGCCCGTCCCCGATGCGATTCTAAATGTCATTGGTAGCAATCATCGATGCTAGGTACTCTGTATATAGTTCTGGATCATCCTCGGACACTAAAGATATCTGCATCTCCTCAAACGTATTCACCAACTCCAAGGCCATCAGCTGCGGAACTACTCCTGATGTACTCGCTCTCCGGCTCAAAGCGTCTACCACCATGTTTGCCTTCTCGGGATGGTAGTGTATGGTGTACTGATAGTCCGACAGAAACTCCACCCAACGTCTCTGTCTGATGTTTAGCTCTTTCTGCGTGTCCACATACTTCAGATTCTTATGGTCCGAGAATATGTCGCAGTGAACACCATATAGATAGTGTCGCTAGATTTTCAACACAAAAATAGCTGCCTCCATTTCCATGTCGTGCACCGGGTAGTTCTGTTCATGTTTCTTCAGCTGACGGGAGGCATAGGCTATCACGTGCCCGTTATGCATCAGAACGGCACCCATCCCCTGATAAGAAGCGTCTGTATACACCTGGAATCCTTCCTTCCCTGATGGAAGAGCATGGATGGGGGCCGAGGTAAGCCGACCCTTCAGCTCCTGAAAGACAGACTCGCATCGTGGCGTCCAAATAAAAGGAGACTCCTTCTTCTCCAAGGATGTAAGAGGGAGTGCAATTTGAGAGAACCCCTCTACGAACTTCTGGTAATAACCGACAAGTCCTAAGAAACTCCGAACATCTGTGGCCGTCTTTAGTGGTGGCCAATCTCGTAGTGTCTGGACCTTTGTCGGATCTATTGCCAAACCTGCTCCACTGATAACATGGCCCAAAAAGGCCACCTCCTTTAGCCAAAATTGGCACGTGCTGAACATAGCATACATCTTATGCTCTCAGAGCTTCTCCAATGTCAAAGCCAGATGTCTCGCATGCTCCTCTTCAGTCCTCGAATAAATAAGGATGTCGTCAATGAATACGATGACGAAGACATCCAGATATTCTTCGAACACTCGGTTCATCAAGGTCATGAATGCGGAGGATGCATTCGTGAGCCCGAAGGGCATCACGGTAAACTCGTATAGTCCATATCTACTGGTTAAGGCCGTCTTCGGGATGTCTTCCTCCTGAATGCGTAGGTGGTAGTACCCCGACCTCAGGTCCAGCTTGGAGAACCAATGAGCTCCCTCCAACTAGTCAAATAGCTCATCTATCCTCGGCAAAGGATATATATTCCGGACTTTCAACCTGTTCAGGGCCCGGTAGTCGATACACAACCGAAGTGTCCCATTCTTCTTCTTAATGAATAGCACCGGAGCTCCCCATGGTGAAGAGCTAGGCCAGACAAACTCGACTTCCACTAACTCTTGAAGCTGGCTTCGAAACTCCACAAACTCCTTCGGGGCCATCCGGTAAGGAGACTTGGATGCCGGCTTAGCCCCTGGCATGAGATGAATCTGGAATTCCTTCTCCTGATGCGGGGGTAGCCCTGGTAGCTTCTCCGGGAACACATCAGTAAAGTCCCGCACCACCGGAATATCTAGAATAAAATTATTGGCCTCTACCATCTCAAAGAGCACCTGATATACCTCTTCTCCCTGCAAATGAGCCTTGACGGCCTGTACAGATGACAATAATATATGGGAGGTAGGTCTGATACCTTCGATCACGACGTATGAATCTCCGTGCCTCAAAGTGATCCTCCACGACATGCAATCAATCTGGGTATGGTTCTAGTGCAACCACGTCATGCATAGGATCAGATCGTAGTCCGACAACCTTAAGATCGTCGCTGGTGCTTCAAACACCTTCTCGCCTATCTCTGCCTCCATATTGTAATGGGCCGAGGTAGACAACTCTGATCCATCGGGTAGACGTACCCTCCTCACTAAGCCTGTGAATCGCTCCACACCTGCCAGCCCTTCCACGAAGGCTTCTTACATAAACGAGTGTGAAGCACCCGTATCGAAGAGTGTGTGAGCGGGCTTACCGCTGATGAAAACTATGCCTGAGGTAATTAAGTGTCTTAGTATTCTATTTGTAATTTTATTTCTTAATTTCTAACTAATCTATGTCTATGAAACCAATTCCTAGAAAATAAAGGAATCAAATATACTGGCATACTTGCTATAACCTGCTCCGGGTTCCGGGGCTGTGCCAGATTTAGGGCATACACTTGCTCCCTCTCTTGCCTGCGATCTTTGCCCTGGAATCCTTGTCCTCGGTCGCGTCCTTGTCTACCGAACTACCGAGGAGGTGGGGCATCCTGAAGTGCTGGTGGAGGTGCTTGCCTCATGGGACGGTTCCTCTTGATATGTCCCGACTAATTACACCGGTAGCATGTCGGTGCCTTCTCTACTGTCCTTGGTATCTCCAACATCTGTAAAGGTTGGGGAGCCAGTGTAACAACCCGACCCGTTAAATAACATATAATAGAAGGTCCGACCGGGTACCCACACTATGTGCCATAAAGAGACGGCGAGGTCACAGGTTAATACCAAAATACCATCGCACCCTAACCCAGAGCATTCTAGCGGAAGTTTATAAGTTGCACGAACTCAATCCATGAATGTCCATTACTATATAAATAACACATTTATATAAAAGACCAGGAATGTGTACAAGCCCACCGCTCACGGCCAAAGGCCTTACAAGGTTCTCTTTATAAATATATGACTTCATACATCAACACGCAGGACGACCACACATGAAATCCAAATCTTCGCACGACCTTCGAGGGCCTAACAGCAACAGCAAGGGCTTCAGCTCGCTCAATCAATTTCAACATCAATAAGGGCAGCACTTGCATATGGACATCCACCCCACAGGTGATAAACAAAGCAACGGTCAGCATTCAGCTGACCAATTATAACGACCCTACCCCTTACCCGGGGCAGCGGTTCCTTCCCTGCATGTATTCTAGTCTCAACACATATATACAATACACAATATCATCACAAATGCTGGCCTTTGTGTCAGTCGTTCCGTGTACTCAGGGCATGCTTACGGTGTACCAAACTCCTCAAGGTTCCACCGCCAATTCGAGATGTATACTTATTGGTCGGGCATAAGCCTCCAAACCCCTGTTGAAGACCTCACGCACCTGTCCACTCAGAGGCACGCACCTCAAGGCAAACTGTGAGCACTATCAGTCATCCTACCCCCATAGTATAACAAGCCTAGAGAAATCGCCCCGCTGCATTGCTACCAATCGACCGCTCTCCCGATCCTACCACTGAACTTGTTGGGTGGCCCACCCACTCAGTGGTTCTTAACTTGTTGGCTATGGGCATCAGCCGCCAAACCCCTGTTGGAGGCCTCTCGTACCCACCCACTCAGAGGTGCTCGCAATCCATCTCATATTCATCTCCTAACACAGGCACACGGTGCCACTTTCCATTCCATCAATACATCTTGTGCCGAGCATACAACCAAAGGAGCTATACAAAGCTTCCTTCTCACCATCACAATTGTCCTCACAATCTCCGTAGGTTAACCGATTTATACACGGAGTCTTCTCCGGTTCGCAACATCACCGATCCAGACATCCATCTAGATGGGCTTCACAAAGCATGCCTATGCCGTACTACACATTTCCGGCTCTAGATGCAGACTCAACTGCTGGAATCACTTACGCTCTTCCATCTTTTGATGGAGGATTCCACAGATATACATGCATAAACAAAGGGCTTCACCTGCCCAAGGAAGAAAGAACATTACCCTTGACGATCGCTTCGGCTCCATGAAAGAACTAGCCGGTTGGAAATCACCGCAGCGGCCTTGCCTCCGCAACGCTGAACTCGCCTCTCGATTCGGACCGCTGACGCTCTACCGACAGCAGGAAAGCTCTCCTTCTTCCTCCCTTGCTCTCCTCTCTCTTCTCTTTAGAAAGAGAATGGCTAACATAAGAATGATATATTCATCTCCAATCTCATCCTTATAATAACAGGGATGAACTTGGACCACAAGATCCAAATAGAAGTGAACGAACAGCCTCGATTGCTTTGAAAAGCATCTAAACAGAGCTGACACGGCCTGTGACACGCCCATATCACAGGCCGTGTTCCTTAAGCGGTTAGAGAACCGACTCATTCTAGAACAGAACATGAGCTACAACACGCCCGTTTCACTCCCTGACACGCCCGTCTCAACCAGTACACAACCGTGTGACTGGCCGTGTCACCCCATCAACACCATGCCGAAACACCCGAGAAGAACACAGCTAAGGCACACGCCCGTGTCCTTGGCCATATGCCCAACACGCCCTTGTGACATGCCTGTGTCACAGGCCAAGTTCCACACTCAACGCCACTCCACTCAACGCCACTCAACGCCGCCTGGTTACCCACCCGAGCAGGACACGCCCTAGGACACGCCCGTGTCCCAGGCCGTGTCGCCTCTCGACGATCGTCGACCGTGCTATCTTGAGAACTTGACTTGATGCACACCGCAAAAGACACGCCCTGGGACACGCCCGTGCCCCAGGCCGTGTGCACCGGACATGCCCTGGGACACGCCCGTGTCCTAGGCCGTATCACCCAGCCTGACCCCATTTTGGGACTTAGGATTTTTGGGATGTTACAGCCAGTACCTCCAGGTTCCTCTTCTCTTACTTAAACTCCTGACGGGGTTGATCCCCATTCCTTCTTTCCCCGATGACCTGGCCTCGAAGACGGTCTCTACGACCTCCAATCACGGCATCGTCAACCGGTCTCTTCCGACTCCTGATCGTAAGCTGATCTGCCTCTCTCTTCTTGGCCATTTACAGAATCCTAGCCAAGCTCCCCTCGGAGACAAAAAGGAGAGCCTGTTTCATGTCGTCGTGCACACTCTTTTAGAATCTCCTGGCATAGCCAGCATTGTCCAACTGATATGAGTCCGTATAGCGGGCTAGGTAAGTAAAATCCTGGTAATACTCCAACACTGTCCTGTTGCCCTACCTCAACCACAGGAACCTATCCTCCAACTCGTCCCTCGCTGACTGGGGAACAAAATGTCCCAGTAGTGCTGCTCTGAATTCCCCCCAGGAGATGTCAACGCAATCCATATCAGCAAAAGTGGCATCTTGCTGTGACTTCCACCACCTCTTTCCGTGTGACTCCAGGCAAGAAACTACTAAAGCAACTGCCTCCTCCATCTGGCATCGAATCCCCTCAAGCATCTCATAGATGATATCTAACCATTCCTCCATGTGAACTGCTGACTCCGTCCCCAGGTAGGATGGAGGATAAAGTCCCCAGAAAGCACTCATCCAGTTTGCCCCGGGATTTGGCTATGGACCCGGGGCTTGCTGAGCTCTGAAGGCCTCCAGGATGGCCGTTAGTGTTTGCCCCATCTCCGTCTACTGAAATAAAGCTGGAGCTGGTAGAGATGGAACCATATTCTGACCATGGAGTGTCTCCTACTGTGGAGTAGGGTTCGTCGCATGCTACAAGAAAAAATCCAACTATTAGATAGTGTACGAATGGAAAAAAAGGAAGAGACAAAATGAACTTCTACATGTGATTTCCCTTATGGGCACACCACAGCTTCCGCTGCTAGTTTGTCCGCAAACTAAGCTCGTGCGGGGGTGGCCTAAGGATTTTTTGTTTTTATGGACTACTTCTCTTTCGATCGAGATTTGCTCTGATACCACTTGTAAGACCCCATTTTTTTCTTTTTCAGGCCCGGGGTCTTATGCTTAGAATCACCGTTTTGCGATGGCATCGACACACGGGAGGGCCGCCACTACAAAATGCCGATTCTGCCGGCCTTTTCGATCATCAAGAGAGAGAAGTAATTATAAACTTGAACACAATTAGGTCCACGGAATCATATATAAAAAAATGAAATCACAGTAGGTCCATATATAGAAAAGAGTACTGAAATATGACGAAACCGGAAATATAAGTGGGCTTAAGCCCGGTACATCGGATCCTCACTACAATCACTCGCGGAAGCTAAAGAAAAGACTAAACACTCACAAAGCTGACCACTGGTGCTCCGGTACTAGACTGGCCCACCTCCATGCGCACCATACTCCACTGGTGCTGGTCCCCCTACTGTTGGTCCCTATCTCCCATCCGGAGCCCCTGTAATGTTGTGGTCCGAAAAAAGTTAGTCATAAAGACTATGCCCTATCATCCCCTACACCTCCCCCATGGATCCTAGGCATCGAGCGGGGAGAAGGAAAGGGAAGCTATGAAAGTGGAGAGTACAAAGGCAGGTGATGATGGAGCTAACCTAGCAATTTTATATAGTAGATAAAATAAAGAAGTATAGTGATCCAATAGGCAAAATATGAAATGTGGAACCTTAACTTATACGATCGCCTGTATGAACACATAAGCTAAGAGATATTCTACAAGGCTCCCATCGTATAAACAATCCCATTCCTATTTATACGATAGGGTGTCGGGTTATAAGCAGTTAATAGATAATATAAAGAATAACCATAACTTATAGACTTGCCCACACAAGCCTATAAACCAATGGGTCGTTTTGCAAGACCTAATGTATAAAATGTCCCATACCGACTTATACATTAGGGGTAAGGGTTGAATGATGATGTCATGGTATGCTATGTTATGTGGGTTTATGTTATGTTCATACAGGTGCAACACACACACACAACTCTATGCGCACAGACCTTTAGTACCCCTATTCGGGCAGCGAGCTTCACTCCCAAGAACCTCCATAGTGGCAAACAGAGACAGTGGGTCGGGCCCCCCACTCCTAGGCGGGTATCCACACTACCAGGCCTATCCCTTACGTACGCCTATATAAGAACACAACCTAGAGTCACCACGTACTATCATGGACATCGACCAGTCTTTCCCTGGCCAAGTGTCAACCACACTGCCGAGTCAATGTATCGACGTCAGTGCGAAAGACCGTTCAATACCATAGACCCACCACCTTACAATTTGTGCACATGCACCCTTGATGTATCAATCACCGAGCCAACGCTCCCCGAACTATCCCGTCCGTCATATTTACCTACCGAGCCAAGCTCGCCGGGCTAACTTACCTATTTCCACAACCACTGAACCTACCGCCCGGACATCCTAGTCAAACTAACTTCCTGAGACACCGGGGTATGTGAAAGTGAAACCCTAGTTATGCTAGTTGCTCTTGAAGTTTATTATTTTTACTGTTTAGGTTAGCCCAAGACTGCCCCCGACATACCTCGTGAAGGGCTCTCAAATAGCACTAAGAACTATGATGGTAGATGAAGCCCATCATTCCCTTTCGCAAGGTACATATTATTATTGGTTGTTACCCAGTACCCGTCCCTTTAATGTTGTACTGGATCTAACCCTAGTGTATTTTGACTCTTTCTCCCCTTACAGGGAAGACGATGTTTCGTCGACCCCGAGCACCTCTTAACACTAGTCAAACCTCCCTCTCCTCATCATGACTCCCGATGATGAACTCATTTCACTTATCAAATTAGTACGCTAATATTCCAACTCTCTAGGTTCATTTTGCACCATATTATGATTTTTGCAGTTTTACTAAACGCAGACCATCCTAAGCTATATGATGTATACAATGGGAGGTACTCCAAATTATCATCCAAAATCCCTATAATAATTATTGGGGGTCTATCATGACATGTTTAGCCTAAATCCAGAATTTCATAGAAATCCAAATACCTTAGTTTGAACATGAAGTACCTTTTTTAGGCATGCAAAATGCTCCACAAAATTTATGATAAATACAATATGACAATTTAATAGTAAATTCAAACTCTCCCAATTTTTCAGCAAGGTTTAGGCCTCTAAACCTTATTTTTAACATAACCTACATTAATCATTTTAAAGAGACAAGTACTGCTAAATTACTTCCAAAAATTTTAAGAAAATCCAAGCATGCATAAAATGACCTATAAACACTCTAGGTCAAGTTTCATAATTTTTCAGCGAGTAGTGAACTCTAAACTTAATTTTGCACAACAATCCAAATTGATAAATTAATGAAGTAAATACAGAAATTGTTTATCTAAAAATTGCAATAAAATTCCCACATGAGCATATTGTCCTAGGAACACTACTGATCAAGTTTCACATTTTTTTTCAATGAGTGTGAGGCTCTGAATCTATTATTGATCATATTCCCATATTTATAAACTTGTGAAGTAAGTACTGGTAATTTACATCTAAAAATTACAATAAAATTCATGTATGAGCATAATGGTCTAAAACTCCCTCTGCCCCAATTTCATAACCATCCAATGAACAGTTAGGTCATAATAAACAAATAATTAATAAGGGCTAACACATGGATTGCAAAGGAGGTACTAAAATTATTGTTCCAAAATTTCTAATAAAATTAGCAAAGACTCATACTAACCCTATGACTACACTACCCAAGTTTTACAATTTTTCACAGAGCTCTATTGAGAAAGCTTCTCGCGATTGAGCTCAATTGAGCCAGAATCTTGGCCATAACAGTTCCTATAATCTACCCACAGTGAGAGAGGAAGGGGAGGACCTTGTTTGCGGACTGGAGGCACGCCGATCGCCGGGATGCCATTGGTGATGGAGGAGTTGCCGGAGTTCTGCAACTGCACAGTGAAGTCACTCAGAATCGTCGTGGCAAGGGTGGAAACGAATCCCTGGAGTCCTGTGATGCTTTTAAAACAGTGAAAAGGGGGAGGGGAGTGGTCTAGCTTAGGTGGCCATTAATGGCCCTAAAAGAGCTTGCCTCGGCCATGGTGGTGGGGAGGTGAATTGGGCTCAATCTAGCCAGGAAATGGCTGGAAACTCCTCCTCTTCCCCAGAGGATTTGAATCTAGCCCTTAATGGAGGGAGGAGAAGGTCCTTCCTTTATGGCACCATTAATGGCCATGAATAACATTTCTTGGCCATGGTGGTTCTCCTCCCCTAGCCTTGAACAGCCACCAAGATGACCCCTGGCCTTATCCACACTGAATTGGGGAATGAATCAAGCAATAAAAGGGGTGGTCCTTGGCTTCCCCAAGCCATGAATGGTTTTAACTCATTTTCTCTCTCCTCTATTAAAGAGGAATTTGGAGTTTTCTCTCTCCTGCCCTTCATGGACGAATTATGTCATGGAACTAGCCTAAATGCAGCCCACTAAGCTAATATAAAGTGGTTAGGAGGTGGTTAGCCCAAGTGGCTAGGGGCTTCAGCTTGGGTTAGCCCTTTTTGAGCTAAGTTTGACTTAACCTAGCCTAGGGTTGACTTTGGTCAAATTGACCTTTTGTGTCACCACAAATGAGTCCTTGGTGACCTATTGGCCTCCCCTAGGGTCTAGGTAGGGATGGGTAGGGTTGACTTGGCACCTTGAAGGTCACTTGACCCTTATTAAGGGCACTTTGACCACTTTGGGGTTTGAGTTGACTTGGGTCAACCTAGCCACTCAGTTTGATCCCAATGGGTCCTTCGTGACCCATTGACCTCACTCTAGGGTTAGGAGGGCATGAGTGGGGTCCACTTGGCTAAGGGAAGATCAATTGACTCTATGTACGTCAGTTTGACCCATTTAGGGTTAGGGTTGACTTAGGTTTACTTTACCACTTTGATTGCCCACAATGGGTCCTTAGTGACCCTATGGACTACCCAAGGTGTTAGGGGTGTTTTGGTAGGGTCATGGGATCAAGGTTAAGCCCTAAAGTCTGACCTTAGGTCTGATGTTAAGGATGTGATATAGGCAGACCAAGGTGATTTTCACCTTGGGCCTTGCCCACTTGATCTAGAGCTTCTGATGGTTTTGTCATGACCTAGTCATGACAAAACAAATACCTAGGCGTCTAGTTGTTTGAGGGATGTTACAAATCATATCTAGGAAGACAAAATAAATGATCAAAGTCCTAACAATATTTGTTGGCTGGAAAATGCTCAAATTGGACCCAGAGTTATTCCTCCAAGGTGGACATCAGCTTAAAACCCCTACAAGATGTGTATTCTTTATGTAGCTAAAAATCTAGTGGTTTGCGAAATTGGGATCTTTGGAAAATTTTGGAGGTCGGGTGAACAAACAAACCTAGTTCAAAGTCTGAAATAGAGAAGCTAATATACTCCCTGATAACCATTTTGGTTAGAAAACTATATGAAAAACCTGCAACTCCATCCAACAAAGTTAAGAGGAATGGTAATGTGCAACCGAGCAGGGTTGATATGTGGTGTTAGTGTTTATAAATGTTTGCTGGGACCGAGAGCTCTCTCATGTGTGCAGGAAAACCAAGTGACTATTGGACCTTGTGCTCATGGAAATCTTGATCTATATCTAAATAAATACTAATTTATCAATAAGAGAAATATGATTATAAAATGCATCAATCTACATGAAAAAAGTTTGCCCAATAGTTTACCGATCTTGGAAAGCATCTTGCATGCTGTTATCAGTGCACTCCCACATTTCCTGCTCCTTCCTTAATATACCGATAACACCAACCGCCGCCACTCTCCCAGTGCTCGACGTTTCTTCGGGACCAGAAGCCCTCCTGTCCCTGATAAACATTTGATTCCAAAGCTCAGTCCATTTGAAGTCCCGTTGCACTTTAACAAAACTCTATTTTTATTGTAGCTTTTGAAAATTGCTCTATTTTGGGAGATCTGCCGAACTTGAAGAGGAGCGGGGTGGCGATTGGTTGCGGGATATGGTGGATGAGGCGGCTGGGAAATAGGATCGGGAGTTTGGAGGTGCGAGATCAGGAGTCGGGGTGGCGGCGATGCGTCTTGGAGTGGGGCGCTGGATCGCAGCTGGAAGCGGCAGGTTGTGATAGATTGGGGGAGGAGAGTTGGGAGCGTCGAAATCGTGGCAGAAGAAAAATAAGAGGAAGGAGAGAGGAGGAAGAGGAAGAGAAGAAGAAGAGGGAGGTACCTGGTGGCGTCGGCGAATGCCTCATCTTCATCGATGAACTCCATACACGATGCTGGAGATGAATGGCAAGAGTGAAGAAACTCTAGTGGGGAAGCTTGGGTATCGGGCAGATAGCGAGAAAGAATAGCCATCGGGTTCCTGTTTTTGTGAGGAGGCAGGAGGGTATTTTCAGAAGAGGGAATCTTCTATCCGATTCAGTCGGACTGTAGTGAGGCCCGACCGGGGGGCCGTCAGGTTCTACTCTAGTATGAGGGGGGAAAATGGGGGAGGGGGAGGGAAGAGAGAAAAAGAGGGGGGAGAAGAAAGGGGGGGGGGGAGAAAGAGTGTTAGCACCCACTTAAGAAACTTCTTTCACTTTTATGTTCAAACAAATGATGTTTGTTAGATGAGATCCTTAACGAATGATGGTTTAACCCATGCGTTTACGACCGCCACCACCGTGCCAAACAGAGCCGAATAAGTTTAAACAAAAAAGTAAATCGAGATCCTTAGGCGAGGTTTGGCCTTCATGTTATTACATACAACGATTCATAACCAATGTGATCACGATCGATGCTCTCATGCCAAATGGAGCAATAATTAAAGCATCCATGGATCAAGAGAATACGCCATAGAGTTAGAACTCAACTCAACCCCATAAAAATGAAATAAATATCATCTTAAATATCAGTAACACTATGAATTAATACACCATAGAATTTAATCAACTGGAGTGATAAAATATGAAAAATTATCATGTGTTAATAATGATATTTGATTATTATTTGCAGCACATAAGAAAAAGAAAATTGCAATATGATCATAATTTTTCTCTCAAACCAATACAAAATTTAAAACAAAAAAACATAGGATATTTAAAATTTTTTAAAGCATAAATTAGAAACCAAATTTGATCAGTAGGATTAATATAATGAGGGAGTCATGACTATTAGTGCCTAATATTAAAGCAATCAAGCCTCTACCAGGTCCTCCTTTTGATGACGTTTGAGTGTGTTATTTAGCTTAGTCCATTTTGATATCATATTAGAATATGTGTATGAGTGTATCCAATATTAAACCAATTGATTATAGGCGGAGGAGCCCAAGAGAGTTTCATCCACTTTTATATTCAAAACTAGTTCAAGCATTCACGAACTATAATTAAAAACCACCACTTTCACCACCGCCGCCACTGTCCAAACAGAGATGTAACCAAGGAAAATTGTCATTCGTTAGCATCCGCTTAAGAAACTTCATTCACTTTTATGTTGAAACAAATGATGTGTTTTAGATGAGATCCTTAACGTATAACCCAACAATATGCAACAATAAAATGTCAAGTGTTGAGGTAGACATGGTTCGCCAGTTTCCACTAATGACAAATTTTGTATTTGAATCATCACTACTGTGTTGGATTTCTAATCCAATTTTATATGACTTTCATACACAACTTCAACCAACACAATACTATATGAAACAAACTGGGGGAAAAATATCTCTACTCAAATCACAATTAGCAAGCATCATTGGACTTGTCCCAACCATCTCATTTTCCCAACATCATATGTAGTATTACACTATTCTAATCCAATACATGCATTGGGAAAAAAGAACGGTATAATAACATTTATGATAATAATTTAAGAATATCATAACTTTAAACAAAATCACTCACCAGACGATGTTTTGTAGTAAACTAGGAAAATCATAGTGCACAACTCAAATCTAAAATCAATAAAATTTCTCGGGCACAATAATATAATATAAAACTCAAGCTCTCAGATGATTGTTGTTCAGATTCGCAATCAATTCATCTCCACTTTTGGAACCGAGAATGCTTGTTTTGCACCAAAATATTTTAGTCTCATTCACCAATATTCTCAAATATCTTAGTCTTTCTTGTAAAAAAATTTAAATGAAATTTGGTGTATAGGTTCAAAGATAAATGTCAAGTAAAATTACCTTTAATTTTTTATTATGCAAGACCATCATGTTCATTAATTAATCCCTGTCTAATTGTTACATGTCTTACTATAAACAACAATGGCAAATTTTATACTACATCTCAAAGAATATTTTTGTTAGTGCTATCCCTTCCAACAACTCCCTTCCCATCATGTTATCTATTCTCGCAAATCTTCCTCCAACATGGTTAGTGTTATCTATTCTCGCCAAAAAATTCTCTATTACCATAGCAGGAGCCTTATCTTGGCCTTGGTTTAATTGCCTCAACTTCAGTTTCTCCTGCAATAACAAGTATAAGTTAATGATTACATTAATGTATATTATAAATTTGTTGATCTTTTATTTTCTTTGACACCATTTTTGTTACAAATTCAAGGAGGGTGATTCACAAAAACTATAGGGGAGCAATTCATTGTGGGATATCTAAGGTTCACTGCCGTCAGAGTTGAAGATCCTCATAGATCGAGTAATCAGTGCCGTTGAGCCCTGACATCGCAAATATCACACCATCGACACCAATGCCAAAGTTGCGATTGCAGATCTTCATCGCTTGCTCGGGAGTAACCCAAGGTTCCAATGAGTACCTGTTATCCACCTTGGTTGAAAAAACCCATTTACAAACTAGATTCAACAAAACCTAAATTGATTGTTCATGTATGCAATTCAACAAATGGAATGAAGGAAGTGTAAAAACTAATCATGCTACGGGATACCAAATATAAATTAGGAAGGGACTATTAAAAATAATAATATAAGAAAAAATAACTTCCCTTCTTTGCCCTTACCCTCAAAAATGATTTCAACAGTACCGTACCACATGGAGTTGTCAAAATTGTCCATGGACTTACCGACGGTATTGACAGCCGACTCGTGCGCCGGAAAAGCACCATGATAGTACAAATGGGAGATTTCTTAACAATGAACCCACTAATTTTGTACTACTAGCGGCATTGTTATTACTATGACCAATAAATCCTAACAGAGAGGATAATGTATAATCTTAGCATGGATTCTAACCATTATTCCTAGGACATGCATAAACCCATGTTGGAAGTGCACTTATATAGCTACTTTGGTGATATATATATTACATGTCTCAGGGTGCACAACCTGCTTTCAAATTAGGGCCTAGTTGTGTTGCATTCAATTGAACAAGAAATTGATTGTGACTAAATGTCTGGTCTTATCAAATTATTCTATAAATTGAGTACATGAGGTAAATAAACTACATATATAAAGTTGCTGATGGAAGACGCATGCATGCCTGCTCTATATAAGATACACTTGTGTATATTGAGTGGTGACATGCAATTAGTACCCATATAGTCGCTCTTAATGCATGTACCACTTTAATAAGAATTAATTACAGAATGTCAAAGGTAAAACTGTCATTGGAAGTATATAAATAAACATAATAATGCTATATCAACTATTGAAAAAATTATTGCTAAGGTAAACAAGTTATTATACTTCTTATCAATGGTACATTGTATGGTAATCCAATACTCATGGCAATATTGAAACAAAAACATAGAAAATGACATGATTTTGATTCAAAAAGCATGACTTCAGTGAGCTAATTTTGGGAGGAGTTTATGTCAATGATAATTTATTTAATTTGACTGAATCTCCTAATTGGTGATTCAACTTCTACCAAAACATTTTTATAATATTGTACAACTAAGTTCAACATTTTGGACAACAAAACATATTAAATAACATATAAGTAATCACCCCATGAAAGTGTGCATAGTACGGATGATGTTTGTTAGGTGATCCTTAACAAATGACGGTTTAACCCATACGTTTACGAACGCCACCACCGTGCCAAACGGGGCCGTAGTTTTTGATAATGTGGTTCAAAAAACTTCTTTGTGTGCACATCATTTGATATGTACGTTCATATTTTTGTAATAAAGAAAATTAGATTGGTTACTTCTGTTCATGCATTTATTTTTTCTCCTTCAGGTTTGCACTAAGTGTTTTTTGAAAATTTCCTCATTTGTTCTAGATTATCACCCCATTAAATACATTAGCCTTTTTTTAGGTTTTTATTTCCCCTTTAACGTCTGCTGGATGTCCCCCATAATGTTTGTGATTTTATATCCAGGATGGAGGCATACATTTATTGGAATACAGGGGTATGCATAAATAATCATATTAAGGATCCGTTTCGGGGGACTTATTTTCACCGGTCAAGCGGTTATGACTACATGAACTGAACCTTAATTTTGGTCTGGTTCATGCAGTCGTAACCGCTTGACCGGTGAAAATAAATCCCCCCAAATGGAGCCTTCATTTCCTTCAATTCTACAGGTTGTTATTCTAATCTTAACTATGTATGGAACGTCAGCAACCTGTCTCAATGCAAACTTTAGTGTTGCAACACAGTATGATAATGCTCAGATAATTATAGTTTAATACTTTGCTTAATCATGTCAGAATGTTTTGGGTTCTTGTGTTTCCACCCATTTCTTATTAAAGAAAGCATAATTAAATGCAGCGGATTGATTAAAATGACATCTAGCAGAAATTCATAAATCCACATGAATGTGATGGGATAAACATTATCAAATGAAATCTTCCAATATTATTATAAACTATCATAGAAAAAATTTCAAACAAGTTTGATCATACCTTTGAAGTGATCAATGGAGAAAATCACCTCCGTGGAGATAGACGGGAACAAGGGGAATGCTGTCGACGTGAATAAAGGGTGCCATCAGGATCCGTAGGGTGCATTGCTGCCAGAATCCCGCCACTATTTGGAAAATACCGTGCCCAAAAATCATATTCGTGAGTGTAACAAATCTATCACAAAGCATTTCACTAAAGTCGTTATTCCTTTTTCGAGGACGTGTTTTTTTGTGTCCGATGAATCAAACCAAAATGAAACCCAAACAACCACAAGCTAATTTGCAAGAAATAATTTATGGCTTAACAGAAATCAAAAGCAATTAAAACATAGAGGTAAGCTTATGATTATTCATTTTTGAAATAAAAAATAATAAGAACGTAGAGGCAAGCTTATGATTATTCATTTGGACATATAAATTAAACACAACTGAATTAAAGCAAAGATACCTCAAGACTATATAAGAGGATTAGGTCCCTTTTGAGCACGTGTTGCACAGGAGAGAAAGTTTCCTTGTGCGGCTAAATCGTGTTTTCGAACAAGAAGTCGGAGAGGGAGAGATAGGAGAGGCGGTAATCAATTGCCGATTTACGGAATAGTAAAGTCATCGTCGACGTCAACCGGAGAGGCGGTAATCAATTGCCGATTGTTGGGCTCACCTGCACGGTCCTGTCTTTCTATTTTCATTGGTTCAGTTTCCTCTTTGGGGGCTCCCGAAGCTTGTGGCTTTGATGCGTGAAGTAGGTCCATTTGAGCTCACGTGTACTCGGTCTGAGTCTTGCTTATTTGACTTAGAAATTTCAGGGGAACCCCATCAATACCTCTTATTTTTCTAGAACATATATGGTTGTATTAGCCATTTGCATCTCTCGCCCCCTTTGCATCTCTCGCTTTTACAAGATACCAACATAGAAGAGTATAAACATCTTAATGTACTCCCAATAACATTGAACAAAACACTAAAACAAACAGAGTTATGATAATGAGAGAAGAGTATTACCATCCCATTTGAAATCATTCTAGTAGTGGTATATCCCCATGCCCAAGCCCCAATTCCATGACTGGAGACCCTGAAATCATAACCTACAAGTTTCACTTTTTGTTAATGTGATTAAAGTTTGCTCATACTTAATATTTCAACACCATTTATATCTAGGAAGACAAAATAAATGATCAAAGTCCTAGCAATATTTGTTGGCTGGAAAAAGCTCAAATTGGACCCAGAGTTATTTCCTCCAAGGTGGACATCAGCTTAAAAGACCCTATAAGATGTGTATTCTTTATGTAGATACAAATCTAGTGGTTTTAAAAATTTGGATCTACAGAAAATTTTGGAGGTCGGGTGAACAAACAAACCTAGTTCAAAGTCTGAAATAGAGCCATTTTGGTTAGAAAACATATGAAAAACCTCCAAATCCATCCAACAAAGTTAAGAAAAATGGTAATGTGCAACCAGGTAGAGTTTATCTATTGTGTTAGGTGTTTATAAATGTTTGCTAGGACCGAGAGCTCTCTCACGTGTGCAGGAAAACCAAGTGACTATTGGACCTTATGCTCATGGAAATCTTTATCTATATCTAAATAAATACTAATTGATCAATAAGAGAAATATGATTATAAAATGCATCAATCTACATGAAAAAAAGGTTGCCCGATAGTTCACCCATCTTGGAAAGCATCCTGCATGCTGTTATCAGTGCTTTCCCACATTTCCTGCTCCTTCCTCAATATACCGGCAACACCAACCGCTGCTACTCTCGCAGTGCTCGACGTCTCTCCGGGACTGGAAGCCCTCCTGTCCCTGATCAGCATTTGATTTCAAAGCTCTGTCCATTTGAAGTTTGGCTGCACTTTAACAAAACATTGTTTTTCTGTAGCTTCTGAAAATTGCACTATTTTGGGAGATCTGCCAAACTTGAAGAGGAGCGGGCTGGCGATTGGTTACGGGATGTGGTGGATGAGGTGGCTGGGAAACAGGATCAAGAGTTTGGAGGTGCAGGATCGAGAGTCGGGGTGGCGGCGACGCATCTTGGAGTGGGGCGCTAGATCGCGACTGAAAGTAGCAGGTTGTGAGAGATCGGGGAGGAGATTTGGGAGCGTCGAAATTGTGAAAGAAGAAAAATAAGAGGAAGGAGAGAGGAGGAAGAGGAAGAGAAGAAGAAGAGGGAGGTACCTAGCGGCGTCAGAGAATGCCTCATCTTCATCGACAAACTCCATACGCAATGCTGGAGATGAATGGAAAGAGTGAAGAAACTCTAGCGGGAAGCTTGGGTATCGGGTATATAGTGAGAAAGAATAGCTGCCGGGTTCCTGTTTTTGTGAGGAGGTGGGAGGGTATTTTTGGAAGATGGAATCTTCAGTCCGATTCAGTCAGACTGAAGTGAGGCCCCGACCGGGGGGGGGGGGGTCGAGCCATGGTCCCAAGTAGAGAGTGTGTGCATGCGGGGTTTGAGAGTATGCGCGCGCGGGGTTTTGTTCTTGTATTATAAATCTGGCAATGGGTACTTTGTGATTGGTCTGAGTAGTCGACCTCTCAGGTCTCCCCCGCTCGGTCTATTAATTGAATGGGACTATTTCCTGGTGTCCAGGGTGATGTGCTGCTCACTAAAGGTAACCCTATTCCGCCAGTGGTTGTAAATTATCTTAAATGATCCTCTCTATGGTCGACTCACACCCAACCATGCATGCTGCTTGCCTAAAGTTTAAGGTAGGGGTGGGGGGTCTAAGAAAAAAATTTGGTATGTATACGTACCTATCATGTGATATTATGACAAAAGATAGGGCACAATGGAGACAAAAAAAATCATATAACCGACCCCACTATAGTGGAATAAAGGCTTGAGTGTTGTTGTTATATGTATCTATTATCTCATACATTTATAAATACTATTTTTCAATGTCGAGGGTACCGCCTTTTCCCTCTCATTATTTTTATGCTTCCATCCTTATCCATTTGAAATGACGACAAATGTCTGGAGAAAAGATGACCTAACCAGCGGCGAGCGAGCTCCCTACATCATAACTACCGTAAATAGCAGACACTGAGCATCCAGACCGTCGACATTGCACATCGGTGTCACACCGAATGTGTATATCATGGAATTGCACATCGAAAACGAGCTCTGTAACTCCGACCCGCCAAAAAAACTTCCAAAACTCTGTCTTAAGTGCAGGTCTTGTAAGTTATTTTTGTATACCTTCCATGTTTTTGTTCCTGTTTATTTTCAAATAGCTGAAAACTCACAAGATTAGCATTGGATTTTGAAGCTTATGTGATGATGATGACAGGTGCCTAGGGAGGAAGTAACTTCCCGCCCACCAGAATATTAGATTACGATTTGACATCTGGGAATTGGAATGAGGAGGAGAAGACTACCTCTTCAGCGAATGAAAAGTTGTACAACGTAAGATACTGTCGTATTATAACTGTATAATGAAAAATACGATCATATTTATAAATAATACAATCTCTATTCTAAAGTATCCGTCTGTATCTTCTACAATGTGTTTACAGGGGAACAAGGCGTAAGTATTATTTCCCACAGTTCATTCTGATGAGTGGGCATACAAAATGTACTCGGAATATGCACGTAGATGCAATTTTAGTGTGCGAAAACAACATGTGTTTTACTGGACTCATACTTGGGCCATCAAGGGTCGAGAGTTTTTAGGTTCGAAGCGGGGTTTAAAGTTGAGAAGTTGGAGAGGAAATTCCACTATCGCGATACTCAGACAGGTTACTTAGTTTGCTTACACTTCATTACCGACAAAGAGGGTAAGAACTGGAAGATAATAAAATTCATTGAAGAGTACAATCATCCTTTGACATTACCAAAAGATGCACATTTATTGAGATCACATCGCCATGTATCTGACAGTCAAACTGGTTTTATTAAGAATATGACAGGAGTTGGGATACGAACGATTGACACGTTTAACCTCATGGCAGAAGAAGTTGGAGGTGCTCATAATGTAGAGTTCACAAAAGTGGATGCTTATAACTTTGTGAATTGAGAAAGAGGAGCACTCATCGAAATTGAAGATGCAATTTGATTATAGGAAATATTTAAGGAGAGGCAATTGGTTGATAACATGTTCTCTTTTGATATACAAATAGATGAAATGAACCGCCTGAAAAATTTCTTTTAGATTGACGGCCCAGGAAATTTGGATTACGAATATTTTTGCGATGTCCTCATTTTTGATACTACTTACAGGTTGAACAGATATAATTTGGCATGCACTCCTTTTATAGTAGTGAACCATCACTAGCAGAATGTTTTTGTTGGTTGCGCATTTGTAGCACATGAGACGATAACACCTTTTTGTTGGGTATTTGATTTTTTTTTAAAATTTGTTGGAGGTAAGCAACCCACTACCATTTTTACGGATCAAGATCATGTAATGCCAGTTGCTATTGATAGGGTTTTTAGTACTACTCAACATCGCTTGTGTCAATAACATATTTCGAAAAAAAGAATCTTCTAAGGTACCAACTTTCAACCAAGATAAGCACACTAAATTTCTATTTTTTTACTTGCATGAGTAAATGTGACACTGAAATGGAGTTTGGGGTAATTTGGAAGGAAATGTTAAACAAAGGAGATTTGCAAGAAAATTAATGGTTAAATGATCTTTACAACCTTAGAATGAGGTGGTCTACTGTCTTTAATAAGAAAATATTGGATCTTGGCATTTTATCTACACAACGCAGCAAATCGTCTAATAATCGCTTTAAGCCCACACATTTATTAGTTGAATGTTTCCTTGGAATGGAGAAATTGATTTATGATTGGCGAAGGAGTGAACATGATGAGGACTTCAAATGTAAATAATGTACAATCACTCTAAAATTTAAAAATTGCCCTATATTTAAGCAAATGTCAAAGATTTATACTCAAAAAATCTATTTAATATTTGAACAAGCTTTTATGGAGGGTGCTGTGGGTTTGGTAGTAGAAAAGAAAATTCGATATGACCTTGATACGGTCGTATACCAGACACATCTTAGTGATGCAGGTGGCGTTGATATGCATTGGGGTGTGACAATAGATACTAAGAGCAATGTTATAGAATGCTCTTGTAGTGGTTTTGAAACGAAGGGCTTAATGTGTAAGCATGCATTGCACATATATAATATTCATAATGTTAGGGTTATCTAAGCAAATTACATTCTGACAAGATTTACAATGCAATCTAAGAAGCGAGTCAATGTTATAATGCCGCCAACCACAAATCAGTATGAGTCAAATGTAATTTTTAGAAATCAAATTATATGCTATACATATGATTTATGTTAAAGAATAGAAAATCGTCAACTAGGATAAGATAACCATGTGAATATAATGAATGATGATGGTCAAATATTAGATGATATGGCTGACAATGATGAGAAAAAGAAAATGGGTTTGTTGACTACGTACAGATGTCCAAAGGCGCTCTGAAAGATCCACCATCAATGCGGCCAAAAGGAGCACCGAACACACGTATGAAAAATTATTGGGAGTCCACCTCCAAAAAACAAAGTACGTATATGTAACTTATTTTTATTTGCACTAAAAATCTATAGAATCAACATTACTCTCTTTATTTAATCAAGCAGGAAGGTCTCGAGCAGCTAAGGGAAGGTGTTTGGCTACTATAGATGTTACAGAGCCGCCAAAGGAGCATAATTTCATGGACATTACTTGCGAGAGCAATAGCAACTCAAACCCCACCCCACTCAATAGTGATATGATCGAAGATTTGACATTAATTTACGAATTTTCTATTAATGTATTAGACTTTTCATGTATTCCCGATGTATTCAAGTGGTGAAATATTTGCTATTTATGTTTGTAAAATTTATTATGTTTTTAAGCAACCCGGCCTTAAGTATTAAATGATTAAATAAAGGATTGGGTCAAAAGGAAATACGGATGTACTAAAAACCTTTATGACAGTATTTGCATTTTATCTATATAGGATACTGCAGTATCTGCATTGTATCTAGTCCAAAATACTATAAATATGCAAATATTACTAGTGAACATGGCATTTAATGGCATAAAATGTCTAGCTAGAGTAAATAAAAATTTAGACCATATAAGCAAAACTGATAGAATATTAATGTTTTTACAAATTTTTCATGTATTCCAGAAGTTCATTTGAATTGCATTCATTATGGATTTAACAAAAACTACAAGCTTTATATAAAACAAAATCTAGTGCATAATTAACAGATTCAGATTGTCTAAATGTACAATACATGCACTTATAACATACTTTTCACAAATTTCGACAAAATAAAGCTCTAGAAAACATAGATACGACCGTATTTGCACTACATCCTGTCCTAATAGTAATTACAAAATCCAACATGCAGTTACTGTTGGGTTTCTTTGAGAGACGCATCACATGTGCATAACATAATTAGGAATCAAGAAAACCCAAAGAGAAATGAATCTTGCGATGAACATTGATCAAGAAATAGAAAACAACTTTAGATAAAAGTATAGCTTAGTGGGATTGATTCACTACTCAAACCAAGGTGCTCCAAGGAAATCCGACGAACATTTACGACTGGAGTTCCGAGCATAGAAGTATATCAATGCCTCTATGGGTATCTACACGAGCAAGAGGAAACCTTAGAGTCTTGTCACACAAGATCCAGGTTGGAAGAAGGAATGCCCTTAATGTCTCCATAAATTGCTAGATCCATTAAAGGAGAGGCGGCAGTAACGAAGACGAATCTTAGGAAACACTTTACCGGCGATGAAAACAGATCAGAATGGTCGACGACACGGAGCAGTAACTGTGATTTCTAGGTTGCGAAACAGTTCTATTGGGAAAAGGAAGTCGCCACACTCTCGATCTAGATCAATTAGGTTAAGCACATCCAGAGATAATATTTATCTCATCTATATATAACGAAACAGTCGTTACCCGCAGGCCAGACCAAAAATGGATTTAAGGAATCAAATCGGAGTTAAAAGCATTCGTCGAGATGATGTGTGTATATACGATGAATCAAGGATCCATTCGTCGAGAAAATATGAGAAAACTCGACGAATTCAGATAGATCAATTAATCAAAACATCAAGAGAATACTCAGCAAATGTAAGTCCAATTCATCGAAATGTCAAGAGAATACTTGACGAATCCAAGTCTAATTCGTCGAAATGTTAAGAGTGCTCTCGACGAATTGAAGTTCAATTCGTCGAAATGACAAGAGAGCTCTTGACGAATTTAGACAGATTCCTCGAAACATCAAGATACCTTTTCGACGAATTACCCTTGAGTCTTATGATAACTCACCTTGTCATCTATATTCACAATATAGGTCAGGGGCTAAAAAACCTCCAAATCCATAATGTCATAGGCTTGACCTTTTTACTCATACCATATATGAGCAATGCCAGCACAAACCTTTTTAACTTCTCCTATACTCTTATGTGCGACCCCATAGGCCTGTATTGCGTTGGCAGTGAGATTACCTGTTTGACCACTTCTAGACCACAATGGTAACACTAACAGTTATAGATGAATATATAAAGAACTTGAAAGGTCTTAAGCTTAAGGCAGCTTGCAACCTAGGGGGGGTGAATAAGTTTTCTTTTTCTTTTGATATCTTTTAGTTTCTTCCTTTAATGCTTAGTGAGTTGGCAGTAATTTGCTTTCAAGTACCTGTAAAAACAGAACACCACAGAAAAGCACACAATGATTTATAGTGGTTCCCCAACTTTTAGGTACATACACTCTCCTCCCACCTTGCTAACTTCCTATTAGTCAAGGCACTTCTCCAAAACAATTCTCCACAGAGCTTATACCTCAGATCCCTCAAGATCTCTCAGTCTCCTCCAAGAATTACAGTTCAGCCACAAGGGCCTGAAACTCAGTGAACAGCTGATCACCTACCTCAGGCTGTTAAGCCCTACACTCAGGCTGGGAGGACAACCCTATCTCAGATCCACATGGGATCCTACACTCAGAGAGCAGCACTCTCCTACAACTCAGGCAAGGTGCCCTACCTCAGGCTAGTGGTACTACAACTTAGATCCAGTTAGATCTTATAACTCAGAGAGCTTCACTCTCCTACTACTCAGGGAAACTTGCCCTACCTCAGGCCATAGGCCCTACAAATCAGATCTAGATGGATCCTACTAGAGTGAAATATATTAATATCTATCATAGAGAAATTTCTCTGTGACAACACTTTGAGCTGAGTTATCTCAGCTCAAACTTTCTTCACAGCTACAAGGATCTTGAGCTGGAAGTAACTAGTAGTAAACTACTTTGCTTCCTCTTCCTTCTTAGGACAGAGTCAGCTACTTTATTCTTCCTTCTTCTCAGCTTCAGAAGTAGATCTTTAGGTTTGGGCTTGCTGAACTGAGAAGCAACTTGATCTACAGAGACTTCTCCCTTGTTTCTACTACTCCCTCAGAAGGAAAGCCTTTTGATCTTATTGGTGTCGATGAAGAAGAAACACAACAACCTTTTTGAAAATAATAAAACCCTAAAAGTTTTCTTGTGTCTTGGCCCATCTATTCCTTTTATAGTTCGCCGATCAACGACTTTTGGAGATCAGTGGGCCCACCTGCAGCTTCCAGCTGTACCTTGCTTTAACAGAAGAAGACGTACAGTAGCTTCTCAGCATAGTTTATCGTGTTTTGTAGCTTCTTCGCACTTGATTTGAAATCAGTTGACTTTGTAAATTTTGCTGACGTCAGCACCTGTGGAATTAGCCAAAATCGAGCATCAGTAGAATAGGCGTTGAGTGAATGAGCTTCACTCAATGCCAAAGTACATAGATAGAATTTTGTCTAACTACGCGTTGACAGCATTGAGTGAGCAAGCCTCACTTAACGCTTTTTGCCTTAACCATTTCTGCAGCCTTTTCTGCATGCTTGTCATTGAGAGAGTTGAGTGAGCACACCTCACTCAACGTCTTGTGCCTTAGCTTATTCATTCTGTAAAATAGGCGTTGAGAGCATTGAGTGAGCTTGACTCTGTTCGATGAATTCAGAACTCAGTTCGACGAACTCAAAGCTCTGCTCGACAAAAGCAAAAACAATCAACGCATTTGGACTTAGCCAAATTTCGGTGTCAAGAAGAATACTTCCTTCGAGAATTAGCCAACGTAATATCACATGGTGTTGAGTGAGCTTGCCTCACTCAATGCCTGTAAACTTAGAAAATATTCACAGTTTTCCTGTGGTGTTTACTTACTGAGTTATACTCAACGATTATGAGGCTATGTCGTTGAGTGAGTGATCTTCACTCCACGCCTGTGGACTTAGCCACATTTTTGCTCACTTCTACTTAGGCTATTACGGCATTAGCCTGTCTCAGATCCTTTTGCTGAATGGCATTGTGTAACGTCCCTCAGACTTTTAGACCCCTAAGATGGTTTTGTCACGGCCCGGTCATGACAAAACCCTAGGAAGCACTAAAGGGTTTGGGTGAACATATGAATTAGGGTGGAAACCACCTTGGTCTGCTTATAGCACATCCTCATCGCCAGACCTAGGGTTGTACCTTAGGGATTTAACTTGACCCCAAAACCCCACCACAACACCCCTAACCCCTTAGGAGGTCAATGGGTCACCAAGGAACCATTGGGGTCAACCCAAAAGGTCAATTTGACAAAGGTCAACTCCACCCTAGAATTTGGTCAAACTAGCTCAAAAAGGCTAACTAAGGCTCAAACACAAAACCACCTTGAGGTGCAAATAGTGAGTTGCAGTTACCATGAAATTTTGAAAACATTTGGCCTCCGGTTGATATAGAAACTGTCAAATTCATCGAACGAAATTCGTCGAACGAAGTTTGACGAATGGAATAAATTCGTCGAATGAAGCTTAACTAACGGAGGAAAATTCGTCGAACGGGGCAAATTCGTTAAATAGAGTTCGACGAACGGGTTTTATTCATCGAACGAAATTCGTCGAACGGAGTTCGATGAATGGAATAAATTTGTCGAATGAAGTTTGACTAACGAAGAAAATTCATCGAACAGAGCAAGTTCATCAAACAGAGTTCGACGAATGGAGCAAATTTGTCGAATAGAGTTTGACGAACGGGTTATATTCGTCGAACGGGGTTCGACGAATGGGGTTCGACGAATGGGGTTCGACGAACGGAGCAAGTTCATCGAACGGAGTCCGTCGAATGGAGCAAATTCGTCGAGCTGGGTGTCAGAGTGTGTCGAACTGGGCTCGGGGCATTGAGTGCGTTGAGTGAACTCAATGCCATGAGCTGATTGGCGTTGAGTGCACTCAACGCCATTTTACTTAGGAAGATTTTGGCTCGGGGCATTGAGTGCGTTAAGCTCACTCAACGCCATAGATTATTTGGCATTGAGTGAGTTGAGCTCACTCAACGCCATTATACTTAGAATGTTTTCTGGCTCGGGGCGTTGAGTGCGTTAAGCACTCAACGCCATAGATTGATTGGCATTGAGTGAGTTGAGCTCACTCAACGCCATTTTATTTAGAAAGATTTCTAGCCGATTTCGACGTTGAGTGTGGTGTCATGACTTAACGCCATAGACGGATTGGCGTTGAGTGAGTTGAGCTCACTCAATTCAATTTTTCTTGGAAATAGTTCAGACCGATTTAGGCATTGAGTGTGGTGGCTTGACTCAATGCCGCGTTGAGTGGTCTCAATGCACTCAACACTTTTGGACTTGGAATTTTTGGCTACTATAGGCATTGAGTTTGTTGACTACACTCAATGCTTTTGCTTTAGAGGAATTCTCGGCCCAGTTTGCTGGTTCTTATTAACAGACAGAACCGGGTTTTCGGTAATTGTGCCAAAATGACTTAATTGGCTCCGATCCTTTCAATAGGACTTATTTAATACAATAATAAGTGGTCCAGCTATAGGGTGCCACGTGAAATATGATTTATCCCTAATTACAATTAAATGGAGAGAGAGGAAGTTACCATTCATGGTGTTTGAATGCCCTTCACCCCTCATCCCTCTCCCAACCGAAGGAGATTCATCTCCCCTCATCAATTAGAGTAAATCAAGGGACTTTCCATGCCCTTTTAGTGACGGGGTGCAGTGAACCCACATAACCGAAAAAGCCCCTTTATGGCCATTAATGGCCATTGAAGATTGACCCCCTTCCCCAATTGGTTATTTTAAAAGCTTCACAGGGCGGAGAGGAGCCGTTTCCACTCTCTCCCTGAAGAAATCGAAGCCCTTCACTGTACAGTTGTAGAGCACCAAAAATCTCGGTGGTCGGAAATGGTGCGGAGGCAAAGCACTCGTATTCAAGCCGCAAACAAGGTCCTCCTCTACTCCTTCTTCATGGGTTAGATCTTAGGAATCTTTAGAGATAAGAATCAGGCTCAGTTGAGCCGATTCCAAGCTTCAAATTCCATGAATTTTCGGATTTGAACTTCCTCTCGGGTTTGCTGGAAACTGCCCCTCCGACGGCCGTGCCGCCGCTCGGCGATAGCCCCCACCTCAACAGAGGTGGTGGTGGTGGTGGCCGACCAGGGAGGTGGCCGGATGGCCGGCAAATGGACTTGAAAGTGATCTAGTTCGGGCTAATTGCAGCCATTGGCTGGAGGAAGAAGAAATTTAGGGCCCGTCGATTCTGCTTTAAGATCAGTGCAAGATTTAATATATTAAATTTTATTTATGTATATTCTGTTATATTATTTCACCTGTTTAGGAATTTAAATTAAAAATACTTCGAGGCCTTTTTTGAAAAGGTGGTCAACATGAAACTTGTAGCCCTGTGAGTCTAGTTTAGTTTAAAATTTATTTGAACAAATTTAAAGTTCAGGTCAGACCATATCACTCATTTTGGTGAGGTCTATACTTAGGGTTGATCAGATATTGTTTGGGGTGCCCCCATCAATCTTGACCTCGAAATGACTTGAAATTTGGAGCATGAATCGTTCATGTCTAGATCTATAACATATCTAAAAATGGGAATTTTTGAAAAAACTTTTTCCTCAGTTTTGGAAATCATTTCATTTTTCATGAATGGTTTAATTAAAGGATCTAATTACCTACAAATCCTCCCAAATTTTTGTGAGTGTTCCTTGGAGTCAACATAGGACTCTGTATAAAATTTCATCCCATTTGGAGATGATTTGGTTTGGAACTTGGTAAAGCCTAGCCTAGGCCAAAAAAGGTTAATTAGGTTAAAATGTCCCTTGTGGTATTGAGTGACCAAATCACCTCAACAGAGGTTAAAACTTGGGCCACTGATTTGTTATGACATTAAACATCCTCACATGGAGTTTGGGGTGGATTGGGATGGATTTGCCCTAGGACCCTAGTTCAAACCCTAAGGTTGAACTTTGAGGGTTTTAGAAGGACGTGGTGTGATATGTCCTTATATGGACTTGGAGTTTTGTCCATGAGGTCATAGGGTGGTGAATAGCCCTAGAAGGAATTTGGTGACATTTAGACTTAGGCACACAACTTAAATCAATTGGGATTTTTTAGGCCTATACCTTTTTTAGAAAGTTTGAAGGGTCATATGACCTTGGATCCTTATCAAATTTTAGTAGAAGAGTTTTTATAACAATATGAGTCTCTTAAATTTATTGTAGGATATTTGGAAGACATTAGCTCATCATTGTAGTTATAACCTTTATGTTTCTCCTATGGAAGATTTTGATAAAATCATGGTTAAACTAATTTATAATGTTATGAAACTTAGTCAGTGATGATTTATGATTATATTGAAGTCCTGGTAATTTTTGGATAATATTTTGAGGTACTTCTCTTTTTAATTCTATTTATTATATTTATCTTAAATTAATTATTTAGGGGCTAATAATTTTATGAAAGTTTGTGAAACTTGGTATTCTATGTTATTTTGGCATCATATAGTGATCATAATTTTTGGAAGGCCATAACTTAAGGAAATCTAATACTTCATGTTCAAACCATTCGTGGCCTAATTTTGGGGAAAATTTAATAAATGCTAAATTAATAAGGAAAATTACAAGTTTCTGGATTTAGTCTATATATGTCATGATAGACCCCCAGTAATAATTCTAGGGTATTTGGAAGAATATTTGAAGGGGTCACCCCTCATGCTCATCATACAGCTTAGGTTAGTCTGCATTTAGTAAAACTGTAAAAACTGTGATGACATGTGGAATGGGCATAGGGAGATGAGGTTAATAGTTTAATGATTTGGTATGGTGAAAAAGAGAGCTTCATTAGGAGTCATGATGAGGAGAGTGTTTGGTAGACTAGTGTTAAGAGGTGCTTGGGATTGGCGAAAGATCATCTTTCCTGTGGAGAGAGAGAGAGAGTAAAAATACACTAGGTTAGATTCAGTGTAATATAAAAAGGGATCGGGAATTGAGTAATAACCAATAATAGTAAGTGCCTTACGAAAAGCAATGATGGGCTTCAACTACCATCATAGTTTCTAGTGCCCTGTGAGAGCCCTCACCGGGAATGCCTTGGGCAGTCCGAGATTAACGTAAGCCGTAAGTCTAATGGATTACAAGAGTAATTAGAAATACTTTAGGATTACACCTACACTCACACTCCCCAGTGTTGTGAGAGTTAGTTTGGGTCTCACGAGCGGTTGGCTCGGTGGTTTTGTTGATGGACAGGTTAACCCAACGAGTCAATGGCTCGGTAGATATTTGTGATGGATGGGATAGTCCGGGGAGCCTTGGCTCAGTGGGGAAACACATTAATATTGCATGTGAATAAAATATAAGGTGGTGGGTCTTCGGTATTGGAGAGTCATCACACCGACACCAATACGCTGACTTAGCAAGTGTGGTTTAGCACTTAGCCAAATAAAGACCGGTGCGCCAGCCGACAAGAGTATGCAAGAGCTCCGCTTAGTGCACCCGAGTTGAGGCGTACGATAGGTCTGACTAGTAGTGCTGATACAAGTTTAGAGGTGTGTGAGGCCCAACCCACCTCTTCCGTCTGCCACTATGGAGGTATCATGGGATATTAGGCTCCAAAAAGAGGGAACTAAAGGTCCGTGTGCACAGAGTCGGGTGCGTATGTTGCACTTGCATGTTCAAATAATAGAATACTTGCATGCCAAAGCATAATCATTCCATATAACCATTGACATCTATTGTATAAATTGTTATGGGACACTTTATACAATAGGCCTTGCAAAACGACCCCTTGGTCTATAAGTTTGTATGGGCATTCCTATAGGTCATGGTTACTTACTTAGTTTATCTTCTTGTACTTTTACTTGATCACCTTATTCATGTGTATACTTATATTGCCTACTTATTATCTACTTACTTACACTTGCTGTGGTTTTATACTCATGATAGACTTGTTCTGCCATCACCTGCTTACTTTTATTACTCTCCACCTTACATACCTTCCATTTCCTCCTCCCCGCTCGGTGCTTCGGAGCCATTGGGGGAGGGGTGGAGGATGATAGGACTTTGTCTTTTAGACTAACGGTCGTTGAACAAATCATTTTAGGGGATCGTGAAGCCGAACCAAGAGATGCAGCCCCAAAGGTCGGTGCGCTTGGAGACAGGACAGTATAACATGAGAGTTCAGGAAACAGGGACAGTGAGTCCCGATTATTAGTAATTACTATAGATTTGCTTCCGCGTTGAGTGACTTATAGTGAGGATCATGATGTATTGGGCAGGAGCCCTATTATAAGTACTTTGCTTTATCATTACTGTGAACTCTACCTTTGTGGAGATTTATTTTATGTTCATGTGATTTCTAGTGGACCAATATTTGAGTTTACTTTACTCTTTGTACTTACTCTTCTCTTCTGCGATTGGTATGGCCGGCAGGATCGGCGTTTTGTAGTGATGACCTTCCCAGGTGTGTTGGTGTCACCACAAAGCGGCAGTTCTTGGCATAAGACCCTGTTGGTTTAAAAGGAAAAAATGGGGTCTTACATGTTGAGTGAGTTAACTTCACTCAACGCCTGTGGACTTAGCCATATTCTCAGCTTACCATAACTTTGGCTTTGACTGTATAGGCTTCACTCAGCGCTATAAGTCATCTGAAGTTGAGTGAGTAGCCTCCACTCAATGCCTGTGGACTTAGACAGATTTCTGTCAGTCCACCACTTAGGTAAGTGTTTAACTGACTTAGCCATTTAGGCTACCTACCCCATCATTATTACTAGGACAACCATATATATATGATTGACAAGATTGACTTCCTCAAATGTAGGACATTATGGGCAATGGACCCAACAATCTCCCCCCTATTTGAGAAAGTCAAAACTCTTAAACATGTGAGTCAATGACATACACAGTGCTATGCAACAATAGGAATAAAAAGTATATACATATGAAGTGATCTATAGTTACCACACTTCCTTGCCTACAGAATGGAACATCACTGCACCTGCTTCCCCTGAATTACTACTACCATACTTGAACATTAATCTGATCATCTTTTCCTCACCTTTTTGACTTCAATAAATAGCTGGTAGGATTCTTATCTTCTGCTCCCCCTCAAATATGCAGCAGTGAATTGTTGGAATTGTGCTAGACATGCTCTCCCTCAATTGGAGAATCTTCATTTCTTTAAATAACAATTCCATTTACAAAATACAAAATAGCTTGCAACAAAATGAGGAGCAACTGAAGCTATATTAGGTTTAACATACCCAGCTCAAATTTGAAGGTGTTAAACTTTGCTTCATCTAGTGTCTTAGTGAAGATATCAGCCACTTGCTTGTCAATTGAGACAAATTCAAGGTTGATATCTTCACATTCCACATGATCCCTAATGAAATGATATCTAATCTACATGTGCATAGTCCTGCTATGGGAGACAGGATTCCTAGCAATTATGAAAGTGAGGTGTTAGATCTGGAATACTCTAGAGGGGGGGGGGATGATTAGAGTATCCTTAAAAACTATTTGAACTTTTGCAGTAAATAAAAAATTGCAGAATGAAAACTAATTATGCAGAAACAGAGCAGTCTTAACTAGCACAATCATAGCAAGAACAAAAGGAAAAGGGCAACCAGACAACACAAGAACTTGTAGTGGTTCCCTAACCTGGGTACATCCACTCTTCTACCACCCTGGTAGGAATCCACTCATATTTTTGATCAGGTGCCTGACAACAATGAGCTTTTGATCAGGTGCTCAAAAACCAACCCAAGTCTTTTGGAAGGAGACTTGTGAACCAGAATAATTTTGAAGGGAATTAAAACCCCGTACAGAGGTAGGGATGAGAGATGATTTTGTCTTCTCTTTCTCAAGTTTACAACTGAGAAGACTCAAGTGGATATGTGATGTTGGCAAACAGCTCCCCCTGAGATATAAAATGATTCAAGAAAAATGGAGCTTTGCTTCAGGGTGATAGGCCTTCAGTTCTTCAGCCTTGACCAGAAGATGTTCAGGAACTTCTTGACATATAGATTCTTTGTAGTCCTTTGAAGTGTCCTGGAGGATTGAAGTAAGAAGACTCTCAATATTGATTTGGTGTTCTTCTTCTTCAGATTACTAATCTTCCTCTAGTCTGGAGCTTGTATGTATTAGATTTCTCTTTCTCTGTATATGAATACTGTCAAGAAAGAGATGCAGAGAAATCCTTGTTGCGAGCCGATTGTGTTCTTCACTTCCTGACTTATTTGCAGTGTCCGTATCTGTGGAAAAAGAGAGAAAATCTCTTTTATATTTTCCATATCAGTTTGCATTCGAAATTTGAATTTCTTCTGCATTAATTGCTGACAGCCTAGAGAATGATCAGCATTGATTTATTTCCCCAACTATCCCACGGAAAAATGACAAGCAATAATCCTGAGGAAGACCATAATTAATGCTCCGTCTAACGGTAATATTCAGAGAATTTTTTAGCATTAATTACTCAGGAATTATTACATTATAAAAGGGACAGAAGGATGAAAATAACCAAGTCTGGATTTGTCGACCTGAGTCTACAGTTCGTTGAGCTGAGATCCAAGATCGCCGACCTTTGAACTACTGACTGCTGCTTGACAGATCTTTACAATTCTGTGTACCAAGATCGTCGAGCTGAGAACCAAGTTCATCGACTGGAGTTTGTTTCTGGACTTAGAAATATTGAGATATTTTCTGGACTTGAGTGTTAAAGCAGATGATCCAGAAATCGTCGACCTGAGAACTGAGTTCGTCGAGCTCACCTCAGAGAATCTTTCTCTGATTTCGTCGAGCTGAGCATGACTTTCGTCAACCTTAGTTCGACGAATGTCGAACTCATTTTACTGAGTCTTTGAAATCTCTAAGTCTTGAGTCTCTGGCAGTCTGTTGATGGCTTGTCCAAGTGATGTTGACTCTAAGGACTTGGCCTAGACTCTAGGACACAACCATGACCCTGGATATACATGTTGGGTCATAAGATCCTAACTTAGTGAACCTAGCCCAAATCCTACTAGGGATCCAACAATCTCCCCCTATTTGGGTGTGGTCACTAATTACAGACTCAAACAAAATTTAAAAAGAAACAATTCAAGAAAACATATATCAAGCAGGAAAAATAACGCATGCAACAGATATATATATATATATACAACAGGCTTTGTATCAGATAACAAGAATGCAGTTTTAAGCAAAATCAGGAATCATTTGAGATGGTTCAAATGTCATTTCTTTGGCTTCTTCTCTTTTAGCTTCTCTTCTTTGATCTTCTCCTTTCTGCTCTTCTCTCCAGACTTACTGAAAGTAATTTCCCTGTTGGGATTTGCAGCTTGTGCCTTTGTCATTATCATATATGTAGCCCCTATGATATTTAAAGATGTAGCCCTGGGCACTACTGCTTCTGGATGCAGTTTCATGTAGTCATCAACATTGAAAAATTTGTTCGCCTTTACAAACCTATTGAGCTCTTCCTTCCTGTATATAGACATGGTAGTATATTGTGATGGATCCTTTCCTTCAACTCTAGCTTTCTTGATCATCGAAAGGCCAACCAGTTCTTGGAATCTGGCCATCCTAGCTGTTTTTGCTGTTTCAGGATCTTCATATGGTATAGGAGGGGAAGCAGGTCTCTTGGGGCTCTCAGCTTTTTTATACTCAGAGAAATGTTGCTGTTGCTGTTGTTGATGCTGCTGCTGTTGAGGTTGGTGCTGCTTGTCTGAGGAATAGTATCTCTACTGGCTGCTTTCTGAAGAAGAGGATCTAACTTGATGTCTCTGATAGGTTTGAACCGGGGTAGGTCTTTGAGAAGTTGTGCCTGAAGTACCAACAGCTGGAGGAGGAGGAGGAGGGTCCTTCCTGTATCTTTGAACTGGAGGAGGGGAGTATCTTCTACTTTTCTTCCTGGTCTTCTGTTCATTCTTGGATAGCCACATCCATGCTGGCATACCCTTGTATGGAGTAATATTTTGCAGAATATAATAGGGTGTGTCATTTGCAGGATTGGGTTTAGGGGCAGGAGGGGGAGGAGCTTTCCTCTTCTTGGAGACTTTCTTTCCTTTGGGATCCTCATCTGAATCATCATTATCATCATCATCATCATCATCATCTGACTATTGTGGATTGTCATATAATGCATCTATCTCTCTTATTGTTTCATCAGGTATTGCAAATTTTTCAGTCTTGGAGGGAGCTGGAGGAGGAGCAGGAGAACTATGCACATCAGTGCTTTCAGCAGCTGACTTATTTTCTTCTTCTATGTCAGCCATGACCAGTGCATCTAGATCAGGCATTGGAGAATCATCCATAACATAAACTGGTGCAATAGGGGATGAGATGGTGGGGGAAGCAACTCTGGGAGGAGACTCTGGAGCTGCAAAAGTGGCCTCAGCCAAATTGGTGTGGTATAAGGAATTATATCCATGGATGGCTTAGTGCTATATGCTGGTATATCTGTTGTTATAAATTCTTCTTGTACATTTGTATAAGGAATTATATCCATGGATGGCTTAGTGAAGCCAAATTGTACATTTGCTGCTACATCTGATATTATTTCCATGTCAGTTTTGACTAACTCTATTGCTGCTGCTGCTTCTGCTGCTACAACTACTGCTGCTGCTTCTGTTGCTACATCTGCTGCTGCTGCTTCTTCATTGAGTATCTCCCCCTGCCTGGTGTCAGTGGTAACTGAAGCCAGGCCCCCAACCAAAGAGGGAGCAGTAGAGAGAGCAGATATCTTACTAGCAAGGGTGGAGATGGAAGCAGCAAGAGGAGAGATGACCTCAGCTATAATTATTTTTAGGAGGGGTGTGAGAAGGGCAAGGAGTGGAGGGATAATGGAAGGGTCTAATAGTGGGGAGGTAGATGTTGTTTTAGGGGGTGTTTGAGTGGAGGTGGTAGTAGCTTGTGGAGTTAGAGGTGGAGTTGGAGATTGGATGTGAGTGTCTTGGTGAGAGACATCTGGAGGAGAGAGAGTGTTAAGAGTGGATGATAGTAGATTGAAGGATGGGAGGGATGATAGGTTGGATAGGGGGATGTCAGCTAAATGCCTTGGAAGAGGAGATGGGGGTGGTGATGGTCGTGATGTATCACGCTGGGGGGAAGGAGTATGAGAGGGAATATGGGTTGGAGATGTAGGAATTGGGGATGATGGAGGTGTGGGAGTAGGGACTGTAATATGAATGGAAGGTAGGGTTTGTTAATTTGCTGGATGAGATGGAGTTTGGAGTGCTAGAGGTTGTGTAGTGGTGGATGTAACCTCTTCAGTAGGGTGGGAAGTGGCTGGAGCAGCCCTTGTACTCTCAGGAGCTTGGGTGGAAGAGGATGAAGCCTTAGAGGGCTTTGTGATTGTCCTCTCCCACTTGCCAAACAAGGCACAGGTGAGCCTTTTGCTGGCATTGATGAATATGGTCTGGGAGACCAGTGATTCAATAGCTTTTTCCTTCAAGAAGATCCCTAGGATTGTTCCAAAGTTAACTTCCTTTTTATTATTCTTTTTCTTGATAAGATCAAAAATGATCTGTGCCCAGTTCACCTGTTTCTTATTCACCACTGCACACATAACCAGAAATTGATGCTGGTTATATAGTCATGCGCAGTGTGCTTTCCCAGCAAGACTTTCCCAACAATATCTGCGAGAAACTTGAACTCAGCAAATATGTGTTTCTTTAGCAATTTATTTGGGATTTCTCCAGAATAACCCATCATACTCAGCATCATATCATATTCTTCATTATCGATTTCTAACTCTTCTTCTCCATTATTCAATCCAAAAATTTCAGTTAAGACGGCGGGAGAGAGAGACGGGAGTACCCGCTATTGATCCGATCATGGTGTTGTCCTCTACTGTAGACGCAGTGTATACCCATTCACTAATTTCTGTGCCAGGCAATTTGATTCTGGTGGTCAGAAAATTCTTCAGTTGCCGGTCTTCCAACAGTTTATGAATATTTAGGAAGATTGGGTCTGAGTGCTGGAAGGAATCGAAATCCACGTCGAATCCAGTGTCAAATTTCATCGCTGCAAGTGTTCCTATTGGAATCGCCATGAGTGCACTTGCAAGAAAGAAAACGAAGATCAAGTGCAAGGGAACTGAAAGGGTGGGACGGAGGGCGACAAAAACCTAAATATAAGGTTTTCTAGAATATGAATCGACAAACTCCGTTCCACTAAAAATAAATAAATCATTGATTTGAGGTCGACGAAATAATTTAGAGTTAATCAATTCGTCGAGCTCAGCCTGAAGGGTTGAAGACATTTTGTCGAGCTTCGTTCGACGAAAGTTTTCTGAAGTAGGTTCGTCGATCTCAGGTTGACAAAAATAACTTTATTAACAGGGAGTTCGTCGATCTCAGGTCGACAAAATTTGAAGAGTTCTTCGAGTGTAGACAGAAACTAAACTAAGGCTTCTCCATTGATCATTCCAAGCTGATTTACAAAGAACAAGTGATTTCTTTCATGCAGGGGCTTGGTGAAAATATCAGCTTTTTGCAAATCAGTGTAGATATAGACAAGTTTAATTTTGTTTTTGTCTACACACTCTCTAATGAAATAATGCCTAATGTCTATATGTTTAGTCCTACTGTGATGGACTGGATTTTGTGCTATAGCTATAGCACTTGTGTTATCACATTAGAGAGTTGAATTATTTAAGTTGAAGCCATATTCTAGGAGTTGGTTTTGGATCCACAACATCTGGTAACAACAACTGCCAGCTGTAATGTATTCTGCTTCAGCAGTTGATGTAGACACAGATGACTGCTTTTTACAAAACCAGGACACTAATCTCATACCAAGGAATTGGCAGGTTCTTGAGGTACTCTTTCTGTCCACCCTGCATCCAGTAAAGTCAGCATCTGAGTATCCAGTTAACTCAAATTCTGACTCAGTGGGATACCAGAGTCCTAGACTAGGACAACTCTTTATATATCTTAAAATCCTTTTTAGAAAAACTAGGTGAGATTCTTTAGGGTTCACCTGGAACCTAGCACAAAGACATGTGTCAAACATGATATCAGGTCGGCTAGCTGTAAGATATAGTAGGTACCCAATAATGCTCCTATATAATTTCTGATCCACAGGTTTCCCAAGTGCATCAGAGTCAATTATAGCATTGGTAGCCATTGGTGTTTTCTTTGCTGAGGCATCAGCGATCCCAAACTTTTTGATAAGCTCTTTAACATATTTAGCTTTGGAGATGAAGATGCCATCAGGCAGCTGCTTCACTTGGAGACCAAGGAAGTAGGTGAGCTCACCCATGCTACTCATTTAAAATTTTGAATGTATGAGGTCAGAGAATCTCTTGCATAATTTGGAATCAGTATACCCAAATATGATGTCATCCACATAAATTTGTACTAATAAGGTTTTGTCCTTATGATGTCTAGTGAATATTGTTTTATCTACTATGCCTCTAGTGAAATTATGCTCTATCTGAAAGCTAGCTAGGGTCTCATACCAAGCTCTTGGAGCTTGCTTGAAACCATAAAGAGCTTTATGAAATTTGAAGACAAAAGATGGATGAGTTGGAGAAACAAAACCTGGAGGTTGTTCAACATAAACCTCTTCTTTAAGTTCTCCATTTAAGAATGCACTCTTGACATCCATTTGATATACTTTGAACTTCTTGTAGGCAGCATAGACAAGAAAGATTATGATTGCCTCTAATCTTGCAACTGGTGTAAGTGTTTGGTCATAATCTATCCCTTCTTCTTGCCTATAACCTTGAGCAACAAGCCTTGCCTTATTTCTCACAATTACACCCCTGGAATCTAGTTTGTCTCTATATACCCATTTGGTTCCAATGACTAGGTGTTCTTAGGGTCTTGGAACCAAATCCCAAACTCTATATCTCTCAAATTGGTTTAATTCCTCTTGCATTGCAATTATCCAGTGGGGATCCTGCTCAGCATCATGTATGGATAGAGGCTCAACCTGAGAGAGAAAAAATGCATGCATCAAATCTTGGTTGAGTCAGCCTTGTTTGTACACCTACTGAGATGTCTCCAATCACTTGGGATCTGGGGTGATCCCTAGTGTGACAAAGTCAGTGGGTAGAGTTAGTTCTGCAATAACATTTGGAACTAATTCCTCTTGTGGAATTGTGTGTGCTGTTAAGGGATTGTCAATTCCTTCAGTTCTTTCTTCTTTACTTTCTCCATTAACTTGTGGAGAAGGATGTGTTGTAACCTCTTGGGTGAGGCTTAGTCCATCCAAATTCTTACACAAGTGAGGTACCTGCAAAGGACTATTGGTAGAAATCTCTTTCTCCTTGCAAGACATGTTAGTTTCATCAAAGGTAACATGAACAGATTCTTCAATTTTTAATGATGATTTATTGAAAACCCTATAAGCTTTGCTTACTTGGGAATAAATATCCTAGAAAAATTCCCTCTTCAGCCTTAGCTTCAAACTTTCTAATGTATCTCTTGTTGTTGTTATGTACATAGCATATACATCCAAATACTTTAAAATAAGTGATTTTAGGTTTCTTCCCTTCAAGTAATTCATATGGAGTCCTATTTTTTAGTTTGTGTATCAGACTCTTGTTCAGGACATGATTTGCTGTGCTTACAGCCTCTGCCCAGAAGGTTAGGTGCTTGTAAGCATCTGTAAGTAATGTGCCTGCAGCTTCAATTAGGGTCCTATTTTTTCTTTCAGCTACCCCATTTTGTTGGGGAGTTCTAGTAGTTGAGAAGCAGTGCCTGATACCTTCCTTCTCAAAGAACTCATGCATAAGAAGATGGCGAGGTCACAGGTTAATACTAAAATACCACGCATCCTAACTCAGAGCATTCTAGCGGAAGTTTACAAGTTACACGAACTCAATCCATGAATGTCCACTACTATATAAATAACTCATTTATATACAAGACCAAGAATGTTAATAAGCACACCGCTCACGGCCTTAAGGCCTTACAAGTTTCTCTTTACAAACATACAACTTCATACATCGGCATGCAGGCCAGCCACACATGAAATCAAAAGCTTCGCACGGCCTTCGAGGGCCTAATAGTAATAACAAGGGCTTTAGCCCGCTCAATCCATTTCCGCATCTACAAGGGCAACACCTGCATATAGACATCCACCCCATGGGTGACAAACAAAGCAACGGTCAGCATTCAGCTGACCAGTTATAACGATCCTACCCCTTATCCGGGGTAGTGGTTCCTTCCCTGCATGTAATCCAATCTCAACACATATATCCATCACACATTACCATCACAAATGCCGGCCTTCGTTCCAGATGTCCCGTACACTCAGGGCACACTTACGGTGTACCAAGCTCCTCATGGTTCCACCACCAATTCAAGGTGTTTACTTGTTGGCCGGGCCTAAGCCTCCAAACCCCTATTGAAGACCTCACGCACCCGTCCACTCAGAGGCACGAACCTCATAACAAATTGTGAGCGCTATTAGTTGACCTCCCAACGTAGTGTAAAAAGCCTAGGGAAATCGCCCCACTGCATTGCTACCAATCGACCGCTCTCCCGATCCTACCACGTAACTTGTTGGGTGGCCCACCCACTCAGAGGTTCTTAACTTGTTGGCTATGGGCAACAACCGCTAAACCCCTGTTGATGACATCTCATACCCATCCACTCAGAGGTGTTCACTTACAACCAATCCGATCAGTGAACTTGATGGGTGTTCTACCCACTCAGAGGTTCTTGCATTCCTCCTCAACACCGGTACATAGTGCCACTTTCCAATCCACCAATACAGCTCGTGCCGAGCATACAACCAAAGGAGCTATACAAAGCTCATCACAATCGTCCTCACCATCTCCATAAGGTAACCGATGTATACACGTAGTTTTCTCCAGTTCGCAGCATCACCAATCCAGACATCCATCCAGATGTGCTTCACACAGCATGCCTATGCCTTACTACACAGTTCCGGCTCTAGATGCAGACTCAACAACTGGAATCACTTCTTTTGAGGGAGGATTCTACAGATATACATGAATAAACAAAGGTCTTCACCTACCCAAGGAAGAAAGACCGTTACCCTTGACGATTGCTTCGGTGCCATGGAAAAATAGCCGGATGGAAACCACCGCGGCGGCCTTGCCTCCACAACGCTGCACTCGGTTCTCAAAACGGACCGCTGAAGCTCCACTGGCGGTCGGAAAGCTTGTCCATCTTCTACCTCCAAGCTCTCCCTTCTCTCTTAACTTAGAAAGAGAAAGAGTAAGAGTAAATGAGATCTCTTTCTCATTTCTCGGATTTAAAGCAGCAGGAAAAGAACTGCACCATTGGATCCAGATAGAAGGAAACGAACGGCCAAGATTTGTTTGGAAAATGTAACGCCCCTGATTTTTTCTACGATTATTTAATTCTCATTTGGCGTTACGATGACGCATTTCCGTGGCTTGTGCCATTTGTGGAGTGTGGTTTAACTCCTTAGAACTGAGTGCTCTATTCTATAGCCTGTTGGCAATATCTCCCTAGCAAGCCGAGTCGTTTTGGGTGACCCGGTGTGGCCTCTCCGGGGAATGTTTGTATTTGGCTTTATTTTGGTATAACTCGAGTTCTGTTCGTCGAAAGTTAATTTCAACTTCGCCGTTGTGTTCGTAGCGTGGATATTTAGCTACGGTGTGAATTTCGTCGAATTCCGAGGTGGTTCGGTTTTCGAGTCGTTTTGGGTGTATTATTAGTAAAAACAAATTAGAAACCCTTTTTAAATTAAGTGAACCGGAAGTTTAGGCAGCGGTTAGGGACGAATAGGCGTGTCCTTTTATTATAAAAGCCTTGTTAAGAAGTGGCGGACCCACTTCTCCTTCCTCCTTCCCGAGACCAGACCGAAACCGTCGCCCCTCCTGTTCGCGGAAAACGGAGGAAAACTGCCGGCCTGCTTCCCCATCGGACGGTGATTCCGGGCTTGTTCGTGGACGGATTTCAATTCCAAAAGCGGCGTTGTCTTGCTCTCGCTCAGATCTTCATTTCGACGGTAAGATATTTGATTTTCGTGGAGTTTTAGGAGACTTGGATTTCCGGTTCTTGTGGTTTTCCGCCATTAAGGTACGGTTTGCTTGTTAGGTGTTTCTCCTTCTAGTGCAGAACGAAGAGGAGGGAAAGCCGACCAAGCTTCGCCGGAAATCGAGGCAAGTGGTATTCTTGCCCTTGCCATTGTTGTTCTTTTGAATTTTGGAATGTTTCCTGGTTAGCCCTAGGGTAGAAACCATGCTTATTCTCTTATTATCTTGCTAAGTTTTAGGGCTTAGATTCTCCTATGAGCCCCCTCCTTGGGCTATTTGCTCCTCGTGCTAGTTGTGTTCACCATTTAGACTCCAGATTTGTAGTTCTAGTTGGATGCTTTTGCGGGTGGAGCCGAGAGAGAGAGTGAGGGAGGTTGTTGTGGTAGGGCTCTGGTTAGAACTAGTCTTGGTAGACTCTCGAGTTTTGGTGTTGAGTGTGGTGCACACACTCAAAGCCAAAAGCCACCCGGACTTGGCGTTGAGTGTGGTAGACACACTTAAAGCCATAGTTTGGTTTGTTCTTTGCGGCTGAGTGGTGGGGTGATTGAGTGAAAATTTTCGTCTAAGTCAAAATCGACGGGAATCATCAAGTGATTCCCGCCGATTTCGACGTGTATCGTCAGTGATTCCCACCGATCGGCGAGAATCAACCTTGATTCCCGCCGATTCGGGGAGAATCATCCTTGATTCCCGCCGATTCGGCGAGAAACATTCTGGATTCCCGCCGGTCGTCGAGAATCATCCTGCATTCTCGCCGATTCGGCAAGAATCGTCCTGCATTCCCGCCGATTCGGCGAGAATCAGTCGGTATTCCCGCGGACCTTCTCTTGTTGGCATTGTTTTAGGGTTCTCCTGCGGAAGTGAACTTTGGCATAGAGTGAGTTGACCTCACTCAACGCCAAAGCTGTTTTGGCGTTGAGGGAGGTAGACTCACTCAACGCCGCTGTTAGGTTTTGTGGTTTTGCTGAAGGCGTTGAGGGAGTGGACCTCACTCAACGCCATGGCTGTTCTGGAGCTGATTGAGGCTAACTCACTCAACACCAAGGTCTGGTTAGGCACTGAGTGGATTCCACCCAATGCCGAGCCGTGTTGAGTAGCTTCAACACTGTTTCTCTTTCCTCGATTTATGTTCGCGAGTGAGTTTCCTTGATTATATTTGTAGTTTCCTTGTCGGCCATGTTTTCTTTCCTAAAGGCCGAATCGTGGGATGTGGATAGTAGTGGTGGTTTGAAGCTCTTCATGGGGGAGGTGTTGTGTAATCTAGTCAAGGCCACCCTTATTCTTCTATCTTGCTCCAAGTACGGGCTGGGCAAGGGGGTGGAAGGTCCCTTGTGCTTTATCATGTAGACCCCTGAGCTTGTTGGCATGGAAATTGGTGGTTGGGGGACTGAGTTTGCCTCTAACCCGGATCCATGCTGTTGTTTTGCTACTACCATCTCCCACAGCTTAGGGTGTTAGAAGTTTCTTCCTTGGTAGTTTGCAGCACTTTGGGCTCTTGGTAGCCTAGTAGGCCCTGCAGGATGTAGTTCCTGGGCTGGGTTGTTGCTGTTTCCTTGCATGTAGTGCATTTCTTGTTGTCCTGTTTTGGACAGTTGTGACTTTTTCTACTGCATGATTTTCAGTTACTTTCCCCCTTTGGTTGACTCCTTCATGCAGTTTTTACCTTGTTTTGCTTGCTGAGGTATTCTGTTTTCTTTTGGAATGCCTCCGGTTCTGAGCTGTAGCCAGTTGGGTGGCTAGTTTGCAGTGGTGGTGTTGGTGGTCTCTTGGACTTTGGAGATCCGTTTGCCTTGTTGGTGAGGTAGTTTTCAGTACTTTCTTACAGACATACATATGTGTCAGTGGGTTCGTGTCAGATTGTTGGCGCCCACTGGTAGTTTTTACCTTTGTACTGGATATATTACTTATGCTGCTACCGTTTTCTGGAGATAGTCTACTTGCTCTGAGAAGGATTTATGCTAGGTTGCTAGTTACTTTTAAACCATAATTATTCTTATAAGTAAGCTCATGATCAGCATGTTTTATAAAACTAAATCACTATTTTCCAAGCAGCGTATAAAGATCGTTTTCCTATATATAATATCAATTAAATGTAGAGTCTTGCATAGTATGAGTGGTTCTCTTGGAACTCTTATACACCCTTTAGGATGCTAAACCTGAATAAAGTATTTTTCCGCAGCGCATAAGTATAGTTTTTTAACTGTGGACTAGGTGATCCACCGAGCTGAGGGATACGACCTCTAAAATATAACTGATTTTCTAATCATTAAGCTCATGATTTTCTTTCATAAAGAGTAGCAGTTGGTTTTGCCTGAGCGTCAGCAGTTATCTCTTGCTTGACGTGGCATCATGACGCGCGTTTTCTCATACTCTGATATTTATTTAATTCGGTGAAAATGCGGGTTGTGACAGTTGGTATCAGAGGGAGGTTGCTTGACAAGTTAGTCGGGCAACCTTCCTTTGTTTGCTTTTAGTAGTTCAGCATCATGTCATTCACACACCGATATGTCATCAGCACGTCTTGGCAAAAGCACGAACACTACACTCATAGAATAACATGAAGTATACGGGGCATATTATGTAGTATGGGATGCATAATATGTGTTCGTATATGGAACCACCATAGGGGCAACATGTGAGGGTTATGTAGTATGGGATGCATAACCTCACCACATGGCTGCGACTAGCACATTTTCTTGTTCGTTGCATGCGAATGTTATGTAGTATGGGATGCATAACATTTTCATGTGTATGCCGCTCATAACATGCATTAGGACTTTTTTAGAATGCATAGCACAATCATGCATAGCATAACATGGCATAAGCACAACGTGCCAAGCTAAAGACTGGCAGGATGACATATATACACACATAAGTTTTCGAGTCAAAAATAATATAAAGTCATGCATTCCCGATCTAGGCACAAGAATTAGTATGGTGATGGTTAACCATCCTAGGTTAGGACATAACATAAAGTTTTGTAAAAGGTAAACTCCCAGAGCAAGTTTAGCAGCTTTAAGTTCATATCTATATATGTATGGTCTGTACTAGTAGTTGAGTCTAGCCGTTGTACTAGGATCTAACTAGTGTTGCTACGACTTTAGGATGGCGAGACGTCCTTCGACTAGATCAACTCCCCTGTCTGAGGGTGATTCTTCTGGAGCTCAGAAGAATGCGGTAATCGAAAGCTTGCGGCAGAGTAGCGATTCCTTGAGCAGGCAGTTGGTAGAGGTGCGAGCCCAGATCCAGTCTTTGGTAGCAGTTGTGGCGGGTCAGACTCAGGGAGTGCAAGGCCCTGCAGGGGGGATTGCTGTTCCTCCCCCTCCTGCACCCTTAAGACCTCCAGTGGTGGTGCCAGCGGAGATAGCCTTCATCTCGCAGTTTCAGAGGCTGAGCCCTCCCACTTATGACGGGAAGGCAGACTTCATGGTGATAGATGACTGGCTGATCTCCATGGCGGAGATGTTTTTGTATTCAGGAATTGCAGACGATCAGAGGGTGATGATAGCCGCCTATCAGCTTAAAGGTTTGGCTAAGAGTTGGTGGCTGAGAGAGAAGGAGAGCTTGGTAATCAGATGCTCTTGGGAGGTGTTCAAGGAGATGCTATTGAGAAAGTTCTTACCCTCGGTCGAGCGTGACTGCCTCATGAACGACTTCCTCCATTTGAAGCAAAGGCAGCTCACGGTGGGTGAGTATGAGATAGAATTCAGCAAGTTGAGCCATTTTGCCCCTGGATTGGTCAGCGTTGAGGCTGATCAAGTTAAGCGATTTCTCGGTGGTTTGAGGAGTGAGGTGCAGCAGTTGACTAGTGCTTATGGGTCAGAAACTTACGCAGGAGTAGTGGAGGCTGCTCTGAAGGTGGAGGCTATTGAGACCGCGAAGAGCAGAGGACAGCAAAGTAGGAAGGATAAAAGGAAGTCTGTGGAGGAAAAGAAATCCCGGGTACCGGATGCGGTTCCTGGGAAGAAGAGCAAAGTGGTGTGCAGTTTCTGTGGCCGGCCAGGCCACCCGGTCGAGAGATGTTTCAAGAGAGTAGCAGCTCAGAGGAAGGAGCAGGTTCATGCGATTCAGGGTACTCCGAGGAGAGATGTCTCCTGTTCTGTTTGCAAGCAACCCGAGCATGATGCTGCCCAGTGCTGGTCCAAGGATAAGGTCTGTTTCCAGTGTGGGCAGAAGGGACACATCAAGTCTAGGTATCCTCAGGTCCAGCCTGCCCTGCAAGCAGTGCCCCTTCAGGCATTACCTCCACCTCAGTGTGTGGACAAGGGAAAGGGAAAGCTGAACATGATCTCTTTCGAGGAGGCCGAAGCTTCGACTCTGGTCATCTCAGGTTAGTTGTCTTCCAGCCTGAATGTTTTGTTTTTGTCTTGCTAAAATGTAGTATTGTTGTGGTAGTTCCTTAGTTATATATGTTCCTATAGGGAAGTTTAAGGTGAAGAACCGCTGGATGCGTGTTCTGTTTGACTCCGGCACTACCCACTCGTTCGTGGCTAGAGCCTTTGTAAAGCGACATCGGTTGACTTTAGATCGAGTTCGGGATACCTTTCGTGTTAAGTTCCCCTCTGGTGAATCTGTGTTGTCAGACATGGGCATGTTGGATTGCCCTGTTTTGTTGGGGGACTTCCTTGCGGAGGCAGACCTGAAGATGATTGATCTGGAGGACTTCGATGTTATTTTGGGCATGGACTGGCTGTCCAGGTATGATGCAGTCATTCAGTGCAAAGGGAAGTGCTTGGACTTCATCAGGAACGACGGTCAGCCAGGAAGCGTGTTTGCGGATCTGAGCCAGGATTCTCCTGTCATCTCTGGGTATATGCTCAGAAGTTTTTTCTTTCGGACTATTTTGCTTGTTTGGTCTCGGTGGTTGGGACCGCTGTTAGTGTGCCGCACTTAGAGGAGATTCCAGTTGTGCGAGATTTCGCCGATGTTTTTCCTGATGACCTTCCTGGTCTTCCTCCCGAGCGGGATGTTGAGTTTGTGATCGATTTGGAGCCGGGTACGCGCCCTATTGCTAAGGCGCCGTACCGGATGGCCCCTCGAAAGCTAGAGGAGTTGCGAGTTCAGTTAGATGAGTTGTTGGCGAAAGAGTTTATCAGGCAGAGTTCGTCGCCTTGGGGTGCTCCTGTTCTATTTGTGAAGAAGAAAGATGGGTCAATGCGGCTTTGCATCGACTATAGGGAGCTGAACAAGGTCACAATCAAGAATAGGTACCCTCTGCCGAGGATCGATGACTTATTTGACCAGTTGCGCGGTAGCACGGTCTTCTCCAAGATTGACCTTCGTTCAGGCTTGATAGTTTTACTTTCAAGAAAACCTAAACACCTAGAGGGGGGGGGGGGGTGAATAGGTTCTAATTGCTTATTTATACTTTTAGACAGAATTCAATTACAGAATTAAAACATCCAGCACAACAATCACAGAAATTTAATCATCACAGATTGCACAATGTTTTATAGTGGTTCCCCAAGGTTTGGGTACATCCACTTCCCCCTTCACCTATCTAGCAGTATGCTAGATTCGACCAAACTTCCACTATTCTCAGATCTACAGATCCTACAGCTCAGAACCTGGATAGGTTCCTACAACTCAGGCACAACAGCCCTACCTCAGCCTTGCCACAAGGCCTACAACTCAGAGAAGAACCTTCTCCTACACTCAGGCAAACAACCCTACCACTCAGAGATCAACTCTCCTACACTCAGCCTTTATATCACAGGCTAACAACCCAGATCTGTGTAAAGCAGATCCTACAGGATTTTAGAAAAGAAGTTTTAATGTCTTGCCTTTGTTGAGAGAGAAGAGGACAAGACAATTCTTGATCAGCTGATGAAATCAACTGAAACTTGAGCTTTCTTCAAAGCTTCTTGAATCTGAACTTAGCTGAGTTGATTTCCAAACAGCTTCTTGAGAAACCACTGATGGCTTCCTTTTTCTTCTTCAAATGGGTGGATCCCTCTCTATCCAACACCTTTGATGATACTTATGAATTCTTGTTAGAACTCTTCTTAGATCGATCCTGAGATCGTCTGCTTAGATTTTCTGATGAAGATCTTCTTTAGTGCCTAACACTTTCTTGAATTGATAATTCAATTGGATTGTAATCCTTCTTCACCCTTTTTTTATGTATCTTTATTACTCCTTACTTCCTTCTGAATCTGTCTATTTATAGACCTTCTTCATGGTAACCGGCTGATCCAGTTTCTAACTGTTTTCTGACAAGTCTGACAGCATCAGTTAACCGGTGGCAACCCACAGCTGTCAAGTCTTCAAACAAATCCTGTGCCTTAGTCTTGGACAGCAAAGTGTCGAGACAGTCAGTCAGAAAGTGTCGAGACCAACTGTCTATATGTGTCGACACAAGTGACTTTGGTGTCGACACAGTCTTTGAAGATGTCGACAAGTTCGCCATTAAGTCGACACAGCTTCTTCAGAAAATAACTTGGTCTTGACTCTGCAGTGTGTCGACACAAGTCCTGTGTGTCGACATAGTTGTTGTAGATTCAGAACTCAGTATGTGTCGACACTGCCTTCAGGTATCGACACAGCAATTGTCGACTCTGCCAAAATGTGTCGACTTAGTCTTCTGGTGTCGACACAAGTATTGTCGACTTCTGCCAATGTGTGTCGACTCTGTATCATTGTGTCGACACAGCCTCCCAGTGCCGACACAAATGGGGTCGACTATCTTTCTGTGAGTCGACGCTGTTTCTCAGTGTCGACACAAATGTGGTCGACTATCTCCTTCTGTGTCGAGGTCGACTATCTTTCTCTGTGTCGACTATCTTTCTCTGTGTCGACACAAATGTGGTCGACTATCTCCTTCTGTGTCGAGGTCGACTATCTTTCTCTATGTCGACTATCTTTCTCTGTGTCGACTATCTTTCTCTGTGTCGACACAGCTTCCGCCAAGTGTCGACACAAATATTCTGAAGTGTCGACACTATTTCTTCAGGTGTCGACACATGGACTTAGAATATTTTTCTGCATTCTTTAATACTTCTTCACCTGCACATGTCAACTTAAAACAACATCAAATACACCTTGATGTATATCATTGAGCTAAGTTGGACTTCTTCAGATCAGGTACATATTTTCCAATGTACCCAACAATCTCCCCCTATTTGGAGAAGTCATAACCCTTAAAGCCAATGATATACACCATTTATAAAAAGTATAATATGATGATATATGACATAACAGGAATACTTAATAAAAAACAAAATATGAACAATCCATCACAGAGTGAACATTATATGATTCCAAACAATATTTTGTTTAAAACTTAGTAATGTTTGATTACAGATTTTTACATTGAATGATTTAATCAAAACATTACAAAATACTTTTGAAAGAACTTAAAAATTAAGACTGATCAGGCTCTCTTATGACAATCCCTTTGCCAGATTGGATTTGAGCCTTCAAAGGAGCTTCAGCAACTTCAGCTGGCTTCCTGCCTTTTTGATCAGCCTTCTTCTGTGCTTCTTCCTTGAGCCTTAGCCTTTCAAAGTAATGATATGGCTTTGGAAAGTACTTGCTCGGCTCCTGAGCATCTGGTGGCAGCCTACCCAGCTTGGCTTTTCTTCTGAACTGTACTATTGCCTCTTGCCTAGCTTCATGCTTTTGCCATTCCATTTCATTATACCACTTTCCTCTTTCATGAACTTGGTCTTTTACAGCCTTCCATGCAGTGAGTATAATATTTCTTGAAGTAGGGCTCCACTGCTCAAAATCTGGCTTAAGTTCAGCCTGCTCTCTAAATCTCTTCTTGGATAGTAGAGCATCTTGCTGTTCTTTCAAGTTGGCCTCAGGCTTATCCACTTTCTCAATAATAACCTTGGTAACCTCCTTTGGAGGACTATACATATCCTGAACTTGCTGATCAATCATATCAAAATCTGGAGGAGGGTAAATGACTTGGGCAATCTCAGGTTGATTGCCTTCAAGTAGACCTGTTTGAATGCCAGACTCAGCCACCATAGCATCATCACACAAAGGTGGATATCCCAATGTGGCTCGAATACTATTTGTCACCCATTTGGTGTGCTCTGAGCCAGCATGAACTAACAACCTCTCCCCCTTTATGACTTCTCTGGTAATATGATCTCTTAGATCTTCCTTCTGAAATCTGATCTGGCCATCCAGATAATTCACACCCTCTTTAAAAAATGGTTTTAACTTTTGAAGCTTGTCAGATATGTCCTTTTGAGAGGTAGTGATAGCAGTTTTAATTGATTCAATAGCATCTTGAAGTTTCTTATCAAATTCTTCCATTTCCTTTCCCCTTGCTGCAGGCAACCCTTCAGTAGTCTTTTTCAACTCATTCAGAATCTCATTGTGAGAGTCTTCAAGATTGGCATTCATGTTTATCTGATTTGTAAGAACATAGCCTTGCTTCAGTGCTATATCATCTGCTTTGGTAATAATTGATTGCTGTTGTTTTGCCAAGAATACTACAACATTACCTCCTTTATGGAAGCAATCTGTCATCTCCTTCTTATGCATATTGACTTCAAATCTAATTAACTTTATATCTTGAGCCAAGTCAAATTGAAGGGACTTATTGCTCTCATCAACATATTTTTCAACAGCCAATCTATGTTCATCCAACTTAACTTGCAAATCAACCATAAACTTGTTATAATTAAATTCAGAATGGGATTATTGAGTTGTAGTTTGTAGAGCTTGCTTATAACGTTTGCTCCTTCTCTGGAAGACAATAAGTTTTCTCTTTTTAGCCATTCTGGCTTCTTCAGTCTCAGATTCAGATGAACTATCAATTTGAACTCTTTCTTGAGGAGGAGGAGGAATATCTGTCTCAGTGTCATGTTGTTCAGCCTCAACATGCACAGACTCTCCCTCCACCACTTGCTCCTCCTCAGTATCTTTCTCCTTCTCAACCTCTTGCTCGATCTCAGATTCTTGCTCTATCTCCATGTCTAGGGCCTTCTCAATATCCTGCCCCTCTTCTACTTTATCAGTAGCAATATCAACATTAGGGAATAACTCATCTAGAGTATATTCCTTCTGAGTTTGAACAGAAGATGTGTCATTCATATCTTCAATATTCAATTCTTTGGAGATATCAATTTGTTCTGCCTCTTGCACTGGGTCAGACATCTTCTCCCCCTGTACTTGTTCAGTATTGGTAATGTCCTGGACAGGTGAGTACACTTGCTCCCCCTGCACCTGTGCAGAAATTTAAATTTTAGAAATGTCTTTTGTAGGAAAATACACTAGCTCCCCCTGCAACTATACCTGGTCAGGAGTAGATACATTCTGGGCAGGAGAATGAGCTTGCTCCCCCTGCATCTGTGCAGGTATAGTTCCTTGTTGGGCTGGAGTAGATTCAGGCTGATCTTCAACCTGCTTTCTCAATAGTTCTTCTTGAAGCTGCTCAGTATCTTGAGCATGAGAAGGGGATTTCACTGGGGTGTCCTGCCTGCTCTCATCAGGCACATCCTTAGACAGCACCCTATCCCACCTAGAAAACAATCTCATGTCCATCTTTCTCATGTGATTGATCTTTGTTCCTGGCAGTTATTGCATTACCTCAGGTATCACTCCAGTCAGATATAAACTCATAATTCTAGCCAGATTTGGCTTCTTGATTCCTTTCTTGATCTTTTCAAAGATTACAGCTGACCAATCAGTTGGAATTGTAAACACAATTCTGGTCATTAGGCAGAACATATAGGCTGAAATCCTATCATGCCCCCCTGGTTTGCACAGAATCACCTTGCCAACTACTTCAGACAAAAATTTCCCTTGCTGATTCATCCCTTTCCTGTTGAAAGCAGCTCCAATCTTCAGAGTGGGATCCAATCCGCACCATTGGAGAGCCTCCCTTGATTTAGAAGCAGGAACTTCTTCTTCATTCTCAATTATTGGTAATCGAAGAATCTTCCTTAAACTTCTTGGGGTAATCTTCACTGTCGACCCATGAACAGTGGACTTTATCTTGAGAATATCTGAATCCACTGATGTAGAGTTTAAGAATTCATGCACCTCCTTCTTCCATATCTTAGAAGGTTCAGAAACTAAAAACTCTAATCCGGATTCGGAAATAAGAGTAATAACCCGTTGAATATCTGTTGGGGATTCTGCAAAGGCATTCAGGACCAACTCATAACCTTCGTTGACGTTGTCTTCAATCTTCGGCGCCATTGAACAGTTGAGAAAGCTTGAGAGAAGAGAGAGAGAATGTCGACACAGGGTTTCAGTCTTGAAAACCTTGTAAGCGTGTCGACAGATTAAGTTCTTGACCTATTTATACTTTCTATTGAAAGAAGATCAAAAGTCGGTAAAAACAGACTATAAGTGTCGACACAGAAGGAATGTGTCGACACAAGCTTCTATTATCTCGACATCAAGTCTGTCTACTATGTGTCGATACCAATTTGTGGATATGTCGACACCTGGGATATATAGTAGAGCATCAGAAATTCTGTGTCGACTCTTAGTATAAGTGTCGACACAAAATCTGTAAGTGTCGACACCATTATTCTGGTGAAGTCGACACTACATTCCTGGATAAGTCGACAATATGATTATTAAGTGTCGACACATATTCTCTGTGTCGACACATATCTCTGACTTGTCAACATTACTCCACTGAGTCGACACATTATCACTGAATGTGTCGACACCATTTTACTTAGCCATTTTCTATTTTTGTCAATACCATTTGAGACCACTTAATAATCTAATATGTTACTTGTAAGTTTGTTGATAAACTAATCAATGGTCAGCATGCCTAATTCAATTTTAAATTTATTGAATTTTGTTTCATCCAGTGGCTTAGTAAATACATCTGCTATTTGATAATCTGTTTTAACAAATTCCAATGTGATGTCTTCTCTTTCTACATGTTCTCTAAGAAAATGGTATTTAATTTCTATATGCTTAGTTCTACTATGAGAAATAGGATTATTAGCAATAGAAATTGCACTCTTAGAATCACACAAAAGAGGTGTTCTACTTACTTGAATACCATAATCTTTAAGCTGATGCTGTATCCACAATAGTTGTGCATAGCAGCTGCCAGCAGCAACATACTCTGACTCAGCTGTGGATATAGCCACACTGGTCTGCTTCTTACTACTCCATGAAATCAGTCTTCCTCACAGGAATTGACAAGTACCTGTAGTACTCTTCCTATCCTCTCTACAGCCTGCAAAATTTGCATCTGAATAACCTGTTAGTAGAAAATCTCTATTCCTAGGGTACCACAGGCCTAGATTAGGTGTGCCCTTAAGATATCTCAGAATCCTTTTGACTGCAGTATAATGAGACTCTTTAGGGCAGGCTTGGTACCTAGCACAGACACATGTAGCATACATAATATCTGGTCTACTAGCAATGAGATATAGTAGAGAACCAACTATTCCTCTATACAAAGTCTCATCAACAGGTTTACCTGCATCATCTTTGCATATAGGCATACTTGTTCCCATAGGAGTTCTCATGATAGATGATGACTCCATACCATACTTCTTAATTAATTCTTTGGTGAACTTTGAATGGGATATGGACAAGCCATCATCAGTCTGTCTTACTTGGAGTCCCAAGAAGAACTTAAGTTCCCCCATACTGCTCATCTCAAACTTCCCTTGCATAAGTTTGGCAAACTTTTTACAAAGGTTGTTTTCAGTAGATCCAAAGATTATGTCATCAACATAGATCTGTACTAAGATGATCTTGCCTTTGGATTCCCTAAGGAATAGAGTTTTGTCTATTTTTCCTCTTGAGAATTTATTCTCAATAAGGAAAGTAGACAGGGTTTCATACCAAGCCCTTGGGGCTTGCTTTAACCCATACAAAGCTTTTCTAAGCTTATAAACATAATCAGGTTTAAGAGAATCTACAAAACCTGATGGCTGCTCTACATATACTTCTTCTTTAAGATCACCATTCAGAAATGCTGACTTCACATCCATCTGGTATACTTTGAAGTCTTTATAGGCTGCATAGGCAAGGAACATTCTGATTGCCTCTAGCCTTGCTACTGGGGCAAAGGTTTGATCAAAGTCAATCCCTTCTTCCTGCCTGTATCCTTTAGCAACCAATCTTTCTTTATTCTTCACTATTACTCCACTCTCATCCAACTTGTTCCTATAGATCCATTTTGTCCCAATTATATTGTGGCCTCTTGGTTTAGGAACAAGCTCCCAGACATTGCACCTTCTGAATTGATTCAGCTCCTCTTGCATAGCATCAATCTAGTGCTGGTCTTGGATAGCTTCTTCAAACTTCTTAGGCTCCATTTGTGACAGGAAACTTGAATGTAGAACTATGCTTTGAATTTTGCTTCTAGTCTGCACTCCCTGTCTTGGATCACCTATTATCTGATCAGCTGGATGATCTCTTAAATGTCTTGTAGCTGGAGGAAGATTCCCTTCTGGTTGAACATCTCCAGCTCCTTCATTATGCTGAACCTCTTGGTTTTCTTCATCTTCTATTGTGTCTTGTACTCCCCCTGGACAGTAGCCTTCATTTTCCAATGCTCCATCTTTCCTTGAAGCTTCAGCAATGGAGAGCTTGTCCATTCTTTTGCTTATACCTGTTGAGTCATTTGATCTACAAGAAAACTCACAGTTGATTAATCTTGTTTCATCAAACACAACATGCACAGATTCTTCAACAACTTGAGTAGTCAAGTTGAAGATTCTATAGGCCTTACTATTTATGCTGTACCCAACAAATATCCCATCCTGGGATTTGACAGCAAACTTAGTCAAATATGACTTACCATTGTTAAGTATATAGCATTTACAACCAAAGATCTGAAATAGGATAGATTTGGTTTTCTACCTTTCATAATCTCATAAGGAGTCTTTTTGTGGCTCTTGGTGATAGAAGCCCTATTGATCACATGACAAGCAATGTTTACTGCCTCAGCCCAGAAATATTCTGGAAGAGAGGTGTCACTCAATAGAGTTCTACCAGCTTCAATTAATGTTCTATTCTTTCTTTCAGCAATTCCATTTTACTGAGGTGTTCTAGGTGAGGAGAACTCTTGGAAAATCCCAAAGTCTTCACATAACTTTGTCATGCTTTCAGATTGAAACTCAGTACCATGGTCACTTCTGATTTTGACCACTGTACTATTCAGTTCATTCTGAATTTGCTTTACAAAATTAAGTAAGACACTTGGGGTTTCAGATTTCTGTCTCAGAAAGAACACCCATGTAAATCTAGAATAGTCATCTACAACCACAAAAGTGTAGACCTTCCTACCTAGACTATGAACTGGTATAGGACCAAAAAGATCCATATGCAAGAGATATAAGCACCTCACAGAATCCTTGTTTTCAAGGCTTTGAAAGGAGGATTTTGTCTGCTTGCCCTTTTGACAAGCTGAGCATATCCCTTCCTTTACACACTTAACTTGAGGACCATTCCTCACTAACTCTTTGCTAAAGAGTTGGCCAATTGTCTTATAGTTAAGATGAGCCAATCTCTTGTGCCACTTAACATAATGAGAAGCATTGTCATCAGCTACAAGACAGATGGGAGAAGCCTTATTCTCACATACAAAATTAAGACAATATACATTTCTCTTCCTATACCCAGTCAAAATGATCTCTTGATCACTTGACCTTTTGATATGACATCCATCCTTAACAAATGAAATGTCATATCCTAAATCACTCAGCTGGCTTATGCTTATTAGATTATGTTTCAAACCTTTTACATAAGCCACTTGGGTGATAGTAATTAGGTTAGAAGAAATGTTACCAAACCCTTTGATGACTCCTTTTTCAGATCCACCAAAGATCACTTTAGGTCCATCTTTGACAGATGAATACTCCTTCAGCAGCCCCTTTGTTCCAGTCCTGTGCCTGGAACAACCACTATCCAAGTACCATATAGGGGCATGACTACTTGGATTCACCTGCAACACAGATTTACTTACCCTTAGAACCCAAGCAAGTCTTGGGTCCTTGGTTCAGGTTAGCATAACCAAGACTACCATTATCTCTTCTAACAGGCAAACTATTGTTCTTTCTAACACTTGTGTTGTATAAGCAGTCTAGTGCAAAATGGACTCTCTTGCCACATCACCAACATTCAAACCTATTGTATCTAGTTCTAGATACATCCTTGACAAAAGAATTTCTGTCCATTGCTGGTGCTGCAGCAGCTTCACCCACTGATTTTTTATAACCATTGGGTTTATGAACATGGGTAGGCCTGTTGGCATTTACACCCTTGTTTTTCAGAACATTAGTCTTAATATGACCATGAATATTTTCATGATCATATTGGTTAGAAGGCACTTGCACCTTTCTAAACTTAATAGGAACTGAAAAGTTCAGTGGCTTGACAGGAGCTTTGCCTTTCCTCTTGAATCAGCCAGCCCTGGAGTTACCTTTGAATCCTAATCCTGCCTTACCCTTTTGATTCACAAATTCATCTATCAAGGGTAAGACAGACTTTGGCTTAGAGTAACTATCCACTAAATCTTTTTCAATTCTTAGTCTGGCCTCTAGACTCTTCACTTGATCATTGGTAAAATTAATTGTGCCCATCTGAATAATAGTTATATTCTTCAGCTTGACAATTTCATTTAACTTCTGATCAATTACTTTCTCTAACTCAGTTGCAGCTACCCTTAGTTTAGCAATCTCATGAGCCTGAGATTTAACCAGGTTCTTGCTTTTCTTAAGGGCCTGCAACAAGTCCCCATACTTATCTATCAATTGATAGACATCTCCTTCAGAATCAGATGCATCTACATCACTTGATGTAGATGTAGCTGATTCTGTACTTGTACTACAAACAGATTTCATAGAAGGACATTGTACCTTATTAGGACCAGATTGATTCTGGCATATGTCCTCTTCAGATCCTGCCGTCAGTCCTATGCACTGATGATCCTCTTGATCATAGATGGAGTCTAGCAACTGCAGAAACTCCTCTTCTTCAGATGCAGCATATAGTCCAATATATGCTTCTGCTTCAGATTCTGACTCTGAAGTTGACTGATCTGTTAGGCTCTTATCCTTCTTTGCAACAAAAGATTTTTCCTTCTTGCCCTTTTTATGAGTCTTCTTCTTGTCTGAAGACTCCTTTCTCTTATCAGGACAGTCAGCCACTACATGTCCAGGTCTATTGCAACAATAGCAGACAATCTTTGAAGTAGTTGCCTTGCTGGGCTTTGATCTGCTCTTTTCTTTCCTTGATGACTTTTTCTTCTGATAATAGTCATCAACTTACTGTGAAGTGGAGGGCTTAGACTTCCACTGCTTCTTCTTCAAGAACCTCTGGAATTGCCTTATGAATGCAGCAAAGTCTGCATCTGAATCACAGCTTTCTGAACCCTGATTATCTGAATTTTCAGAACTAACTTCTGCAATTTCCTTAGGAGGGGATGGTGATATCCTCCTATTCTTTCTGATGGCTTCTGCATTGAATGCCATAGTCTTTTCTCTATGCTCTCCTCTTGAATTCTTTTCCTCCTCCTTCCTCACCATAAGTTGCATTTCATAGGATAGCAGCTTTCCAAACAAAGTGGGAGGAGAGATTTCTGCCAATTTAGCCACTTCTCTTATGGCACAGATCTTTGTGTCTCAATCCTTTGTTAAGGATCTTAAGAAATTGTCATTCAGTTCATAGGTACTGAAGACTCTTCCATATGATATCAACTCATTCACAATTCTATAGAATTTCTTATAGCATTCAGTTATGCTATCAGTTTTTCCTTGTCTAAAACTTTCATATTCCTGGTTGAGCATAGACTTCCTATCCTGTCTTACTTCTTCAGATCCCTCCATGTAGACAATCAAAGTGTCCCACATTTCTTTGGAGGTCTTGCAGTGAATCAGATTCTGAAATGTAGAATCATCTATGGCACTCACAATAATATTCTGAGCTCTCTTGTCCATGGTTGCCAAAATGATTTCATCCTTGGTCATTTCAGAATAACTCTTTGGAGTTTGAATATTAGCATCAAGAACTGATACCTTCATTGGAATGAAGGGTCCTTCCTGAACTGTGATGTATATTCTTGGGTCAGATGCTTCCATGAACAATCTGACTCTTTCTTTCCAAATTCCAAAGATTTCCTTCCTGCAGATGGGTAACTTCATTGACCCTAACTCCTTGTGATTTTCTCCAGAACCCATCTTCTTGAATCTTGATTCTGCCTTTCAGATCTACCTCAGACTGTTAAGTCCTTTTTGAGGAACCTCCCTCTGATACCACTTGATAGTTTTACTTTCAAGACAACCTAAACACCTAGAGGGGGGGGGGGGTGAATAGGTTCTAATTGCTTGTTTATACTTTTAGACAGAATTCAATTACATAATTAAAACATCCAGCACAGCAATCACAGAAATTTAATCATCACAGATTGCACAATGTTTTATAGTGGTTCCCCAAGGTTTGGGTACATCCACTTCCCCCTTCACCTATCTAGCAGTATGCTAGATTCGGCCAAACTTCCACTATTCTCAGATCTACAGATCCTACAGCTCAGAACCTGGATAGGTTCCTACAACTCAGGCATAACAGCCCTACCTCAGCCTTGCCACAAGGCCTACAACTCAGAGAAGAACCTTCTCCTACACTCAGGCAAACAACCCTACCACTCAGAGATCAACTCTCCTACACTCAGCCTTTATATCACAGGCTTACAACTTAGATCTGTGTAAAACAGATCCTACAGAATTTTAGAAAAGAAGTTTTAATGTCTTGCCTTTGTTGAGAGAGAAGAGGACAAGACAATTCTTGATCAGCTGATGAAATCAACTGAAACTTGAGCTTTCTTCAAAGCTTCTTGAATCTGAACTTAGCTGAGTTAATTTCCAAACAGCTTCTTGAGAAACCACTGATGGCTTCCTTCTTCTTCTTCAAATGGGTGGATCCCTCTCTATCCAACACCTTTGATGATACTTCTGAATTCTTGTTAGAACTCTTCTTAGATCGATCCTGAGATCATCTGCTTAGATCTTCTGATGAAGATCTTCTTTAGTGCCTAGCACTTTCTTGAATTGATACTTCAATTGGATTGTAATCCTTCTTCACCCTTTTTTTTGTATCTTTATTACTCCTTACTTCCTTCTGAATCTGTCTATTTATAGACCTTCTTCATGGTAATTGGCTGATCCAGTTTCTAACTATTTTCTGATAAGTCTGACAGCATCAGTTAACCGGTGGCAACCCACAGCTGTCAAGTCTTCAAACAAATCCTGTGCCTTAGTCTTGGACAACAAAGTGTCGAGACAGTCAGTCAGAAAGTGTCGAGACCAACTGTCTATATGTGTCGACACAAGTGACTTTGGTGTCGACACAGTCTTTGAAGATGTCGACAAGTTCTCCATTAAGTCGACACAGCTTCTTCAGAAAATAACTTGGTCTTGACTCTGCAGTGTGTCGACACAAGTCCTGTGTGTCGACACAGTTATTGTAGATTCAGAACTCAGTATGTGTCGACACTGCCTTCAGGTGTCGACACAGCAATTGTCGACTCTGCCAAAATGTGTCGACTTAGTCTTCTGGTGTCGACACAAGTATTGTCGACTTCTGCCAATGTGTGTCGACTCTGTCTCATTGTGTCGACACAGCCTCCCAGTGTCGAAACAAATGTGGTCGACTATCTTTCTATGAGTCGACGCTGCTTCTCAGTGTCGACACAAATGTGGTCGACTATCTCCTTCTGTGTCGAGGTCGACTATCTTTCTCTGTGTCGACTATCTTTCTCTGTGTCAACACAAATGTGGTCGACTATCTCCTTCTGTGTCGAGGTCGACTATCTTTCTCTGTGTCGACTATCTTTCTCTGTATCGACTATCTTTCTTTGTGTCGACACAGCTTCCGTCAAGTGTCGACACAAATATTCTGAAGTGTCGACACTGTTTCTTCAGGTGTCGACACATGGACTTAGAATATTTTTCTGCATTCTTTAATACTTCTTCACCTGCACATGTCAACTTAAAACACCATCAAATACACCTTGATGTATATCATTGAGCTAAGTTGGACTTCTTCAAATCAGGTACACATTTTCCAATGTACCCAACAAGGCTATCATCAGCTTAGGATCCGTGATGCAGATATTCCACGGACTGCGTTTAGATCAAGGCACAGACATTTTGAGTTCTTAGTGATGTCGTTTGGATTGACCAACGCTCCATCAGCGTTCATGGATATGATGAACTGGGTGTTCAAGGATTTCCTAGATAAGTTCGTGTTGGTCTTCATCGATGATGTGTTGGTTTACTCTCGCAGTGCTGAGGAGCATGAACAGCATCTGCGCTTGGTTCTATCAGAGTTAAGGAACCATAAGTTATTCGCCAAGTTAAGCAAGTGCGAATTTTGGTTGCCTCAGGTCTCGTTTCTGGGCCACGTGGTGAATGAGGATGGGATCTCGGTTGACCCGGAAAAGATCGCAGTAGTGATGGATTGGAGTAGGCTGGGAACGCCCAAAGAGATCAGGAGCTTCCTAGGGTTAGCCGGCTACTACAGGAGGTTTGTGGAGGGTTTCTCTACCCTAGCTGCACCTCTGACTAAGCTGACTCAGAAGAACGTGGCTTTTGTTTGGAGCGAGAAGTACGAAGAAGCCTTCCTGGAGTTAAAGAGGAGATTGTGCACTGCTCCTGTCCTGACCCTGCCTACCGAGGGAATGGATTATGATGTATACGTGGATGCATCGCATGTGGGTCTGGGATGCGTATTAATGCAGGTGGGTAAGGTGATTGCCTATGGGTCAAGACAACTGAAGACTCATGAGAAGAATTATCCTACGCATGACCTCGAGTTCACAACAGTTATTTATGCGTTGAAGCTGTGGAGACACCTACTTTATGGGGCTCAGTGCAAGATCTTCACCGACCATAAGAGCCTGAAGTATGTGTTCACGCAGAAGGAGTTAAATCTGCGCCAACGTCGGTGGCGAGAGTATGTGGCCGATTATGATGTAGAGATCCAGTATCACCCAGGCAAGGCCAATGTGGTGGCCGACGCCCTGAGTCGGAGGACGGGTAAAATCTTTAATCTCTCCGCCGACCGTTTAGTGGAAGAGTTCCTCCTTATGGATATATCAGTGGAATGCGGTGGCCTGCAGAGTAGTTTGTTAGTGGCAGAGCCGTCTTGGATTTCTTTGACCAGACTTCACCAGAAGGACGACCCGGATCTTCTTCACTTGTACTCCAAGACTGAGAGAGGAGAGTTTGCCGGATTATTCCATCGATGATGCGGGAACTTTGAAGTACCGTGGCAGATTTTGCATCCCCGCGGTTGGGGACATTCGGGGTATGGTTTGCAGAGAGGCTCATGGATCCAGCATTGCCTATCATCCAGGATCTACGAAGATGTATCGTAACTTAAAGCAAATTGCCTGGTGGTATGGCATGAAGGGAGATATAGCCCGATTTGTTGTGGAGTGCCATACTTGCAAGCGGGTGAAGGCCGATCATGGAAGGCCTGGTGGTAAGTTGACTCCGCTAGAGATCCTGACTTGGAAGTGGGAGAGTATATCCATGGATTTCATCACGGGTTTACCGCGATCCCCGAGGGGATTTGATTCTGTTTGGGTTATAGTGGATAGATTGACGAAGTGTGCTCACTTCGTTCCATATAAGATTGATTACCCTATGAAGAAGATAACAGAGTTGTACTTGAATGAAGTCATCCAACTCCACGGTGTGCCGGTTAGCATCATTTCTGATCGAGACTCCCGGTTTACTTCTCGTTTTTGGCAGAGTCTGCAGGAGGGTTTGGGTACGGATCTGAGGTATTCTACTGCGTACCACCCACAGACTAATGGGCAGACGGAGCAGGTGAATCAGATAGTTGAGGATATGATCCGATGCTACACTTTAGACCACGGTGGAGCGTGGGATGAGCGGCTGCGACTTATGGAATTTGCTTACAACAATAGTTATCAGGAGAGCTTGCAGATAGCTCCGTTCGAAGCCTTGTATGGGAGGCGATGCAGAACTCCGTTGTTTTGGGCTGAGGCTGGTGAGAGGCCATTGTTAGGTCCTGATGCGCTCGAAGAAATGAAAGTCGCAGTGAAGCTTGTTCGGGAAAAGCTTCGTATAGCTCAGGAGAGGTACGAGAAGAACGCCAATCGGCGTAGGTCTGTCTTGGAGTTTTCTGTGGGGGACCTTGTATTTCTTAAGGTTTCCCCGATGGTGGGTGTAAAGAGGTTTGGTAAGAATCGGAAATTGGACCCGAGGTATGTGGGCCCGTTTAAGATTTTGGAACGAATTGGCGTGTCAGCTTACTGGTTGGATTTGCCAGCAAACTTCCCAGGTGTTCATAATGTTTTCCATGTTAACCAATTGCGGAAGTGCGTGCACAGCAGTGGGAAAGTCTTGGACGTTGTGCCCCAGTTAGAGCCCAACCTCTCTTTTGTTGAAGTGCCGGTCCGTATTTTGGATACTCAGGAACGGGTGCTGCGAAAGAAGTCTATTCCGATGGTGAAAGTTCTTTGGAGGAATCAGGATTTGGAGAGCGCGACTTGGGAGTTAGAGTCGGCTATGAGGGAGGCTTACCCTCAGCTGATTCCCTGATTAGTTTGGTTTGTTTTTCTTCTTGTAATGTTTGGATTATTACTTTCCTTCTTTAGTAGAAGTGTTGTGCGTAAAGTTTCGGGACGAAACTTTCTTTTAGGGGGAGTGACTGTAACGCCCCCGATTTTTTCTGCGATTATTTAATTCTCGTTTGGCGTTACGATGACACGTATTCGTGGCTTGTGCCATTTGTGGAGTGTGGTTTAACTCCTTAGAACTGAGTTCCCTATTCTGTAGCCTATTGGCAATATCTCCCTAGCAAGCCGAGTCGTTTTGGGTGACCCGGTGTGGCCTCTCGGGGGAATGTTTGTGTTTGGCTTTATTTAGGTATAACTAGAGTTCTGTTCGTCGAAAGTTAATTTCGACTTCGCCGTTGTGTTCATAGCGTGGATATTTAGCTACGGTGCGAATTTCGTCGAATTCCGAGGTGGTTCGGTTTTCGAGTCGTTTTGGGTGTGTTATTAGTAAAAACAAATTAGAAACCCTTTTTAAATTAAGTGAACCGGCAGTTTAGGCAGCGGTTAGGGCCGAATAGGCGTGTCCTTTTATTATAAAAGCCTTGTTAAGAAGTGGCGGACCCACTTCTCCTTCCTCCTTCCCGAGACCAGACCGAAACCGTCGCCCCTCCTGTTCGCGAAAAACGGAGGAAAACCGCCGGCCTGCTTCCCCATCGGACGGTGATTCCAGGCTTGTTCGTGGACGGATTTCGATTCCGAAAGCGGCGTTGTCTTTCTCTCGCTCAGATCTTCATTTCGACGGTAAGATATTTGATTTTCGTGGAGTTTTAGGAGACTTGGATTTCCGGTTCTTGTGGTTTTCCGCCATTAAGGTACGGTTTGCTTGTTAGGTGTTTCTCCTTCTAGTGCAGAACGAAGAGGAGGGAAAGCCGACCAAGCTTCGCCGGAAATCGAGGCAAGTGGTATTCTTGCCCTTGCCATTATTGTTCTTTTGAATTTTGGAATGTTTCCCGGTTAGCCCTAGGGTAGAAACCATGCTTATTCTCTTATTATCTTGCTAAGTTTTAGGGCTTAGATTCTCCTATGAGCCCCCTCCTTGGGCTGTTTGCTCCTCGTGCTAGTTGTGTTCACCATTTAGACTCCATATTTGTAGTTCTAGTTGGGTGCTTTTGCGGGTGGAGCCGAGAGAGTGAGTGAGGGAGGTTGTTGTGGTAGGGCTCTGGTTAGAACTAGTCTTGGTAGACTCTCGAGTTTTGGTGTTGAGTGTGGTGCACACACTCAAATCCAAAAGCCGTCCGGACTTGGCGTTGAGTGTGGTGGACACACTCAAAGCCATAGTTCGGTTTGTTCTTTGCGGCTAAGTGGTGGGGTGATTGAGTGAAAATTTTCGTCTGAGTCAAAATCTACAGGAATCACCAAGTGATTCCCGCCGATTTCGATGTGTATCGTCAGTGATTCCCACCGATCGGCGAGAATCAACCTTGATTCCCGCCGATTCGGCGAGAATCATTCTGGATTCCCGCCGGTCGTCGAGAATCATCCTGCATTCTCGCCGATTCGGCGAGAATCGTCCTGCATTCCCGCCGATTCGGCGAGAATCAGTCGGGATTCCCGCCGACCTTCTCTTGTTGGCGTTGGCTTAGGGTTCTCCTGCGGAAGTGAACTTTGGCGTAGAGTGAGTTGACCTCACTCAACGCCAAAGCTGTTTTGGCGTTGAGGGGGGTATAATCACTCAACACCGCTGTTAGTTTTTGTGGTTTTGCTGAAGGCGTTGAGGGAGTGGACCTCACTCAACGCCATGGCTATTCTGGCGCTGATTGAGGCTAACTCACTCAACGCCAAGGTCTGGTTAGGCACTGAGTGGATTCCACCCAACGCCGAGCCGTGTTGAGTAGCTTCAACACTGTTTCTCTTTCCTCGATTTATGTTCCCGAGTGAGTTTCCTTGATTATATTTGTAGTTTCCTTGTCGTCCATATTTTCTTTCCTAAAGGCCAAATCGTGGGATGTGGATAGTAGTGGTGGTTTGAAGCTCTTCATGGGGGAGGTGTTGTGTAATCTAGCCAAGGCCACCCTTATTCTTCTATCTTGCTCCAGGTACGGGCTGGGCAAGGGGGTGGAAGGTCCCTTGTGCTTTATCATGTAGACCCCTGAGCTTGTTGGCATGGAAATTTGTGGTTGGGGGACTGAGTTTGCCTCCAACCCGGATCCATGCTGTTGTTTTGCTACTACCATCTCCCACAGCTTAGGGTGTTAGAAGTTTCTTCCTTGGTAGTTTGCAGCACTTTGGGCTCTTGGTAGCCTAGTAGGCCCTGCAGGATGTAGTTCCTGGGCTGGGTTGTTGCTGTTTCCTTGCACGTAGTGCATTTCTTGTTGTCATGTTTTAGATAGTTGTGTCTTTTTCTACTGCATGATTTTCAGTTACTTTTCCCCCTTTGGTTGACTCCTTCATGCAGTTTTTACCTTGTTTTGCTTGCTGAGGTATTCTGTTTTCTTTTGGAATGCCTCCGGTTCTGAGCTATAGCCAGTTGTGTGTCTAGTTTGCAGTGGTGGTGTTGGTGGTCTCTTGGACTTTGGAGATCCGTTTGCCTTGTTGGTGAGGTAGTTTTCAGTACTTTCTTACAGACATACATATGTGCCAGTGGGTTCGTGTCAGGTTGTTGGCGCCCACTGGTAGTTTTTACCTTTGTACTGGATATATTACTTATGCTGCTACCGTTTTCTGGAGATAGTCTACTTGCTCTGAGAAGGATTTATGCTAGGTTGCTAGTTACTTTTAAACCATAATTATTCTTATAAGTAAGCTCATGATCAGCATGTTTTATAAAATAAAATCACTATTTTCCAAGCAGCGTATAAAGATCGTTTTCCTATATATAATATCAATTAAATGTAGAGTCTTGCATAGTATGAGTGGTTCTCTTGGAACTCTTATACACCCTTTAGGATGCTAAACCTGAATAAAGTATTTTTCCGCAGCGCATAAGTATAGTTTTTTAACTGTGGACTAGGTGATCCACCGAGCCGAGGGATACGGCCTCTAAAATATAACTGATTTTCTAATCATTAAGCTCATGATTTTCTTTCATAAAGAGTAGCAGTTGGTTTTGCCTGAGCGTCAGCAGTTATCCCCTGCTTGACATGGCATCATGACGCGCGTTTTCTCATACTCTGATAGTTATTTAATTCGGGGAAAATGCGGGTTGTGACAGAAAAGCATCTAAATAGAGCTGACACGGCCTGTGACACACCCGTATCACAGGTCGTGTTCCTTGAGCGGTTCAGGAATCGACTCAATTTGGAACAGAACACGGGCCACGACACGCCCGTATCACTCCCTGACATGCCCATGTCAACTAGTACACGACCATGTAGATGGCCATGTCACCTCATCAATACAAGGCTAAAACACCCAATAAGGACATGGCTAAGGCACACACCCATGTCCTCAGCCGTGTTCTCAACACACCCCTGTGACATGCCCGTGTCAAAGGCCGTGTACCATACTCAACACCACTCCACTCAACGCCACTCCAGAATTCACCCGAGCAGGACACGCCCTGGGACATGCCCGTGTCCCAGGCCGTGTTGCCTCTCGACGATCAGTTCTCAAGAACTTGAGTCGACTCCTACAGAAACAGAACACACCCTGGGACACGCCCGTGTCCCAGGCCATGTGCACTGGACATGCCCTGGGACACGCCCATGTCCCAGGCCGTGTCACCCAGCCTGAAAGCATTTTTGGGACTTAGGGTTTTTGGGGTGTTACATGTAGGATCTTTGGCGCCCTTAGAGGGGGGGGGGGGTGAATAAGGGCTCTTTAAAATTTTACAAACTTATTATAAAATATGAAATTAGAAGTAAAGTTTGAGACACATCAATGAAATGAAAATCAAGATTTTATTTCTCCAAAAATATATATGTAAAATGATTCCAATAAAGCTTGAAATCAAGGCTTACAATGATAATAGTTTTTAGCTTTTTCACCGGTCCTTCTCCCAAGGACCGGTAGGCTATAGCCAATATCTCCCTAGATATGGTTACTAGCCTCCCCTAGATTATCCCTTGATCTATACGCTGTACAAAAGGTGGCGATTTTCTTCAAAGCCACACACGGACCTAGACACCGCACACAAGGTGATGATTTACACCACACACGGACTTAGACACCACACACAAGGCGGTGATTTTCCCTTCCCAATTACAAAATAAAAGGTGAAAATGAAAGTACAATAGTAAAACTTAAAAACTCCCTCAAAAACACGAGCTCTGAAGATGATGGTGGACCGATGAGAAGATCTCCAATCTTGAACGCACAGTCGTATCTCCTTCGCTCTTAAGATTGCAACGGACCAAGGGAGTTCGTCTGGAAACGGAGATGGAAGGCTCTCAAAATTCTCTGGGAAAAACTAAGCTCTCCACGATCAACACCTTCCCTGAAATTCTTGGCCATTTATATCATTTAATGCTATCGCCTGCGGTAGAGTTAACGCCCCGCGATAGCGAAAAACTCCGTGGCTTGACATGTGCCACACGTCGCACATTTTTTAAGATCTGAGTGGAGAATGTGACGATCGTGGGCTATCGCGCAGCGGCAGCGATATCGCTCCGCAATAGCGCTGAGACATGACTTCATGCGCGGCAACATCCGGATCATGGCCGACGTCAGCAGTAAATGTCTACGCTATCGCCCGCGATAGCGTTATCGCAAGTGATAGCGAGATTTTTGTTTTATTCAATGTTCTGCTCAACCCATCCTTAGTACTTGTAAACCTGTTATCCCTGCACATTATACCACACATACCAAGATCAAATACACCCGGGATTTGTTATTTTCAAACCAAGAAGTGCGGAACGTATGCTCCAACATTACAATCCTCCCCTCCTTATTGAAATTTCGTCCCGAAATTTAGTGCGACATATCCAACAATACAACCATTCCTTGGCACAAATACACACGATGATCCGGGTTTATGCTCCCCACGTTCGCACACCAACAAAAGTGTTTGCACAAACACACATACAAGATACAAGGTACAGCAAAAGCAATAAAGTGTACCCTCTACTTTATTTCCGCTCATACGCGTCTCTAAGCAGCTTTTTAACAGCCTCCTGCAACTCCAGGTTAAACACTCGAGGCTGTTGCACGTCATAATGTGAGCTTTGTTGCTCCTGCACTCCGGGATTGTATACACGCGGTTGCGCCCATGATGCAGATGATTCTGCCACTGCCTTACCCTTTTCCTCATAGGACGTGCCTGGCTTTTGCTCACTCTTTGACGGGCCTTTCCAAAAGTAACAGGCAATATGCCCCTGCTTTCCACAAATGAAACAAGTACGCGACTCAACACATCCTTGACCAAACGTCGCGCCCGAAGCAACATCCGAAGACGTTTGTTCAGCAGGCTTGAACCTCTTCTTATCTCGTTTCTTGAACTCCGGCTGTTCGGACTGCGAGACTTTGAACTCCGACTTGTTCGCCACCAAGTTCTTTTTGTCATGTACTCGTTTCAAATCTTTTTCCAGCGCACAGGCTGTATCTACAAAGGCTTGGAAGCCTTGGTTCACTGAACTCGGAAGCGCCAATCTCAACTCATCTTGGAGTCCCTCGTAAAATCTGTACATCTTCCGCGCTTCTCCACAAAAGTCGATCCCGCATAACGTCCCAGCCTGGTAAATTCATGCAGGTAGTCATCCACAGTCTTCTCGCCCTGCACCAGACGTTGAAATTCGGTCTCCATCGCAATTCTCCGCGATACTGGCAAATATTTTGCCCAAAACAACCTGGAGAATTCATCCATCGAAATCTCTCCCAGGCCTCTGCCTACCAACTGGTGCATCTCGACGTCATCCAACCAAAGTCTCGCATCTCCTTCCAATAGGAAAGTGGATAACATCACTCTCTGCCCCTCATCAATCTGGAGCGCTGTCAGGATCCTCTTCACTCTTGCAAGCCAATCTTCCGCCTGCATTGGGGAAAGCGCCCCGACAAACGTAGGTGGATGAAAATCCATAAACCGCTTCAATTGCTCGTCAGTCGCTCGCTCGTCCACTCGAGCTTCCACCCGCTCTTGCCTTGCACTAACCCGAACGAGCTCCACGACAGGCCTTGCCTGCCTAACAGGTTGTGCTTGAATCATGGCAAATACTGCCTCCGCAACTAGGTGTACAGTTTCCGCAGAAGGAGGAGGTGTGGGCACCTCGGCTGGTGCCGCACTCTCATCCGAATGCTGGGGCTCAGACTGCCCAGCTCCACTTCTTGTCACCTACATGTGAACAAGATATCAATAATCAACCTCTAATCTAAAACGACAAACATACCGAATACACACCCGCACATTCCTAGTGGACAATCTTGAGTTCAATTATGTTAAAACGATTCGCACGTACACGTGCTCGCCACCCGACAAAAGAATTCGGCCATGAATTCGAAAGGGGAAAACCGAGAGGGCCTCTGATACCAAAATGTAACAACCCGACCAGTTAAATAACATAAAATAGAAGGTCCGGCCGGGGACCCACATTATATGACACAAACAAATGGCGAGGTCACAGGTTAATACCAAAATACCACGCATCCTAACTCAGAGCATTCTAGCGGAAGTTTACAAGTTACACTAACTCAATCCATGAATGTCCACTACTATATAAATAACTCATTTATATACAAGACCAGGAATGTTAACAAGCACACCGCTCACGGCCTTAAGGCCTTACAAGTTTCTCTTTACAAACATATGACTTCATACATCGACACGCAGGCCGGCCACACATGAAATACAAAGCTTCGCACGGCCTTCGAGGGCCTAACAGCAACAACAAGGGCTTCAACTCGCTCAATCCATTTCCGCATCTACAAGGGCAGCACCTGCATATAGACATCCACCCCAGGGGTGACAAACAAAGCAACGGTCAGCATTCAGCTGACCAATTTTAACGACCCTACCCCTTACCCAGGGCAGTGGTTCCTTCACTGCATGTAATCCAATCTCAACACATATATCCATCACACATTACTATCACAAACGCCGGCCTTTGTGCCAGACATCCCGTGCACTCAGGGCACACTTACGGTGTACCAAGCTCCTTATAGTTCCACCACCAATTCAAGGTGTTTACTTGTTAGCAAGGCCTAAGCCTCCAAACCCCTGTTGAAGACCTCACACACCCGTCCACTCAGAGGCATGCACCTCTTAACAAATTGTGAGCACTATCAGTCGACCTACCCACGTTGTGTAACAAGCCTAGGGAAATCGCCCTGCTGCATTGCTACCAATTGACCGCTCACCTGATCCTACCACGGAACTTGTTGGGTGGCCCACTAACTCAGAGGTTCTTAACTTGTTGGCTATGGGCAACATCCGCCAAACCCCTATTGACGACCTCTAATACCCATCCACTCAGAGGTGTTCGCTTACAACCAATCCGATTAGTGAACTTGGTGGGTGTTCTACCCACTCAGAGGTTCTCGCATTCCTCCTCAACACCAGCACATAGTGCCGCTTTCCAATCCACCAATACAGCTCGCGCCGAGCATACAACCAAAGGAGCTATACAAAGCTCATCACAATCATCCTCACCATCTCTGTAAGGTAACCGATGTATACACGAAGTCTTCTCCGGTTCGCAGCATCACCAATCCAGACATCCTTCTAGATGGGCTTCACACAACATGCCTATGCCATACTACACAGTTCCGGCTCTAGATGCAGACTCAACCACTGGAATCACTTACGCTCTTCCATCTTTTGATGGAGGATTCCACAGATATACATGCATAAACAAAAGGCTTCACTTGTCCAAGGAAGAAAGACCGTTACCCTTGACGTTCGCTTTAGTGCCATGGAAAACTAGCTATAGAAACCACCGCGGCGGCCTTGCCTCCACAACGCTGCACTCGTCTCTTGAAACGGACCACTGAAGCTCCACCAGCAGTCGGAAAGCTTCTCCTTCTTCTACCTCCAAGCTCTCCCTTCTCTCTTAACTTAGAAAGAGAAAGAGTAAGATTAAATGAGATCTTTTTCTCATTTCTCGGATTTAAAGCAGCAGGAAAAGACCTGCACCATTAGATCCAGATAGAAGGAAACGAACGTCAAAGATCTTCTTGGACAAGCATCTAAACAGAGCTGACATGGCCTGTGACACGCCCATGTCACAGGTCATGTTCCTTGAGTGGTTCAGGAACCGACTCAATCTAGAACAGAACACGGGCCACGACACGCCCGTGTCACTCCCTGACACGCCCGTGTCAACTAGTACACGGCCGTGTGGATGGCCGTGTCACCTCATCAAAACAAGTATGAAACACACGAGAAGGACACGGCTAAGGCACACGCCTGTTTCCTCGGCTGTGTGCTCAACACGCCCCTGTGACACGCCCGTGTCACAGGCCGTGTACCATACTCAACGCCACTCCACTCAACGCCACTCCAAAATTCACCCGAGCAAGACATGCCCTGGGACACGCCCGTGTCCCAAGCCGTGTGCACTAGGCACGCCCTAAGATACGCTTGTGTCCCAGGCCGTGTCACCCAGCCTGAACCCATTTTTAGGACTTAGGGTTTTTGGGGTGTTACACAAACTCTATACCATGATCACTTCTTATCGATGCAATATGAGTAGAGTACTCAATCTGTATGGTCCTGAGAAAATCTGTAAGAACTTTGAAGGTATCTGACTTAGATCTCAGAAAGAACACCCAAGTGAACTTTGAGAAGTCATCTACAATAACTAAAGTGTAGGATTTCCCTCCTAGGCTCTGTACAGCAATGGGTCCAAAGAAATCTATGTGTAGCAAATACAAGATCCTAGGTGAATCACTTTTATTAACTGATTTAAAACTAGATTTAGTTTGCTTGCCTAGTTGACAAGCCCTGCAGAGACCTTCCTTCTTGTAGGGACAAGAAGGCAGACCTCTCACAAGGTTGTCTTTTGATAGCCTAGTAATGTTTTTCATGTTTACATGACCTAGCCTTTTATGCCAAAGTTCATTCTGATTACTAATTATATTAAGTAAGCAGATGTCTGAGTTGGCAAAAAGAAAATCAATTAAGTATATGTTGCCTTGTCTATTTCCAATTAAAACAGTTTTGTTTTCTTTAAATGAAATAATACATGTGCTAGAGTTAAAAATTACCTGATAACCTTCATCACAAAGTTTACTTATTGAGATGAGGTTATGTTTCAATCCACTTACATAGGAAACCTTCTTGAAAGTCACTGCTCCAATCTTGACTTTACCATAGCCTTTGGTCTGGCCACAGTTTGAATCACCAAAGATAACCTTTGGTTCCAGCTTAGACTTATCACTTAAGTTCTCCTTGCTGCCTGTCATATGCTTGGAGCAACCACTGTCCAGATACCATTGTTGATTAAATGCTGGACAACTCTTTACCTGTAAGGATGATAGTTAGTTGTTCTTGACCCAGGTAACCTTGGGTCCTTGTTGATTTACATAACTGTAACTGAAAATTTAAGAATATTCTGGTTGATTCTTGTAGCCTTTAGGATGATATCTTCTTGGTGGTATTATCCATTGATTAAAAGGATTAAATGATTTCCTAGGAATATTAGAGTTGCTGTTATGGATATAATTTTGGTTAAGTCTTTCCGGGTTTGACGAATTGTTGTGAGTTCGTCGACTAGAGTTCGACGAATTGGGATGAGATCGTCGATCTCTTCTCATAGAATGAACAAGTTCATTTTCTATGCTCCAAGTTCGTCGATCTCTGCTCGACGAACCATACACAGTTCGTCGGTCACAGTAAGATGAATGATTATTATTGAAATTTGCATTCAGAGATCGTCATATTGAGGTCAACGATCTGTTCATATATCGTCGATCTGAGTTCGACGATAACTGTTGAACATTGTTACTTTTATTATTCTTCTGGTTTTTAAGTTTGTTCTTAGTTTCAATCTTTTTAAGAACTTCATTAACCTTATTAACCTGTTCAGTGTTTTTCTTTCCTTTATCAGAAACAAAATTTATAGGTTTAGAAAGATGGTTCTTTTGGATTAGGATTGGTTCACTGGATGAAGCTCCTAACCCTAATCTACAGTTATTAGTTCTAGTATTTAATGTGCTAGTTATATCTAACAGTCTTAAACTTCTGCCATTCAATGATTCTTCTAATATCTTAGCTTTGCTAAGTTCAGATTTCAGAGAGATAATTTGTTCATTTACAGACTTTAGTTCATTAGATAGATTAGCATTTTCAGAAATGATTTTATCTTGATCTTTTAATTTTTCTTTGAGAAGTTTGATTTCCTTCTCAGAGCTTATCAAATCTAAGCATAAAATTTTAAATTCAAATTTAAATTCATCAGATTCAAAATCTTATGATGCTAATACCTGGTCTTCAGCTGACAAGATTTCTTCATTATCAGATTTATCTGTATCTGATCTGCTACTGCTGACATCAATTGCCATGAGGCAAACTTCCTTTGCCTTTGCCTCCTCTTCTTCTTCACTGGAGTTGGAAGATGTGGATTCATCTTCTGTTTCACTCCAGGATTCAGCTACAAAGCCTTTATCCTTCTTCTTATATTTGTTGGAAGAAGTCCTGCTGCTGTGCTGTCTTCTTGTGTACTTCTCTCTTCTCTTCTCGTTATTCTTATTCTCTGGACACTCAGAGATGAAGTGTCCAGGTTTCCTGCAGCCAAAGAAAACCACTTCCTTTGTAGGGGTTTTAAAATACCTTGGCTTATCATCCAACCTGGATGACTTTCTCCTGAAGTCTTTCCTTGCCATCTTGTAGAATCTTTTGGAAAATAGACTCATTAACTCTTCATTAACTGTTAGAGTCTCTGTCTCTTCAGTATCCTTGAATGTAATGCTGTGCTCCTTCTTTACTGGTGGAGGTGTTCTTTCATCAGTTGCTTTTCTAGTCTTGATGAGTTGTTCATATGACTTTAACATTCCCAAAAGAGATTCAGTGGAGATCTTATTTAGGCTTCTGGACTCCTTGATGGGCCAGATCCTTGAATCCTATAAGCTTGGGAAGCACATAAGGATCTTGTCATTCGCCTCTGTGAGGGTGATGTCCTTGTCCAAGGTTTTCAGCTCATTTATGATTGAGCTTAACCTGTTGTACATGTCTACCACTTACTCAGCTTCCTCCTTATTAAAATTCTCATATTGGGATATTAGATTGGATCTTCTATCCTTCCTTTCATCTACAGATCCAGCCATCATTTGATTTAGGGAATCCCAGATGGCCTTGGCTGAGGTGCATTCAGCCACTTTTTCAAAAATGTCATCTGACATTGTTTGGGCCAGAATGTTCATGGCCTTGGCATCAACAATTTTTGCCTTCCTCTAGTCTTCAGTCCACTCAGGTGGTGGGACTGCATATGTTCCCAAGGATGCTGTAGTTATGAGTGCTGCAAGGGGACCTGTCAAAATGGAATTAAAGATATCTTCATCAATGGAGTTCATATATAATTTTATTCTTGCCTTCCAGATGGCAAACTTGTTTAAGTTGAATACTGGAGGTCTGGTGCTTGCAAAATCTTTGTTATGGGCCATGCTGTGTGAGTATAAATCTAATGGGAATAGAATGACAGATCTAACTCAGGATCTTTGGTTCAAGGATTAGCTTGTACAACCAAAAGAACTTCCCTCTAATACCAATTGAAAGTGAGGTGTTAGATCTGGAATACTATAGGGGGGGTGAATAGAGTATCCTTAAAAACTATTTGAACTTTTGCAGTAAATAAAAAATTGCAGAATGAAAACTAATTAAGCAGAAACAGAGCAGTCCTAACTAGCATAGCCACAACAAGAACAAAAAGAAAACGGCAACCAGACAACACAAGAACTTATAGTGGTTCCCCAACCTGGGTACATCCACTCTTCTACAACCCTGGTAGGAATCCACTCAGATTTTTGATCAGGTGCCTGATACCAATGAGCTTTTGATTAGGTGCTCAAAAACCAACCCAAGTCTTTTGGAAGGAGACTTGTGAACCAGAATAATTTTGAAGGGAATTAAAACCCTGTACAGAGGTGGGGATGAGAGATGATTTTGCCTTCTCTTTCTCAAGTTTACAATTGAGAAGACTCAAGTGGATATGTGATGTTGGCAAACATCTTCCCCTGAGATATAAAATGATTCAGGAAAAATGGAGCTTTGCTTCAGGGTGATAGGCCTTCAGTTCTTCAGCCTTGACCAGAAGATGTTCAAGAACTTCTTAACAGATAGATTATTAGTAGTCCTTTGAAGTGTCCTGGAGGATTGAAGGAAGAAGACTCTCGATATTGATTTGGCGTTCTTCTTCTTCATATTGCTAATCTTCCTCTGGTCTAGAGCTTATATGTATTAGATTTCTCTTTCTGTGTATATGAATGCTGTCAAGAAAGAGATGCAGAGAAATCCTTGTTGCGAGCCGATGGTGTTCTTCACCTCCTGACTTATTTGCAGTGTCTGTGTTTGTGGGAAAAGAGAGAAAATCTCTTTTATATTTTCCATATCAGTTTGCATTCGAAATTTGAATTTCTTCTGCATTAATTGCTGACAGCCTAGAGAATGATCTGCATTGAGTTATTTCCCCAACTATCCCATGGAAAAACGACACGCAATAATCCTGAGGAAGACCATAATTAATGCTCCATCTAACGGTAATATTCAGAGAATATTTTAGCATTAATTACTCAGGAATTATTGCATTATAATAGGGACAGAAGGATGAAAATAACCAAGTCTTGATTCGTCGACCTGAGTCCACAGTTCGTTGAGCTGAGATCCAAGATCGTCGACCTTTGAACTACTGACTGCTGCTTGACAGATCTTTCCAATTATGTGCACCAAGATCGTCGAGCTAAGAACCAAGTTCGTCGACTGGAGTTTGTTTCTGAACTTAGAAATATTGAGATATTTTCTGGACTTGAGTGTTGAAGCAGATGATCCAGAAATCGTCGACCTGAGAATTGAGTTTGTCGAGCTCAGCTCAGAGAATCTTTCTTTGATTTCGTCGAGCTGAGCATGACTTTCGTCGACCTGAGTTCGACGAACGTCGAACTCATTTTACTGAGTCTTTGAAATCTCTAAGTCTTGAGTCTCTGGCAATCTGTTGATGGCTGGTTCAAGTGATGTTGACTATAAGGACTTGGCCTAGACTCTAGGACACAACCATGACCCTGGCTATACATGTTAGGTCATAAGATCCTAATTTAGTGAACCTAGCCCAAATCCTACTCGAGATCCATCAAATTGAAATAATACTAGCAGAATCACAGAAAAGAGGACTTATACTTATCTAAAGGTTGTAGTCCTGGAACTGATGCTGGATCCACAACAATTGAGCAAAACAACTACCTGCTGAGATGTACTCTGACTCTACAGTTGAAATTACGACACTTGTTTGCTTCTTGCTGCTCCATGAACTTAGCCTTCCACCTAGGAATTGACAGGTTCCATAAGTGATCTTCATGTCCACCTTGCAGCCTACAAAGTTTGCATCTGAATAGCCAGTTAGTTCAAATTCCCCATTCCTAGGGTACCATAGGCCAAGATCTGGTATGCCCATAAGATACCTAAGAATTTTATTTGCAGCAGAGTAATGAGATTCTTTGGGGCAAGCCTGATACCTAGGACAAACACATGTAGCATACATGATGTCTGGCCTACTAGCAGTTAGATAAAGAAGGGAACCAATTATCCCCTATACAAAGTCTCATCAACAGGTTTCCCTGCCTCATCTTTGAATATGGGCATACTTGATCCCAAGGGAGTTCTCATGGTGGAGCAATTTTCCATACCAAATTTCTATATTAACTCCCTAGTAAACTTAGACTGGGATATAGACAAACCATCATCAGTCTATCTTACTTGGAGACCCAAGAAGAACTTAAGTTCACCCATACTGCTCATCTCAAACTTCCCCTACAAAAGTTTGGCAAACTTCCTGCAGAGGTTGTCATCAGTAGATCCAAAGATGATGTCATCTACATAGATCTGAACTAGGATGATCTTACCCTTAGATTCCCTTAGGAATAGGGTCATGTCTATCTTCTCCCTTGAGAATTTGTTCTCAATGAGGAAGCTAGACAAAGTATCATACCATGCTCTAGGGGCTTGCTTCAGCCCATATAGAGCTTTCCTAAGTCTATAAATGGAATCAGGTGAGTTAGGAACTACAAAACCTGGAGGTTACTCAACATAAACTTCTTCCTTTAAGTCACCATTCAAAAAGGCTGACTTCACATCCATCTGGTAGACCTTAAATCCCTTGTGTGCAGAATATGCAAGGAACAATTTGATGGCTTCCAATCTTGCTATAGGGGCAAAGGTTTGATCAAAGTCTATGCCTTCTTCTTGCCTGTACCCCTTTGCAACTAGTCTGGCTTTGTTCTTGATTATAATGCTACTTTTATCAAGCTTATTTCTGTAGATCCACTTGACTCTATTGAAATTATGTCCTTGTGGTCTGGGAACTAGCTTCTAGACCTCTCACCTCTTGAACTGGTTTAGTTCCTCCTGCATAGATCCAATCGAATGCTGATCTATGTTGGCCTCTTCAAACTTTTTGGGCTCCACTTGTGACAGAAAGCTTGAGTACATGGCTGTATTCAGACTTCTGTTCCTTGTTATTACTCCATGGCTTGCCTCACTATTGATCTGGTGTACTGGATGATCTCTCATATATATGATTACAGGTGGAAGTCTTCTTTCAGTATCAGCAACAGGTGCAGCTTCAGGTGCAGCCTCTTTTTGATCTTCATCCACTCCAAGTGTCCCAGGTAGATCTTCTGGAGTATCCACTTCATCTTGGATAACTGGCGATCCTTCCTTGATGGTTAGTTTGTCCATCAACTATTTTGTACCTGCAGTACTACAAGAGGAGCTTGGCAGCTCATGGTTGATCATAGTAGACTCATCAAAGACTATATGAACTAATTCTTCTACAGCTTGGCTTTTCAAATTGTAGATCCTATAGGCTTTACAATGATTACTGTACCCAACAAAAATCCCATCAAAGGATTTGACAGCAAACTTGTTCACATAGGACTTTCTATTATGAAGCACATAATATTTGCTACTAAAGATCCTGAGATAGCTCAGGTTTGGTTTTCTACCTTTTCAAGATCTCATAGGGAGTTTTCTTGTGGCACTTGGTGATAGAGGCTCTGTTGAGGACATGACATGCAGTATTGACTGCCTCAACCCAAAAATATTCTGAGAGAGATGTGTCATTCAGTAGAGTCCTTCCAGCCTCTATGAGAGTTCTATTTTTCCTCTCAACAATCCCATTTTGCTGGGGTATTCTACATTAAGAGAATTCTTGATGAATTACATGCTCTTCACAGAACCTTGTCATGTTATCTGACTAAAATTCAGTCCCATGATCACTTCTGATTTTGACTACAGAGCTGTTTAACTCATTTTGAATTTGCTTGACAAACTTAGTGAAGATATCAAGGGTTTCATTCTTTCTCTTGAGGAAGAATACCCAAGCAAACCTGGAAAAGTCATCAACCACCACAAGGGTGTAGAACTTCCTACCAAGACTATGAACTGGCATATGACCAAACAAGTCCATATGAAGGAGGTATAGGCACCTCACAGAATCTTTGGTCCCAATGCCCTTGAAGGAGGCTTTTGTCTGCTTGCCCTTCTAACAAGCAGAACATATGCCCTCCTTAGAGCACTTCACATTTGGACCATTCCTAACTAGCTCTTGACTAAAAAGCTTACCAATATTCTTATAATTTATGTGGGCTAGCCTCTTGTGCCATAGGAAACAATAGGATGCTTTCTCATTTGCCACTAGACAGATAAGAGAGTCTGTATCTAAATATAGAAAATTTAAAAAATAAACATTTCCACTCCTAGTGCCTGTCAATATGACCTCTTGGTCACTTGACCTCCTGATTAAGCACTCATCCTTGTGGAAGACAATAACATAGCAAAGATCAGAGAGCTGGCTTATGCTTATAAGGCTGTGTTGCAACCCTTCAACATAAGCCACCGTAGTGATGGTGATTATGCCATTGGTGATCTTGCCATAGCCTTTTGTTACCCCTGTATCTGAACCACCAAAGATTACTTTGGGTCCATCTTTTACTAGAGTGTACTCCTTCAAGTTGCCCCTTGTCCCAGTCATGTGCTTGGAACTACCACTGTCCAAGTACCATATATGTGTATGACCACTTGGACTATCCTGTAATACACAGTTTACTTTACCTTAGGACCCCAATATCTATTGGGTCCTAGGTGCACATTAGTATGACATTGAACATGTCCACCAGTAGAATTTCTGACTGGTGGACTGACCCTAGCTTTGGCCACATTGGGATTGTGCCAACAGTCAATGGCAAAATGCCCTATCTTACTACAACACCAACTATCATATATGTTATATCTTCTCTTCTGTGTAGGCCATGCAGCTTGGTTAGTAGTAGACTTAACAGGAGGAAGATATGCTGCATCCCTTTTCTGATTTCTTTCAGCTAGAATTTGACAGAAGGCAAGTCTTCTAGCTGGCTTGTTTGGTCTGCTCTGAGTGCTATCAGGAGCAAGCTTCTTTTCAAAGAGCATGCTTTTGATGGCATCAGAAATACCCAAATCAGCCTTGCTGTTAGACTTGCCCTTAGTCTGAGCCTTAGTTCTCAGATTAAGAGCCTTGGCTGGAGCAACATTTTTGAGTGTTGGAGCTGAAGCACTAAAAAGAAATGGTCCAGTTTGGGACATTTGCCTGTTAGACTTTTCTAAGTCTTGTGGCGTTGAGTGAGTTGAGCTCACTCAATTCCATATTGCCAGTCAGACTTTTCGAAGTCTTTTGGTGTTGAAAGAGTTGAGCTCACTCAACACCGTCTTGCAAGTCAGACTTTTCTAAGTCTTTCGGCGTTGAGTGAGTTGAGCTCACTCAATGCCGTCTTACCGGTCAGACTTTTCTAATTCTTTTGGAATTGAATGAGTTGAGCTCACTCAATGATGTCTTGCCAGTCAGACTTTTCCAAGTCTTTTAGCGTTGAGTGAGTTGAGCACACTCAATGCCATCTAGCCAGTCAGGTTTTTTTTTCTAAGTCTTTTGGCGTTGAGTGAGTTGAGCTCACTCAACGTCTAGGAAGTCAGTTTTTTTCTAAGTCTTTTGGCATTGAGTGAGTTGAGCTCACTCAACGCCGTCTAGTCAGGTAGATTTTCTAAGTCAAAAGCGTTGAGTGTGGTGAACTCACTCAATGACTTTGGATGTTTGTCGTTGACAGCGTTGAGTGTGGTGAACTCACTCAACGCCGTCTTCTTAGCTTGGTAGTTTAAGGCAAAAGCGTTGAGTGTGGGGAGCTCACTCAACGCCTTTGGCTATTTAGTGTTGGCAGAGTCGAGTAAGCATTTTGCGGCTAAGTGTTTTGGCGTTGAGTGAGTGGTGCTCACTCAACGCGGCATTGAGTGAACTCAACGCATTTCCCACTTGGTGTTTTAGCATTGAGTGAGTGGTGCTCACTCAACGCGGCGTCGAGTGTACCCGATTCGGAGTCGAGTGTACTCGATGCTTTTCCCTTAGACTTGTAGTTTTCTCCCGAGTCTCTTAGTGTGGGTTTTTATAGGGTTTTGGTGATGTTTTCGGCTAGTTTTGAAGGCCGAATCGTGAATCATGGCAGGTGGTTACTCTGGTTCTCTTGATAGGGATGTTTGGTGTTGAGCCGTGGCCACCACCAATTTAGCCCCGGCTTGGGCCGGTGTGTTGGACCCCAAGGCTGCACCGGTGGTCCCTGAGTTATTTGGATCTGGTTGTTTTGATGCGGGCTATTTTTGGTCACCAACCCAGATCCATGGTTTTACCACTCCTAATGATTTACAGGTTAGGACTGTTAGTTCCTTTCTTTCCATATTATTTGGGCATTTTGTGGCTTTGTTGTTCTGCAGGTTTTAGCGGAGCATGTTGTTATCCTCGCACTTGGTGCACTTTGATTACTTTTTTGTTTGAGTACTTTACTTTTGCTGTCAAATTTTCTCCCTTTTGCCGACTTTATCAACATTCTTTTGTAGGGTTTGGTAAACCCCTCTGAAAGTGAGGGTAAGATCTACCTTTACTCTAGAGGGGGGGGGGGGTGAATAGAGTATTTTAAAATAATTTTGCAAATTAAAAAATAATTGGCAGTGGAAGACTTAATTTAATTATCGGGTATTGTGCTTGCAGTAAACAAAATAAAGTAAAGCAATAAAGCTAATTCACATCACACAACAAATAAAACACAAACAACCAGATGACACAAGGAGCTATAGTGGTTCCCCAATCAACCTGGGTACATCCACTCTTCTACCACCCTAGGTAGGAATCCACTGCAGGATGAGTTGATCAGGTGTCCTGGGCACCAATGAGCTTTTGATAAAGGCTCAAAAACCAAACCAGATTTTTTGATCAGGTGTCTTGCCACCACTGAGTTTTGATATGGTCTCAGAAACCAAACACAACTTTTGAAGGGAGTTCTGTATAACCCTTTTACAGCAAAAGAAAATGAAAAGAGGGTAAGGTGTTCTTCTCTGTCAATAATCAAAGAGAAGACTAGTGGATTTATTGATGTCAAAGCTCCCCCTGAGATTAGTAGTAGGTCAGGAGAAGAAGCTTTGCACAGGGTGATAGGCCTTTAGTAAGTTGAGATCTCTAGCAATTGATAATTTCAGCAAAAGCAAAAATGTGTTGTGTCTGGAGTCTTTGATTGATGAAGCCTGGAAAACATGAATCAGAGAAGAGATCTGAAAGAGTAGAAGGGATTCTTCTCTGTGTGTTGATCTCCTTCTCTGTTCTATTACTTGTGTTCTGTAAAAACTCTAACTGTATAATCCTGTAGAATTCTTGAGAGATGTTCTTCTTCTATATTTGTCTCTATTGTCTGTAATGATGTTATGAAATCCAATCCCCTAGATAGTCGTTAGCCAGTCATAAATGACTTCCTTAATTAATAGCTGTCTCTGGAGGAAAGTCCTAAGAAACATTCCTTTTTAGTCTCCTTGAAACTTGCTCCAGATTGATTGAAACGGCTATAAAATATTCTGCATTAAATGCTAGATATGGAAGATATTTGAATTCCATAACATACTTATTTGAAATCCTGAAATCGTCGATCTCTCAGGAAAATCATCGATCTGAGCTCAGAGATCTGGATTTTGACTTGAGACAGAAATCATCAATCTGAGATCGGAGATCGCCGAATCGAGTTCGACGCCTCGTCGACCTGAGCTCAGAGATAGTCAAACTAAGTTCGACGCATCGTCAATCTGTGCTCGACGATAATTGCTTTGGTCTTCTGCACTTATAATCTGAACTAGGAGGTCTTGGGGGCAGCTTTCAAACCTAAGTTCTATGCCTTAGACATATTCTAGTTGACCTTTAAAACTATACAATGAGGTCAAGAAACAATCCTATGAACATAGTGATCCTTACCCAAATCAGTAATAGGATGTTCCAACAATCTCCCCCTATTTGGGTTAGGATTACAATTAACATGATTTATAGGAATTTTAAAAGCATACAAGCAGAAATAAATACAACATAGCAGAAATGTAAACAACCGCATTGCAGAAGCATATGTATAATCACACAGCAAATTTGTTCAGAGTGAGATATATGTAGTTCAGCTTACACTATCAGTCCTTTTCCTTGCCCTTTTTTGAAAATAATTTCCCTATTGGGATTTTCAGCTTCTCTCTTAGATCTTCTATCATCAGCAACACCAAGAGAAGTTTGATATTTGGCTCTGGGAACAACTGCCTCTGGGTGCAATTCCATGTACCTTTTTGGATCAAAGAATTTTCTGGAAGAATACCTTTCAAGCTCTTGCTTTCTCTATTCAGAAAATGTTGAAATATTGGAAGTGTCTTTCCCTTGTTCTCTGTCTTTCCTTATCTGGTCTAAAGCAGCTAGCTCCTTCATCCTGGCTGTCCAAGAGACTTGATTGCTCTCTGGATCTTCAAATAGAACAGGAGGCTCATATCTGTTAATAGTGTCAGAAGGAGGAGCTTTTGAGGGAACACTTTCTTTGAGCTTATAAGGGAATGGACCAGTAATTGAATCAGTTGGGCCTTGTCCTTCCCTTTGATAGGATTGATGTCTGGACTGTCCTCTTGAATACACTCTATAATCTCTTTGATTTCCTATGTATTGACCTCTTATTGACTGGTAGCCTCTTTGCTGATGTCCTCTGGATTGAGATCTTTCTTGAAACTGAGAGGAACTTTGAGATGAAGTATGAGAGGTTTGATGAGCTGAACTTCCACCAGATCCTGCACCTGGAGAAGGAGGAGGAGGAGGAGGATTATAATGAGATGTGACTTGGACATATTTCCTTCTCTTCCTCATAGCCTTCAATTGGTTCTTAGAAAATTGCATCCAATGTTCAGTAATAGGACAATCATGCAATATATAGTAAGGAATGTCATTATCAGAAGTGGCTTTCTTTGCAGGAACTCTCTTCATTGCTTTACTTCTAGCTTTCCTCTTCCTTGCAATAGTTGTAGAGGAATCATCTGAATCTGTCCTGAATTCATCACTATCAGGGCTCTGGGGCTTATCATACATAGCACCTATTTCCTTGTAAGCTACCTTGGTAGGAGAATCAGGAGCAGAATCAGTCACAACAGCAGCAATAACAGCAGAAACAATACTAGAGGCATCAGTAGTAACAACAGAAACAATAGAGGCATCTGAAACAATAATATTCACAACAGAAGGCTCAGCAGGCTCTGAAGCAATAGCCTCTGTGATCATCACATCATTATCATCAAAAGCAACAGCAGCAGGAACTTACACAGCCTTGATTGAATCAATGTATGATTGGATCAAGCTGGGATCACAGATAGTAACAGGCACAATGGCCTTAGAAAGATCTTCAACAGCTAGAGCTGGAAGATATCTGCTATATAGACGTTCAAAAACTTAAAGCATGAACCTGAAAGATGGGACTGGGGCTGGAGCTGGAAGATCTGGCACTTCTTCTGAACTAAGCATGAAGTCTGAATCTTTAGCAGGCAACATGACTTCTTCATTGGGCATCTCCCCCTGCCTAGATTCAGTAGAAACTGGATCAAGGCACCCCAAAGAAGGGATTGCTTGAGGAAGATGGGAAGAAGATAGCTTTGCAGATAAATCATTTATTGATTTTAGTAGAGGAGCCAAGGAGGTATCCAGCAAGAGTGTTAGCCTGGGAGCTAACATCTCATATAATCTATCAGCAATAGCAGGAACATCTACTTGCTCAAGGGAGGCTTAAGTAGAGGTGGAGAAGAAGGTTGCAGAAGTTGATGTAGTTGGTGGAGCTGCAGAAATGTGTGGAGTTTATGTTGATGGATGGGGTATTGATGGTTCAGATATAGGGATGGTGGTGATGGATGTAACTGGGATGGTAACTGATGGTATGACTGAGGTTATGGATGAGGTGAATGAGGGCTGAGCTAAGATGTCTTAAAGTAGCTGTTGGTAGGAGGTGGAAGAAGATGGAAGCTCTTGAGGAGATGAATGAGAATCATCCATATAGGAGTCATCTATGAGGTTGAATGATGGAATTTGAATGGATGAGTCAAGGTCAAGAGGGGGATAGTAATGTAGTGGATGAAATTGTTCTTGAAGAGTGGCTGGTGGAGGTGTAAAGATTGTAGGTGAGTAAATTGTGATGAGGGATGTAGGGATGGTTGAGGAAACAGGAGGTGGAGATGGTGGAGATGAGGAGGAGGAAGAAGGCAAATCTTCTAAAGAGGCAGTTTCCTGAGGGGAAGTGACTGTCACTGTCCTGGTGCCTGAAGTAGTGTGAGTTGCAGAACCCCTGCTAGGTTTAGCAATCTGCCTTTCCTATTTCCCATAGAGAGCACAAGATAGTATCTTGGAAGCATTTATATGCATGCCATTTGATACTAGCAGTTGGGGGCATTTGTTGTGCAAAAACAACCCTACTATTCTCCCAAAATTAACAAAATTCTTATTGATTTTCTTCTTAATCAGATCATAGAAAATCTCTCCCCAGTTAAGGTGTTTCTTATCTACAATAGCAGCCATTAGGCAAAACTGATATCTAGAAATAGTATCTTGGGCAGAATGTTTTGCTAAAATGACTTTGCCCACTACATAAGCCAGAAATCTGTACTCTACTGAAAGATTTTTCTTAAGTAATTTATTAGGGTTTGCTGCTATATGTCCCATTCTATCCAGCATATTAGAAAATTCTTCTCCAGACAACTCAACATTATCATGTCCAGTGCTCAGTTGAAAAACTTCTGTCAAAAGTGTTGGAGTGAGGGATACCTAGGTTCCTGAAATAGTCCCGACAACTGTATTCTGATCCAGGTTGTGGGCTGTGTATACCCATTCCTTGATTTCGTCGGCAGCCAGCTTCATCCTTGAGGTCATGATGGTGACCAACTATTGTTCTTTCAATAATTCTAGAATGTCCTTGAAAATCTGATCACTGCCTTCAAATGAATCCATATCTATATCAAAACCTGTATCAAATTTCATCACGGCTAAAACAACAACTAAAACGGCCATGATTTTCCTGCAAAGACAAACCAAATAAGACGAAGTGTAGAGGGGTTTGGAGGGAAAGAAAGCTCTGCAGAAAGTCTGAATGCGCAAAGGAGAATGATGACAAAAAAATGATTTTATATCAGGGTTCGACGCTGAAATGGAAAGATCGTTGAACTCAAGTCGACGATCTGGGCTTCTAAAGGAATTTGAAAGGTCTTCAACATCATCGATCTCCGTTCGACGATATTGGAGAGCGTCGAGCTCCGTTCGATGATCTCTGACCGGAAAGAGATAGCCTAGCACTATCTGGGAAATGCTGAGCTCCGTTCGACGTTTTCATGAGAACATCGATCTCCGTTCGATGATCTTTAGGAAAAACGTCGAGCACAGTTTAGAGTTAAGAAAGAACCTATAGACACTAGAAAAAAAAAATCAAGTTTTTAGCCTAGTCTTTGTCAATTTTAAGGTTTTAAAAATCTTGGATCTTAATTTAGACTTCCTCCATCTAACATTCCTAACTAATTCAGGAAAAATGTGTGTTTCTTTTCATCCAAGGGCTTGGTGAAAATATCTCCCCTTTGCAAATCAGTTGGGATATATTGAAGTTCAATTTTATTCTTTTCAACATTATCTCTTAGGAAGTGATGGCTAATCTCTATATGTTTTGTCCTACCATGGAGGACTGGATTTTGGGCTATAAAAATAACACTGGTGTTATCACAAAAGATTTTTGACTTATCTAAGTTATAGCCATAGTCTAGGAGCTGATTTTGAATCCACAATATCTGTGAGCTATAACTACCTGCTGCCATGTATTCAGCTTCAGCAGTTGATGTGGACACAGATGTTTGTTTCTTACAAAACTAGGAGACAAGTCTGTCACCAATAAACTGATAAGTTCCACTGGTGCTTTTCCTGTCTACTTTACATCCAGCATAATCAGCATCTGAAAATCCAGTTAATTCAAATCCTGAATCTTTTGGAAACCAGAGACCTAGATTTGGACAACTTTTCACATACCTAAGAATCCATTTTACTAATGTTAGGTGTGACTCTCTAGGGCTTACTTGGAATCTAGCACAGATGCATGTAGCAAACATTATGTCAGGTCTACTAGCTGTAAGATACAATAAAGAGCCAATCATTGCTCTATATGTTGTCTGATCAACAGGTTTCCCATGTTCATCAACATCTAATACAACATTAGTACGCATAGGTGTTTTCATAGATGATGTTTCAGACATAGAAAATTTCTTAACCAACTCTTTTGCATACTTGGTTTGAGAAATGAATATGCCATCAGCATACTGTTTGAATTACAATCCTAGAAAGAAGGAAAGCTCACCCATCCTACTCATTTCAAATTTTGAATGCATTAGGTTGGAAAACCTCTTGCACAAGTTTAAATAAGTAGATCTAAAGATAATGTCATCTACATAAATTTGTACTAGTAGGATATTGGACCTATGGGTTCTAATGAAAAGAGTTTGGTCTACTCTACCCCTTTTAAAATCATTTTCCAAAAGAAAGCATTCTAAGGTCTCATACCATGCTCTAGGAGCTTGCTTGAGACCATATAATGTTTTATGCAATTTAAAAACATGATCAGGATGAGTAGGAAAGATAAAACCTGGGGGTTGTCTGACATAGACTTCTTCCTTGATATCTCCATTTAGAAATGCACTCTTCACATCCATTTGATAAACTTTGAATCTCTTGTGAGCTGCATAGGCTAGGAATATTCTTATGGCCTCTAACCTTGCAACTGGTGCAAAGGTCTGGTCATAATCTATTCCTTCTTCTTGAGAGTATCCTTGTGCAACTAGCCTTGCCTTGTTCCTTACAATAATGCCTTGATCATCTAGTTTGTTCTTGAATACCCATTTTGTTCCAACAATGGAATGATCCTTTGGCCTTGGCACTAGCTCCCATACCTTGTTTCTTTCAAATTGTTGTAACTCCTCTTGCATTGCAATGATTTAGTGTGGATCTTATTATGCATCTTGTATGGATTGAAGCTCAATTTGAGAAAGAAAGTAGGTGTGCATCAGGTTTTGGTTGACTTGATTTCGGGTTTGCACACCAGCTGAGATGTCTCCAATCACTTGGGAGATTGTATGATCTCTTGATGTTACTAAATCAACAAGGGGTGTTTTTTGTTCACCAACCTGTGTTGTTGTTTCCTCTTGTGGAACAACAACTGGCTCTTCAATGTGATTATCACCAGGATGTTGAATGTCTTCTTCATCTTCACTGCTTTCACCTTTTTGTTGGATAGGTGAAGGTGTTGTATCCTCTTCAATGATGTTTAACCTGCCTAAATTTTCTGAAAGAGAATGTACCTGCAAAGGTTCTATGGTAGAAGTATTCTTCTCCTTGTAAGACATGTTAGTTTCATCAAAGGACACATGTACAGATTCTTCAATTTTAAGAGATGATTTGTTATATACCCTATAAGCCTTACTGATTATGGAGTATCCCAGAAACACTCCTTCATCAGCTTTGGCTTGAAATTTTGCTATATATTTCTTGTCATTATTATGTATGTAACAAATACAACCAAATATTCTGAAATAGTCTACTTTAGGTTTCTTCCCTTTGAGTAATTCATAGGGAGTCTTGCCCTTCAGCTTATGTATTAAACTTCTATTCAACATATAGTTTGAGGTGTTCACTGCCTCTGCCCAAAAGGATAGAGGAAGGTAAGCATCTGTCAACAATATAGTAGCAGATTCAATAAGGCTTCTATTTTTCCTTTCAGCTACCCCATTTTGTTGAGGAGTTCTAGGAGCTGAGAAGTGTGCCTGATCCCTTCACTCTGACAGAACTCTTGCATAAGAAGAGAATCAAACTCTGTCCCATGATCACTTCTGATCAGGGCAATGTGAGTATTGAACTCAATCTGTATGCATTTGAGAAACTCTGTCAAACACTTAAAGTTATCAGACTTCTTCCTCAGAAAGAACACCCATGTGAATCTAGAGAAGTAATCTACAGCTACTAAAGTGTAAGATTTCCCTCCTAGACTTTGCACTATAATGGGTCCAAATAGATCTATGTGTAACAGATACAAAATCCTAGGTGAATCACTCTTATTAAGTGACTTAAAGCAATTTTTAGTTTGCTTGCCTAATTGACAAGCCCGACAAAGTCCTTCCTTCTTGTAGGGGCCAGAAGGTAGTCCTCTAACAAGGTTGCCCTTGGATAGCCTAGCAATGGTTCTAAGGTTTACATGTCCTAATCTCTTATGCCATAGCTAATTTGGTTTACTAACAGAATTGAACAAACAGATATCTACCTTAGTTGATTGAAAATCTACAAGATAGATGTTACCTTTCCTTTTACCTGTCAACATAGTTGTGTTGTCCTCTGATTTGATTTTGCATGAAGATTTGTTGAAAGTCACCTGGTAGCCTTCATCACACAGTTGACTGATAATGATTAAGTTGTGCTTCAGTCCTTCCACATAGGCCACCTTCTTGAATGTGACTGACCCTATCTGGACTGCACCATTTCCCTTGGTCTGTCCAAAGTTTGAGTCTCTAAATATGACCTTGGGTCCAAGCTTGGCTTTGAAGGATGTAAGATTATCCTTGCTCCCTATCATGTGCTTTGAGCACCCACTATCCAGATACCATTGCTGGTTTATTGTTGGATAGGTCTTTACCTACACATATAATAATTTATTTGTTTTTTACCCAGTTTACCTTTGGTCTAGGTTGATAACCTTTAAAGTCTGAAATAAGAGACATCCCTGGTTTACTCTTATAGCCTTCAGGATGATATCTCCTAGGAGGTATTATCCATTCAGCATAAGGGTTGAAGTCTTGGGATGTAGGACCTCTAGAATTGAATTTTGACTTACCCTTAAAAGATTGTTCAAAGCTCTGAGCTCTGTTCGACGATCTCTAAGCTAAGTTCGACGATCTTAGGTCAGATCGTAGAGCTCCGTTCGAAGATCATTCTTGCCTGTGTTCAGAGACCAGAGATCGTCGACCTGATTTCGACGATTCAGCATGAAAACGCTGAGCTCTGTTTGAAGATCATCGAGATCTGTTCGAAGATCGTCGAGCTCTGTTCGATGATATCTGTTGAACCTTATTTTTCTTAGGTATATAAGAATTCTTCCTAGCTACCTCTACAACTCCCTTTCCTTTATCTGAGATAAATTTGATTGGGGTTATTAATACTATAGGTTGGCTGGATGAAGCACCCAAGCCCAATGTACTATTCAGTCTTGAATTCACTGTGCTTGTGATGTCCATCAGTTTGATTCTTCTCCTATTGAGGGATTCTTCAAACTTCTTTGCCTCAGATAGTTCACTTTTCAGTGAAGCTATCTGCTCCCTACAACATTCTAACTCCTCAGAGAGTTTGAGGTTATCTGATTTTAAGGTGCTGAGTTCAGACAGTTGATTTCTGAGAGAGATAATCTTTTTCTCAAACTTGAGTAGGTCTAAACACAGTGCCTTAAACTAAAATTTAAAGTCTTCTGAATTAAAATCAAAAGAGTCTATTACCTGATCTTCTTCAGCTTCAGGTTCAGATTCAGATCCTGACTCTTGTTCTGCATCTGAATTGTGTTGAGAGGCATTTATAGCTATCATGCAGAAGTCCTTCTCTTGGGCATCATCTTCATCATCACTTGAGCTTGATGAAGTATCTGATTCTTCTTCAGTCTCACTCCAGGTCTCAGCTACAAATCCTTTCCTGGTATGCTTGTTCTTGCTAGAGGAGGATTTGTCATAGTTGTTTCTCCTGGAGTCTTTGTCTCTTCTTCTTTCTCTCTTATCTTTCTTGTCCTTGTTTTGGTTCTCTGGACAGTCATGCACAATGTGGCCTGGTTTCCTGCATCCAAAAAAAATAATCTCTTTATTGCTAGATTTGTCATACCTTGGCTTTTCATGGCCTCTGGATGACCTTTTCCTGAAGTCTTTTCTAGCCATCTTGTAGAATCTTTTGGATATTAGGCTCATTAGCTCTTCATTGCCTGTGACCTTGTCTTCAGGCTGTTCTTCTGTAGCTTTAAAAGAAATTTTCTTCTCCTTCCTTGTTGCATGAGAAGCTATCTTTTGCTCTTCCTCTCTATTTTTGATGAGCAACTCATAAGACTTGAGCTTGCCCAATAGAGCTTCAGTGGTGATCTCATTCAAGCTTCTGGCATCCTTGATTGGCCAGATCCTTGAGTCCCAAGTGCTGGGGAAGCACATTAGGATCTTATCATTGAGTTCAGTCAGTGAGATCTCCTTGTCAAAAGTTTTCAATTAACTGACAATCAGACTGAGTCTGTTATACATGTCATCTACTGACTCAGTTTCTCCCTTCTTGAAGTTCTCATACTAGGTTATGAGATGAGATCTTCTGTCCTTTCTCTCATCAGCAGATCCTGACATAAGATCAGATAGCTTGTCCCAGATGTCCTTTGCTGAGTTGCATTCAGCTACTTTTTGAAATATATCATCAGACATTGTCTGAGCCAATATATTCATTGCCTTTGCATCAACAACTTTCCACTTCTTAATGTCTGCATCTGTTCTTGAAGGGTGTGGAATAGCATTTGTACTTATAGTTTCTGGAGGTCTTGGACACACTGTCAAAACAGAATTGAAGATATCCTAATCAATAGAATTCATGTACAATTTAATCCTTGCATTCCAAAGTGCAAACTTAGAAAGATTGCACACTGGAGGTCTAGTGCTTGCATAGTCTTTGTTCTATACCATGGATTTATATTAAAATAATTATAATAGAAATAACAACCCTCTATTAATGGTTGATCTTATCAGAGATCTTTTGGTTCAGGTGTTAGTATATAAAAACAACCAACCTAGTGATGGTTTAGTTGTTGTATAACCAACCTGGCTCTGATACCAATTGAAAGTGAGGGTAAGATCTACCTTTACTCTAGGGGGGGGGGTGAATAGAGTATTTTAAAATAATTTTGCAAATTAAAAAATAATTGGCAGTGGAAGACTTAATTTAATTATAGTGTATTATGCTTGCAGTAAACAAAATAAAGTAAAGTAAGAAAGCTAATTCAGAGCACACAGCAAATAAAACACAAACAACCAGATGACACAAGGAGCTATAGTAGTTCCCCAATCAACCTGGGTACATCCACTCTTCTACCACCCTAGGTAGGAATCCACTGCAGGATGAGTTGATCAGGTGTCCTGGGCACCAATGAGCTTTTGATAAGGTGCTCAAAAACCAAACCAGATTTTTCATTAGGTGTCTTGCCACCACTGAGTTTTGACAAGGTCTCAGAAACCAAACACAAAACTTTTGAAGGGAGTTCTGTATAACCCTTTTACAGCAAAAAAAAAATTAAAAGAGTTGAAGGTGTTCTTCTCTGTCAACAATCAAAGAGAAGACTAGTGGATTTGTTGATGTCAAAGCTCCCCCTGAGATTAACAGTAGGTCAGGAGAAGAAGCTTTGCACAGGGTGATAGGCCTTCAGTAAGTTGAGATCTCCAACAATTGATAATTTCAGCAAAAGCTAAAATGTGTTGTGTCTGGAGTCTTTGATTGATGAAGCCTGGAAAACTTGAATCAGAGAAGAGATCTGAAAGAGTAGAAGGGATTCTTCTCTGTGTGTTGATCTCCTTCTCTGTTCTATTGCTTGTGTTCTGTAAAAACTCTAACTGTATAATCCTGTAGAATTCTTGAGAGATGTTCTTCTTCTATATCTGTCTCTATTGTCTGTAATGATATTATGAAATCCAATCCCCTAGATAGCCGTTAGCCAGTCATAAATGACTTCCTTAATTGATAGCTGTCTCTGGAGGAAAGTCCTAAGAAACATTCCCTTTTAGTCTCCATGAAACTTGCTGTAGATTGATTGAAACAGCTACAAAATATTCTGCATTAAATGCTGGATATGGAAGATATTTGAATTCAATAACATACTTATTTGAAATCCTGAAATCGTTGATCTCTCAGGAATATCGTCGATCTAAGCTCGACTATCGTCGATCTGAGATCAGAGATCTGGATTTTGACTTGAGATAGAAATCGTCGATCTGAGCTCGGAGATCGTCGAACCGAGTTCGACGTCTCGTCGACCTGAGCTCAGAGATAGTCGAATTGAGTTCGACACCTCGTCGATCTGCGCTTGACGATAATTACTTTGGTCTTCTGCACTTGTAATATGAACTAGGAAGTCTTCAGGGCAGCTTTCAAACCTAATTTCTAATCCTTAGACCTATTCTAGTTGACCTTTAAAACTATATAATGAGGTCAAGATACAATCCTATGAACATAGTGATTGTTGGGTATTGTATCCACAATGTACCTGATTTGAAGAAGCCCCTGAACAAGCTAAGGTAAATAGACAATGTGTTTGATGAAATCTTTTAAGTTGTGCTTACAGTTATTCAACGCTAAGTACACACCAATGTCAGGGTGCAGTGGGTCAATATACACGGGTCTGCGCGATGTAATCCCTCGTTGAGCAGATTAGTGTGTTGGCCTACGTGTACTCTCTTTATTGGGGTGTACTTAATTTCAAGTACAGGGCTATGATAAAGCAAGAGCAGACAAGGAGCAAGGATGGGCCAAAGACCAGCTCACGGAAAGAAAGAGGAGAAATCGCCTAAGTAAAAATCGACGAGAATCACTATGTGATTCTCGCCGAATCGGCGAGAATCACTAATGATTCTCGCCGAGTCGCCAAGAATCACTAGCTGATTCTCGCCGGTTGGAGCCGGCTGTCTCAACGCCGCCAGAAATTTCTCTAAGGCAGAATCGTCGAGAATCACTAAGTGATTCTCGCTGATTCGTCGAGAATGACTTTGCATTCTCGACGATCCGGCGAGAATCAAGTGTGACTCCCGCCGATTCTCCCCGGCTTCTATATCAGTGCAGCCAGAATTCGGCTAAGTAGAATTTGGCGAGAATCGTAGGTGATTCTCGCCGATTCGTCGAGAATCACCTACGATTCTCGCCGAATTTGACTTGGGCAATTTTCCGATTCTTTCTGGACCGGTCCACGTTACCTGCGGTATTTCGAACCGGACTTAGGTCTTTTGTTGGTGGGGCCCACAACGGTCATGTGCTTGACCTAAGGTATATATACCTCCGTATGTATGAGCGGAAGGAACACGATATACACGAATTCAAAAAGAACAGCCGCCGACGTGACCTACATCGCGATCTTGCTCCGCCGATCGTCTCCTCCGTTCAAGCAGTTGTCGCCGTTGTTGATCTCAAGTTCTTCCAGATCTCCAGTGACAGAATCTTAGGCTAGCATAGCGTCTCACGCGTCTAACCAGAGATCCCTTGTCTCTTGATTCGTTGATCGGGAAAAACCTTCCACTTCTGAATCAATCGAGACGACCGATCCTAGTGTGACCGTTGGAAGACCTTGCTTCCTTTGCTACGAAGTTTGAATCTCGATTGCACTGCAGCAGCTCTCCGTCACCGCCGCTTGTTCCGTGAACCTAGCCGCCGCTCCAAGCCACCGCTGGTTTCGAGAAGGTTCAATCCAAGTGAGATCTAGGGTTGTGGACTCTTCGTTGACCTCAAGAACACGTCGTCGAACGAAGAGGGACACCTTAGTCTCCATACGTTGTTTGTATTTCTTACAAGCTATTTTCAATTTCTTTGTAAAGGACCAATTGGTCTCTAGTTGTAAGGGTTGAGTGCAACCCGTGTTGTGGGAGTGGTGACTCCTACGTGTGGAAGGGTTTCTTCCGTTAGTGCAAGGATTGGATTTCAATCCTATTGGTGAAGTGACCGAGTCATCCCTGGTTGGGAGATAGGTCAAAGGGGGAAAGTGGACGTACCCAAATCGGGGAACCACTATAAATTGCTTGTGTCCTTTCTGTGCTGTGTTGTTTTGTTTTCTTGTGCAGGTACAATTTTAATTCTGCAAATACGCTGCAAGATACCTATTCCCCCCCCATAGGTGAAGGTAGTTGACACTAGGTGGGCTTTCAAGTGGTATCAGAGGGAGGTTCCTCATCAAAAAGGTTCACACCTTGAGTAGAATCCTACCACCAGTGTCAAGAAGAAGACCGATATCCTCCATGGACGGACTCAAGCACTCCGGCAAAATCCCAGTGTGCACCAGACTGAACTTTCCTATCTGGAAGGAAAGAATCAGATTCTACATGGAAGCAGTCGACCCCCGGCTCTTCATGATTGTGGAGGAGGGACCTTACATTCCCACTAAGGCCTCCACCATTGATCCTACCAAGAAAGTGCCCAAGAAACTTTCGGAAATGGACAAGGACGAAATGGTGCTGTTCGGACTCGACAAGAAAGCTCAGAACATCCTGGTAAGCGCAGTTGATGACTCTATGATGCAGAACTTCTGCAACTACAGGACAGCCAAGGATCTCTGGAGCTGCCTGATTGTATTAATGGAGGGCACGGATGAAGCGAGGGACGATCAGAGATCCCTCCTCAATCAGAAATATGAGGCCTTCAGGCAAGGGCCCAAGGAGGAGATCGGAGTTACCTTCGAAAACTTGCTCAAGATCGTCAATGCACTCAAAGGATACGGAAGAGTGTTCACTGACGGTGAGCTCAATGATAAGTTCCTTAGGTCCCTTACTAAGGAATGGGACACAAAGATCTGCGCCATCCGGGAGTTTGGCAGACTTGCGGAAACCGACCCTCAGATTTTATTCGGGAAGCTCATGTCCTATGAGCTTCAATTGAACACAAGGAAGGCTGAAGAGGAAGCAGAGAAAGCCTCAGCCAAAGAAAAGACGGTGGCCCTAAAAGCCATTCATTCCAGAAAGGGTAAGGGTGCTGCTTCTTCCCGTGCGTGTAAGAAGGATGAAGAGGAAGACTCTGAGCCTAGCTCCTCCGGCTCAGAATTGTCTGAAGAAGACTTCTCCCTTATCACACAGGAATTCAAGAAGTTCCTCAAGATGAGGAGTCAAAGAAAGAGAGACGGCTCCTCCTCCAGGCATCAGAAGAAAATTTTTTCTTCTGACAGGTATGCTCCTAAACCGAACAAACATCGTTCCTCTGACATTATTTGCTTTGGATGTAATAAGACAAGACACGTCGTGGCCGACTGCCACCAAGGCAAGAGAGAAAAGGGGAAGGGAGAGGAGCACAGGTCCTCAAAAGACAAGAAGAAGGAGAGGAGTTACATCGCAAAGAAGCCAAAGATACTGAGTGAATCTGACATGTCAGACACCAGTGATGATGAGGAAGACTACTTTGGGCTAATGGGTCGCTCTGACTCAGAAGGAGGATGCCCCCCATTTACTGGGAAGGTAAAAGCTCACACCCCTCTCTCCGACTCTGAATCTGATCCTGAGTCTCAGGATGATGACCCTGAGGATAGCCCTTCGGCCCGTGAAGCGGTGCTCCTCGAGAAATATGAGCTTCTGCTCAACACTTTCGAGGAGTGCCGCAAGAGATTGAAGGCTGAGAAAAAGGAAGTGAAATTCCTTAAGGGTGAGGGTGTCTCCCTAAGGGAAGAGATCACTAGTTTGATCTCTCTCCGACAGGAGCACCTGGACCTGACTTCAAAGCATTCAGAGTCTCTTAAGCTCCTTGATCTTAAGCAGGAGGAAGTCGACAAGTTGGAAGAACTACTTGCGGCAGAAAGGAAGATCGTCAAGAGCTTCTCTATGCAAAAAACTGTTCTTCCATTAGTTGATACCTTCTCTGTTCAGGCCAAAGGAGCTGGCTTGGGGCATGTAGGGGTATCCGGTTCCTCATCTAGGAGAAACAGGAACCAGAGAAAGAATAAGGCCGCCAAGAAGGCCTCTGCTGTTGAAAAGGGAAAGGCCCCACTCAGTCCTGTTGAGTTCAGAAAGCCTAGTTTTCCCTGCAACCAACATGACTTTGAGTTAACCTTTGGTCATCATTTTCGGCCCTCGGTTGCAAAGCCGAAGAGCCGATATGATGGTTGGACTTTTCCCCGCAACTTCGGTGAGAGTGTCTTCATGGAACCTTATGAGGAAATCCACTTGGGAAATTATGGTCAATTCTCTAGCGGCCATAATAGAAAGCAGGCACCAAAAGCCAAGCCTGTTATACTGAAGGAACAGAAGATGAAGAAATCATGTGACCGCAATCACTATGATGCCTCCACCTCTAGATCCAAGGCCCCAGCTGTGCCCACCATTCCTAGGGTGAAGCAGGAGCCTAGGAAGAGGTACAACAGATTTGACTGTTGGTGTTGTGGCAAAGTTGGTCACTTTGCGTGGATTGTTGGTTTAATCCAAGGTATAACGAGACTCCTTATGTTAGCAATGCGAGGCCGACCACTCGTAGGGCTAACCAATCGAGGGGGAGTATGCTAATAAGGAATCTAGGACCCAAGTTCGATTGGGTTCCTAAGGCAAATTAATTCTGTTTTGCAGGAATGTCCAAAGGCGAACAAAACTCCCATTTGGTATTTGGACAGTGGATGCTCCCGTCATATGACTGGGACAAGAAGCCTGCTGCGGGAGTACTCTCCAGTCGAGAATGGACCCAAAGTCATCTTTGGGGGATCTGATTGGGGAGTCACCAGAGGTTACAGTATGATTTCCAACGGTATACTCTCTATCTCTGACGTAGCTTATGTTGAAGGGTTAAATCATAACCTGATCAGCGTAAGCCAGTTATGTGATAAAGGGTATGACGTTAAGTTCTGCAAGGATAAATGCCTGATAATATCATGTGCCTCTTCGGAGACAGTATTAACCGGCATTAGGAGCAGAAATATTTTCTGTTTAGATTTTCTCAGTCTAGATTCTTCCACCCCCGTATGCCTAGTAGCAAAAGGCAGTGCATCTCTTTGTGAACAATGGCACAAGAGATTGGCATATATTAATTATAAGACTATTAATATGCTATTTTCCAAAGATTTAGTAAGGGATGCTCCCATTATTAGGTGCATCAAAGATAGTCCCTGTCCTGCATGCCAGATGGGCAAACAGACTCGGGCTACCTTTAAGGGCATCCCAGACAAAGACTCCTCCAGATGTCTTTATCTTCTGCATATGGACCTGTTTGGTCCAATGCAAGTTCATAGCTTGGGAGGGAAGTCTTATACGCTAGTGATTGTAGATGATCACTCTCGGTTTACTTGGGTGTTTTTTTTAAAACGCAAGTCTGATACGTTTGACATCTTCACAAGCTTTGTCAAGCAGATTCAGAACGAACTTAACTGCTCGGTGGTCAAAATTAGAAGTGACCATGGAACAGAGTTCGAGTCTGGAGCTATGACAGAGTTCTGTGAAGAACTTGGTATCTCTCATGAGTTTTCCTCCCCGCGCACTCCTCAACAAAATGGAGTTACGGAGAGGAGAAATAGGACACTCATAGAAGCCTGCACGACAATGCTGAATGACGCTTCACTCCCAGAATACTTCTGGGCCGAGGCTGTCAATACGGCGTGTCATGTTCAAAACCGGGCATTGATCAACAAAAGTCATCGTAAGACGCCCTACGAACTACTGAAAGGCAGGAAACCAACCATGTCCTATTTGAGGATCTTTGGTTGTAGATGTTATGTACTGAATAATGGGAAGTACCCGCGTGCTATGTTTGGTGAAAAATGCTTCGAAGGCATATTCATGGGATATAGTAGCCATAGCCGGGCTTATAGAGTTTCCAACAAGAAAACCCTAGTGGTAGAGGAATCAATAAATGTTGTATTTGATGAAGGAAGTTTGCTTAATTGCAAGACTTCTAGTTGTCTTCCTGAAGATGCAGGTGCCAGACTCGAAAAGTTACAACTGGATGAGCCCGAGAAAGATGCAACTCCAAAATACGTCAAGGTCTCCACATCAACGTCGATCGGAGAAGTTGAAGATCAAAATGGAGCAAATCCTTTAGAAGAAGGAGATGCCCAAGAAGTAGTCAAAGCTCCTGATGCCAGACTTCTTGAGCTCAGACACGTGAGGGATCATCCTAGAGATCAGATCATCGGAGATCCTCGTGACGGGGTCAGAACTCGAAGAGGTACCATTAACGAGATTTTGCATCTTAGCTTCCTGTTACAGGTTGAGCCAAAGAATTTCGACGAGGCGAACAAAGATGCTGCATGGATTTTGGCCATGCAAGATGAATTGCATCAATTCGAACGATGTAACGTTTGGACGCTGGTTCCCAGACCACAAAAGCAGAATGTGATTGGCACCAAGTGGATCTTCAGAAACAAACTGGATGAACATGGTGTCATCATAAAGAACAAGGCCAGGCTAGTGGCTCAAGGTTACCGACAGGAGGAGGGGATTGACTTCGACCAAACCTTTGCACCAGTGGCAAGGCTCGAGGCCATCAGATTGTTCCTGGCGTATGCTTCGCACAAAGGATTCACTGTCTATCAAATGGACGTGAAATCAGCCTTCTTGAATGGAGACCTGAAAGAGGAAGTATACGTCGCTCAACCCCCAGGTTTTGTCAATCCTACTTATCCTAATCATGTATATTTTCTTAATAAAGCTCTATTTTGTTTAAAGCAAGCTCCTCGAGCTTGGTATGAGACCTTGTCTAGTTTTCTTCTTGAGAACAAGTTCTCTAGAGGAAAAATAGATAAGACATTGTTTCTTAGGGAAGTCAAAGGCAAGATCTTGCTGGTGCAAATCTATGTCGATGACATTATATTCGGCTCAACGGACAATAATCTTTGCAAAAAGTTCTCTAAACTTATGCAAGGAAAGTTTGAAATGAGCAGTATGAGAGAGCTAAAGTATTTCTTGGGACTTCAAGTGAAACAGTCTGAGGATGGAATCTTCATCTCTCAGACAAAGTTCACAAATGAACTCCTCAAGAAATTTGGAATGGAGAATGCAATCTCTATGAGGACTCCAATGGGATCCACTATGTCTCTGGATAAGGATGAGAAAGGTAAACCTTTCGATGAAACCAAATACAGAAGCATCATTGGATCCCTGCTCTACCTTACTGCCAGTAGACCGGATATCATGTTCTCCACATTATCTTTGCCAGATATCAGGTGAACACTAAGGAATCTCACTATGTCGCTACAAAGCGAATTCTAAGATACCTTAAAAGTACCCCCAATCTTGGCTTGTGGTACCCGAGAAACAATGATGTCGAGCTAAAAGGTTTTTCAGATGCTGATTTTGCAGGGAGTAGGGATGACAGGAAAAGCACTTCCGAGACGTGTCAATTCCTGGGAAGAAGGCTTATTTCATGGAACAGCAAGAAGCAGAATTGTGTAGCAACCTCCACTACAGAGTCTGAGTACATCTCGGCTGGCAGCTGTTGCGCACAACTCCTATGGATAAGAAACCAGTTAGCCGACTATGACCACCAGTTCAAGGAAGTACCAATGTACTGCGACTCCTCCAGTGTAATTGCTATTGCCAATAATCCGGTATCGCACAGCAGAACGAAGCATATTGAAGTGCGCTACCACTTCATTCGGGAGCACGTGGAGAATAAGGACATCTCTCTCTGCTATGTCCCCACGGACAAGCAGATTGCAGATATTTTCACAAAGCCCTTAGACGAGGCCAAGTTCAGTCTCTTCAAAACTGAATTGGGGATGCTCAGCTATGAGGAATGAAGACTACAGAAGCTCCTGGCTCGTGCATCTAGGGGGAGCATCTGCCAGGAACTCAAGTGTAAGCATAGGTGCAAGAACTGAGGGGGAGCATGGTGTCAAATGCACCAAACCCAGATTTGCAGAAGTCGAAAAGGGTGAGATTACCCTCTCGGCTAAGGCTAAGGTGGCTCCAAGTTTGCTCTCAAGTAATTGGTAATGAATATCTCTCTCACCTCAATTTTAAGTTTATGATTTTCATTCCTATATGCTCTATTCACCTTAGCTTATAGGGTTTAGGCTTCTTCAAATAGGGGGAGATTGTTGGGTATTGTATCCACAATGTACCTGATTTGAAGAATCCCCTGAACAAGCTAAGGTAAATAGACAATGTGTTTGATGAAATCTTTTAAGTTGTGCTTGCAGTTATTCCACGCTAAGTACACACCAATGTCAGGGTGCAATGGGTCAATATACACGGGTCTGCGCGACGTAATCCCTCGTTGAGCAGATCAGTGTGTTGGCCTACGTGTACTCTCTCTATTGGGGTGTACTTAATTTCAAGTACAGGGCTATGATAAAGCAAGAGCAGACAAGGAGCAAGGATGGGCCAAAGACATGGAAAGAAAGAGGAGAAATCGCCTAAGTAAAAATCGACGAGAATCACTATGTGATTCTCGCCGAATCGGCGAGAATCACTAATGATTCTCGCCGAGTCGCCAAAAATCACTAGCTGATTCTCGCCGGTTGGAGCCGGCTGTCTCAACGCCGCCAGAAATTTCTCTAAGGCAGAATCGTCGAGAATCACTAAGTGATTCTCGCCGATTCGTCGAGAATGACTTTGCATTCTCGACGATCCAGCGAGAATCAAGTGTGACTCCCGCCGATTCTCCCCGACTTCTATATCAGTGCAGCCAGAATTCGGCTAAGTAGAATTCGGCGAGAATCGTAGGTGATTCTCGCCGATTCGTCGAGAATCACCTACGATTCTCGCCGAATTTGACTTGGGCAATTTTCCGATTCTTTCTGTACCGGTCCACGTTACCTGCGGTATTTCGAACCGGACTTAGGTCTTTTGTTGGTGGGGCCCACAACGGTCATGTGCTTGACCTAAGGTATATATACCTCCGTATGTATGAGCGGAAGGAACACGATATACGCGAATTCAAAAAGAACAGCAGCCGACGTGACCTACATCGCGATCTGGCTCCGCCGATCGTCTCCTCCGTTCGAGCAGTTATCGCCGCTGTTGATCTCAAGTTCTTCCAGATCTCCGGCGACAGAAGCTTAGGCTAGCATAACATCTCACGCGTCTAACCAGAGATCCCTTGTCTCTTGATTCGTTGATCGGGAAAAACCTTCCCCTTCCGAATCGATCGAGACGACCGATCCTAGTGTGACCGTTGGAAGACCTTGCTTCCTTTGCTACGAAGTTTGAATCTCGATTGCACTGCAGCAGCTCTCCGTCGCTGCCGCTTGTTCCGTGAACCTAGCCGCCGCTCCAAGCCGCCGCTGGTTTCGTGAAGGTTCAATCCAAGTGAGATCTAGGGTTGTGGACTCTTCGTTGACCTCAAGAACACGTCGTCGAACGAAGAGGGACACCTTAGTCTCCATACGTTGTTTGTATTTCTTACAAGCTATTTTCAATTTCTTTGTAAAGGACCAATTGGTCTCTAGTTGTAAGGGTTGAGTGCAACCCGTATTGTGGGAGTGGTGACTCCTACGTGTGGAAGGGTTTCTTCCGTTAGTGCAAGGATTGGATTTCAATCCTGTTGGTGAAGTGACCGAGTTGTCCCTGGTTGGGAGATAGGTCGAAGGGGGAAAGTGGACGTACCCATATCGGGGAACCACTATAAATTGCTTGTGTCCTTTCTGTGCTGTATTGTTTTGTTTTCTTGTGCAGGTACAATTTTAATTCCGCAAATACGCTGCAAGACACCTATTCCCCCCCATAGGTGAAGGTAGTTGACACTAGGTGGACTTTCAGTGATCCTTACCCAAATCAGTAATAGGATATTCCAACACCCTCCTTGGTTTTATTGCTTATGATTTACTGCTCCTTTACTGCTATTTTTTCTCTTGCTGAGGTGTTCTTTCTTTGAATGCCTCATGTTCAGGGTTGTAGCCGATTAAGCGGCTAGTTTTCTTTTGGAGCTTGTTAGTGATCTACTATTTTGTAGAGGGTTCTTTCCCTCATCTTTGTGATGTAGTTTTTTTCTTGTTTCCTTTCTGTATAGACATACATACTCACCAGTGGGTTCGTGTCAGGTTGTTGACGCCCACTGGTGGTTTTCCTTGTGATGCTAAGTATATGACTTAAACTGCTTGTTTTTTCTTATTTTTGAAGGTTGTATACTTGCTCTCTGGGGTTGTTTTATGCTATGGTGCATGTTAGATATTTTTAACCTATAAAACCCATACCGATATTACTTCATACATGTCATATTTCCAAAATGAAAGAACTATTTTCTAAACTAACGTAAATAGTATCTTCACACTATACTAAACTTATAGTCTTGCATACCATGAGTTGTCCTTCGTGGACGTTTACGCTAATGTAGGTTGTCAAACCATCTTAACTAAAGTATTTTTCTGCAGCATATAACTATATTTTACTCGTGGACTAGTTGATCCACTGTGCCGAGGGATACGACCATCTAATTTGAATGATTTCCTTCATAATAACTAATGAATTCTGTATAACCTGTTTAGGTTTGTGCCTTGCCTAAGCATCTGCAGTTATCCCCTACATGGCATGGCATAACATCACATAATTTCTCTTACTCTGATATAATTTTATTGATGAGGAAATGCGGGTCGTGACAGTTGGTATTAGAGGGAGGTTGCTTGACAATTGGTCGGGATACCTTTCCTTGTTAGTGTTAGTAGTTTAGCATCATATCATACACACACCAAGTGTCATCAGTACATCTTGGATGAAGTATGAAAATTACACTCATAAGCATGATTAGAAGTATACAGGGCATATTATGTAGTATGTGATGCATAATATGTGTTTGTATATGGATCCACCATAGGTGGCAACATGTGAGGGTTATGTAGTATGGGATGCATAACCTCACCACATGAATGCCCATTAGCACATTTTCTCTTTTCGTTGCATGCAATGTTATGTAGTATGGGATGCATAACATTTCCATGTGTACGCCGCTCATAACCTGCGTTAAGGACTTTTTACAATGCATAACACAACATGCATAACATAACATAGCATAAGCACAACGTGCTAAGATAAAGATTTACATGATGACATATGTACACACATGGTTTTGAGTCAAAAAGAATATAAATTCATGAATTCATGGTCTAAGCACATGAGTTAGTGTGATGATGGTGAATCATCCTAGGTTAAGCATAACATCATTATTGAAAAATCCCAGAACAAGTTAGCAGTTAAAGCTAATACTTAAGTATGTTTTGTCTGTACTGTGTCGTTTGAGTTCTAGTCGTTAAGCTAGGTTTTGATTAGCAGTTTATTGTTTTATTAAAATGTCGCTTGAGCGTGATGAAACAAGGTCGACTCCCTAGCTTTAGGGTGAGTCATCAGGTGTGCAGAATGAGGTGGTTATTATAGAACTGTGCAAGAGCATGGAGACCCTGTCAAGCCAGATTGTAGTGATGCAAGTGCAGTTGCTGGCATTGGTTGCTGCCACCTTAGGACGACAACCTAATAAGCAAACCCCCGTAGTGGTGGAGAATGAGATTGAGATCAACAAATTGAATAAGATTGCTTCTGGATTGTTAGCTGCTGAAGAGTGTAGAGTCAAGGGTTTCTTGGGTGGCCTCCCAAATGACATTCAGCAGTACGCCAATACTTACCAGTTCGAGACGAATGAGAGGACAGTGGAAGTTGCCCTTAAAGTTGAGTCTATGGGATATGCAAAGTATCTAGGCATGATAATAAGGAAGGATAAAAGGAAATCCATTGAGGGTAAGAACACCCAGGTATCCGGTGCTGCTCCATGGAAGAGGAGTAAGGAGGTATGTAGTTTTTATGGCCGATCGGGCCACCTTTTAGAAAGATGTTACCAGAGAATTGGAGCTTAGAAGAAAGAGCAGGTTCATGCGATTCAGGGTGCTCCTAAGAGGGACTTGGTGTGTACTTTGTGCAAGAATAAGGGGCATGATGTTGCCCGTTGCTGGTTAAAGGATAAGGTTTGCTTTCAATATGGAAAGAAGGGGCATGTTAAGACAAAGTGCCTGAAGCCCTAGCCCGATCTTCAGCCAGTCCCACCTCGAGCTTTGTCACCACCACAACAATTAGACAAAGGAAAAGGAAAGCTGAATGTGTTATCATCAAAAGAAGCTTGACTTCTACCCAAATAATATCAGGTTAGGTCCTCATCTAGTCTTCTTGTTAGTGGTATTTATAGTTTTAGTATCGCTTCCTTGAATGCGTGAATGATTATTTAGGAGGATTTCTGGTACTACCCACTCGTTTGTGGCTAGGACCCTCGTTTGGCCCTTGATCTTATGGCAACGCACTTTGTGTCGAGTTTCCCTTTGGTGGTTGGGTATTGTGGGGCCAAAGTATTTAAGATTGTGCAAGTCTATATAGTACTTCCTAATTTTTGTCGATTCGATCGAGTAGAATTATCCGCGTAAGGTCTCCCCGGCTATTTCTGCGGTATGTGCTCAGAAGCTTTTAGATTCCGGATGTTTTTCTTGTTGGTTTTGGTATTAGAGACCAAGGTTAGTTTGTCGCATTTAGAGGAGATCCCTGTGGTGCACGAGTTGGGGTTGTCTTTCCAGCCAATCTTCCTGGTCTTCCGTCTGAGAGAGACGTGGAGTTCATCATAGATCTAGAGCCGGGTACTCATCCTATTGTTAAGACCGTACTGTATGGCCCATGTGAGCTAGATGAGTTGCTAGAGAATGGTTTTATAAGTCTAAGAATCGATGATGTGTTTGATCAAGTAGCGTGGTAGCACTAAGTTTCCAAAGATTGATCTTTGTTTAGGCTACCACCAGTTCAGGATTCGTGAATCAGGTATCCCACGGACTGGTTTCCGTTCCAGGCATGGACATTTTGAGTTTTTGGTGATATCATTTGGTTTGACCAACGCACCCTCTTCCTTTATGAATATGATGATCGACATATTCAAAGATTTTCTGGACCGACTCGTAGTTGTGGTTATAGACGACATTGTGGTATATTCCCGCAATGCTGAGGAGTATGACCAGCATCTGCGTTTAGCCTTATCAGATTTGAGGGATCACAAGTTGTTCGCCAAGTTTAGCAAGTGCGAGTTTTGGTTGCCTCAGGGCTATTTTCTAGGTCAAGTGATTAACAATAATGGGATTTCAGTCGACCCAGAGAAAATAGCTGCTATTATGGAATGGACTAGGGATTTCAGTCGACGCAGGAGAATGCAACCTTCGTCAGGAGCGAGAAGTGCGAGTAAGTTTTTTAAGAACTAAATAAAAGATTATGCACTGCTCCAGTTTTTGGCATTGCCTACGGAGGGCATGGATTATGATGTGTTTATGAATGCATCTCATGTTGGGCTTGGATGCATGCTGACGCAAGAAAAAAAAAATTATGGTGTATACGCCTGATCTAGCGTTCGCAGTCGTAAATTACGAGCTAAAGTTGTGGAGACACCTGTTGTAAGACGCGCAATGTAAGATTTACACTGATCATAAGAGTTGAAGTATGTCTTCACTCCGAAAGAATTGATTTTGCGCCAGCGGAAATTGTTAGGGTGTGTTGCTAATTTTGAGGTTGAGATTTGATACTTTCTGAGCAAAGCTAATGTAGTAGCCGACGCCCTAAGTAGGAAGACATGGAAAGTTTCCAATCTCTCCGCTGAGTTGATTATAGAAGGATTTATTTTAATGGACATTTCAGTGAGAAGTAGTGGCACGCCAAGCAGTTTGGCGGTGTTCGAGCCTTCATGGATTTCTCTTACGAGGCTTCATCAAAAAGACAATCCTGAAGTACTACACCTTCATAATTGAACTGAGAAGGAGAAGTTACTGGATTTTTCGATCAATGACGTGGGTACCTTAAAGTACCGTAACAAATTTTAAATCCTCGATGTTGAAAGTCTATGAGTTAAATTGTGCAGTGAGGTGCACGGTTCCAGTGTTTCCTACCACGCAGGTTCTACTAAGATGTATCAAGACTCGAAGCAGATTGCCTGGTGGTTTGGGATGAAAGGTGATAGAGCCAAGTTCGTATCCGAGTGCTCTGATTGTAAGCGAGTTAAGGCCAATCATGGAAGGCCTGGAGGCAAGTTGATTCCCTTGGAGATTCCGAGTTGGAAGTGGGAGAGCATTTTGATGGATTTCATCACATGTTTACCGAGATCTTCTCGACGGTATGATTTAGTCTGGGTTATCGTGGACAGATTGACAAAGTGTGTTGACTTCGTACCTTATAAGATTGATTACCCCATGAAGAAGATAGCTGAGCTATATCTGAATGAAGTCATCCAGTTACATGGAATCCCAGTCAGTATTATATCAGACCGAGACTCCAGGTGTACGCCTCGCTTCTGGAGGAGATTACAAGAGGGTTTGGGTACTGATTTCAGATATTCTATCGCATATCATCCACAAACAAAGGTTCAGACAGAGCGAGTTAACCAGATCATGGAAGATACGATCAGATGTTGTATTTTAGATCATGGAGGAGCGTGGGATGAGTGTTTGTGGCTGATGGAGTTTGCTTATAATAACAGTTATCAAGAAAGCTTGCAAATGGCTCCTTTTGAAGCTATGTTTGGGAGACACTGTAGAACACCCCTCTTTTGGACTGTGGTTGGCGAGAGATCTTTGTTGGGTCCAGATGCACTCGAAGAAATGGAAGTTTCTATGAAGCTATTCGAGAGAAGCTTCGAATAGCTTAGGCATATTATAAGAAGAACGCCAATCGATGTAGATCTGATTTAGAGTTTGCAGTAGGGGACTTGGTATTTTCTTAAGGTTTCCCCGATGGTTGGAGTTAAGAGGTTCGGTAAGAATTAGAAGTTGGATCCAATATATGTAGGGTCGTTTATAAATTATTGTTTGGATTGGTGTGTCAGCTTGCAGGCTGGATTTGCCTGCAATTTTCTTTGGTGTGCACGATGTTATTTACGAGAGCCAATTGCGGAAGTGTGTACTAAGCGATAGAAAAGTTTTGAATTATGTGCCCCAGTTGGAGCCTAATCTTTCTTATGTTGAGATGCCTGTCCGCATTTTTTTGGATACTCAAGATCGTGTATTGCGGAAGAGGACCATTTCGATGGTTAAAGTTTTGTGGAGAACCAAGGCGTGGAAAGCGCGTCTTGGGAGTTGGAGTCAGCTATGAGGGAGGCTCACCCTCATCTGTTCCCCTGATTTTGCTTGGTGTGTATTCTTCTGTATAACCCTTGGCTATTTATTCTTTTCCTTCTATAGTAGAAGTTTTGTGCGTAAAGTTTCGGGGCGAAACTTTCCTTTAGGGGGAGTGACTGTAACACCCCTTTTTTTTTCTTAGATTATTTAATCTTTTTTTGACGTTATGTTGACGCTTCTAGCTTGTGCCATTGTTAGAGCGTGGTATTAGCTCTTTAGGATTTCTTTGTGGCTTGTTTGTAGTCTGTTGGCAAGATTCCCTAGCGAGCCGGAGTCTGTTTTGGTGGCTCGGTGGAGCCCCTTGGGGAATGCTTGTGTTTTGTCTTCGGGAGGTGCTAGCCTGAGTTTTGTTTGTCAGATGTTGATTTCGACTTCGTCATTAGATTCGTAGCATGGGTATTTAGCTACGATGTGAATTTCGTCGGATTCCGAGGTTGTTCGGTTTTCGCGTCGTTTTGGCGTTTTATTTTAATTAACTGATATAATATTATATCATGTTAATTATTTGTGTTGTATGACTGATTTTATAATAATAGATATAATATTATATTGACAGATCTAATATTATATCATGTTATTATTTAAGTGGATGTTTTTTTTATTACTATTATAATAGTGGCTGTAGTGGTTATTATATTAATATAATATATTATAATAGATATTATATATAGCTTATTTTAGTCATCCCTATTAATCTTCCCAAAAACCCGTCGGCTAGCTTCTTGCGGAAGAAAGAGGGCGACGAAAAACCTGGAGCTTCCGGCCGCCGATTTCTTGAGGTTTAGAACCCGAAATTCTGGTTTGAGTCTAGATTTGGATTGCTCTCGCCTAGATCTACCTCCCTAAGGTAAGCTTTTCGAGTTTCTTGGATTTTTTGGAGGTTAGGGTTTGTGGGTTGACCTTGTTTTCTTTCTAAAGCTTCGGATTTTCTTAGGTAGCTGCTCTCCCTCCCAGATTCGAGTGAGGAGGAGTGTAGCTGGCCGATTCCCGAAGATTTAGGCAAGTGATGCTCTTTCATCCTTGCCAAGACTGATTATCTGTTTTCTTGCTAGTTTTATTCCTCATTTTGCTTAGATCCTAGGTGTCCTGTAGGTTTTGGCCATGGTTATATTGTTGTTAGTGTAGAGAAACTCTAGCTAGTCCAAGTTTTTTTGAGAGAAAATGTTTGATTGGGTGGGTTTTGGTATGGCTCTGGCTGGATAGGTTAAGTCTGTATCGGGATAGTTAGCAATAATAGGGTTTCATTCCAGCTAATCGATGTAATAAGAGAAAATATTATGATTTTGGGCTAGGTTTTGTGGTCTAGCATAGTGGTTTGAGTAGAGCATTTTTTCTGCCAGGTCTCTTTCTATAAGCGTTGAGTGTATCTTAGTACAGAAGTCAAGTTTTTAGGCAAAGTGTAAAAGCGTTGAGTGTGGTGGACACACTCAACCCATAGCTTTTTTGGTATGGAGTCTAAGTAAAAAGCGTTGACAGCGTTGAGTGAGGTGAGCTCACTCAACACCATCTGCCTAGTTAGTTTTTTATAAGTCTTTTGGCATTGAGTGAGTTGAGCTCACTCAACGCCATCTAGCCAGACAGTTCTTTTCCAAGTCATTTGGCATTGAGTGAGTTGAGCTCACTCAACACTGTCTTGCAAGTCAGAATTTTCTAAGTATTTCGACGTTGAGTGAGTTGAGCTCACTCAATGCCATCTTGCCAGTCAGACTTTTCTAAGTCTTTTGACATTTAGTGATTTGAGCTCACTCAACGCCATCTTGCCAGTCAGACTTTTCTAAGTCTTTTGGCGTTGAGTGAGTTGAGCTCACTCAACGCCGTCTTGCCAGTCAGACTTTTCTAAGTCTTTTGGCGTTGAGTGAGTTGAGCTCACTCAACGCCGTCTTGCCGGTCATACTTTTCTAAGTATTTTGGCATTGAGTGAGTTGAGCTCACTCAACGCCGTCTTTCTAGTCAGACTTTTCAAAGCCTTTTGGTGTTGAGTGAGTTAAGCTCACTCAATGCCGTCTTGCTAGTTAGACTTTCCAAGTCTTTTGGCGTTGAGTGAGTTGAGCTCAATCAACGCCATCTAGCCAGTCAGTTTTTTTCTAAGTCTTTTGGCGTTGAGTGAGTTGAGCTCACTCAATGCCATCTTGCCAGTCAGACTTTTCTAATTTTTTTGGCGTTAAGTGAGTTGAGCTCACTCAACGCCGTCTAGTCAGGCATATTTTCTAAGTAAAAAGCATTGAGTGAGGTGAACTCACTCAATGCCGTCTGCTTAGCATGGTAGTTTAAGGCAAAAAGCGTTGAGTGTGGGGAGCTCACTCAATGCCTTTGACTGTTTTGTGTTGGCAGAGTCGAGTAAGTATTTTGCGGCTAAGTGTTTTGGCGTTGAGTGAGTGGTGCTCACTCAACGCCGCGTCGAGTGAACTCGATGCTTTTCCTGCTTGGTGTTTTAGCGTTGAGTGAGTGGCGCTCACTCAACGCAGCATCAAGTGTACCCGACGCGACGTCGAGTGTACTCAATGCTTTTCCCTTAGACTTGTAGTTTTCTCCCGAGTCTCTTAGTGTGGGTTTTTATAGGGTTTTGGTGATGTTTTCGGCTAGTTTTGAAGGCCGAATCGTGAATCATGGCAGGTGGTTACTCTGGTTCTCTTGATAGGGATGTTTGGTGTTGAGCCGTGGCCACCACCAATTTAGCCCCGGCTTTGGCCGGTGTGTTGGACCCCAAGGCTGCACCGGTGGTCCCTGAGTTATTTGGATCTGGTTGTTTGGATGAGGGCTATTTTTGGTCACCAACCCAGATCCATGGTTTTACCACTGCTAATGATTTACAGGTTAAGACTGTTAGTTCCTTTCTTTCCATATTATTTGGGCATTTTGGGGCTTTGTTGTTCTGCAGGTTTTAGCGGAGCATGTTGTTATCCTCGCACTTGGTGCGCTTTGATTACTTTTTTGTTTGAGTACTTTACTTTTGCTGTCAAATTTTCTCCCTTTTGCCGACTTTATCAGCATTCTTTTGTAGGGTTTGGTAAACCCCTCTGAAAGTGAGGGTAAGATCTACCTTTACTCTAGAGGGGGGGGGGGGGTGAATAGAGTATTTTAAAATAATTTTGCAAATTAAAAAATAATTGGCAGTGGAAGACTTAATTTAATTATTGTGAGGTTAGCCACTTGTGCCATAGGAAACAATAGGATGCTTTCTCATTTGCCACTAGACAGATAGGAGAGTCTGTATCTAAATATAGAAAATTTAAACAATAAACATTTCCACTACTAGTGCCTGTAAATATAACCTCTTGGTCACTTGACCTCCTGATTAGGCACTCATCCTTGCGGAAGACAAAACATAACAAAGATCAGAGAGCTGGCTTATGCCTATAAGGCTGTGTTGCAACCCTTCAACATAAGCCACCGTAGTGATGGTGATTATTCCATTGGTGATCTTACCATAGCCTTTTGTTACCCCTCTATCTGAACCACCAAAGAGTACTTTGGGTCCATCTTTTACTAGAGTGTACTCCTTCAAGTTGCCCCTTGTCACAGTCATGTGCTTGGAACTACCACTGTCCAAGTACCATATATGTGTATGACCACTTGGACTATCCTGTAATACACAATTTACTTTACCTTAGGACCCCAATATCTATTGGGTCCTAGGTGCACATTAGTATGACATTGAACATGTCCACTAGTAGAATTTCTGACTGGTGGACTGACCCTAGCTTTGGCCACATTGGGATTGTGCCAACAGTCAATGGAAAAATGCCCTATCTTACGACAACACCAACTATCATGTATGTTATATCTTATCTTCTGTGTAGGCCATGCAGCTTGGTTAGTAGTAGACTTAACTGGAGGAAGATATGCTGCATCCCTTTTCTGATTTCTTTCAGCTAGAATTTGACAGAAGGCAAGTCTTCTAGCTGGCTTGTTTGGTCTGCTCTGAGTGCTATCAGGAGCAAGCTTCTTTTCAGAGAGCATGCTTTTGATGGCATTAGAAATACCCAAATCAGCCTCGCTGTTAGACTTTCCCTTAGTCTGAGCCTTTGTTCTCAGATTCAGAGCCTTGGCTGGAGCAACATTTTTGAGTGTTGGAGCTGAAGCACTAAAAAGAAATGGTCCAGTTTGGGACATTTGCCAGTTAGACTTTTCTAAGTCTTTTGGCGTTGAGTGAGTTGAGCTCACTCAATACCGTATTGCCAGTCAGACTTTTCTAAGTCTTTTGGTGTCGAAAGAGTTGAGCTCACTCAACACCATCTTGCCAGTCAGACTTTTCTAAGTCTTTCGGCATTGAGTGAGTTGAGCTCACTCAATGACGTCTTACCGGTCAGACTTTTCTAAGTCTTTTGGAATTGAGTGAGTTGAGCTCACTCAATGATGTCTTGCCAGTCAGACTTTTCCAAGTCTTTTGGCATTGAGTGAGTTGAGCACACTCAATGCCATCTAGCCAGTCAGGTTTTTTTTCTAAGTCTTTTGGCGTTGAGTGAGTTGAGCTCACTCAACGCTGTCTAGACAGTCAATTTTTTTCTAAGTCTTTTGGCATTGAGTGAGTTGAGCTCACTCAATGCCGTCTAGTCAGGCAGATTTTCTAAGTCAAAAGCGTTGAGTGTAGTGAACTCACTCAATGACTTTGGATTTTTGTCGTTGACAACGTTGAGTGTGGTGAACTCACTCAACGCCGTCTGCTTAGCTTGGTAGTTTAAGGCAAAAGCGTTGAGTGTGGGGAGCTCACTCAACGCCTTTGGCTATTTAGTGTTGGCAGAGTCGAGTAAGCATTTTGCAGCTAAGTGTTTTGGCGTTGAGTGAGTGGTGCTCACTCAATGCGGCATTGAGTGAACTCGACGCTTTTCTCGCTTGGTGTTTTAGCATTAAGTGAGTGGTGCTCACTCAACACGGCGTCGAGTGTACCCGATGCGGAGTCGAGTGTACTCGACGCTTTTCCCTTAGACTTGTAGTTTTCTCCCGAGTCTCTTAGTGTGGGTTTTTATAGGGTTTTGGTGATGTTTTCAGCTAGTTTTGAAGGCCGAATCATGAATCATGGCAGGTGGTTACTCTGGTTGTCTTGATAGGGATGTTTGGTGTTGAGCCGTGGCCACTAACATTTTAGCCCCGACTTGGGCTGGTGTGTTGGACCCCAAGGCTGCACCGGTGGTCCCTGAGTTATTTGGATCTGGTTGTTTGGATGAGATCTGTTTTTGGTCACCAACCCAGATCCATGGTTTTACCACTGCTAATGATTCATAAGTTAGTTCCTTTCTTTCCATATTATTTGGCATTTTGTGGCTTTATTGTTCTGCAGGTTTTAGTGGAGCTTGTTCTTATCCTCCCACTTGGTGCGCTTTGATTACTTTTTTTTCTTTGAGTACTTTACTTTTGCTGTCAAATTTTATCCCTTTTGCCGACTTTATCAGCATTCTTTTGTAGGGTTTGGTAAACCCCTTCTTGGTTTTATTGCTTATGATCTACTAGTCTTTTACTGCTTGTTTTTCTCTTGCTGAGGTGTTCTTTCTTTGAATTCCTCAGGTTCAGGGTTGTAGCCGATTAAGCGTCTAGTTTTCTTTTGGAGCTTGTTAGTGATATGCTGTTTTGCAGAGGGTTCTTTCCCTCATCTTTGTGAGGTAGTTCTTTTCTTGTTTCCTTTCTGTATAGACATACATACTCACCAGTGGGTTCGTGTCAGGTTATTGACACCCACGAGTGGTTTTCCTTGTGATGCTAAGTATGTGACTTAAACTGCTAGTTTTTGCCTATTTTTGAAGGTTGTTTACTTGCTATCTGGGATTATTTTATGCTAGGGTGCATGTTAGATATTTTTAACCAATAAAACCCCTACCGATATTACTTCATACATGTCATATTTCCAAAATGAAAGAACTATTTTCTAAACTAACGTAAAGACTATCTACATACTATACTAAACTTAGAGTCTTACATACCATGAGTTTTCCTTCGTGGATGTTTACGCTCATGTAGGATGTCAAACCATCTTAACTAAAGTATTTTTCCGCAGCATATAACTATATTTTACTCGTGGACTAGTTGATCCACTGTGCTGAGGGATACGACCATCTAATTTGAATGATTTGCTTTATAATAACTTATGAATTCTGTATAACCTGTTTAGGTTGGTGCCTTGTTTGAGCGTCTGCAGTTATCCCCTGCATGGCGTGGCATCATGACACGTATTTTCTCTTTCTCTGATATAATTTTATTGATGAGGAAATGCGGGTCGTGACAGCAATGAACATCTTTGTTCACCCCAGAGGAATAACCATTCTCCTAGTGACCACATGAGCTTTCTTGGTCATACCTGTTAGAAGGTAACATAACTTTTTTAAAAAGAATGGGAGGCTTGGAAGCAATAGGCTGAGCTGGAGCTTTGTGCTTCCTTTTGGAAGGAATAACTCTTGTGCTTCCCTTGAATTCCAACCCCTTCTTACCCTTTTGAGAGGAGTAGGTGTCTATCAAGGGTAGTACTGTACTTGGCTTAGAATAGCAAGCCACTATTCTTTTCTCCATCTCAATCCTTTCTTTAAGATCCCTGATGAGACAGTTCTTGTGCTTGATGGAGGCTATCTAGATGCCCAAGAGGGACTTCAATTGGCTTATTTACTTAGCTCTCTGATCCAGCAGATTAGCTGTTATAATCTGCTGGGCAACCGCAAGCTTAAGAGATGAAATCTCTTTAATTTGCTTCTTAGACAACTTCTTGACCTTCTTAAATGCATTCAGAAGTTCTCCTTACTTATCAATCAGTTGATTGATATATCCTTCAGATCCAGAATCTTCTTCACCACTGGGTGAAGAGGTTTCTGAATAAGGATTTTTCTCATACCCAGACATAGAAGCAGAAATAGGAATTGAATGTACCTTGTGTGGACCAGGCAGATCCTGGCTGGCTTCTTCATTGGTCATTGCCATTAGCCCTCAGTAGCTATGGACATCCTCTTCATCCACCTCTGAATCACTGTTTGACAGTGTCATAGAAGCCCTGATACCTATCCTTACTGAAGGACATATATCCTCTATTGATACATTTACATCATTAGCAGCAGCAACAACAACTAACTAAATGTAGGTTTCCTCTTCTTCAGACTCAAATGATGATGAGTCTGTCCAGCTCTTTTCCTTCTTATAAATGAAGGGCTTCTCCTTCTTCCCTTTATACTGAAGCTGCTTCTTCTCCTCAGCCTCCTTCCTCTTCACTGGGCAGTCAATAATCATATGCCCAGGCTTGCTGTAACAGTAACAAACTACTTTAGAAGAGTTATATTTATTAGGTTTGGAATCATACCTGTCAGCCTTGGATTTATTCTTCTTGTGATGAGTGTAGTTGGAAGGCCTCTTCTTCCAATGCTTCTTCTTCATCAGCCACTAGAGTTGCCTGGAGAAAGATGCAAAATACTCATTAGACATGCTGCTATTTGATGCTTCTGATTCTGAACTGTCTGACTCAGCTAGTCTTCTTGGAGGAGAGGAAATCCTCTCCTTATCCTTTCTGGTGCTTTCTGCTCTGAAGGCCAAGGACTTTTCCTTCGCTAGGGATTTGCTGGTGGCCTCCTCCTCTTTCCTGGAAGCTAGCTGTATCTCATAAGAGAGCAGCTTTCCAAACAATGTTTGGAGAGGAGTTTTAACAAGCTTGGCCACCTCTCTTATGACACAGATCTTAGTATCCCAGTCTTTAGTGAGAGATCTGAGAAACTTGTCATTTATTTCATAATTATTGAAGACCCTCCCATAGGTCTTCAGCTCATTTATGATCTTGAAGAATCTTTCATAGCAGGTAGCTATGTTCTCTTTCAGAGTTTGCCTGAAAGCCTCATACCCCTGGTTGAGTAGATACTTTCTATCATCCCTTACCTCTTTAGTACCCTCCATGTAGACCACAAGAGTGTCCCACATCTTCTTGGAGGTTTGGCAGTGAACCAAGTTTTTAAAAGTTGAATCATCAACTGCACTAGCAATGATATTCTGTGCTCTCTTGTCCAAGCAAGCTAAGATGACCTCAACCTTTGTTATTTCAGAGTATGTCTTTGGTGTCTGGATATTGGCATCCAAAGCAAAGACCTTCATATGAATGACAGGTCCCTACCTGACTGTTGCAAAGATCCTTGGATCATAGGCTTACATAAATAGCCTCACCCTCTCTTTTCATATTCCAAAATACTCCTTCCTGCAAATGGGGAGTTTCATGGAACTCAGCTCTCTCTGGATCTCTCCAGATCCCATGATCACTTAACTGCAGCTACCTTTGGAGATCACTCAGATTGTTAAATCCCTTTTTTGAGTAACCTCCCTCTGATACCACTTGAAAGTTCTTATGTTTAAGGCAGCTTGCAACCTAGTGGGGGGAGGGGGGGGGGGGGGGGGGGGGGGAGGGGGTGAATAGGTTTTCTTTTTTCTTTTGATATCTTTTAGTTTCTTCCTTTAATGCTTAGTGAGTTAGCAGTAATTTGCTTTCAAGTACCTACACAAACAGAACACTACAGAAAAGCACACAATGATTTATAGTGGTTCCCAACCTTTTGGCTACATCCACTCTCCTCCCACCTTGCTAACTTCCTATTAGTCAAGGCACTTCTCCAAAACAATGCTCCACAAAGCTTACACCTCAGATCCCTCAGGATCTCTCAGTCTCCTCCAAGACTTACAGTTTAGCAACAAGGGCTTACAACTCAGTGATCATCTGATCACCTACCTCAGACTGTTAAGCCCTATACTTAGGCTGGGAAGACAGCCCTACCTTAGATCCATAGGGGATCCTACACTCAGAGAGCAGCACTCTCCTACAACTCAGGCAAGTTTCCCTACCTCAGGCTAGCGATCCTATAACTCAGATCCAGTTGGATCTTACAACTTAGAGAGCTTCACTCTCCTACTACTCAGACAAAATTGCCCTACCTCAGGCCAGATGCCCTATAGCTCAGGTCTAGATGGATCCTACTAGATTGAAATAGATTTATATCTATTATAGAGAAATTTCTCTATGATAACACCTTGAGCTGAGTTATCTCAGCTCAAACTTTCTTTACAGCTACAAGGAACTTGAGTTGGAAGTAACTAGTAGTAAACTGCTTTGCTTCCTCTTCCTTCTTAGGACAGAGTCAACTACTTTATTCTTCATTCTTCTCAGCTTCAGAAGTAGATCTTCAGGTTTGGGCTTGATGAACTGAGAAGCAACTTGATCTGCATAGACTTCTCCCTTGTTTTTGCTTCTCCCTCAGAAGGAAAGACTTCTGATCTTGTTGGTGTCGATGAAGAAGACACACATCTAACTAAACTTTTTGCAGGGAGACTTCAAGTTTTTACTTGCATAAATGGCGAGGAATATGAAGTCCAATCGCGACCTTTTTGAAAATGATAAAGCCCTAAAAGTTATCTTGTGTCTTGACCCATCTCTAACTTTCGTAGTTTGCCGATCAACGACTCTTAGAGATCAGTGGGCCCACCTACAGCTTCCAGATTCACCTTGCTTTAACGGAAGAAGACATACAGTATCTTCTCGATATAGCTTGTCATGTTCTATAGCTTCTCCGTACTTGATTTGAAATCAGTTGACTTTGTTGATTTTGCTGACGTCAGCACCTGTGGACTTAGCCAAAATCAAGCATCAGTATAATAGGCATTGAGTGAATGAGCTTCAATCAACGCCAAAGTACTCTGATGGAATTCTATCTAACTAGGCATTGACAACGTTGAGTGAGCAAGCCTCACTCAACGCTTTTTGCCTTAACCATTTATGCAGTCTTTTCTACATGCCTGGAGTTGAGAGAGTTGAGTGAGCACACATCACTTAACGCCTTGTGCCTTAGCCTATGCATTCTGTAAAATAGGCGTTGAGAGCATTGAGTGAGCTTGCCTCAGTTCGACGAACTCAAAACTCAGTTCGACAAACTCAGAGCTCAGCTCGACGAAAGTAAAAGCAATCAACGCATTTGGAATTAGCCAAATTTCTATGTTAAGAAGAACACTTCCTTTGAGAATTAGTCAACGCAATATCACATGGCATTGAGTGAGCTTGCCTCACTCAATGCATGTGGACTTAGTAAATATTCACAGTTTTCCCGTGGCGTTTACCGACTGAGGTATACTCAACGATTATGAGGCTATGGCGTTGAGTGAGTGATCTTCACTCAACGCCTGTGGACTTAGCCACATTTCTGCTCACTTCTACTTAGGCTATTACAACATTAGCCAGTCTCACAGCCTTTTGCTGAATGGTGTTGAGTGACTTAACTTCATTCAACGTGGTGAGCGCCGCAGAAGAGAGACCGACTGTGGGTGGTTCGATGATGGTCTGATTCCGCGGGCTGAGTTAGAAGATCGAGTTTTCTAACGAGAGGAGACAAGTGCACCTATTGCGTAGTACTCGGTATTCGGGAGAATACCGAGGTCGTATTGTTCTCGGGTACGCATTGATTATATCTACTCTTCCAGGAACACTATTATTTTACTAACAGTAAGGTGGTTTTTTACTAAGAATAAAAAGGGAAAGAAAGAAGGAAATTTTCTAAGCTAGTTCGATGACGGGTTAACGTTCGGCATCGAATCGAATTAAGACTAAAATAATTCTTAATAATTATTGAACTTAGTTTTTAAATTAATAAAGGGCACTTGACCATGGAGGTTTCGAAAATATGAGCGCACTTATCTCTAGGAATATTGCTCACCTGAACATTAAGACTATTCGACCGATCGTTAGACCGACGAAGGATTCCTCTTAATGCCCGCTTTACGCTAAGAACCCCGCTATTGGGTGGGGAACCCAATCCGGTAGAACTACGCTCGTTCTCTTTCGAGGGTATGTACGCAATTCTATTTACCCAAGGGGGATCGGTCCATACGTGCGGCCTCTCGGCATTGCGTATGGATAACGGAAATAGAGCCCACACATCGATTATGTGGTCCTATGCGTCGTTAACCCGGGGCAAACCTTAAGTCCTTAAATTAAAATAAAAATAAAGTTCTTTAATTATTTCAAATCATTTTATATGTCCCAAAGCTCTTCGATGCCGAAGGCTAAAAGAGATTAGCCACTCATCGGAATGGGGACGGTTTTATGGTTTTTAGTTGAGCGTGAGTTGAATTTAAGAACTAAACAGTTATAAGAGGAAACATAGAAAAACAAGACGTTTAGATAAATTGAAGAAAGAAAGCAAATTGATGCAGGCACTCACGCACACTTCAAAACCATAAAGAAAGTAAATAAAGCGAGTCCTACTCGAATGAGTAGGCGGGAAATAAATGCAAGTGCAAGTCCTACTCAAAACTGAGTAGGCGGTAAATGAAAGCACGCCATTGACTCTTAACGAGTAGGCGGAAATAAATGCAAGTACAAGTCCTACTCAAAACTGAGTAGGCGGTAAATGAAAACACGCCATTGACTCTTAACGAGTAGGCGGAAATAAATACACACACACACACACGCACTCTACATAATTGAAGAAAGCGATAAAAGAAAGCAGTAAGAAAGCTGAAAATTGCAAGTCCTACCCAAACGAGTAGGACTGAAGAAAGCAGTAAATGCGAATCCCGGCTCAAGCGAGTGAGCGGGGGTAAATTAACCTCATACACGCACGCACTCTACATAATTGAAGGACACAAAATGAAAGTTACCTAAAAATTAAAATTACAACTTTTCTACCATTATAATTTGCCAAAAACAATTAAAAAGATGAAATAAAAATTAAAGAAGCAAAAATATTTTGAAAACTAAAGTTAAAACAAAGTTGCTAGAAAATCAAAATAATTATATTTTCATTCTTAGAGTTTTACAAAATTGATGAAAAAGTTGAAATAAAAATAAAAGAACAAAGGGGGCTTTATAATCCTAAAATAAAGCTAAGTAAAAAAAATCAAAAACACCTTAAAACCTCCTTCATAAATCTCATAAGAATGAAATTATAATGATTTTTAAAAGACAAAAAAAAGTGAGAAAATTTAACATTATAACATTTTGAAATTTGAAATAAAAACTAACAGCAAAATTTATATTAATAACATAGCACTTTTGTATACTAATTGAAGAACAAGGATGAACATAAGAAAAAAAAGGGAGAAAGAGAGTGAGCCAACCCGTAAGAATTTTTCATTCCATGTAAGAGAGAGAGGAAAAAACACATTTTATTTATGAAGAAAAACTATTACAAACTATTACAGAGCTAAGAGAAAGATAAAAAAAACATAAGAAAAGAGGAGAGAGAAAGTTCTCCTTACAGTGGAATGAAGAACGCCAAGGCAGCCCACAAAAAGACAGCAAAATGGCTCAAAAAATGTGAACGGGAAAAAGCTTACAGGAGGCTTTTATTTATAAACAAAATTAACATTAACGTGTTTGACTTTGCAATCTATGGTCATCCGCCAGCAGGCCTCATTCTGGAAGGACGGGAAAGGCCACGTATTTATCAGCTGGCAAAATTTGATCTTATCCCGTCGGGTTCGACTATAGTCGAACGGCTGAATTACCGAGCTCGACGATCTGCTGGTCGACTATCTGGCGGCAGTTTTGTGTTCGACTATCCGGCAGCGGTCGACTATCGTCGAGTAGTTTTGTTTGATTGTGGTTGACGATCTGGTCGACTATTTTGAAACGGTCGACTATCTTGCTGAATTGACTGGTCGACTATTCGGTAGCGGTCGACGCTGATCGTCGATCTGCTAACTTCGAGCGCTGATTGATGAACGCTGATCGACTATCAGCGGTGGTCGACTATCAGCGGGGTCGACGATCTGGAAGCGGTCGACGATCTGGAAGCGCTCGACGATCTGGTAGCGGTCGACCATCATCGAAGCGTCGACCATCGTCGAGCGGCTGAACTTGTCAGAAAACTATTTTTTCTGCAAAAAATTAGAAAAACAAAAAAAGTTAAGTTAGAAATAATTTTACAAAAAAGAAACATATTAATTAGTAAAACAAATTAGAATAGTCAAAAAAATAAACAAAAATGACTTTAATAAAATACGAAAATATAGGTATATTTACAACTCATCAAATACCCCCATACTTAAGCTTTTGCTATTCCAGAGCAAAAGTTTGAGGTGAACTTATAAGGAATAATAAAAACTCTAAGTTTTTCTACCGCTAAATTAATTATAAGAGAGATCTAAATAAATATACGGGGTATAAGAGTTAAGTCCTAAAATTATGTAGATGATTTAAACAGGGCAAAAGTTTTGGCCAAAAGACTTCTTGATGTAATCAAATAGAAAGCAATAATTGTATTGGTTAGATAAACAAAAATAGCTTGGAGTTATACGAACCTTAGCTTATAGGAGTTTTATCGGAAATAATGCAATTTACGAATTATGCTCTCAAAAAGATTTTTGAATTAATTCTAGAGTCACGAAATTGGCTAAGGGGGGTTGATGTTGGTTTATGAAGATGATTGGATAATGAGGCGAGGAAATTTTTTCTCAAACCTCCATTTTATTTTTTTTTGATTTGGAAGTTAAAGGAAAATGAAATATTATTTTCCTTAACATGATTTTTTTTTCATAATAAAAATTAACCCAATGTATATGTTGGAGTAATGAATTTTATTCTCTTACTCCGTAGCATATAATCTTTTAATTTATTGGATGCCTATGTTTACGGGACGAAATCTTATCCCCATTGACATAAGATCTTTTAAGGGGGAAAATTATTTTATCATACCAAGTAGGTTATGATAAGTAAGGGGAGAAAAGGGAACTAGATTTTTAATTAAAAAATTTTTGAGAGCAACCTTTATAAATTGTACGTTCCAATTTTTCAGAAAGCTAAAAGTAAGCAAAATTGAATTCTATAGTTGTTGTTTTATAACATAGTACACGTGCTCCTATCTATGAAAAATTTGAAGTAGTGCCTAAAGCGAGTCCCCTATCTTTAACAAAGCATAATAAATTCTTTAAAACTTAACCCCGGCTATTTAGATTTTTCAATCTATAATTAACAAATGAATAGTGGACAAAGAATTGATAAAATTCGCATATAAATAAACTCAAAACTAAATTTTTGGGTAGCAAGAAACTTAAGAATGAAAAGTTTGATTTATTTGTTTCATAACTTATATATATTTTTTTTTTGAATTTTTGAAGTTATTATCTATTTTTTTTGTAGTTTTGAATTTATTTCTTTAATATATACATACTAAAGAAAGGAAAATGCGAAGAAAAAAAAATTTTGAATTTTCAAGTTTTGCGGATTTTTTTGTATTTTTAAGAAAATTTTCATTCTATTTACAAAATTTTGGGAGAAAAAGAGAAGTTAATTACAAAGATGAGAGAGAAAAAGGATATTTGCAAAAATACTTACAAAAAAAATATTTACAAAAATAAAAACAAGGTTGCCGCGAGATGACTCGTTATGTGGATGGGTCGATGAGCCGGATCTCGCGGACCGAGTTAAAAACAAGATAAAGTTTCAAAAATGAAACTTCAAAATTTTTTTGATTTTTGTGTTTTTATAATTTTTTTTGTTTGTTTTATATATATAATTTTTTGAAATTTTTTTTTTAAAATTTTTTTTTAAGTGGAAAGGAAAGCGAAAACACGAAAACACCCCCATACTTAGTTCCAACATTGTCCCCAATGTTGTATGCTAAGTATGAGGAACAATATAGTAGCTATATGTACAAAAAGGAGAAAGAGGGGGGGGGGGGGCAAAAAACGTCCCTGGTCCGCACTCGGGGAAGCCCTTTAGAAGCCCTGCATTTATTAGAAAAATAGAAAACATGATAAATAAAGATGTAAAAAAAAAGATAAGCGTGGGGTGCCTCCCAGGAGCGCTTTGTTTATAGTCACGTAGCTTGACTATATTGGCGGGGTTATAAGTCGAGGAGGGTTATGGTTTCGCCACGTTCGATCACAGGGGCGCCCGCAATATAATACTTTAACCGATGACCGTTCACCTTAAACGAGCCTTTTTCCGAGTGGGAGACGAGTATGGTCCTATATGGAAAGATTTCTTCAACTATGAAGGGACCAGACCAACGAGATTTTAGTTTTCCAGGAAAAAGCTTAAGACGGGAATTGTAAAGAAGGACAAGATCGCCCAAAGAAAAAATTTTGGGGGTTTTAATTTTTCGATCATGATATAACTTAGAACGCTCCTTATAGAACTTATTGCTCTTGTAAGCGTTCGCACGCCATTCATCGAGCTCGTTTAGTTGCAGTTTTCTATTCCGACCGGCTAAGTTAGAATCGAGGTTTAAGAGTTTTAAAGCCCAAAGTGCGCGGTGCTCTAGTTCTACTGGTAAATGGCATGCCTTGCCATAGACTAATCGAAACGGAGTACAACCGGTTGCGGTTTTGTACGCCGTACGGTACGCCCATAACGCGTCGTCTAGCTTAACGGACCAATCTTTCCTATTAAGTGAAACGGTTTTTTCTAATATTCGCTTTATCTCTCGATTTACTACCTCAACTTGGCCACTTGTTTGCGGGTGGTAGGGGGTGGCAAGTTTGTGTGTGACTCCGTACTTAGCTAACGTCTTAGCCATGAGAGCATTACAGAAATGCGTACCCCTATCACTAACAATTGCGCGAGGAGTGCCGAAGCGAGAAAATAATTTTTTAAGAAATATAACGACGACTCGCGCATCGTTGGTGGGGAGAGCTTGCGCTTCCGCCCACCTTGATACGTAGTCGACCGCCACTAAAATATATGAATTTTTATAAGAAGAAGGTAGGGGGACTACAAAATTTATGCCCCACAAATCGAAGACTTCGCATTCTAAAAACATATTTTGGGGCATCTCGTCTCGACGAGAGATGTTACCCGACCGCTGACAGCTATCGCATGCGCGCACAAAATTGTGCGCGTCTTTGAAGAGAGTGGGCCAAAAGTAGCCCGCCTCCAGCGCCTTCCTAGCGGTCCGATTGGCTTGATAGTGCCCCCCGGCCGGACCCTCGTGGCAGTGCCGCAATATTTGTGTGCACTCCACTCCCGCGATGCATCTTCGAACCGCTTGGTCCGCGCAGATATAGAAAAGAAACGGGACATCCCAAAAGAAATTTTTCAAGTCGGAAAAGAAGTTCTTCTTTTGATGACTTGAAAATTCTTTTGGAAGAACCCGCGCGACTAAGTAGTTCGCAAAATCTGCGAACCAAGGAGAAGATGACGAAGACGAACGAAGGGCGAGAAGGAGTTCCTCGGGGAATCTGTCATTTATTTCAGATTCGACGAGCGCTTCCGCACCAGAATTTTCTAAACGGGAGAGGTGGTCTGCCGCTAGATTCTCCGCGCCCTTCATATCTCGGATCTCCAAATCAAACTCTTGAAGGAGGAGGACCCATCGAAGAAGGCGGGGTTTCGCATCGGTTTTGGCTAGTAAATACTTAAGGGCGGAGTGATCGGTGAAAACGATAACTTTAGATAGCGTAAGGTACGAGCGAAACTTATTGAAAGCGAAAACGACGGCTAAGAGTTCCTTTTCCGTCGTTGTGTAATTCACTTGTGCGGAAGTGAGCGTCTTGCTAGCGTAATAAATAGGAAGAAAATGTTTTTCTACGCGTTGTCCAAGAACGGCGCCTAAGACAATATCACTAGCGTCGCACATGATTTTGAACGGAAGTGACCAATTAGGGGCCACTAGAATTGGAGAATTGATAAGCTTTTGTTTTATAAAATTAAAGGCAGACTCGCAGTCGCTACTAAAGACAAAAGGTGATTCCTTTTCCAAGAGGTGAGTAAGCGGCTTTGTTATTTTTGAAAAATCTTGAATGAAACACCTGTAAAAGCCCGCGTGGCCTAAGAAACTCCTAATAGATTTTATGTTAGTCGGCTGAGGAAGTTTTTCAATGATTTCTACTTTGGCCTTATCGACCTCTATCCCCTTAATCGAAATCTTATGGCCGAGGACCAAACCTCCTCGAACCATAAAGTTAGACTTTTCCCAATTTAAAACAAGATGTGTGTCCTCGCATCGCTGGAGGACACGATCAAGATTACGAAGACAATCCGGGAATGAGCATCCGAATACAGAAAAGTCATCCATAAATATTTCCATAATATCTTCTACTAGCTCGCCAAAAATTGTTAGCATACATCTTTGGAATGTAGCCGGCGCATTGCAGAGGCCAAATGGCACTCTTCGATAGGCGAAGGTGCCAAAGGGGCAAGTAAAAGTTGTCTTCTCTTGGTCCTCGGGGGAAATGGGGATTTGGAAAAACCCCGATAAACCGTCGAGAAAACAATAAAAAGGATGACCGGAAAGACGTTCGAGAATTTGGTCAAGGAACGGTAGTGGGAAATGGTCTTTGCGGGTGGCATCATTAAGTTTGCGATAATCGATGACCACACGCCAACCCGTAACAGTACGAGTTGGGACGAGCTCATTGTGCTCATTCGCCACTACGGTAAGACCGCCCTTCTTGGGCACGACATGAATGGGACTAACCCATGCACTATCAGAAATGGGATAAATAATCCCCGCATCTAATAATTTAATTATCTCAGCTTTCACGACGTCTTTCATGTTTGGGTTAAGACGCCGCTGCGGCTGAATGGTTTTGCGGCAATTATCGTTTAAGAAAATTTTGTGAGTGCAGAATGAAGTGTTAATCCCCTTGAGGTCAGAAATTTGCCACGCAATTGCGTGGCAATGTTTAAGCAAAACCTCCAATAAATCGGAGGTCTCCGAATCGCTTAAATACGAAGAAATGATAACAGGGAGTGTATCATTTTCCCCCAAAAAGGCGTATTTAAGGGATTCAGGTAATGGTTTGAGATCTAGGGTGGGCGGTTCTTCTAGCGAGGTTTTAGAGCTAATGTCTTTTGAACCAACTGGTTCAAAAGGCATATCGGAAGACGCATCCTCATCGCAATAAAAATTTTCGAGTGAAATTATTTTCGCTTAAAAACTCGGACTCGGAAACCGGAGAAGAACAATCTCCAAAAAAGGAATCTAAAGAATAGCAGAAATCGTCGCTCGGCGACGATTCTTCCATAGAGGGGTTAATAGAAAAAGTAACTTGGTCGTCTCCTACCTGAAAGAGAAGATGACCGTTACTAACATCGATTAGCGCACGCGAGGTTGCAAGGAAGGGGCGACCGAGTATTATTGGTACCTGGGCGTCTTCCTCAATGTCTAAGATGACGAAGTCCACCGGGAAGGTGAACTTGTCTACTCGGACAAGGACATCCTCGACTACCCCAATGGGGAACCTAACCGAGCGATCCGCTAGTTGGATGCGCATATTGGTAGGAGCAGGAGTACCCAAACCTAGACGAAGGAAGAGCGAGAACGGCATCAAATTAATGCTCGCGCCTAAGTCTGCTAAGGCGTACTTTACTAACACATTGCCAAAAAGGCACGGGATGGAAAACCGTCCCGGGTCATTTTGTTTCGAGGGCAACTTATTAGTAAGAGCCGCTGAGCAGACAGCGTTAAGAGAAATATGCGAAATTTCTTCTAGTTTTCGTTTATTAGAAAGAAGCTCTTTTAAAAATTTTGCATACTTAGGCATTTGCGAGATGGCCTCGCAAAAAGGAACATTAATATGAATTTGTTTAAGTAATAAAATAAATTTTTCGTATTGCGCGTTAACTCGCTCTTTATCTAATTTATGCGGGTAGGGCAACGCCTTGGTTAAAATAGTTTTTTCAATTAAAATCGGTAAGGGCTGCGTAGACGAAGAAGGGGGAAGAGGGGTAGGAGGTGAAATTTATACCTGAGGATCGATCCGTTTTGGATCGACCATCTCCTTACCGCTACGGAGGGTTATAGCGTTGGCGTTTTCCCTTGGATTGGGCTCCGTGTTCCCCGGCAGTGCCCCCAGAGCGCGTTCCGACAAAAGCCGCGCCAACTGTCCAACCTGAATTTCTAAATTCTTTAGCGATCCGGTGATGTTCCGGATATTGGACTCGTTAGACGCAACATAACGATTAAAATTTTTCTCCACCGGAAGAAGCTTCGGTGGAGGGGAAGGAAGAGAGAACGCAAAAGGAGGGGGAGGAGGGCGCTGCGCGTTATTCAGGTTGCTCCAAGAGAAGTTCGGATGGTTCCTCCAACCCGGATTATAGTGCGTACTATAGGGGTTGTTTTGTAAGGAGGGACGCACCGGATTTCCCATGTAGTCCACGAATTCGTCGACCACGCAGGCAGAAGGGGGAAGAAAACAAGGCAGAGTGGGGGAGGCAACAGACATCTCCGCCACCTGCTTAGTTAGCCTTTCCACTTGAAGGGCTAGCTGAGCGGTGGCATCCACTTCAAAAATGCCCGCTTGCTTAGGGCGAGCCCGCGGGACATTCCACTGGTAGGCGTTCATCGCCATTTCCTCGAAAAGGGCCTGGGCGGCCTCGGGGTTCTTATTGTTCAGAGTGCCCCCGGCAGCCGCGTCAATCATTTGACGCGTCTGACTATTCAGTCCATTGTAAAAAATTTGTACCTGCAACCACGTTGGCAGAGCGTGGTGCGGGCACCGGCGGAGAAACTCCTTAAAGCGTTCCCAAGTCTCGTAAAGAGACTCGGAGTCATTTTGGACGAACGAAGATATGTCCGCCCACAATCTTGCAGTTTTTGCGGGCGGAAAATACTTCGTAAGAAATTTCTCTGCCAACTCCGCCCAGGTCGTGATGGATCCCCGCGGGAGGGAGAGTAACCACGCCTTAGCCTTGGACTTAAGAGAGAACGAAAAAAGGCGCAAACGAATGACATCATCAGTGACGCCATTAATCTTAAAAGTATCGCAAATCTCAAGAAAATTAGACAAGTGTGTATTTGGGTCCTCATCCGGCAGTCCATCGAACTGCACGGCGTTTTGGATCATTTGAATCACACTTGACTTAATTTCAAAATTATTGTTGGCCACAGCTGGCCGAACAATACTCGACCCCGTATCATCCAAGTTGGGCCGGGTATAGTAAGACATAGTACGCTCGGCCGGTTGGGCATTATTTGGGTCGGCCATATAAGAAGAAGAGGGTTCTCCGATGGATTCTGCGGGGTCTAAAAATGGAATTCGACGTAAAGATCGGATACGCGCAAGAGAGCGGTCGATCTCGGGGTCGAATTCAAGATTTTCAGAACCTGAATGTTGTCCACGGGTCATACACCCTAAAAAAAACAACCAAGGGGGGAAGGATTCTTTTTGTTTATAAAGATTTTTTATTTGAAAATAAAGTAAAATTAATAGAGTCCCGGATTCAATATAACAATGAGACTCCCCGGCAACGGCGCCAAAAACTTGGTGAGCGCCGCAGAAGAGAGACCGACTGTGGGTGGTTCGATGATGGTCTGATTCTGCGGGCCGAGTTAGAAGATCGAGTTTTCTAACGAGAGGAGGCAAGTGCACCTATCGCGTAGTACTCGGTATTCGGGAGAATACCGAGGTCGTATTGTTCTCGGGTACGCGTTGATTATATCTACTCTTCCAGGAACACTATTATTTTACTAACAGTAAGGTGGTTTTTTACTAAGAATAAAAAGGGAAAGAAAGCAGGAAATTTTCTAAGCTAGTTCGATGACGGGTTAACGTTCGGCATCGAATCGAATTAAGACTAAAATAATTCTTAATAATTATTGAACTTAGTTTTTAAATTAATAAAGGGCACTTGACCGTGGAGGTTCCGAAAATATGAGCGCACTTATCTCTAGGAATATTGCTCACCTGAATATTAAGACTATTCGACCGATCGTTAGACCGACGAAGGATTCCTCTTAATGCTCGCTTTACGCTAAGAACCCCGCTATTGGGTGGGGAACCCAATCCGGTAGAACTACGCTCGTCCTCTTTCGAGGGTATGTACGCAATTCTATTTACCCAAGGGGGATCGGTCCATATGTGCGGCCTCTCGGCGTTGCGTATGGATAACGGAAATAGAGCCCACACATCGATTATGTGGTCCTATGCGTCATTAACCGGGGGCAAACCTTAAGTCCTTAAATAAAAATAAAAATAAAGTTCTTTAATTATTTCAAATCATTTTATATGTCCCAAAGCTCTTCGATGCCGAAGGCTAAAAGAGATTAGCCACTCATCGGAATGGGGACGGCTTTATGGTTTTTAGTTGAGCGTGAGTTGAATTTAAGAACTAAACAGTTATAAGAGGAAACATAGAAAAATAAGACGTTTAGATAAATTGAAGAAAGAAAGCAAATTGATGCAGGCACTCACGCACACTTCAAAACCATAAAGAAAGTAAATAAAGCGAGTCCTACTCGAATGAGTAGGCGGGAAATAAATGCAAGTGCAAGTCCTACTCAAAACTGAGTAGGCGGTAAATGAAAGCACGCCATTGACTCTTAACGAGTAGGCGGAAATAATGCAAGCACAAGTCCTACTCAAAACTGAGTAGGCGGTAAATGAAAACACGCCATTGACTCTTAACGAGTAGGTAGAAATAAATGCACACACGCACGCACTCTACATAATTGAAGAAAGCGATAAAAGAAAGTAGTAAGAAAGCTGAAAATTGCAAGTCCTACCCAAACGAGTAGGACTGAAGAAAGCAGTAAATGCGAATCCCGGCTCAAGCGAGTGGGCGGGGGTAAATTAACCTCATACACGCACGCACTCTACATAATTGAAAGACACAAAATGAAAGTTACCTACAAATTAAAATTACAACTTTTCTACCATTATAATTTGCCAAAAACAATTAAAAAGATGAAATAAAAATTAAAGAAGCAAAAATATTTTGAAAACTAAAGTTAAAACAAAGTTGCTAGAAAATCAAAATAATTATATTTTCATTCTTAGAGTTTTACAAAATTGATGAAAAAGTTGAAATAAAAATAAAAGAACAAAGGGGGTTTTATAATCCTAAAATAAAGCTAAGTAAAAAAAATCAAAAACACCTTAAAACCTCCTTCATAAATCTCATAAGAATGAAATTAAAATGATTTTTAAAAGATAAAAAAGTGAGAAAATTTAACATTATAACATTTCGAAATTTGAAATAAAAACTAACAGCAAAATTTATATTAATAACATAGCACTTTTGCATACTTATTGAAGAACAAGGATGAACGTAAGAAAAAAAGGGAGAAAGAGAGTGAGCCAACCCGTAAGAATTTTTCATTCCATGTAAGAGAGAGAGGAAAAAACACATTTTATTTATGAAGAAAAACTATTACAAACTAATACAGAGCTAAGAGAAAGCTTAAAAAAACATAAGAAAAAAGGAGAGAGAAAGTTCTCCTTACAGTGGAATGAAGAACGCCAAGGCTGCCCACAAAAAGATAACAAAATGGCTCAAAAAATGTGAACGGGAAAAAGCTTACAGGAGGCTTTTATTTATAAACAAAATTAACATTAACGTGTTTGACTTTGCAATCTACGGTCATCCGCCAGCAGGCCTCATTCTGGAAGGACGGGAAAGGCCACGTATTTATCAGCTGGCAAAATTTGATCTTATCCCGTCGGGTTCGACTATAGTCGAACGGCTGAATTGCCGAGCTTGACGATCTGCTGGTCGACTATCTGGCGGCGGTTTTGTGTTCGACTATCCGGCAGCGGTCGACTATCGTCGAGTAGTTCTGTTTGATTGTGGTCGACGATCTGGTCGACTATTTTGAAACGATCGACTATCTTGCTGAATTGACTGGTCGACTATTCGGCGGCGGTCGACGCTGATCGTCGATCTGCTAACTTCGAGCGCTGATTGATGAACGTTGATCGACAATCAGCGGTGGTCGACTATCAGCGGGGTCGACAATCTGGAAGCGATCGACGATCTGGAAGCGGTCGACGATCTGGAAGCGGTCGACGATCTGGTAGCGGTCGACTATCATCGAAGCGGTCGACCATCGTCGAGCGACTGAACTTGTCAGAAAACTATTTTTTCTGCAAAAAATTAGAAAAACAAAAAAAGTTAAGTTAGAAATAATTTTACAAAAAAGAAACATATTAATTAGTAAAACAAATTAGAAAAGTCAAAAAAATAAACAAAAATGACTTTAATAAAATACGAAAATATAGGTATATTTACAACTCATCACAACGCCTGTAGACTTAGCCACATTCTCAGCTTGCCATAACTTTGGCTTTGACTGTATAGGCTTCACTCAACACTATAAGTCATCTGACATTGAGTGAGTAGCCTTCACTCAATGCCTCTGGACTTGGACATATTTATGTTAGTCCACCACTTAGGTAAGTGTTTTACCTGACTTAGCCATTTAGGCTACCTATCCCATCATTGTTACTAGGACAACCATATGTATATCATTGACATGATTGACTTCCTGAAATCTAGGACATTGTGGGCAATGGACCCAACAGAACCCTATATTAATAATTAGAAAATTCAATAGTAATTCAATCTATTCGTTGCAATAGAGTCAACTAGCACTCTAAGCATATAAGAGCTATGCACCTAATGTGCAAAATATTTCTAAGTATCAAAATCATTGTATAAATTATTATGAACACTACATTAATAATTATAAAATCATTGTATCATCATTAATTCATTATAATAAGCATTTCATAAACCATTGCAAATTCAGTGAATTCCGTCAACTCCAAAACAAGTCGTCCTAGAAACTCAATGAAATCTTACCAAGAAATGCTTTGAAACCGACATTCATAGCTTGATGTCGCATAATCAAGCAATCAACCTTATTTGTCTACAATAATTGAGTGAAAGGTAATAATTAGTAACTGAATGGCAGAGTGGTCAATTTAGAAATCCGGTCATATTTGTCATAAAACGATCGTATTCAATAATATTGAGGTCATATTCAATAATATTTAGGCAGTATTTTTGAAATGTGTTCGTATATTAATTTTTAGAAAAAACCAATTGTTGGGTCCATTGATCACAATGTCCTAGATTTGAAGAAGGCATACAAGTCAATGGTATACACATGAATGTATTTGATGCATGCCCTTAGTTCTATGAATGCAAGTAGTTCTCTGTTAAACTGATTTGACAGGTAGTCTGAGTCATAAAGACAGATGGGCTCATGACAGGATGCTGGCAAAGCAGAAATCTGGCTAAGTCCAAAAGCGTTGAGTGAAGGCAGTTCACTCAACGCCAAGAGGCTAAAAGTGTCGACTGATGTTCAGGCAGTCAAAGCCTCTGTATTGCCAAAATAGAAATCTTGCTAAATTCAGAAGCATAGAGTGAAGACAATTCATTCAACACCAATAAGCAAAAGCGTCAATAGTACATCCAACAGTCAAAGCTGTAGTGTTGTTGTCAAGAATTTTGTCTAAGGACAGAAGCATTGAGTGAGGGAAGTTCACTTAACGCCTACTCAACAAGGATTCTGTCTAAGGATAGAAGCATTGAGTGAAGGCAGTTCACTTAACACCTCATCAAGAAGCAAAGCAAAGACAGAAAGCGTTGAGAGAAGAATATGCACTCAATGCCTATATTCTGAGAAATAAATCTAAGTCCAGATGCATTAAGTGATGAAGGCTCACTCGACGCCTAAAAAGTTAGACTATAAAGTCAATATGTGTTGAGTGAGGAAGGCTCACTCAATGCTCTCAATGCCTCAAGTCGCAGAATTCTACTATGTACTTTTGCATTGAGTGACATGGCTTCACTCAATGCCTGTGTAGTCTGTCTAAAATTTACTAAGTCCAAAAGCATTGACTCATGTTGACGTCAATAGAAATTCAAATATCGCGGGATATGCTTGCTAGAAGACAAAAGGATTCATATGCCTTTTGTACACCTGTAAATTAAAAAGGAATGGAACAGTTGCCATTTTGAGCCTGCCCTTGCCGCAAAAAGAGCCGTTTAGCGGCAGGATACAAAAGGATTGTTCCGTGAAATTAGAAAAACACCTAACGGGAGAAAAACAGTCGTCTTCTTCCTTTGGAATGGGTTGAAGCATTCAAAGAGCTTACTAAAAAGTTATCAGTGAATCACTGATAGAGTTTGCTGTTGAAGGAACTTTTCTCAGAAGATCAAATCATCTCTCAACAGCAAGGTCAGGAAGATATCTTTCTGAGAAAGAAGAAGCAATCTTGCAGTTACTTCTTAACATAAGCAAAACCAACATTGAAGATCCTTTCTTGGTGTTGTGAAGAAAATATGACTGAGTCTTCTCAGTTTAGGAAGAGTATGACTCAGAGATAATTTCTCTGGAGTCATTCATTACCAACAAATTTATTCTTACTATAGGATATTAACTGATCTGAGTTGTAAGCCTAATCTATAAAGGCCGAGTGGTATGATCCTTCTATGGATCTTAGTGTAGGATCCTTCTGTGGATCTGAGGTAGGGCATGTATGCCTGAGCTGTAGGAGAGGTCATTCTCTGAGGTAGGATCCTTTTATGGATCTGTGTGTAGGGCTAACCTCCTAGCCTGAGTGTAAGACTTTAGATAAAGTCTGAAGTAGGTGATCTGAGGATCATTGAGTTGTAGGAGAATCATTTGCTCTAAGTGGTAGGGCCTTGGGCCTGAGATAGGACTGGAGGATTCTGAGTGATCCTGAGGGATCTGTGTTGTAAGCTCTTGGAGCTTAGTTTGGAGAAGTTGGCATTGTCTAACACACTGTTAGAAAGGTGGGAGGGACAGTGGATGTACTTATACCTTGGGGAACCACTATAAATACTTGTGTGTATTCTTGAAAGCCAACTTAAAACTAAGTCACAACACATCAGAACTTAAAAGAATGTAATTAAAGACACAAAAACCTATTCACCCCCATAGGTGTTTAGCTACTCTTGGAAACAAAGACTTTCAAGTAGTATCTGATGGAGATTATTCAAAAAGGACTTAACAGTCTGAATAGATCTCCAAGGGTAGCTAAGGATTATACTTATGGGTTCAGGAGAGAACCAAAAGGAGTTGAGCTCCATGAAGCTTCCAATCTGCAGAAAGGGGACTTTTTGCATTTGGAAAGAGATAGTGGTGTTTGCAAATCGTTACGAAAAGAAATCCGAACTATCAATCCAATGGAGGCAAGTATACCTACTGAATTATAATAAGGGGACATAAGTGTCGTATTTAGATCCGGGAACTGTTGAGTACTTATACTCACACGAATTGATATTATCTTATCGAAGGATTTAGGGTTTGATTACTAAATTGGAAAAAGGAAATTTCTTGCAACTATTAAGAACAACTACTACTAATGATTAAAAAGGAGGGGTGTAACCATGGTTAAGGGGTAGTACTAGATCATGAATCACCATGGCTTAAGTTAATCAAAGATACAAAAATCAAACTAAAACTTAATAAGGTAAAGGTCCTTGACCGTGGGGTTCCCAAAGCTTGAATACACTTCTCTTAAAGATGTGCCCAACTGAGGTTAATAAAATCAGACCGAACTCTCGTCCATATATGAATACCTAAAACTCTCTTTAAGTAATGAACCCTGCTATTGGATTTCACTCCAATCCGGGAGATTTATGTTCTCCTCTCTCGAGGGGTGCGTGCAACTCTCTTTAATGTTGAGTGTTCACTTCAAACTATGAGCCTCTCAGCTAGTTAAGAGTGAAAATTAGAGATGGAGATTATATATCGATAATATAATTCCAAACGTGATATTTCAAGAGTAAATCGAAGGCCTTAACCTTAAAAAAGAGAAAGTAAACTAAAACATCATAACTTAATCAACTCAACCTCGGATCATCAAGATTGAGTATTAGGGGGATTTAGTTACTCATGAGGAAGTAGTGAATAAAAATTATATTAAGAATATCCATGATAAGAAAGAGAGAGAGAGAGAAAAGGAATAACGAAGTATTTTATTTCTTATTGGAAAGAAGCTACCGAAAGGACCAAAGGACATTACAAAAGAGAGGTTCCAAAAAGATTACAAATACGATAAATAAGATTACAAGAATGCTAAGAAATGAAAACATTAAGCAAAAATATTCTGAAAATTAACTCTCAACAACTCTCTACAAGGCTTCCATCTGCCCTTAGAACACTTGGAGCTTGTGGATATTTATAGAAATTTTTCGGGAAGTACACGCCCCACTTATACGCCCGGGTCGAGCATGTACCTGGGGCATGTCAAATGCGGCGTGACTTTGGCGGGGTGAAATTGAACTCCGGAAGTGACTAGCGCGACAGTTGGGTTACACGCCCTAATGACACGCCTGTATACGAGGGGCATATCAGATTCGGCGTGACGGTAGAGCGGGGAAAAGTCGCGCTTCAGAAATGTTTTAGGGACTTGGCGGGACACGACAAGGAGACATGCCTGTGGTGGTGGTACACGAGCGTGACCGATGGTGTGTATGCTGAATTTTCCTGGAATCTGACTTCAGACCGTAACTTCATTCCACTTGGGTTACACACCCTAAGTACACGCCATGGTAGGGCGTGACCTAGGGGCGTGTTAGAGGAGAAAACCCAACAACCTGAAAAAAAATAAAATGAACTAAGTTAGATCAATAATTGAGAAAAGAAACTAAAAAAAAACTAAAAATACAAAAGGCAAAAGATTTAGACGAGAATATAAATATTTTTGCCTTAATAAACTAAGCTAAATTATGCTTCATCAAATTCCCCCATACTTATTATCTTGCTTGTCCTCAAGCATAGACTACGAGTTAGCTAAAATAAATAGGATTAATTGAAATGTTTAAAAATGCTATAAACGAGTAAGATGAGAATTTAGAGGTAGAGGAATTTTGAAAAAGAACTGATAATTCCTACTTTAACTTAACACGAAATTTTTAAATTTCACTAAATATAAAAATAAATCATCCCAAATTTTTACAGAAATAAAACTTAATAAAGTAATGAGTAAAAAGCAGATTGAGTCACTATTATAGTCTAAGAGACAAATTAAAACCATACTCAATCAAGACAAAGATCAATATTTCTAAAGAAACACTTACTCAATCTAGTTTCTCATTACTATACTAAAAATAAACGTAGGAAACATGAATCGCTAGGGCTTTAATTAGGCGCACAGTTAGGCTTATGTTTTTAATGGTGCGATATTTAAAAGGTCAACACGAGCGGTATTTGCACACTTAAAAAAAGGGTGAGCTTTGCTAAAATAATGCTAGCCCAAATAAATCTTTTTCACAATTTTTATTTTCTTTTACTAATTTTTTTCATCAAATATTTTTTTTTCATTTTTCATTTATTCATTTTTCATACTTAAACCTTTCTACTTTTGTAGTAAAAGATAATACAGGGATTTTCCACAAATTTTTTTTTTAAAAGGATGCACATTAGAAATTAAAGCTCAAAAATAAATTTAAAGTGTGCATATAGGTAAACTATTTGTCCGTGGTAAAAATAAAAAGTAGGGCTTCAAAAAGGAAAGGAAAAGGCATAAAATGGCTTGCAACGATTATTGTTAGGCGGGGTGCAAATGCTCAAACTTTTCCAAAAGAAATGCCTAGATCATTTTCATGCTTTCTAAATCTACTCAAAGTAAAGCTTTAAAATTTCAAAAAAAAGATAAGCATAAAAATAGAAAATAGTGAATTTGCTTTCATGAAAATAATGATAATAAGCGTCTAGACTGCCTTGAGTCTACTACACTTAATACTAATTAGCGTTTAAAAAAATTTTAATAAGGAAAAATAAAGGATGATAGGTTTTATAAAAGTAAAAGTGATAAAAACAAGGCTAGGGAAAAGTGAAAAAGATTCAAACAAAAATTTTCAAAAACAACATACTACCCTAAATAGGAGCACTGCATGAGTCAACATACTACTTGGTAAACATATTTAAACAAAAAGTTAATCTAATTTATTCTAACTAAGCAAGTAGACATGGGCCTAAAAACAATAAAATGTAAAGTGGCAGGGTACTAATTGATTTGGCAAAAATTAACTCAATTTAATTTGGGATTTTTCAAAAGATTATAAATACACTTCCCCATACTTTAAGTTAAACATTGTCCTCAATGGAGAAAGGAGGGGAAGGAGAGAGAGAAGCTAATAAAGAAAATTGAAATTAAAATAGGTTGTAACACCCCCAGTTTTTTGATGTTATTGTTTGATTTGGTGTCGTCATATTTATGACGTCAAGACGTTACTTTTTACGTTATGTGGACGGCACTGCACCGTTAGTGCGTTTTCGCATCCGTTGAGTCTGTTTGACCATATTTTGGGATTTTTATTGAATGTTTTCCTCGATTGAAAAGGATGAAGTTTTGAGGTTTTGGACTTGTCCAGTTTTATTGCGATTTGAGCATTTTGGGCCTCAACGCGTGTTTAGATCTTTGTGATGATTTTTGCTTGTGTAAGAATTTGATGATAGTGTCTCAGGAATGGTGCATCGGATTTTAGGGTTGTCTCTCCTGCTATATTCTTAGAGTCGGCGTTTTATCCCAGAATTTAAGACAATCTGAATTCTCGAATTTTATCCTGCTCAGTTCTCGGGAGGTTTATTGTGTTTCTTAAGAGACCCGAGAGTAAGTTATCAAGAAGAGCTGCAGTTCTCGAGAAAGCTCTTATTGATCTCGAGATGTTTGGTTTAAGCTCTCGAGAAGTGCCCCCTTATTCTCGAGTGGTCTGGTAGTACTCGAGAAATCCTCCGTTTGTTCTCGAGATGACCTAGAGCTCTCGGAGATTTCAGTGTAGTTCTCGAGAAGGCCATTAGTTCTCGAGAAGTCTTACCTTGTTCTCGAAAAGCCTGATGCCTGTGTTGATTATTGGGAAACACTCCTTAAGGGCAGTTTTTTGTCGAACAGAGTTCAACGAAAGTCGAATGTAAGGCGCTGTTTGGGCTTTGACTGATCGCCGAGTGGAGCTCGACGATCGTCGAACGGAGCTCGATGATTGTCGAACGGAGCTCGACGATCCCCGAACGACGTTTTCCTTTGCGCTCGACGATCATCGAACGGAGCTCGATGATATTCGATCAGAGTTTTCCTTTATGCTCGACGAACTCCGATCAGCTTTCGTCGAACTGGTTTTGTGTTTGACGAACTTCGAGCCGAATTTTTTGAATGGAGTTGTTCTTCCCTCTTGTTCTCGAGAAGCCCTGTAGTTCTCGAGAAGTCTTCTTCAGTTCTCAAGAAACCTGCTTCATTACTCGTGTAATGCTTCTTCTACTCGAGTAATCTTCTTCCCTATTCCCGAGAAATATCTACTACTCGAGAAATATTATTCTTCCACTCGAATGGTCCTTGAATTCTTCTCGAGAAGCCCGGTTCAGCAGATCCCTGTTTGTTCTCTTAAGTTCAGTTATTCTAAAATCACACCTAGTATATATTTATACCCTACTTCTTCTTTCTCCTCTTTCCCTTAAATGAACTACTGTTCATCTCCCAAACCAGAGCGGCGTGAACGTAGGAGAGGAAGTGTTTCTGTGAACCTTCTGGTCGCTACCGATTGTGCTCCAGTGCTCCAAATCTTGAACTGATCATAGATCCTGAAAGCCCTCGGCGAGAGCTTTGCCTTCACGGTAATGTTTTCCCCGTTTCTTGAGTTTTTTTCTCGTTAGGGTTTTTGGCCCTAACCTCTTCTTTTGGCCATTCTTATTAGATTTCGACTTCCCTTATCTTCTTTAGCCCCGATCTTCGACTATAAGCGATTTGAGGAGTTTTTCCAGCAAAAATCAAGGCAAGTGGTGGTTTTCCCTTTTCTCTCTTCTTCCCAATCTTGATGATAACTATTAACCTCATTTTCTTTAATCTTTCTGCTCTGTTGTCATTTCAATTTGTAGATATATTTAATCTTCCTTTGAATCCACTTGTTTTATAAGTTTTTGTCATGATGATTCAATCTTGTAGTGTTGTAGTGATTTGATGGAAATGTTTAATTGTTGGCTTTAATCATTCCTAACTATTGTGTAGGATGTGTCAAGATTAGGACTGTGAAATCCTTCCTAAGGTTGATCAACCACTTTTAAATCTAGAAATGTCTAGTAGAATCCGATGTGCCAAGTCTTGAGATATATCATGATCCTCTTGTTTGCGATAGTTAGTGTGCGTATCCACCTCCACAAGGTTTTGAGACTTATTAGTACCATGTGGAACTCTATCGAGTGTTTGGGTGTCTGTGGTGAATGGTGGAGTATATGAGTCTCCCCCGCAGTTAGACGGATATTATATCTATGAGGGTGTGTCCAGATGAGTGACCACCTCACCCATGTTTTTGGGTAGAGTTGACTATATGTGGCTAATAGGGTTGCTGTGATATTCTTGCTTATGATTTAATCATGCTTTCCACTTTTTTAGCCTTATGCATCTGGTGTATTTTGATGTGCGTGATGATTCATGTAAGTTCTCTTTACTGATTCTTTTATACTTACTTCTGTACTTCTTGTCTTGGGTTGGTACCCCCTTTTGACCTTTGTTTACTTTTTGGCTTACTTTTCCGCCACAGCTTGTACCTTCTTGTTGATATGTTCTGTGTTTGGAATGCCTCAGGTCCGGAGCATTAGCAGGTAGTGGAGCTAGTTTTTCTTGGAGTTCTTGGGCAGCAGTTTTGGCTGTGGTTTTCACCTCACCGTTGCGAGGTAGTTTGTTGTTTCAGTTTACTTTACTTAGTTCAGACATACTTTTTTTTATATGGGTTCGTGTCAGTTTATTGACGCCGACAGGGCTATTGATGTTGGATACTTGCTAGCTGGTGGTGGTTTTCTTCCTGATCATTTTGGATTACTTGCTCTCTGGGATGTCTGTCACAACCCGCATTTTCCCCGAATTAAATAATTATCAGAGTATGAGAAAACGCGCGTCATGATGCCACGTCAAGCAGGGGATAACTGCTGACGCTTAGGCAAAACCAACTGCTACTCTTTATGAAAGAAAATCATGAGCTTAATGATTAGAAAATCAGTTATATTTTAGAGGCCGTATCCCTCGGCTCGGTGGATCACCTAGTCCACAGTTAAAAAACTATACTTATGTGCTGCGGAAAAATACTTTATTCAGGTTTAGCATCCTAAAGGGGTATATAAGAGTTCCAAGAGAACCACTCATACTATGCAAGACTCTACATTTAATTGATATTATATATAGGAAAACGATCTTTATACGCTGCTTGGAAAATAGTGATTTAGTTTTATAAAACATGCTGATCATGAGCTTACTTATAAGAATAATTATGGTTTAAAAGTAACTAGCAACCTAGCATAAATCCTTCTCAGAGCAAGTAAACTATCTTCAGAAAACGGTAGCAGCATAAGTAATATATCCAGTACAAAGGTAAAAACTACCAGTGGGCGCCAACAACCTGACACGAACCCACTGGCACATATGTATGTCTGTAAGAAAGTACTGAAAACTACCTCACCAACAAGGTAAACGGATCTCCAAAGTCCAAGAGACCACCAACACCACCACTGCAAACTAGCCACCCAACTGGCTACAACTCAGAACCTGAGGCATTCCAAAAGAAAACAGAATACCTCAGCAAGCAAAACAAGGTAAAAACTGCATGAAGGAGTCAACCAAAGGGGGAAAAGTAACTGAAAATCATGTAGTAGAAAAAGTCACAACTGTCCAAAACAGGACAACAAGAAATGCACTACGTAGCAACAACCCCGCCCAGGAACTACATCCTGTAGGGCCTACTAGGCTACCAAGAGCCCAAAGTGTTGCAAACTACCAAGGAAGAAACTTCTAACACCCTAAGCTGTGGGAGATGGTAGTAGTAAAACAACAGCATGGATCCGGGTTGGAGGCAAACTCAGTCCCCCAACCACCAATTTCCATGCCAACAAGCTCAGGGGTCTACATGATAAAGCACAAGGGACCTTCCACCCCCTTGCCCAGCCCGTACCTGGAGCAAGATAGAAGAATAAGGTTGGCCTTGGCTAGATTACACAACACCTCCCCCATGAAGAGCTTCAAACCACCACTACTATCCACATCCCACGATTCGGCCTTTAGGAAAGAAAACATGGCCGATAAGGAAACTACAAATATAATCAAGGAAACTCACTCGGGAACATAAATCGAGGAAAGAGAAACAGTGTTGAAGCTACTCAACACGGCTCGGCGTTGGGTGGAATCCACTCAGTGCCTAACCAGACCTTGGCGTTGAGTGTGTTAGCCTTAATCAGCGCCAGAACAGCCATGGCGTTGAGTGAGGTCCACTCCCTCAACGCCTTCAGCAAAACCACAAAACCTAACAGCGGCATTGAGTGAGTCTACCTCCCTCAACGCCAAAACAGCTTTGGCGTTGAGTGAGGTCAATTCACTCTACGCCAAAGTTCACTTCTGCAGGAGAACCCTAAGCCAACGCCAACAAGAGAAGGTCGGCGGGAATGCCGACTGATTCTCGCCGAATCAGCGGGAATGCAGGACGATTCTCGCCGAATCGGCGAGAATGCAGGATGATTCTCGACGACCGGCGGGAATCCAGAATGATTCTCGCTGAATCGGCGGGAATCAAGGATGATTCTCGCCGAATCGACGGGAATCAAGGTTGATTCTCGCCGATCGGTGGGAATCACTGACGATACACGTCGAAATCGGCGGGAATCACTTGGTGATTCCCGTCAATTTTGACTTAGACAAAAATTTTCACTCAATCACCCCATCACTTAGCCGCAAAGAACAAACTGAACTATGGCTTTGAGTGTGTCCACCACACTCAATGCCAAGTCCGGGCAGCTTTTGGCTTTGAGTGTGTGCACCACACTCAACACCAAAACTTGAGAGTCTACCAAGACTAGTTCTAACCAGAGCCCTACCACAACAACCTCCCTCACTCTCTCTCTCTCAGCTCCACCCGCAAAAGCACCAAACTAGAACTACAAATTTAGAGTCTAAATGGTGAACACAACTAGCACGAGGAGCAAACAGCCCAAGGAGGGGGCTCATAGGAGAATCTAAGCCCTAAAACTTAGCAAGATAATAAGAGAATAAGCATGGTTTCTACCCTAGGGCTAACCGGGAAACATTCCAAAATTCAAAAGAACAACAATGGCAAGGGCAAGAATACCACTTGCCTCGATTTCCGGCGAAGCTTGGTCAGCTTTCCCTCCTCTTCGTTCTGCACTAGAAGGAGAAGCACCTAACAAGCAAACCGTACCCTTGATGGCGGAAAACCACAAGAACCGGAAATCCAAGTCTCCTAAAACTCCACGAAAATCAAATATCTTACCGTCGAAATGAAGATCTGAGTGAGAGCAAGACAACGCCGCTTTCGGAATCGAAATCCGTCCACGAACAAGCCCGGAATCACCGTCCGATGGGGAAGCAGGCCGGCGGTTTTCCTCCGTTTTCCGCGAACAGGAGGGGCGACGGTTTCGGTCTGGTCTCGGGAAGGAGGAAGGAGAAGTGGGTCCGCCACTTCTTAACAAGGCTTTTATAATAAAAGGACATGCCTATTCGGCCCTAACCGCTGCCTAAACTACCGGTTCACTTAATTTAAAAAGGGTTTCTAATTTGTTTTTACTAATAACACACCCAAAACGACTCGAAAACCGAACCACCTCGGAATTCGACAAAATTCACACCGTAGCTAAATATCCACGCTACGAACACAACGGTGAAGTCGAAATTAACTTTCGACGAACAGAACTCGAGTTATACCCAAATAAATCCAAACACAAACATTCCCCCGAGAGGCCACACCGGGTCACCCAAAACGACTCGGCTTGCTAGGGAGATATTGCCAACAGGCTACAGAATAGGGAACTCAGTTATAAGGAGTTAAACCACACTCCACAAATGGCATAAGCCACGGAAACGCGTCATCGTAACGCCAAACGAGAATTAAATAATCGCAGAAAAAAAATCGGGGGCGTTACAGTCACTCCCCCTAAAAGAAAGTTTCGTCCCGAAACTTTACGCACAACACTTCTACTAAAGAAGGAAAGTAATAATCCAAACATTACAAGAAGAAAAACAAACCAAACTAATCAGGGAAACAGCTGAGGGTATGCCTCCCTCATAGCTGACTCTAACTCCCAAGTCGCGCTCTCCAAATCCTGATTCCTCCAAAGAACTTTCACCATCGGAATAGACTTCTTTCGCAGCACCCGCTCCTGAGTATCCAAAATACGGTCCGGCACTTCAACAAAAGAGAGGTTGGGCTCCAACTGGGGCACAACGTCCAAGACTTTCCCACTGCTGCGCACGCACTTCCGCAATTGGCTAACATGGAAAACATTATGAACACCTGGGAAGTTTGCTGGCAAATCCAACCCGTAAGCTGACACGCCAATTTGTTCCAAAATCTTAAACGGGCCCACATACCTCGGGTCCAATTTCCGATTCTTACCAAACCTCTTTACACCCACCATCGGGGAAACCTTAAGAAATACAAGGTCCCCCACAGAAAACTCCAAGGCAGACCTACGCCGATTGGCATTCTTCTCGTACCTCTCCTGAGTTATATGAAGCTTTTCCCGAACAAGCTTCACTGCGACTTCCATTTCTTCGAGCGCATCAGGACCTAACAATGGCCTCTCACCAGCCTCAGCCCAAAACAACGAAGTTCTGCATCGCCTCCCATACAAGGCTTCGAACGGAGCCATCTGCAAGCTCTCCTGATAACTATTGTTGTAAGCAAATTCCATAAGTCGCAGACGCTCATCCCACGCTCCACCGTGGTCTAAAGTATAGCATCGGATCATATCCTCAACTATCTGATTCACCCGCTCCGTCTGCCCATTAGTCTATGGGTGGTACGCAGTAGAATACCTCAGATCCGTACCCAAACCCTCCTGCAGACTCTGCCAAAAACAAGAAGTAAACCGGGAGTATCGATCAGAAATGATGCTAACCGGCACACTGTGGAGTCGGATGACTTCATTCAAGTACAACTCTGCTATCTTCTTCATAGGGTAATCAATCTTATATGGCACGAAGTGAGCACACTTCGTCAATCTATCCACTATAACCCAAACAGAATCAAATCCCCTCGGGGATCGCGGTAAACCCGTGATGAAATCCATAGATATACTCTCCCACTTCCAAGTCGGAATCTCTAACGGAGTTAACTTACCACCAGGCCTTCCATGATCGGCCTTCACCCGCTTGCAAGTATGGCACTCCGCAACAAATCGGGCTATATCTCCCTTCATTCCATACCACCAGGCAATTTGCTTTAAGTCACGATACATCTTCGTAGATCCTGGATGATAGGCAACGCTGGATCCATGAGCCTCTCTGCAAACCATACCCCGAATGTCCCCAACCGCGGGGATGCAAAATCTGCCACGGTACTTCAAAGTTCCCGCATCATAGATGGAATAATCCGGCAACTCTCCTCTCTCAGTCCTGGAGTACAAGTGAAGAAGATCCGGGTCGTCCTTCTGGTGAAGTCTGGTCAAAGAAATCCAAGACGGCTCTGCCACTGACAAACTACTCTGCAGGCCACCGCATTCCACTGATATATCCATAAGGAGGAACTCTTCCACTAAACGGTCGGCCGAGAGATTAAAGATTTTACCCGTCCTCTGACTCAGGGTGTCGGCCACCACATTGGCCTTGCCTGGGTGATACTGGATCTCTACATCATAATCGGCCACATACTCTAGCCACCGACGCTGGCGCAGATTTAACTCCTTCTGCGTGAACACATACTTCAGGCTCTTATGGTCGGTGAAGATCTTGCACTGAGCCCCATAAAGTAGGTGTCTCCACAGCTTCAACGCATAAATAACTGCTGCGAACTCGAGGTCATGCGTAGGATAATTCTTCTCATGAGTCTTCAGTTGCCTTGACCCATAGGCAATCACCTTACCCACCTGCATTAATACGCATCCCAGACCCACATGCAAAGCATCCACACATACATCATAATCCATGCCCTCGGTAGGCAGGGTCAGGACAGGAGCAGTGCACAATCTCCTCTTTAACTCCAGGAAGGCTTCTTCGCACTTCTCGCTCCAATCAAAAGCCACGTTCTTCTGAGTCAGCTTAGTCAGAGGTGCAGCTAGGGTAGAGAAACCCTCCACAAACCTCCTATAGTAGCCGGCTAACCCTAGGAAGCTCCTGATCTCTTTGGGCGTCCCCGACCTACTCCAATCCATCTCTGCTGCGATCTTTTTCGGGTCAACCGATATCCCATCCTCATTCACCACGTGGCCCAGAAACGAGACCTGAGGCAACCAAAATTCGCACTTGCTTAACTTGGCGAATAACTTATGGTTCCTTAACTCCGATAGAACCAAGCGCAGATGCTGCTCATGCTCCTCAGCACTGCGAGAGTAAACCATCACATCATCGATGAAGACCACCACGAACTTATCTAGGAAATCCTTGAACACCCGGTTCATCATATCCATGAACGCTGATGGAGCGTTGGTCAATCCAAACGACATCACTAAGAACTCAAAATGTTCGTGCCTTGATCTAAACGCAATCCGTGGAATATCTGCATCACGGATCCTAAGCTGATGATAGCCTGAACGAAGGTCAATCTTGGAGAAGGCCGTGCTACCGTGCAACTGGTCAAATAAGTCATCGATCCTCGGCAGAGGGTACCTGTTCTTGATTGTGACCTTGTTCAGCTCCCTATAGTTGATGCAAAGCCGCATTGACCCATCTTGCTTCTTCACAAATAGAACAGGAGCACCCCAAGGCAACGAACTCTGCCTGATAAACCCTTTCGCCAACAACTCATCTAACTGAACTCGCAACTCCTCTAGCTCTCGAGGGGCCATCCGGTACAGTGCCTTAGCAATAGGGCGCGTACCCGGCTCCAAATCGATCACAAACTCAACATCCCGCTCGGGAGGAAGACCAGGAAGGTCATCAGGAAAAACATCGGCGAAATCTCGCACAACTGGAATCTCCTCTAAGCGCGGTACACTAACAGCGGTCCCAACCACCGAGACCAAACAAGCAAAACAGTCCGAAAGAAAAACTTCTGAGCACATACCGCAGAGATGACAGGAGAATCCTGGCTCAGATCCGCATACACGCTTCCTGGCTGACCGTCGTCCCTGATGAAGTCCAAGCGCTTCCCTTTGCACTAAATGACTCCATCATACCTGGACAGCCAGTCCATGCCCAAAATAACATCGAAGTCCTCTAGATCAATCATCTTCAGGTCTGCCTTCGCAAGGAAGTCCCCCAACAAAATAGGGCAATCCAACATGCCCACATCTGACAACACAGATTCACCAGAGGGGAACTTAACACGAAAGGTATCCCGAACTCGATCTAAAGTCAACCGATGTCGCTCTACAAAGGCTCTAGCCACGAACGAGTGGGTAGCGCCGGAGTCAAACAGAACACGCGCCCAGCGGTTCTTCACCTTAAACTTCCCTATAGGAACATATATAACTAAGGAACTACCACAACAATACTACATTTTAGCAAGACAAGAACAAAACATTCAGGCTGGAAGACAACTAACCCGAGATGACCAGAGTCGAAGCTTCAGCCTCCTCGGAAGAGATCACGTTCAGCTTTCCCTTTCCCTTGCCCACATGCTGAGGTGGAGGTAATGCCTGAAGGGGCACTGCTTGCAGGGCAGGCTGGACCTGAGGAAACCTAGACTTGATGTGTCCCTTCTGCCCACACTGGAAACAGACCTTATCCTTGGACCAGCACTGGGCAGCATCATGCCCGGGTCGCTTGCAAAAAGAACCGGAGACATCTCTCCTCGGAGTACCCTGAATCGCATGAACCTGCTCCTTCCTCTGAGCTGCTGCTCTCTTGAAACATCTCTCGATCGGGTGGCCTGATCGGCCACAGAAACTGCACACCACTTTGCTCTTCTTCCAAGGAACCGTATCCGGTACCCGAGGTTTCTTTTCCTCCACAGACTTCCTCTTATCCTTCCTACTTTGCTGTCCTCTGCTCTTCGCGGTCTCAATAGCCTCCACCTTCAGAGCAGCCTCCACTACTCCTGCGTAAGTTTCTGACCCATAAGCACTAGTCAACTGCTGCACCTCACTCCTCAAACCACCGAGAAATCGCTTAACTCGATCAGCCTCAACGCTGACCAATCCAGGGGAAAAACGACTCAACTTGTTGAATTCTATCTCATACTCACCCACCATGAGCAACCTTTGCTTCAGATGTAGGAAGTCGTTCATGAGGCGGTCACGCTCGACCGAGGGTAAGAACTTTCTCAATAGCATCTCCTTGAACACCTCCCAAGAGCATCCGGTTACCAAGCTCTCCTTGTCTCTCAGCCACCAACTCTTAGCCAAACCTTTAAGCTGATAGGCGGCTATCATCACCCTCTGATCGTCTGCAATCCCTGAATACGAGAACATCTCCTCCATGGAGATCAGCCAGTCGTCTATCACCATGAAGTCTGCCTTCTCGTCATAAGTGGGAGGGCTCAGCCTCTGAAACTGCGAGATGAAGGCCATCTACGCTGGCACCACCACTGGAGGTCTTAAGGGTGCAGGAGGGGGAGGAACAATAATCCCCCCTGCAGGGCCTTGCACTCCCTGAGTCTGACCCGCCACAACTGCTACCAAAGACTGGATCTGGGCTCGCACCTCCACCAACTGCCTGCTCAAGGAATCGCTACTCTACCGCAAGCTTTCGATTACCGCATCATTCTGAGCTCCAGAAGACTCACCCTCAGACTGGGGAGTTGATCTAGTCGAAGGACGTCTCGCCATCCTAAAGTCATAGCAACACTAGTTAGATCCTAGTACAACGGCTAGACTCAACTACTAGTTCAGACCATACATATATAGATATGAACTTAAAGCTGCTAAACTTGCTCTAGGAGTTTACCTTTTACAAAACTTTATGTTATGTCCTAACCTAGGATGGTTAACCACCACCATACTAATTCTTGTGCCTAGATCGGGAATGCATGACTTTATATTATTTTTGACTCGAAAACTTATGTGTGTACATATGTCATCCTGCCAGTCTTTAGCTTGGCACGTTGTGCTTATGCCATGTTATGCTATGCATGATTGTGCTATGCATTCTAAAAAAGTCCTAATGCATGTTATGAGCGGCGTACACATGAAAATGTAATGCATCCTATACTACATAACATTCGCATGCAATGAACAAGAAAATGTGCTAGTCGTAGCCATGTGGTGAGGTTATGCATCCCATACTACATAACCCTCACATGTTGCCCCTATGGTGGATCCATATACGAACACATATTATGCATCCCATACTACATAATATGCCCCGTATACTTCATGTTATGATATGAGTGTAGTGTTCGTGCTTTTGCCAAGACGTGCTGATGATATATCGGTGTGTGAATGACATGATGCTGAACTACTAAAAGCAAACAAAGGAAGGTTGCCCGACTAACTTGTCAAGCAACCTCCCTCTGATACCAATTGTCACAACCCGCATTTTCCCCGAATTTAAATAATTATCGAAGTATGAGAATATGCGCGTCATGATGCCACGTCAAGCAGGGGATAACTGTTGACGCTCAGGCAAAACCAACTGCTACTCTTTATGAAAGAAAATCATGAGCTTAATGATTAGAAAATCAGTTATATTTTAGAGGTCGTATCCCTCGGCTCGGTGGATCACCTAGTCCACAGTTAAAAAACTATACTTATGCGCTGCGGAAAAATACTTTATTCAGGTTTAGCATCCTAAAGGGGTATATAAGAGTTCCAAGAGAACCACTCATACTATGCAAGACTCAACATTTAATTGATATTATATATAGGAAAATGATCTTTATACGCTGCTTGGAAAATAGTGATTTAGTTTTATAAAACATGTTGATCATGAGCTTACTTATAAGAATAATTATGGTTTAAAAGTAACTAGCAACCTAGCATAAATCTTTCTCAGAGCAAGTAGACTATCTTCAGAAAACGGTAGCAGCATAAGTAATATATCTAGTACAAAGGTAAAAACTACCAGTGGGCGCCAACAACCTGACACGAACCCACTGACACATATGTATGTCTGTAAGTAAGTACTGAAAACTACCTCACCAACAAGGCAAACGGATCTCCAAAGTCCAAGAGACCACCAACACCACCACTACAAACTAGCCACCCAACTGGCTACAGCTCAGAACCTGAGGCATTTCAAAAGAAAACAGAATACCTCAGCAAGCAAAACAAGGTAAAAACTGCTTGAAGGAGTCAACCAAAGGGGGAAAAGTAACTGAAAATCATGCAGTAGAAAAAGTCACAACTGTCCAAAACAGGACAATAAGAAATGCACTACGTGCAAGGAAACAGCAACAACCCCGCCCAGGAACTACATCCTGCAGGGCCTACTAGGCTACCAAGAGCCCAAAGTGCTGCAAACTACCAAGGAAGAAACTTCTAACACCCTAAGCTATGGGAGATGGTAGTAGCAAAACCACAGCATGGATTCGGGTTGGAGACAAACTCAGTCCCCCAACCACCAATTTCCATGCCAACAAGCTCAGGGGTCTACATGATAAAGCACAAGGGACCTTCCACCCCCTTGCCCAGCCCGTACCTGGAGCAAGATAGAAGAATAAGGGTGGCCTTGGCTAGATTACACAACACCTCCCCATGAAGAGCTTCAAACCACCACTACTATCCACATCCCACGATTCGGCCTTTAGGAAAGAAAATATGGCCGACAAGGAAACTACAAATATAATCTAGGAAACTCACTCGGGAACATAAATCGAGGAAAGAGAAACAGTGTTGAAGCTACTCAATACGGCTCGGCGTTGGGTGGAATCCACTCAGTGCCTAACCAGACCTTGGCGTTGAGTGAGTTAGCCTCAATCAGCGCCAGAACAGCCATGGCGTTGAGTGAGGTCCACTCCCTCAACGCCTTCAGCAAAACCACAAAACCTAACAACGGCGTTGAGTGAGTCTACCTCCCTCAACGCCAAAACAGCTTTGGCGTTGAGTGAGGTCAACTCACTCTACGCCAAAGTTCACTTCCGCAGGAGAACCTTAAGCCAACGCCAACAAGAGAAGGTCGGCGGGAATGCCGACTGATTCTCGCCGAATCGGCGGGAATGCAGGACGATTCTCGCCGAATCGGCGAGAATGCAGGATGATTCTCGACGACCGGCGGGAATCCAGAATGATTCTCGCCGAATCGGCGGGAATCAAGGATGATTCTCGCCGAATCAGCGGGAATCAAGGTTGATTCTTGCCGATCGGTGGGAATCACTGACGATACACGTCGAAATCGGCGGGAATCACTTGGTGATTCCCGTCGATTTTGACTTAGATGAAAATTTTCACTCAATCACCCCACCACTCAGCCGCAAAGAACAAACCGAACTATGGCTTTGAGTGTGTCCACCACACTCAATGCCTAGTCCGGGCGGCTTTTGGCTTTGAGTGTGTTCACCACACTCAACACCAAAACTCGAGAGTCTACCAAGACTAGTTCTAACCAGAGCCCAACCATAACAACCTCCCTCACTCTCTCTCTCGGCTCCACCCACAAAAGCACCCAACTAGAACTACAAATCTGGAGTCTAAATGGTGAACACAACTAGCACGAGGAGCAAACAGCCCAAGGAGGGGGCTCATAGGAGAATCTAAGCCCTAAAACTTAGCAAGATAATAAGAGAATAAGCATGGTTTCTACCCTAGGGCTAACCGGGAAACATTCCAAAATTCAAAAGAACAACAATGGCAAGGGAAAGAATACCACTTGCCTCGATTTCCGGCGAAGCTTGGTCGGCTTTCCCTCCTCTTCGTTCTGCACTAGAAGGAGAAGCACCTAACAAGCAAACCGTACCCTTAATGGCGGAAAACCACAAGAACCGGAAATCCAAGTCTCCTAAAACTCCACGAAAATCAAATATCTTACCGTCGAAATGAAGATCTGAGTGAGAGCAAGACAACGCCGCTTTCGGAATCGAAATCCGTCCACGAACAAGCCCGGAATCACTGTCCGATGGGGAAGCAGGCCGGCGGTTTTCCTCCGTTTTCCGCGAACAGGAGGGGCGACGGTTTCGGTCTGGTCTCAGGACGGAGGAAGGAGAAGTGGGTCCGCCACTTCTTAATAAGGCTTTTATAATAAAAGGACACGCCTATTCGGCCCTAACCACTGCCTAAACTGTCGGTTCACTTAATTTAAAAAGGGTTTCTAATTTGTTTTTACTAATAACACACCCAAAACGACTCGAAAACCGAACCACCTCGGAATTCGACGAAATTCGCACCGTAGATAAATATCCACGCTACAAACACAACGGCGAAGTCGAAATTAACTTTCGACAAACAGAACTCGAGTTATACCCAAAAAAAGCCAAACACAAACATTCCCCCGAGAGGCCACACCGGGTCACCCAAAACGACTTGGCTTGCTAGGGAGATATTGCCAACAAGCTACAGAATAGGGCACTCAGTTCTAAGGAGTTAAACCACACTCCACAAATGGCACAAGCCACGGAAACACGTCATCGCAACGCCTAACGAGAATTAAATAATCGCAGAAAAAAAATCGTGGGCGTTACAATGTCTTATGCTAGGACTGTATGTTAGATATTTTTAACTTATAAAACCCTATTATTAGTATATCATACATGCCATCTCTTTCAAAACTAAGTCACTAATTTTTGGTTTGCATAAAGACTTTATACGATACTTATTATAAACCCATAGTCTTGCATACCATGAGTTGCTCCCTGGGGAACGTTTGCACTCATGTGGGATGGGTAATCTCTTAAATGAAGTATTTTTCCGCAGCGTATGAACTATTTTTCTTTTGTGGACTTGATGGGCCACAAAGACAATGGATACGGTTAAATGCTTAACTTAAATTTGATTTTTTCTAAATCACTTAAAGATCTCTCTTTTATGTCAAGTAGGAGTTTTGCGTGAGCTCTGCAGTTATCCCCTGCTAATGTGGCATCATGACACGCATTTTCCCTTACTCTGATATAACCCTTCGTATAGATAAAATGTGGGTTGTGACAGTTGGTATCAGAGGGAGGTTGGTTTGACAAGTTGGTCGAACCACCCACCCGTTGTAGATTTGATTTTCCTTTATTCATTCGCATACACACACTGATGTGTCATCAATACGTCTTAGCCTAAGCATAGTCACTACACTCATAGCATGGCAAGAAGTATACATGACATATTATGTAGTATGGGATGCATAATATGTGTTTGTATATGGATCCACCATAGGTGGCAACATGTAACGGTTATGTAGTATGAGATGCATAACCACCATTACATGGGTGCCCATTAACACATTTTCTTTTCTCGTTGCATGTGATGTTATGTAGTATGGGATGCATAATATTTCATGTGTACGCTGCTCATAGCATGCATTAAAGCCTTTTTAGAATGCATAGTCTACATACATAACATATCATCGCATAAGCATACGTGCTAAGTTAAGGTTTACATGATGACACATGTACATACATGATTTTGAATAAGAATAAAGAATCCACGCATTCATATCATAGGCACATGAGTCAATAGGATGAGAGGATATCATCCTAATAGGTCATGGTATCATTTATAAAATCCCAGAGCAAGTTTGCAGCATAAGCAAGTGTCTTTTAAGTATGGTCTGAACTAAGTTGTGTGGCCTAGTCGTAATCTAAGATTTTGATGAGTTGTTTGTTTGCCCTTTTAGAGATGCCGCTGAAGTGTATTGCGATAAGGTCGACTCCCAAGTCAGAGGGTGAGTCGTCAGATGCGCAAAGAGATGCGTAGATTGAGAGTGTGTGTTAGAGAAATGAGGCTCTATCAAGACAAGTAGTTGCGATGCAATCGCAAATTCAGACCTTGTTGTCTGCTGCTCCGGCGAAGCAACCCATAGTGCAAGATCCTACCGTGGATCAAGCTGTACCCGTTGCTCCTGCTCCTCTGGTGCCCCCAGTGACGCTACCACCAGAGATGAATTTTATCTCGCATTTACAGTAATTGGGACCTCCCACCAATGATGGGAGAGCTGACTTCATGATTCTAGATGATTGGATCATCGCTATAGAAGAGATGTTCTCATATTCGGGGATTGCAAAAGCCCAGAAGGTAATGATTGCGGCCTATCAGCTAAAAGGCTTGGCAAAGAGTTGGTGGATTCAGTAAAAGGAGAGCCTAAAGGAAGGATGCTTGCGGGAATTGTTAAATAAGATGATACTTAAGAAGTTCCTACCCTCGGTCGAGCAGGACCGTCTGATGAATATTTCCCTACATCTGAAGCAGAGACAGCTCACAATAAGCGAATATGAGATTGAATTTAGTAAGTTGAGCAGATTTGATCCTGATTTGGTAGTTTCAGAGGAGGGAAGAGTTAAACATTTCCTTGGAGGACTAAGAAGCGATGTCTAACAGTGGGCATGTGCTTATAGAGCTGAAAGTTATGTTGAGGTAGTGGAAGCCACTCTATAAGTCGAGGCGATTGAAAATGCCAAGAACCGAGGTGCTGCGGCGAGAAAATAGAAGAGAAAGGGTGTTGAGGTTGGAAGCTCTAGGGAATCTGGCCTTTCTTTGAAGAAGAAAAGTGGAGAGATATGTAGCTTCTGTGGTCCGTCTGACCACCCTTACAAAATGTGTTTCAAAAGGACTGCCACTCTAAAATAGCAGCAGGTGCTCGCCATCCAAGGTGCACCTGATGACGCATATTTTGACTAAAATATGTTCATCATTATTATTATATTTATATTATAAATTATATATATTTACTCTTAATTTTAATATAATTATCTAATTATTAATATATCATAATTATTTATACTAATATCGTTTTATTTTGTTTTGTGACAGGCTTGGGGGGAATTCGGCACGATTCGACGTAAAACGCCCGCTGTCAATTTTTGTACGAGAAATATTTCTCATGCAAATAAGTTTTGCATGCATGTTGCTTTCCCACCACCTTTTTCTCTCTCCTCCCCATAGATGAATTATCCTTTCTTATTATTATCATTATATAAAATATATATATGCATGGTAATTGATTTTTCATGCATGACCATTTATAACTATCAATATATGTAGCCTCCTTTCCCATGCAAGCCTCTTTACAAAATTATTTCATGTAGCATCTTCTTATTTTATTTTTATATAATCCTCTCCCATAAACACATCATGTCATGTTGCCACTCATTTTAATTTTTTTATCTTCATTTACATGTGGCCGGCCACCCCTTTCTCTCCCCCTCATTTATTCTCTATTTTTAGCATGACAACTATTATTAGCATTATCAATTTAATTAAAACCGGCCAAACCTTTCAATTCAATTCATAACCGGCCACTTATAACTCCCTTAATCAAAACCGCCCACCATAAGTTCCTCCTTCATTTCTTAATTAATCACATTAACTCCAATCAATTAAAACCCCATATTCATTAATTCATCACCATTTCATGTGGCCGGCCCTCCTCTTTGTATGATTATTTTCTTTTATTTTATTTCTATTTTTTATCACATTAAATCTACTCATTCCATGCATTCACCTTTTCACCTCCCTCCACCTCTTCATTTCCCCACATTTATTCTCACCAATTAAACCATATGTCCTTTCATTTTCTTCTTTATCTAGATCCTTCCATAGTTGCTATAAAAGGAGCATGAGGCCAAGGCTTTGGAGGGAGGAGAAAAAAAAGTGTTAGAGTTGGAGAAGAGAGCAAGTTCAAGAGAGAGAGAGAGTTCTACCTTGTATGAGAGTTTCTTTTGTGTTGTTTCTTATGCTTTAATTTTCATTGTGTTGTGTACTTTTGTTATTTCCCTTCTAATGAAAATGCAAACTTTTTATTTCATTGTTGTTGTTTTCTTTATCATGAGTAGCTAAATCCTTTCTTAGTACTTGATTGGTTAGTATTGGGATGAAGATTTAATTATAATCTTTCGTCTCTATTTGTTGAATTTCTCATTGCGATTTATTTCCGATTAAAATTTGGCGGCGGGTTTATATTGCTAGTATATAAAATTTCGCTATCCGATTGGTAGTCTAGTTAGCCGAGAGGCTCGTGAATGTCATGGATCGCTCGGAAATAAATAGATTTTGATATTCTTCTTTGAGAATTGAGATTATCAAATCTTTTGGATTTGGGATTTATCGTTCATGCAATTTTAAATTACTTTCAAATTTTAAGAGATTATGTTTGAAATGTTTTTAAAATTAGGCGGTAGTTGTCTCTAGCGAGTTGCTATTGTATTTTTCAATCCCCCAATCGAAACAGATTCTCAATAATTAGAATGCATCTTTTATAATCGGATTCCCAAGAACGCCCAATCAAGTGCTAAGGCTTTTAAATCGTGAATTTTCTCGTTAGTCAACTTTCTTCGTTTTTACAAAAACCAAAACCAATTTTCGCTCGATAAGTTAATAGTTCCACCTTGTGAGTAGAAGTACTCAAAAGACCCGGGAAATACGACACTTGATCATACTACAAGCAATAGGTGCACTTGCCTACTGCAACAATCAGATTTTAAGTATAAGCACCAAAAGGAGATCTGGTGTGCACATTCTGTTCAAGAAAGGGGCATGATGTGAGTCATTGCTGGTCGAAGGATAAGGATTGTTTTCAGTGCGGGCAGAAGGGGTACCTGAATTCTTCATTCCCCCAGGCTTAGTCCCCAATGCAGCCTGCCTCGCTTCGGGCTCTGCCGCCGCCACCAAACTAGGACAAAGGGAAAGGAAAGCTAAATGTGGTTACCAGAGAGTGTTGGGTACATTGGAAAATATGTACCTGATTTGGAGAAGCCTCACTTAGCTCAATGATATACATCAAAGTGTATTTGATGTTATTTTGAGTTTATATGTGCAGGTTAAGAATGTGCTAGAATGCAGGAAAAAGATTCTAAGTCCATATGTCGACACCTGAGGAAGTTGTGTTGACACTTCAGTAAGATTGTGTCGACACTTGGAAATGGCTTATCGACACTTCAGTGAGTTTGTGTCAACACCGGGAGGCAGTGTCGACACACAGAAGCAGAGTCGACATCAACTGTGTCGACACCTGAAAGCAGTGTCGACACACAGAATTCTTAGTCTACATCAACTGTGTCGACACACAGGACTTGTGTCGACACTCAGCAGTATTTCAACAATGTCGAGTTCTGAAAAGTGAAGAAGTGTTTGTGTCGACACAAATAATTAGTGTCGACATATTCTCAAGATGAAGTGTCAAGAAGCTGTTTCGACATCAGGGCAGCTTTGTCGACACCACCAAAGTCTTTGTCGACACTTAAGTCACTTGTGTCGACACATATTGACAGATGGTCTCGACACTTTATGACAGTCAGTCTCGATGCTTTGCTGACAGAGACAAAGGCTCAAGAACTGTTTGAGGACTTGACAGCTGTGAGTTACAATAGGTTTACTGAAGCTGTCAGACTTGTCAGAAGTTAGTTAGAAACCGGATCAGCCGGTTACTATTGATGAAGTCTATATATAGATGGATTCAGAAGAAGAAATAAGTTGATAATACACATAACTAACACATCTATTGTGAGATTTATCTCTGATCAAGAAAGTACAAGTCACAAAGAAGAAGATCTTCGTGAGAAGATCTAAGAAGACGTTCTGAAGTAGTTATCTATTCAGATTCTATCTAAGTTGAATTCAATCAAGAATTTAGAAGTATCTTTAAGAGGTTTGGAGAGAGAGAGATCCAGCTATTTTAAGTCAAGAAGGAGACAATCGCAGGTCTCTCAAGAAGTAGATACTGAACTAATCTGTCAAGAAGATTCAGATCTATTTCTAGAATCTAAGGAGGAAGCTGCCAGTCAGTTATAATCAAAGGAAATCAACCCAACTAAGTTCAGATTCAAGAAGCTTTGAAGAAAGCTAAGATCAAGTTGATTTCAGCCATCAGCCACTTCAAGAAGCTGATCAAGAAAGTTCTTATCCCTTCTCTCTCAACATGGGTAAGAGATTATAAAATTCCTTATCAAATTCTGTAGGATCTATTCATAGATCTAAGTTGTAAGCCTGTTTTATAAAGGTTGTGTATAGGAGATTTGTTCTCTGAGTGGTAGGGCTATTGTGCCTTAGTTGTAGGAGAAGGTATTCTCTGAGTTGTAGGCCTTTTGGCAAGGCTGAGGTAGGGCTTGTTAGTATGAGTTGTAGGAATGTTGAAACATTCTGAGTTGTAGGAATCCTTCTGGATTCTGAGCTGTAGGATCTGAGGATCTGAGATAAAGGAAGAAGTTAGGCCGAATCTAGCATACTGCTGGATAGGTGAAGGGGGAAAGTGGATGTACCCAGACCTTGGGGAACCACTATAAATACTGTATGCAATCTATGAATTGTGTAGCTGTAGAATCTGTGATTGTGCGTGCTGAGTTTGCTGTAGAATTTTCTGTTTTATATTACAGCATTGAAGTGGTATTCTTTCTTAATTTTAAAACAAGAATTAGAACCTATTCACCCCCCCTCTAGGTGTTTAGGTAGTCTTGAAAGTAAAACTATCAAGTGGTATTAGAGGGAGGTTGCTCAAAAAAGGACTTAACAGTCCGAGTTAGATCCCTAAGGCAGAATCAAGAATCAAGAAAATGGGTTCTGGAGAGAATCACAAGGAACTAGGGTCAATGTAATTACCCATCTGTAGGAAAGAGATTTTTGGAATCTGGAAAGAAAGGGTTAGGTTGTTTATGGAGGTCTCTGACCCAAGGATATATATCACAGTAAAAGAAGGTCCATATATCCCGATGAATGTGTCTGTTCTAGATGCAAATCAAAGAACTCCTAAAGATTTTTCTAAAATGACTAAGGATGAGATTATACTGGCAACTATGGATAAAAGAGCTCAGAATATCATAGTGAGTGCCATAGATGATTCTACTTTCCAAAATTTGATTCACTGCAAAACCTCCAAGGAAATGTGGGACACTTTGATTGTCTACATGGAGGGTTCTGAAGAAGTTAGACAAGACAGAAAGTCTATGCTCAATCAAGAATATGAGAGTTTTAGACAAGGGAAGTCTGATAGCATATTTGAATGCTACAAGAAATTCTACAGGATAGTGAATGAACTGATGTCCTATGGAAGGGTCTTTAGTACATATGAGTTGAATGACAAATTCCTAAGATCCTTGACAAAGGATTGGGATACCAAGAATTGTGCCATTAGAGAAGTGGCAAAACTAGAAGACATTTCTCCTCAAACCTTATTTGGAAAGTTGCTATCATATGAAATGCAACAAATGGCTAGGAAGGAGGAAGAAATAAATACAAAAGGAGATCATAGAGAAAGGTCTATGGACTTCAAGGTTGAAGCCACTAGAAAGAATAGAAGGATATCTCCATCACCTCCTAAGGAAGTTGCTGAAGTTATCTCAGAGAATTCAGACAATCAGAACTCAGATAGCAGTGATTCAGATACAGATTTTGCTGCCTTTACAAGGCAATTTCAGAGGTTCTTGAAGAAGAAGCAGTGGAAGTCAAGGCCCTCCACATCACAGCCAGTTGATGACTACTATCAAAACGGAAAATCATCAAGAAAGGAAAAGAGCAGGTCTAAGCCCAGCAAAGCTATAACATCAAAAATTGTTTGCTATTGCTGCAATAGGCCTGGACATGTTGTGGCTGAGTGTCCAGAAAAGAGGAAGGAGTCAGCAGACAGAAAGAAGACTCAATAAAAGGGCAAGAAGGAGAAATCCTTTGTTACTAAGAAGGAGAAGAGTCTTACAGATCAATCCTCCTCAAAGTCAGAATCTGAAGATGAAGAATACATTGGACTGTATGCAGCTAGTGAAGAAAATGAGTTTATGCAATTGCTGAACTCCATCTATGAACAAGAAGACCATCAGTACATGGGACTGATGGCTGAATCAGAAGACAACAAGTTCCAGGATCAGCCTGGTCCCAGTAAGGTACAAAGTAATTCTAGAATTTTTGATTACAGTACTGGTTCAGAGTCAGATTTATCTACATCAAGTGATGAGGATGGATCTGAATCTGAAGGAGATATTCATCAGTTGATAGATGAATATGGGGACTTATTGCAGGCACTTAAGAAAAGCAAAAACCTTGCCAAAACTCAGGCTAAGGAAATTGCAGATCTTAAGATGACTATATTTTGTTTAGAGAAAGAATTGGACCAAAAAATGAATGAGGTTGCCAAGCTGAAAAACTATAACTGTTATTCAGATGGGTACAATCATATATAAAAATGATCTAATTAAAAGTCTAGAAGTCAGACTTCAAAAGGATAAAGATCTAGTGGCTAGTTACTCTAAGCCAAAATCAGTCTTACCCTTAATAGATGAGTTTGTGGCTCAAAAGGGTAAGGCAGGATTAGGCTTTAAAGGTAACACCAGGGCTGTCCATTTCAAGAGAAAAGGCAAAGCACCAGTCAAACCAGTAAATTTTAAAGTTCCTGTAATGTTTAGAAAGGTACAAGTGGCTTCTAATAAATATGATCTTGAAAACATTCATGGTCATAATAAGACTGATGTTCTGAATAACAAGGGTGTTAATGCCAATAAATCAGCCCATGTCAATAACCCCATATTCCATGGAAAATAGTGGGTGTAGCTGCAACAGCACCAGCACAGAATAGAAATTTTTCTGCCAAAAATATATCTAGATCTAGATACAATAAGTATGAATGCTGGTCCTGTGGCAAGATAGGACATTATGCTATAGATTGCTGGCACAACCCTAGTGTCAGGAAGGATAATAGTCTACCTATTAGAAGAGCTGCAGGTACATTTGGTAAGTATGAAGCTAACTTAAAACAAGGACCCAAGACTTACTTGGGTTCTAAGGGAAAGTAATTCTTTATTGTAGGTAAGTCCAAGTTGTCATGCCCCTATATGGTACTTAGACAGTTGATGTTCCAGGAACATGACTGGAACAAAGGGGCTGCTAAAGGAGTACTCACCTATCAAGGATGGGCCTAAAGTAATCTTTGGTGGATCTAAAAGAGGAATCATCAAAGGATTTGGTAACATTTCTTCAAACCAAATTACCATCATGAGAGGACTTAGCGCAACCACTCGCACCAAAAGCCCGGACTGATGGAGGACGATGCCACTAATCTTTATATCAAAGGTACTCGGGTAGATCCACGGGGCAGCCAGTTAAGCCATTACCGCATAGCACCGCAGCGCCGGGGCGATTCCGGACCGCAGCCTCAACAATCCCCCCGGAAACGACCCCGGGGTTTCGAACCCGCGACCCCCTCTGATACCAATTGAGAGGACTTAGCGCAACCACTCGCACCAAAAGCCCGAACTGATGGATGACGGTGCCACTAATCTTTATATCAAAGTTCCTCGGGCGGATCCATGGGGCAGCCAGTTAAGCCATTACCGCATAGCACCGCAGCGCGGGGGCGATTCCGGACCGCAGCCCCAACACATCACTCAAGTGGATTATGTAAAAGGTTTGAAACACAACCTGATAAGCATAAGTCAGCTGAGTGATCTAGGATAAGACATTTCATTTGTTAAGAATGGATGTCATATCAAAAGGTCATATTGACTGGGTATAGAAAAAGAAATGTTTATTGTCTTGACTTTGTATGTGAGAACAAGGTTTCTCCTAGTTGTCTTATGATGCGCGTAAAATACGGCAAGCGTACCGGTCGCTCAAGTAATAAAGTTGGGAATGAATCCCCGGATGTCGGTCTCTTGAGGAATGCAATTTGGCGTCGAACGATTTAGACTCTGAAACTATCGTTATGAGAGTTAAATGAAATAAACAGAAAAAGAAAGGGGCTTTGGTTGGTGGTCTTACGACCGATTACACTAACGAGAGCTTTGCGGGTCGCAATCACCGCTTCGCAAGGCGAGATGGATGTAGCGGCCGCTATGCCGTACTTCGGTGGGCGAGTGGGCGGTAAGCTAGTGAGTGAAGTGTGTGATGTGAAGTGAAATGAAGTGAAGCAAATGCGTGGAGTGAACGAAAGAGAGCGAAGCGCATTAACAACGAATCTCACAAGCAAGATGAAAGCATAAACATTTCATTGCAAAAGGGATTAATCCGTTCATACTTGCATACATAAACCATACAACAAGAAAGGTTGGAGAAAGCTAAACCACAAGAGTGAAGATCCTTCGCGGGTGTTGGCCGGAGGTGCGGGTTGTCAAACCGCTTCCAAGCGCAGTCCGTGGAGGGCTTCCGGTACCGCCGAACTGTCACTTCGGTGGCCTTTAAGTCCGTTCTTGAGGCAAGCTTCGTCGTCTTCCTCGGTGAAGAACTTGGAGAAGAGCTTTAATGGCCGGAGGATCGCCGGAGGATGAGGGATGCTTCGGAATCACGGGAGAAAGTCCTCCCGTTGGTAGGAATGGAGGTGGAGGTGAATGGGACTGCTGGAGGGCGAAAACGGCGGAATGGCGAAGGTTCCGTAACGATTGTCTCGCCCTAATTCGCGGAACAGCGTATTTATAGCTTGCAGAATAAATAGCGCGCACGACCACTGGCGCACGACCAGTGGTCGTGCGCGACCAAGGTCAGCGCCCGTGCGTGAGCAACCTGCAGACCTGCATCAGAAAATTAGTAGTCGCGCACGATCAGCAGCGCACGATCAGTGATCGTGCGAGGCAAGGCTGATGATCGTGCGGAAATAGCCAGACAGACTTTTGCAAAATGGATATGACTGCGCACGATCGGCGGCGCACGAGCAGTGGTCGTGCGCGGTATGGCAGTGATCGTGCGGAAGGTTCAAGACAGAGTTTCACAAATGAGACCGGGCTGCGCACGATCAGTGATCGTGCGCCAGGAGGTCGATGGTCGTGCGTGGGCAAAAACGCACGACCACTGACTCCTTTGCCAAAAATAGTGAAACGACTATCCCGAATGCCCTCACGATCCCCAAACCTGCAGGAAAACTGCACGGGGCATCGATCGCGGCAGCCACAGCGAACAGTGATAAACACAGCAAGAAAGTAAATGCACACAAGCACGGAAATGGGCTAAAAAGGTGCACAGGGCGTGGAAAACCGTAGCGAACCAAAAGGAGTGCAAATGGCGCTAAACGGTGTGCAAAGACATGGAAATAGGCCTAGATGAGTCCAAAATATAGTATAAAATAGGGACTCATCACACCCCCAAACTTAACCATTTGCACGTCCCGGGCAAATAATCACGTTGTGGGCTCTAAAACGGCGAGCTGACGTAGTAATTACAACCTACAGTAGGACGAGAAATCGAGAAGCTCACATGCGTAAAAAATATAATAGAAGGAGTTTCTAATCATGCAATGCAATTTATAATTTCCGAAAAACGTAAATAGATACTGTCACTACTCAAAGAATGAATTCCGGAGAATCGCACGGTCATGGGAAGGCAGAAAGTAGGCAAGTCGGATGGCGAGGTATTGCCAAAGACCGGGGCTCAAGATCACCTCCAAAGGAATCCACCAATGTCGGGGGCCATATGCTTGCCCGTTCGCACTTTCTCCACGATGCGGGTTTGACTCGAGCGTAAATCCGTAGGACTTGAGGTGAAGAGTGGGGCTTGGGTGTAGATGTAGGTATGGATGGACAAGATGAAGACGAAGGCTACGCACAACCCAACGGAGCTCGCACACATCAGAATTCTCGCTAACAACATGAATGCGAGTGCACCACACCCCCAAACTTAGCTTTTACAACATGAGTGGGTGCACCGCCTACCATAAAACAAATTTCTCAATTTCAGATTTTTTTTTCATTTATACTTTTTCTTTTCTCTTTTCTTTTCTTGGTCACATTTTTCTTTTCTCTTTTCTTTTCTCAATAATTCAGCATTTAAAAACTTTGCGGCATATCCACACGTTCACAAAATCCGCCCATCACAACAACCCAACGAGAAATTAACGAAACAAGAGCTCAATGCGGGTGTGCGACTAGGAGTGGCTTGAGGCTTTGGTGACTTGCATGTGGAGCTGATCAAAAGGGAAGGTAGGCTCAACGGGGCTAGCGAGGGCTATGTTAGGACGGGTGCAAGGATCAACCGGGCCAAAATGATGGCCTACGTCACGCTCACGCTCGACTAACCGGGCACCAATGCTTCGAAAGTCGCTTGGGGCAAGTTCTTAGCCACCGAGAAAAGTGATCCGTCCTCCCGACTCGAGCAAAACAAAGCCAGCGACGCTTACACACATGCCTACACTACCGCGAGATCACTCCGGATTCAGAAGTTGAGTAGGACAGACAGTATTTACGAATATAGAAAAAATATAAAATGCAAGCATGAGAAGAAACTAGCTCTATACAATTCCTACACAACGTGAGCACTCGATTAGGAGCACTGCACGAGTTTCGAACTACTGTACAACAAAATCCTACGTCAGCACCACAATCTTAAAACTTACACAACATAAGTACTCAACCCGAGCCGCGCGCGTGGTAAGAGTGCGCGCTCATGTGGGTGCAAATGTGTGCGCACAGCAGGAGTCTACAAACATGAAGCATAAATAAATCTACCGGTGTGCGAATGAAATGTGCTCGTGAGTGCATAGGCGGCTCTTCCCCCCAAACTTGAATGAAAACATAAGCAAGAAAAATAAACATTCAACCAGAAAATGAAATCTGAAGCGAGAGAGAGTACCAATGCTCCAAAGAGGGGAGCATGCCAGAAGATTGCATGATGATTCGCGGGAAGTGCTGCATCGCACAAAAGATAAGCTGAACCTGCGAATTAGGCCGAACAATAGAGAATACAAAAAGATAGAAAGCACAAAATAAAATCAAACATAAACAAGGGGACCAAAAGGTCCAAGCTTGGGTTGTCTCCCGAATAGCCCTTTTGTTTACCGTCCTTAAGGTGGACCAAATACCTGTATTAGCAATTGTATATAATGTTTATGCAGCAAAATAAAATAAAGCTCAAAATGTTCCAACACAAAATAAAAGACCCGCAGCGGAAATTGGGATCAAGGCGCCACCCCGTCACCAAGTAGTGGGTCGCCGAGCTGTACGCTTTGAGGTTCGCCGATGATAGCACCTCCATCGTACAACTTTAGCCGATGCCCGTTGACCTTGAATTTGTCGCCGCCCTTCCCGGATATTTCAATAGCTCCAAAAGGGGAAACTCCGATCACTGTAAAGGGGCCGCTCCACCACGATTTTAACTTTCCGGGGAATAAACGGAGGCGGGAGTTGTACATTAGGACTTGATCGCCCGGTTGGAATTCTTTTGGGATGATGTGACGGTCGTGCCATTTTTTTGTTCTTTCTTTGTAGATCCGCGCGTTTTCATAAGCAAAATGCCGTAGTTCTTCCAGTTCATTCAGTTGGGAGCGGCGTTCGCCTGCTGCAGTCTCAATGTCCATGTTAAGAAATCTGGTTGCCCACAGCGCCTTGTGTTCCAATTCGACCGGCAGATGGCAAGCCTTTCCATAGACAAGTTGAAAGGGGGTCATACCGATAGGGGTTTTGAAGGCGGTTCGGTATGCCCATAAGGCGTCGTCGACCTTCTTAGCCCACTCTTTTCGGTTGGAATTTATGGATTTTTCAATTATTCTTTTTAGCTCCCTGTTGGAGACTTCAACTTGCCCACAAGTCTGAGGATGGTAGGCGAGAGAGACTTTGTGATGAACTCCAAACTTCTTCATGAGTTGTAAGAATGACTTGTTGCAAAAATGACTCCCGCCGTCGCTGATGATTGTGCGCGGAGCGCCAAATCTAGAAAAAATATTTCTGTGTAAGAAGGTTAGAACAGTGCGAGCGTCATTGGCAGCAACAGCTTCGGCTTCGACCCACTTGGAGACATAGTCAACCGCAACAATGATATAGAGTTTGCCGTGCGACATGGGAAAGGGTCCCATGAAATCTATCCCCCAAACATCGAATGGCTCACAAACGAGCATGTTATTGAGGGGCATTTCGTCCCTCTTAGAGATATTTCCTGTCCGTTGGCATTCATTGCATTTAGTAACATAACTGTGGGCGTCTCTGAAAAGGGTTGGCCAAAATAGGCCACATTGCAGAATCTTGCGTGCCGTTCTTGTGGCGCCGTAATGTCCGCCGGCCTCCCGATCATGACAGTGGTTTAAAACGGATTGGAATTCACTCTCGGGTACGCAGCGCCTGATAACTCCATCATTGCACGTGCGAAAAAGTAGCGGGTCTTCCCAGAAATAATGTTTAGCATCAGATAAAAGTTTCCGCTTTTGCTGCGATGATAGACTTGGGGATACCGATTTGCATGCAAGATAGTTGGCCATGTCTGCGTACCACGGGGTTGTCGAGGGGAGGGAAGAGATGGAAAATAATCGCTCATCCGGGAAGCATTCAGCGATCGCATTGCGCTCATTCTCTAAAACGGATCCACCACTATCATTTTCCAATCTAGATAAGTGATCGGCTATGACATTTTCCACTCCTTTCTTATCTCGGATCTCAATGGAGTATTCTTGAAGCAGGAGAATCCATCGGATTAGCCGAGGCTTGGCATCTTTTTTTTTTGAACAAATACCTTAGAGCTGCATGGTCGGTGTAGACAATGACTTTGGATAACACCAAGTACGAATGGAACTTCTCGAAAGCAAAAATCACGGCCAGAAGCTCCTTTTCTGTGGTAGTGTAATTGAGCTGGGCATCGTTGAGGGTTCGGCTCGCATAAGAGATGGTGTGAAATACTTTGTCTCTCCTTTGACCGAGCACCGCACCAACTGCAAAATCGCTGGCATCGCACATGACTTCGAAGGGCAAAGTCCAATCCGGCGCCACCAAAATGGGAGCGGAGATTAGCCGGTCCTTGAGAGATGTGAAGGCCTGCATGCAATTCTCATCGAAGACGAACAAGGCGTCCTTAGTCAACAGATTCGTGAGAGGTTTGGATATTGATGAAAAATTACTAATGAATCTTCGGTAAAAGCCGGCATGTCCCAAAAAACTGCGGATTCCCTTGACAGAAGATGGAGGGGGAAGATTCTTGATGACACTGATTTTTGCTTGATCGACTTCGAGCCCCCGACGAGAGACCTTGTGGCCTAAAACGATGCCCTCACGAACCATGAAGTGGCATTTCTCCCAATTCAGGACAAGGTTGGTATCATCACAACGCTGCAAGGCCTTGGCTAAATTAGCGAGGCAGGAGTCAAAGGTGTTCCCGAAAAGAGAGAAATCATCCATGAAGACTTCGAGAAAATCACCGATCATGTCGCCAAAAATGGCGATGACGCAACGTTGGAAGGTTGCCGGGGCGTTGCACAAGCCAAACGGCATTCTCCTAAACGCGAAGGTGCCAGATGGGCAGGTGAATGTTGTCTTGTCTTGATCTTCGGGGTCGACTGCGATTTGGTTGTATCCCGAATAGCCATCCAGAAAGCAGTAGTATTCCTGACCAGCCAATTTTTCCAGCATTTGATCGATGAAAGGGAGCGGGTAATGATCTTTGCGTGTAGCTTCATTCAGCTTCCTGTAATCGATGCAAACTCTCCACCCAGTGACCACACGGGTAGGCAGTAGTTCATTCTCGTCATTAGCCACCACAGTAATTCCGCCCTTTTTGGGCACAACTTGGACCGGGCTTACCCATTTGCTGTCACTGATGGGGTAAATTATACCGGCGTCGAGCAATTTTATGACTTCCGCCTGGACCACCGCATGCATCTTGGGATTCAGTCTTCGTTGCGGTTGTGCCGATGGTTTGTATTGATCTTCAAGGAGGATCTTGTGCATGCAGAACGCCGGGCTGATGCCTTTAATGTCAGCCAGAGATCGTCCAAAAACATTCTTATATTTTTTTAACACGTCGACCAATGCACGTTCGTTGTCGGCGGAGAGAGTAGCGGAGATGATCACCGGACATGCTGTGCCTTCCTCCAAGAAAGCATATTTCAGGGATTCGGGCAGCGGCTTCAAGGTTACGGTAGTAGCAGTGACAGAAGAAGTGATGGTGGGTTCTTTGATCAAATGCGGAGCCCCAGACGAGGCAGCGGGTGGTGTGTCCTCAATTTCCCATTCTGGCTCATCATGGTCAAGAATCAATTCGCTGCTCGTTCCCGGTTCGTCAAACAAGTCAGCGCTGTCACAATTAGTGATTCTGAGTTGTTGCGGAGGTTCATGGACATTGAAGGAAATTGAATCGTCTCCCAGGCTTAGGGTCAGTTCTCCCCGGTCGACATTGATAATAGCCCGGGCAGTGGCAAGGAAGGGCCTTCCCAGAATTATAGGGACTTTGGGGTCAGCCTTCATGTCAAGGATGACAAAATCGGCCGGGAAAGCAAGGTCGTTAACCATGACAATGAGGTCTTCAACCATCCCAGCTGGCGTTTTTATCGATCGATCGGCTAGCTGTAACTTCAGATGGGTGGGCTGGAGAATCCCAACTCCCAGCTCCTGGAAGATGGAGAGGGGCATCAGGTTAATCGACGCTCCCAAATCACAAAGTGCGTGGCCAAACCTGTGGAGACCAATTCGGCAAGGGATGGTGAAGCTGCCAGGATCTCTGCGTTTGGTAGGAAAAAAGTTGGTGAGGAGAGAGGAACACTCTTCGGTGAGGTTAATCATATTCAGACCTTCCAAGGATCGACGCCTCGAGATGAGGGTCTTGAGGAACTTGGAGTATCCTGGAATCTGCGTGATAGCTTCTGTTAAAGGTATGCTGACTTGAACTCCTTTCATGATTTCCAGGAACTTCTGAAAATGCCTTTCAGTCTTTTCATTATTTAGCCGATGGGGAAACGGCGGCCTCGAGGTGTTCCTCACGAGTGGCGGTACTGATACGGGTTCTTGCGCGATCGGTGCAGACGGAGGTTCAATTGTCGAGTCAGAAGTGGGTACACACGGAGATTGTGTAGGAGGATCGGGCGGCAAGACTCTCTCGAGACTTTTTCCACTTCTCAGCCTCATTGAATGCACTGTTTCCTGTTTCTGACTGGTAGAGCTGAGCAACGTTTCCGTAAGAATCCCAATGGCCGTTTGTAGGCGCTGAATGGTGGCAGCTTGATCGTTGAACACATCCATTATTTTGCAGAAGTACGCGAAAAAACGCTCCATCACAGACGCGGGAAGATTGGCGGCTTCATCAGTGACCACCGACTTTGCCTCCACGGAAGGGTCGGGGAAAGGTGGGGAATTCCAGTGCCTGCTGGTTTGGGCAATGTTGTCAATTATTTCCCAAGCATCCCGACAAGGTTTGTTGAGCAAAGTTCCGCCAGCTGCAATGTCAAGTGCTGGCCGGAATCTGTCTAGGATCCCAAAATAGAAGGTTTGGAGCAGCAAAATATCTGACACTCCCTCTCTGCAGCATTCCCTCCGCAGATACTGAAAACGCTCCCAGGCTGCGAATAAGGATTCTTCATCTCTTTGGGAGAAGGTGATGAGCTCCTTGTAATCGTCCGTGGTGAGCAGTTGCTGTCGGAATTTGGCCAAGAAATTTCCTTCGAGTTGCTTCCACGACTGAAACATTTCCTTCCTGGTATCATGATACCATCGTTTTGCGCTGCCTTTCAAGGAAAAGGAGAAGAGTCGAATCTTCTGCTGCTCACCGTTGGCAGTGTTCGAAGAGCATGTGTCATAAATTTCTAAAAACCTGCGCACATGGCACAAGGCATCAGCATTTCCGTCTCCGTTGAATTGACAATTTTCGATAATGTATTCGATCAAATCAGAGGAAATCTCGAAACTGTCATTTCCCGTTTCCACTCGATTGGTGAGACGGGCTTGATAAATTAGCTGCTGAATAGAAGGCATTGATAGAATATTGACCCTGTATTCACTGAAACAACAAAACAAAGAAACAAAAATCAAAAAGCACTAACTCTTATACCAATACTTCCAGAAATCATAATCGTTCAACAGTTGCATTCCCCGGCAACGGCGCCAAAAACTTGATGCGCGTAAAATACGGCAAGCGTACCGGTCGCTCAAGTAATAAAGTTGGGAATGAATCCCCGGATGTCGGTCTCTTGAGGAATGCAATTGGCGTCGAACGATTTAGACTCTGAAACTATCGTTATGAGAGTTAAATGAAATAAACAGAAAAAGAAAGGGGCTTTGGTTGGTGGTCTTACGACCGATTACACTAACGAGAGCTTTGCGGGTCGCAATCACCGCTTCGCAAGGCGAGATGGATGTAGCGGCCGCTATGCCGTACTTCGGTGGGCGAGTGGGCGGTAAGCTAGTGAGTGAAGTGTGTGATGTGAAGTGAAATGAAGTGAAGCAAATGCGTGGAGTGAACGAAAGAGAGCGAAGCGCATTAACAACAAATCTCACAAGCAAGATGAAAGCATAAACATTTCATTGCAAAAGGGATTAATCCGTTCATACTTGCATACATAAACCATACAACAAGAAAGGTTGGAGAAAGCTAAACCACAAGAGTGAAGATCCTTCGCGGGTGTTGGCCGGAGGTGCGGGTTGTCAAACCGCTTCCAAGCGCAGTCCGTGGAGGGCTTCCGGTACCGCCGAACTGTCACTTCGGTGGCCTTTAAGTCCGTTCTTGAGGCAAGCTTCGTCGTCTTCCTCGGTGAAGAACTTGGAGAAGAGCTTTAATGGCCGGAGGATCGCCGGAGGATGAGGGATGCTTCGGAATCACGGGAGAAAGTCCTCCCGTTGGTAGGAATGGAGGTGGAGGTGAATGGGACTGCTGGAGGGCGAAAACGGCGGAATGGCGAAGGTTCCGTAACGATTGTCTCGCCCTAATTCGCGGAACAGCGTATTTATAGCTTGCAGAATAAATAGCGCGCACGACCACTGGCGCACGACCAGTGGTCGTGCGCGACCAAGGTCAGCGCCCGTGCGTGAGCAACCTGCAGACCTGCATCAGAAAATTAGTAGTCGCGCACGATCAGCAGCGCACGATCAGTGATCGTGCGAGGCAAGGCTGATGATCGTGCGGAAATAGCCAGACAGACTTTTGCAAAATGGATATGACTGCGCACGATCGGCGGCGCACGAGCAGTGGTCGTGCGCGGTATGGCAGTGATCGTGCGGAAGGTTCAAGACAGAGTTTCACAAATGAGACCGGGCTGCGCACGATCAGTGATCGTGCGCCAGGAGGTCGATGGTCGTGCGTGGGCAAAAACGCACGACCACTGACTCCTTTGCCAAAAATAGTGAAACGACTATCCCGAATGCCCTCACGATCCCCAAACCTGCAGGAAAACTGCACGGGGCATCGATCGCGGCAGCCACAGCGAACAGTGATAAACACAGCAAGAAAGTAAATGCACACAAGCACGGAAATGGGCTAAAAAGGTGCACAGGGCGTGGAAAACCGTAGCGAACCAAAAGGAGTGCAAATGGCGCTAAACGGTGTGCAAAGACATGGAAATAGGCCTAGATGAGTCCAAAATATAGTATAAAATAGGGACTCATCATCTTATAGCTGATGAGAGAGCATCTCATTGTGTCAAATGGCACAAGAGCCTGGCTCATCTTAACTACAAAACAATTGGCCAACTCTTTAGCAAAGAGTTAGTGAGGAATGGTCCTCAGGTTAAGTGTATAAAGGATGGGATATGTTCAGCTTGTCAAAAGGACAAGCAGACAAAATCCTCCTTTCATAGCCTTGAAAACAAGGATTCAGTCAGGATTCTATACTGACTGCATATGGATTTATTTGGTCCTATGCCAGTTCATAGTCTAGGTAGGAAGGTCTATACTTTTGTGATTGTAGATGACTATTCTAGATATTCCTAAGTTTTCTTTCTGAGACAGAAATCTGAAACCCCAAGTGTTTTACATAGTTTTGTCAAATAAATTCAGAATGAACTGAACAGTACAGTGGTCAAAATTAGAAGTGACCATGTCACTGAATTTCAATCTGAAAGTATGACAAGATTATGTGAAGAATTTGGGATTTTTCAAAAGTTCTCCTTACCTAGAACACCTCAGCAAAATGGTATTGCTGAAAGGAAGAATAGGACATTGATTGAAGCTGGTAGAACTCTATTTAGTGACACTTCTCTCCCAGAATACTTCTAGGCTAAGGCAGTTAGTACTGCAAGTCATGTGATCAATAGGGCATCTATTACCAAAAGCCACAAATAGACACCCTATGAGATCATGAAAGGTAGAAACCAAATTTATCCTATTTTAGAATCTTTGGTTGCAAGTGTTATATCCTTAACAATGATAAGTCTTCTCTAACTAAGTTTGCTGCCAAATCCCAAGATAGGATATTTGTTGGGTATAGCATCAATAGTAAGGCTTATAGGATCTACAACTTGATTACACATGTTGTAGAAGAATCTGTACATGTTGTATTTAATGAAACTAGATTAATCAATAGTGAGTTGCCTTGTAGTTCATGCAGTCCAACAGGTATAAGCAATAGAATGGACAAGCTTTCCATTGTAGAAGGCTCAACTGCAGATGAAGAATTAGAAAATGATGTCTACTGTCTAGGGGGAGTACAAGACTCTCTAGAAGCTGATGAAAACCAAGAGGTGCAGCATAATAAAGAAACTCGAGGTGTTCAGCCAGAAGGAAGTCTACCTCCAGCTGTAAGACATCTAAAGGATCATCCAGCAAATCAGATAATTGGTGATCCAAGACATGGAGTGCAAACCAGAAGCAGAAATCTGAATACAGTCCTGCACTCAAGTTTTCTATCTCAACTAGAGCCAAAGAAATTTTAAGAAGCTATCCAAGACCAACACTGGATTAATGCTATGCAAGAGGAGCTTAATCAATTTAGAAGATGCAAGGTCTGGGAGTTAGTTCCTAAACCAAAAGACCACAACATCATTGGTACAAAGTGGATTTTTGGGAACAAGTTGGATGAGAGTGGAGTTATTGTAAAGAACAAAGCAAGATTGGTTGCAAAAGGATACAGGCAGGAAGAGGGAATAGACTTTGATCAAACATTTGCCCCAGTAGCAAGACTTGAAGCAACAGGATGTTCCTTGCCTATGCAGCATATTAAGGCTTCAAGGTATACCAAATAGATGTGAAATCAGCATTCCTGAATGGTGATCTAAAAGAAGAAGTCTATGTAGAGCAGCAATTAGGTTTTGTAGATTCTCTTAAACCTACTTATGTCTATAGACTTAGGAAAGCATTATATGGGTTAAAGCAAGCCCCAAGGGCTTGGTATGAAACCCTGTCTACTTTCCTTATTGAGAACAAATTCTCAAGAGGTAAAATAGACAAAACTCTATTCCTAAGGGAATTTAAAGGTAAGATAATCTTAGTTCAGATCTATGTAGATGACATAATTTTTGGGTCTATAGAGAACAACCTTTGCAAGAAGTTTGCCAAACTTATGCAAGGGAAGTTTGAAATGAGCAGTATGGGGGAACTTAAGTTCTTCTTGGGACTCCAAGTAATACAGACTGAAGATGGCTTGTCCACATCCCAATCTAAGTTCACCAAGAAGTTAATTAAGAAGTATGGTATGGAATCATCCTCCACCATGAGAACTCCTATGGGAACAAGTATGCTTATATGCAAAGATGATCCAGGTAATCCTATAGATGAGTCTTTGTATAGAGGAATAATTGGCTCTCTATTATATCTCACTACTAGTAGACAAGACATTATGTATGCTACATGTGTCTATGCTAGGTACCAAGCATGCCCTAAAGAATCACATTATACTACAGTCAAGAGGATTTTGAGATATCTAAAGGGCACACCTAATCTAGGCCTTTGTACCCTAGGAATGGAGATTTTCTACTAACAGGTTATTTAGATGCAGATTTTGCAGGCTGTAGAGAATATAGAAAAAGTACTACAGGTACATGCCAATTCTTGGGAGGAAGGTTGATATCCTGGAGAAGTAAGAAGCAGACTAGTGTTGCAATATCCACAGCTTAGTCTGAATTTGTGGCAGCAAGAAGTTGATGTGCATAGCTGTTGTGGATTCAGCATCAGCTAAGGGACTATGGTATTCAAGTAAGTAGAACACCTTTATTGTGTGATTCTAAAAGTGTCATTTCTATTGCAAACAATCCTGTTTCACATAGTAAGACTAAGCATATAGAGATAAGATACCATTTTCTTAGAGAACATGTAGAAAAAGAAGACATCTCATTAGAATTTGTTAAAACTGATTATCAAATTGCAGATGTATTTACTAAGCCTCAGGATGAAACTAAATTCAATAGATTTAAAATTGAATTAGGAATGCTGACCATAGGTTAGTTTACCAAAAATTGGCTAAGTAAAATGGTGTCGACACATTCAGTAATAAAGTGTCGACACAGAGAAGTTATGTCGACAATTCAGGGAAATTGTATCGACATAGAGTAAAAGTGTCGACACCTAAGGGACTATATGTCGACATATCCAGACAAGCAATGTCAACACATCCAGAAGAGTTGTGTCGACACATCCAGAGAAGTGGTGTCCTTACATTCAGACTTTGTGTCGACACTTCGAATAAGTGTCAACACAGAATTTCTGTTCCTCGTCTTCGTAAGTCAAGTGTCGACACATCATCAATTTGTGTCGATACATAGAGGTCAACATTGTTGTCGAGACATTAGGAGTTTGTGTTGACACATTCCAACTGTGTCGACACATTTAGACTGTTTTTGCCCGCCTTTTGACCTTCTTTGATTAGAAGGGTATAAATAGGTCAAGAACATATTCTGTCGACACGCACACCATGGTTTCGAGACAAAAACCTTGTGTCGACAAACTCTCTTCTCTCCAACCAAGCTTTATCTTCATTCCAATGGCGCCCAAGGTTGAAGACAACATCAATGACGGGTATGAGTTGGTTAGGAATGCATTCGTCGATGCCGCAACAGAGATCAAACAGGTCATTTCTCTTCTTGCAGACAACGGATTAGAATATCTTGTCTCTGAACCTACAAAGATATGGAAGAAAGAAGTATTCGAGTTCTATATTGCTGCATCAATGGACTCAACAGGATTGAAGATCAAATCCACTGTACATGGAGAAAAAGTCAAGCTGTCTTAGAAGAGGTTGAGCAAGATTCTCCATCTTCCTAGAATACATGATGAGGAAGAGGTCCCAGCCTCATGGACCAGGGAGGCGCTTCAATGGTGTGGATTGGATCAAACCTTAAAGATAGGAGCAGCCATCAACAGAAAAGGCATGAATCATCAAGGGAAATTCCCGTCTGAAATAGTAGGAAAAGTGATCTTATGTAAACCAGGTGGCCATGATAGGATATCAGTCTATATGTTCAGCCTGCTGATGAGGATAATATTGAAGATTCGCACCAATTAGTCTGCAGTACTGTTTGATAAGATAAAAGAAGGAATCAAGAAGCCAAACTTGGCTAGGATCATGAGTCTGTACCTGGCTGGAATAATTCCAGAGGTGATATAACAGATTCCTGGATCAAAGATAAATCACATGAGGGGAATTGACATAAGGTTATTCTCAAGAAGGGATAGAGTTCTTTCAAAGGAGATGCCTGATGTGGACAGGTAAGAGCTAACGGCAAAAACACCAGTACATGACCTTTTTGAGCATGGTCATGAAGATGCACAAGAATAGGAAGCACAAGTTAGAGAACAAGTTCAGGATCAGGCTGGGACTACCCAAGTACAGGAAGAGACTATATCTGTACAGGTGCAGGGGGAGCCAATTACTGCACAGTTGTAGGGGGAGACACATTCTGAACAGGTGCAGGAGGAAGAAAGAATCAATTTATCAGAAGACATAGTTTCTCAAACTGGTCTTGATATTTCTGGAGTTGCTGCTGCTGCTGAGAAAGTACTATCTCCTGCTCACACTCAACAAGAATTCACTCTTGAAGAGTTATTTCCTGATCTTGAAGGAGCATCAGATAAAATGGAGACCCTAAGATTTGAGGGGGAGCAAGTAAGGATTGAGGGGGAGCAGGTTAATATTGAGGAGGAGCAACATGGTGCTGAGAAAGAAATTTCTTCCACTCCTCAAGAGAGAGTTAATATTGAAAGTTCTTCAGAGTCTGAGCATGAAGAAGTCAGGGAGGCCAAGAAAAGAAAACTAATGGTCTTTAAGAGAAGAAGTCAAAGCTATAATAAGGCTCTCCAAACAACTACTTCACAATCTACTTCGGATTTTGATTATAGCAAGCTTATGGTGAATTTATAAATGAAGCTGGATGAGCAAAGACTGGCCTTGGAAAAATATGTAGATGAAAGCCATAAGGCTCTTCAATTTGATCTAGCACAAGACATAAAATCTATCAGATTTTAGGTCAACCATAATAAGAAAGAGATGATAGATTGCTTCCACAAGGGAGGCAATGCTGTGGTATTTCTTGTCAAGCAACACGCAGAAATAAAGAAGCAAGTGGATGAGATTGCTGTCAAACAAGGCTATGTCCTTGAAAATCAAATAAGAATGAATGACAATCTGACTGAATCTCACAATGAGATAGTCACTGAGTTAAAAAATGCTATTACTGGAATGACTACTACAAGGGCTAAAGAAATGGAAGACTATGATAAGAAGCTACAGGCTGTCCTAGATTCAGTTAAAACTGCCATCACTTCATCTCAGAAGTTAATTAATGACAAGCTTCAAAAGTTAAAGCCATTCTTTAAAGATGGAGTCAATTACTTGGATGGGCAAATCAGATTTCAAAAAGAGGACTTAAGAGATCATATGACCAGAGAAGTCATAAAGGGGGAGAGGGTGTTAGTATTTGCTGGCTCTAATCATGCCAAATGGGTAACCAACAGCATTAGAGCCACTCTGGGATATCCATCCTTATGTGATGATGATAATGTGGCTGAGTCAGGTGTGCAAACAGCTCTACTTGAAGGTGATCAACCTGAGGTTGCCCAAGTCATTTACCTCCTACAAATATTGAAATGATACATCAACAAGTTCAGTCTATGTACATCCCTCCTCTACCAGTTACTAATGTTATTATTGAAAAGGTAGATATGTCTGAAGCTGGTCTGAAAGCTCAACAAGATGCTCAATTATCAAAGAAAAGATTTAGAGAGCAGGCAGAGTTAAAACCTGACTTTGAGCAATGGAGCCCCACTTCTAGAAATATCATATTAACTGCCTGGAAAGCTGTTAAAGACCAAGTTCATGAAAGGGGTATGTTATAATGAGCAAGAGTGGCAGAAGTATGAGGCAAGGAAAGAAGATATAGTTCAATACAGAAGGAAGGCTAAGATGGGGAAGCTACCTCTTGATGTTCAGGAGCCTAGCAAGTATTTCCCTAAGCCTTTTCATTACTTTGAAAGGCAAAGGATCAAGGCTGAAGCACAAAAAAAAGTTGAGTATAAAGGCAAGAAGCTCATTGAAGATATAGAACCTTCTGTGCAGGCTCAGATTAAACCAGGGAAAGGAATAGTTATAAATTAGCCAGCCCAGCCTTAGTTTAGTTTTACTAGTTTTTGTCCAAGAACTATGTAATTGTTAGTTTGTTAAAGAAATCAATGTAAACAACTTGTAAAGAACATTTTTGAGTTAATATACAAAACATTGTTCTGTGATCAATTTATTTTACATCTTTATTCTGTGATGTAACTATGATATGTGTTTTGTTTATAAAATACCCTGTAATATAATGCTTATGTACATCATCATGTTTATTTTCTAAGTGGTGTATATCATTGGCTAAAGGGTTATGAATTCTCCAAATAGGGGGAGATTGTTGGGTACAATGGAAAATGTGTACCTGATTTGGAGAAGCCTCACTTAGCTCAATGATATACATCAAGGTGTATTTGATGTTATTTTGAGTTTATATATGCAGGTTAAGAATGAGCTAGAATGCAAGAAAAAGATTTTAAGTCCATATGTCGACACCTGAGGAAGCTGTGTCGACACTTCAGTAAGATTGTGTCGACACTTGAAAATGGCTATGTCGACACTTCAGTGAGTTTGTGTCGACACCGGGAGGCAGTGTCGACACACAGAAGCAGAGTCGACATCAACTGTGTCGACACCTGAAGGCAATGTCGACACACATAATTCTTAGTCTATATCAACTATGTCGACACACAGGACTTGTGTCGACACTCAGCAGTGTTTCAACAATGTCGAGTGCTGAAAAGTGAATAAGTGTTTATGTCGACACAAATAATCAGTGTCAACACATTCTCAAGATGAAGTGTCAAGAAGCTGTGTCGACATCAGGGCAGCTTTGTCGACACCACCAAAGTCTGTGTTGACACTTAAGTCACTTGTGTCGACACATATTGACAGATGGTCTCGACACTTTATGATAGTCAGTCTCGACGCTTTGCTGATAGAGACAAAGGCTCAAGAACTATTTGAGGACTTGACAGCTGTGAGTTACAACAGGTTTACTGAAGCTGTCAGACTTGTCAGAAGTTAGTTAGAAACCGGATCAGCCGGTTACCATGGATGAAGTCTATATATAGATGGATTCAAAAGAAGAAATAAGTTGATAATACACACAACTAACACATCTATTGTGAGATTGATCTCTGATCAAGAAAGTACAAGTCACAAAGAAGAAGATCTTCATGAGAAGATCTAAGAAGACGTTCTGAAGTAGTTATCTATTCAGATTCTGTCTAAGTTGAATTCAATCAAGAATTCAGAAGTATCTTCAAGAAGTTTGGAGAGAGAGAGATCCGGCTATTTGAAGTCAAGAAGAAGACAATCACAGGTCTCTCAAGAAGCAGATACTGAACTAATCTGTCAAGAAGATTCAGATCTATTTCTGGAATCTAAGGAGGAAGCTGCCAGTCAGTTATATTCAAAGGAAATCAACCCAACTAAGTTCAGATTCAAAAAGCTTTGAAGAAAGCTAAGATCAAGTTGATTTCAGCCATCAGCCTCTTTAAGAAGCTGATCAAGAAAGTTCTTATCCCTTCTCTCTCAACAGGGGTAAGAGATTATAAAATTACTTATCAAATTCTGTAGGATCTATTCATAGATCTGAGTTGTAAGCCTGTTTTATAAAGGTTGAGTGTAGGAGATTTGTTCTCTGAGTGGTAGGGCTGTTGTGCCTGAGTTGTAGGAGAAGGTATTCTCTGAGATGTAGGCCTTGTGGCAAGGCTGAGGTAGAGCTTGTTAGCCTGAGTTGTAGGAATGTGGAAATATTCTGAGTTGTAGGAATCCTTCTGGATTCTGAGCTGTAGGATCTGAGGATATGAGATAAAGGAAGAAGTTAGGCCGAATCTAGTATATTGCTGGATAGGTGAAGGGGGAAAGTGGATGTACCCAGACCTTGGGGAACCACTATAAATACTGTGTGCAATCTGTGAATTGTGTAGCTGTAGAATCTGTGATTGTGTGTGCTGAGTTTGCTGCAGAATTTTCTGTTTTATATTACAGCATTGAAGTGATATTCTGTCTTAATTTTAAAACAAGAATTAGAACCTATTCACCCCCCTCTAGGTGTTTAGGTAGTCTTGAAAGTAAAACTATCAGAGAGGAATCTCAGACCTCTACCCAAGTGATATCAGGTCAGATTCTAATTTATTTTTTTCTCTCCTTTATTTTGCCCTAATTTTCATTCGTTTAATTATGTATGCTACGGTTTTAGGGGATTTTAAGGTGAAGAATAGGTGGGAGCGCATTCTTTTCGATTCTGGTGCCACCCATTCCTTTGTGTCACCGAGTTTCGTAGATAAACATCGTTTGAACCTGGATAAATTAGGAGATTACTTCAACGTCAAGTTTCCTCCCGGAGATCTGGTGATATCAAATCAAGGAGTTCAGAGATGTCCTATTTATCTAGGTGATTTCCTAGCCTTTGTGGATCTGATGGTGTTAGACCTGTCGGATTTCGACGTGATTTTGGGCATGGACTGGTTGTCCAAGTATGATGCGGTAATCCAATGCAAAGCAAAGCGACTGGACTTCAAGATGGACAACGACCAACCCATGAGTGTTTATGGTTTTCAGGGCAAGGGTTCCCTCCTTATTTCTGCGGTATGTACTCGTCGAGCTATGGAGTTTGGTTGCGAGCCATATCTTGTTTTTATTTTTGCTCTAGAAATATCTTTTAACACCACGTCTTGAGGATATCTCGGTGGTGCAAGAGTTTCTAGATGTATTCCTTGATAGCCTTCTAGGACTTACTCCTGAGAGAGAGGTGGAGTTTGTGATAGACCTCAAGCTAGGTACTCATCCTATTGCTAAGGCACCGTACCGTATAGCTCCGCGTGAGTTAGAAGAGTTGCGCACTCAGTTGGATGAGTTGCTATAGTGTAGCTTTATTTAGCCGAGTTCTTCTCCGTGGGGTGCTCCTGTTTTGTTTGTAAAGAAGAAAGACGGTTCCAAGAGGCTCTGCATAGATTACCGAGAGTTAAATAAGGTAACCATCAAGAACAGATATTTGTTGCCTCGGATTGAAGTTCTATTTGATCAGTTGTGGGGATGCACTGTATTTTCGAAGATTGACCTTTGTTCAGGCTACCACCAGTTGAGGGTCCGTGAGGCTGATATACCACAGACGGCTTTTTGTTCCTGACACGAGAATTTTGTGTTCTTGGTGATGTCCTTTGGTTTGATAAATGCCCCATCTACTTTTATGGACTTAATGAATAGAGTGTTCAAGGATTTCTTGGACCACTTCGTGGTAGTGTTCATAGATGACATTCTCATGTATTCCCGTAGTGTTTAGGAGCATGCTCAACACTTGCGCTTAGTTTTTTCAACCCTGAGGGGTCACAAACTCTACCCCAAGCTGAGTAAGTGCAAATTCTGGTTACCCCAAGTGTCCTTTCTAGGCCATGTTGTGGGCAAGGACGGTATTTCCATAGACCCTACCAAGATTTTTGCTGTGATGGAATGGAAGAGAACTTACACACCTAAGGAGTTTAGGAGCTTCTAAGGTCTGGCCGACTATGATAGAATATTCATGGAAGGGTTCTCTGTGTTGTCTGCACGTCTAACTAGACTTACACAGAAGAACACTGCGTTCATTTTGAGCGATAAGTGTGAAGATGCTTTCCAAGTATTGAAGAAGAGATTATGCACTGCCCCAATTTTGACTTTGCCTACCGAAGGAGTTGAGTACGCTATGTATGTGGATGCATCACACATTGGAATTAGTTGTGTCTTGATGCAAGAAGGAAAGGTGATCGCGTACGGATCAAGACAACTAAAGATTCATGAAAGGAACTATCCTACGCATGATTTGGAGTTTTCTACTGTGATTTATGTGTTGAAGCTTTGGAGTCATTTATTTTATGGCGCATTGTGCAAGATCTACACAGACCATACGAGTTTGAAGTACGTCTTCACTCAAAAGGAGTTAAATCTGCGCCAGCGTAGGTGGTTAGAATATGTGGCCCATTATGAAGTGGAGATTCTTTATCATCCAGACAAGGCTAACGTTGTAGCCAATGCTTTGAGTAGGAAGATCACCAAAATCTTCAATCTATTTGTACAATCCTTGGTGGAAGAATTCTTGTTGATGGACATCGAAGTTGGGAGCAGTACTGTGCCTGCTAGTTTGGAAGCAGAAGAGCCCTCTTAGATTTCCCTTACCAGAGTGCACCAGAAGGATGATCCTGATTTGTTGCATCTCTGAAATAGAACTGAGAAGGGAGAGCTACCTGATTTATCGTTGGATGAGTTAGATACTCTGAAATATCGGGGTAGGTTTTTTATCCCCGCTTTTGGTGATATTCAGGCTAAAATTTGTAATGAAGCTCATGGCTCTAGTATTGCTTACCATCCTGGTTCCACCAAGATGTATAAAGATCTGAAGCAAATTATTTGGTGGTCGGGAAAGAAGAATGATATAACAAATTTTTTGTCGGAATGTTACACGTGTCAACGTGTTAAGGCAGACCATAGAAGGCCTGGTGTTAAACTGACACCGCTTAATATTCCAAGTTGGAAGTGGGAGAGTATTTCGATCGATTTCATCACCGGTTTACCAAAATTTCCCCGTGGGCACGATTCTGTTTGGGTGATAGTTGATAAATTGACTAAATGTGATCACTTTGTGCCCTTTAAGATTGGGTATTCTATGAAGAAGATAGCTGAGTTGTACCTTGATGAAGTCATCAGATTGCATGGAGTGCCTGTTATAATTATATAAGATCGAGCCTCAAGATTTACGTCTCGTTTTTGGAAGATTTTACAAGAGGGGTTGGGTACCGATTTAAGGTATTCCACCGCCTATCATCCGCAGACAAATGGTCAGACGGAAAGAGTAAATCAGATCTTTGAAGACATTGTAAGGTGTTATATTTTGGATCATGGTGCTGCCTGGGATGAACGCCTCAGACTCATGGAATTTGCTTATAATAATAGTTATCAAGAGAGTCTGAGATGGCCCCGTTTGAGGACTTGTACGGAAGCCGTTGTAGGACACCTTTATTTTGGGCTGAGGTTGGTGAGAGACCGCTGCAAGGTCCAGAAGCCCTTGAGGAGATGAATTGTGCTGTGACTTATATTCGAGAGAAGCTCCTTATAGCACAAGCGCGTTATGAGAAATATGCTAATTGACGAAGGGTCGATCTGGAGTTTGCTGTTGGGGACCTGGTTTTTCTGAAAGTCTCTCCGATGTCAGGTGTTAAAAGGTTTGGAAGGAACCACAAGTTAGACCCCCGTTATGTGAGACCTTTTCAAATTCTTGAGCGCATTGGAGTGTCAGCTTATAGATTAGATTTGCCTACTACCTTCCCTGGTGTCCATGATGTGTTCCATGTAGGCCAATTGCATAAGTGTGTTCGTAGTGATCGTCAATTCCTTGACTCGGTGCCCCATATTCTGCCCAACCTTTCATATGTGGAAGAGCCTGTTTGTGTGTTGGAATCTCAAAATTGAGTGTTGCGGAGAAAGACCATTCCTATGGTCATGGTTCTTTGGAGAAATCATGACGTCGAGAGCACGATGCGGGAATTAGAGCCGGCAATGAGGGAATCTCATCCACACCTCTTCCATTAGTTTCTGGTATGACTTTTTTGCTTTTGGATGTGTTTGATTTTTTTGTTTGGTTTGGTTTTGAAGTTGTGATAAGTTTCAGGATGAAACTTCCTTTTAGGAGGAGTGACTATAACGACCCCGATTTTTCGATGTTATTGTTTGATTTGGTGTTGTCATATTTATGACGTCAAGGCATTACTTTTTTATGTTATGTGGATGGCACTGCACTGTTAGTGCGTTTTCGTGTCCGTTGGGTCTGTTTGACCAGATTTTGGGATTTTGATTGAATGTTTTCCTCGATTAAAAAGGATGAAGTTTTGAGGTTTTGGACTTGTATAATTTTATTGTGATCCGAGCATTTTGGGCCTCGGCGCATGTAAGACCCCCATTTTTTTTTCTTTTTCGACACCGGGGTCTTAGGCCCAGAACCGCCGCCTTGCGGTGATACCTTCTCACCCGGGAAGGTCGTCACTACAAGACGCCGATTCTGCCGGCCAAATCGATCTCTACTGTAGCATAAGTATAAAAGCAAGTCCACAGAAATCACATATATAGAAAAATAAACTCCACGAAGGGAGTGTCCACAGATAGTACATATAATGAAAATCTCGGGCATATGCCCGGTACATCAAGTCCTCACTACAAATCACTCATCACGGAAGTAAACTAATACAACTACTGGTGTTCGGGACTCACAGTCCTTGCTGTCTGGACTCCAGTGCTAGACTGTCCGATCTCCAAGCGTGCCGACCTCCGGGGCTGCCCCTCCATGTTGGGCTCTGTGGTCCCCTAAATGATGTGGTTCGAAAACCGTTAGTCTAAAAGACTAAGTCCTATCGTCCCCCACCCCTTCCCCCATGGCTCCTAAGCACCGAGCGGGGAGAAGGAATGGAAAGGACATGAAGGTGGAGAATGTCAAATTGCAGATGGCAGCGGAACTAAACTAATAGTGTTAAGTGTGATAATAATTATACAAAATCTAAATAAGTAACCTTAACTTATGTGAAAACACATAAGCTAAGGGATCTCTTGCAGGGCTCCTATCGTATAAAAAGTCCCATACCGATTTATACGATAGGGTGTCGGTTTTACTAGCAGGCATAACATATAAATAATACTGAAAGAGAACCTTGACTTATAAGCACGCTCGCACGAACTTATAGGCCAAGGGGTCGTTTTGCAAGGCCTAATGTATAGAGCGTCCCATACCGCTTATACATTAGGTGTCAGGTTATATGCAATGGTTATGCTATGAAATGCAAATATGCTATGATGTGAATATGCAAGTGCAACTCACCCACTCGACTCTGTGTACACAGACCTTTAGTTCCCCCTTTTAGAGCCGTTACCTCCCAGGATACCTCCGTAGTGGCAGACGGAAGCGGTGGGTTGGGCCTCGCCCACCTCAAAACCAGTATTTGCACTATCGGTCTGACCTATCGTACGCCTCAACGCTTGGTGCACTAAGCGGACGCCTGCGTACTCTTACCGGCTGGCGCACCGGACTTCTGTTGGCGAAGTGTAAAACCACACTTGCCGAGTCAACGATATTGGTGTCGGTGTAACGAACTCCCCAATATCGAAGACCCACCACCTTATACCTTTTATGCACATTTAATAGTTATGAGTCCAACAAATAACCGAGCCGAATCTTCCTGGACTATCCCGTCCGTCATAATCAACCACCGAGCCGAAACTCACCGGAATAACCCGTCCGTCATAATCTACAACCGAGTCGAAGCTCCCCGGACTAACCCGTCCGTCATAATCTACAACCGGGCCGAAGCTCCCCAAACTATCCCGTCCTTCATAACCAACAACCGAGCCAAAGCTCACCGGACTAACCCGTCCGTCATAATCTACAACCGAGCTGAAGCTCCCCGGACTAACCCGTCCGTCATAATCTACAACTGAGCCGAATCTCCCCGGACTATCCCGTCCATCATAACCAACAACCGAGCCAAAGCTCACCGGACAATCCCGTCCGTCATAATCTACAACCGAGCCGAAGCTCGCCGGGCTACCATGCCCATTACCTTAACCACTGGGCTTATTGCCCGAGTAACCCAAACTATCTCTCGGGACACAGGGGTGTGAGAGTGTGAAATACTAAGTTTACTACCTACTCCTCAATTTACTTTATGCCTACAACTTAGGTTTTACCCATTTCATTTCATATTACAGTAAACTATACCTAAGGTGATTTTGACCTTCTACTCTACGGGGAAGACGATCTTTCGTCGATCCCAAACACCACCTAACTTTTAGTCAAACCCATCCCTAGCTCATCCAACCCTGAGTGATGAACTCATTCCTATAACCACTAATTTTTGACTTATGTGCCTAACTTGTACTCCAGATTATTTCTGTAGATTTACTATATGCAGACCACCAAGGTTTAATGTTATATAAAATGGGAAGTATATCAAGTAATCATCCAATACTCTTATAATAATTAATGGAGTTCCATTATGACCTTTATTGCCCAAATCCATAGTTTTACAATTTTCCTATTTATCTAGAAATTTATTAAATATTTATAGTGGCCAAAGTCTCCAAGATTGAGCTGAATGTACCAAATTTTGACAAGATAAAATCTCCCCAGATTTATGTTATACTTAATATAATCATTTAACCTAAGATACAAAATCTCTTAGTTTTTCAGCAAGGTTCAGGCCACTGATTTTTATTTAAATGGTATATTGCAATAATTCATAAAAATAATAAACAGGGCAATATTATTTCTGAAAATTCAAGGATAACTCTAACATGATTGCAAGGGCCCATAAATGCTCTGGGTCAAATATCATCAGTGATTAAGGAGTGATAAGCTTCAAACAAATTAATATACAGTTTTCCAAAATTGCTAAATGCAGACCACCATGTCAAACTTCATGTAAAATAGGAGGTACATCAAATAATTATCCAATACTCTTATAATAATTAATGGAGGTCCATTATGACCTTTAAGCCCTAAATCCTGAGATCCAAAATTTTCCTTATTTATTTAATAATTTATTTAATTATTCTATCGACTAAAATTTCCAATAATGAACATGAAGTACCATTTTCAGTCAAGATATCATTCTACAATTTTTATATGTTATTCAAAATAAGGATATAACTCATCTTCCAAAATATCTAAATTTTTCAGTAAGGTTTTATCCCCAAATCATTATTTTATTTTAATCCTTAAAAATTCATTTAAAGAAATATAAAATACTATATGGCTTCCAAAAATTCAGAGAAAATTTAAGTATGAATCTAATGTCATTTAAATAGTTTGGGACAAATTTAATAATTTATTTATCAGTATATGGACTAATTTAAATTATTGAATAATTCCATCATTTAACAAGCTTGTGAAGTAAGTATCTCAAATATATATCCAAATTTTTTTGTAAATTTTATATAAGCTTATAATGGTTCAAAACATCCTCTGCCAAATTTTCATGACCTCACAAGGGTCAGAGGGACCATAATAATTAGTTTATTAAAATGAGGCATCCCTTGTGTTACAAATGAAGTGCCATAAATATTATCCCAAAAGTCCCATTTAAATTGCTAGAGACTAATAATATCATTATGACCATTATACTAAAATTTTACCTTATTTGGAGGAGTTTAACTAGCCTATTCCAACCCTACAAAGTTTGTGCCCTAAAGTAGGGTTAGGGTTTTGTGGGTCCCAAACTTTTCAAAACACCCTAAGATTTTTACCAGAGTCTTATAGCTACCCTAAAACCATCCCTACAAAGTTTCATAGTCATACAAGGTTTTATGGCCATATGTCCTTCACAAGGTACAAAAGCCCTTCCTTAGGGTTTGACCTAGGATCTTGGGCCAAATCAACTCCAATGCCCCCAAGTTTTCATTGGAAGGTGTATAAAGTTATACCAAGTCAGTTTCCCAAATTTGAACCTCTGTTGAGGTGAATTGGACACTCTAAGCCAAAATTACATTTTGGACCAAAATGCCCTTCTTAGGGCAAGGCTAGGGTTTGCTTGATTCCCATTCAAATCACTTCCAAACTTAATGAAATTTTAACCAGAGGTCTATATTGACCTCATATACCTCTCACCAAAATTTGGATGAATTTAGAGTTCATTTGACCCATAAATTAATTTACCCTAGCATAATTAAATTATTTACAAAACTATAGGAAAATTATTCCCAAAAATTCCCATTTTTGGGCAGGGTCTGTATATAGGGTAGGGTGACTGCCTGCCATAATTTCAGCTCATTTGGACCAAGGATACAGTGTGGGCACTTAGTTAAATTACTGCCTAGTCATTTGTATAGACCCCACCAAAATGAGTGCCCTGGTCAAACCAGTCACCCAAATTGGTTCAAACTAATTTTGTATAAAAATAGGCTCAAGGGGCTACATTTTTGGTGTTGACCATTTTCTCTGAAAATGGCTCTAAGTATTTTTAATAATTAAAACAATTAAATACAAAATTCTGTGACAGATAATGAAATGATTCAAATATTTAACCTATAGTTTAATATCATTATTGCACGAATCTTGGCGCAATCCTGGACGGCATCCCGTCATCATCCCCGCGCGCCAACGTCCACGATTGCTCCTGCCTGGGCCAACTTCCAGCGGCTGCCGCCGGCGCTCCGGCCACCTCCCCGGCCTGCCACCGCCGCCGACACCTTCGTGGTGGTCGGGGCTATCTCCAGGCGGCGGCTAGGCCGCCGGGAAGCACTATTCCGTCGATTCTACCAAGAAGAATTTTCGACCGAAAACCATGAAAATCCAAATCGGATTGGGCTCAATTGAGCCCCAACCTTGGCCCTAATGATGTCTACGATCTACCCATGCAAGAAGGAGTGGAGGAGGACCTGTGGTGGCGGCTGTAGCCGTGCTGATAGCCGGATTGGCATGATGGTGGCCGGTGGTGGTCGGCTTGTTCAGAAATGGAGGAAAGGGCTCGGCTTCTTCAGGAAAAGAGTGGGAAATACTCCTTGGACCTCACTGAAGCTTTTAAAGAGGGAGAGGAGGGAGTTAGGTGGTTGAATTGCCATGTGCCATTTTTGGCCTAAGTCAATCTTGGCGGCTAGGTTGGTAGGGGGGTGGAGCTTGCTCTAACCAGTCCACAATGGCTGATGCACTCCCCCTTGTCCTTCTGAAATGAATGGGGAGGTTGGGGAGGGGGGAGGAGGAGCACAAAGTCTTCCTTCCTTCTTCTTCCTTCTCTTTCTCTCTACTCCATGGGTGAATTTCTCTCTCCTAGTCACCAAGCCTGAATTTTTGGCTCCTACATGTCCCATGGCAGCCCACAAGTCCATTTGGTCACTTAAGTTATGGTTAGCCCAATTGAAATGGGCTTGAGCTTGAGTTAGCCCATTTGGGCTAACTTGACCCAAAGTTAGACTAGGGCCCACCTAGGTCAATTTGGTCCTTGAGATTTCTTTAATGGGTCCTTGGTGACCCATTAGCCTCCCCTAGGGTCAAAGTGGGGTTGGATTGGCCCTTGGAGGTCACTTGGCCCTTAACTAGGGCACTTTGACCATTTTAGGTCAAGAGTTGACTTTGGTCAACCTAGTCTTTATGATTGGTCCCAATGAGTCCTTGGTGACCTATTGGCCTCTCACTAGGCCTATGAGGGTAGGGGTGGGGTCCATTTAGCTAAGGGACTGCAATTGACCCTTGTGTAGGTCAATTTGACCTATTTAGGGTTAGAGTTGACTTTGGTCAACTTAGCTCCCTTGACTACCCTCCATGGGTCCTTAGTGACCCATTGACCCCCTACCTAGGGTTATGGAGGTATGGGTGGGGTATATTTGGCTAATAGACTGCAATGGACCCTTGTGTAGGTCAATTTGACCTAGCTAGGGTTATAGTTGACTTTGGTCAACTTAGGTCCTTTGATTGCTCTCCATGGGTCCTTAGTGACCCATTGACCCCCTTCTAGGGTTATAAGGGTTTGGGTGGGGTCTTGGAGTCTTGGTGAAGCCCCATGATCACCTTTAACCAAGGTTTAGAAATCTGCTAAGTACAGACCATAGTGGCCCTATCCACACCACCAGGTCCACTTGACTCTTTCTTGGGCTTCCTAGGGTTTTGTCATGACAAAACCACTCTTAGGGGTCTAGTTGGAAATGGGATGCTACAGCGCATGTTTGGAACTTTGTGATGATTTTTGCTTATGTAAGCATTTGATGATAGTGTCTCAGGAATAGTGCGTCGGATTCTAGGGTTGTCTCTCCTGCTATATTCTTAGAGTCGACATTATCCCAGAATTTAAGATAATCTGAATTTTCGAATTTTATCCTGCTCAGTTCTTGGGAGGTTTGTTGTGTTTCTCGAGAGACCCTAGAGTAAGTTATCTAGAAGAGCTGCAGTTCTCGAGAAAGCTCTTATTGATCTCGAGATGTCTAGTTTAAGCTCTCGAGAAGTGCCCCCTTGTTCTCGAGTGGTCTGGTAGTACTTGAGAAATCCTCCGTTTGTTCTTGAGATGACCTAGAGTTCTCAGATATTTCAGTGTAGTTCTCGAGAAGGCCAATAGTTCTCGAGAAGTCTTACCTTATTTTCGAAAAGCCTGATGCCTGTGTTGATTCTCAGGAAGCACACCTTAAGGGCAGTTCCGTTTGACGAAAATCGAACGTAAGTCGCTGTCTGGGCTTTGACTGATCGCCGAGCGGAGCTCGACGATCGTATAACGGAGCTCGACGATCATCGAACAGAGCTCGACGATCATCGAACGGAGCTCGACGATCATCGAACGACATTTTCCTTTGCGCTCGACGTTTGTCGAACGGAGCTCGACGATAGTCGATCGGAGTTCTCCTTTGTGCTCGACGAACTCCGATTAGCTTTCGCCAAATGGGTTTTGTGTTTGAAGAACTTCGAGTAGAATTCGTCGAACGGAGTTGTTCCTCCCTCTTGTTCTCGAGAAGCCCTGTAGTTCTCAAGAAGTCTTCTTCAGTTCTCAAGAAACCTGCTTCATTTCTCGTGTAATGCTTCTTATACTCGAGTAATCTTCTACCCTATTCCCGAGAAATATCTACTACTCGAGAAATATTTTTTTTCCACTCAAAAAGTCCTTGACTTCTTCTCGAGAAGCCTGGTTCAGCAGATCCCGGTTCGTTCTCTTAAGTTCAGTTATTCTAAAATCACATATTGTATATATTTATACCCTACTTCTTCTTTCTCCTCTTTCCCTTAGACCGAACTACTGTTCATCTACCGAACCAGAGCGGCGTGAACGTAGGAGAGGAAGGGTTTCCATGAAACTTTTGGTCTCCGAAGACGGTGCTCCAGTGCTCCAATTCTTGAACCGATCATAGATCATGAAAGCTCTCGGCAAGAGCTTCGCCTTCGTGGTAAAGTTTTCCCTGTTTCTTGAGATTTTTATCGTTAGGGTTTTTGGACCTAACCTCTTCTTTTGGCCATTCTTATTAGATTTTGACTTCCCTCATCTTCTTTAGCCTCGATCTTCAACTAGGAGCGATTTGAAGAGTTTTTCCGGCAAAAATCAAGGCAAGTGGTGGTTTTCCATTTTCTCTCTTCTTCCCAATCTTGATGATAACTGTTAACCTCATTTTCTTTAATTTTTCTGCACGGTTATCATTTCAATTTACAGATATATTTAATCTTCCTTTGAATCCACTTGTGTTATTAGTTTTTGTCATGATGATTCAATCTTGTAGTGTTGTAGTGATTTGATGGAAATGTTTAATTGTTGGCTTTAATCTTTCCTAACTATTGTGTAGGATGTGTCAAGAGTTGTTTAGGACTGTGAAATCCTTCCTAAGGTTGATCAACCGCTTCTTAATCTAGAAATGTCTAGTAGAATCCGATGTGCCAAGTCTTGAGATATATCATGATTCTCTTGTTTGCGGGAGTTACTGAGCGTATCCACCTCCACAAGGTTTTGAGACTTATTAGTACCTTGTGGAACTCTACCGGGTGTTTGGACGTATATAGTGAATGGTGGAGTGTATGAGTCTCCCCCGCAGTTAGACGGATATTATTTCTGTGTGGGTGTGTCCAGATGAGTGACCACCTCGCCCGTGTTTTTGGGTAGAGTTGACAACATGTGGCTAATAGGGTTATTATGATATTCTTGCTTATGATTTAATCATGCTTTCCACCTTTTTAGCCTTGTACATCTGGTGTATTTTGATGTGTGTGATTATTCACGTAAGTTCCGTTTCCTGATTCATTTGTACTTTACTCCAGTGCTTCTGGTCTTGGGTGGGTACCCCCTTTTGACCTTTGTTTATTTTTTGGCTTACTTTTCTGCCACCACTTGTACCTTCTTGCTGAGGTGTTCTGTGTTTGGAATGCCTCAAGTTCGGAGCTTTAGCAGGTAGTGGAGCTGGTTTTTCTGGGAGTTCTTGGGCATCAGTGTTGGCTGTGGTTTTCACCTCGCCGTTACGAGGTAGTTTGTTATTTCAATTTACTTTACTTAGTTCAGACATGTAACACCTCTACCCGTCAAGAAGAATATAATAGACGGTCCGGCCGGGGCCCCACACCATATTCCACAAACAGGCGGAGACGCTACGAAATAATATCAAAAACCAACGCATCCTAACACAGAGCATTCTAGCGGAAGCTTCACGGTTGAAATCTTGAACTCAAGCAAAACAAGAACTGTCCACTTAAACATAGGAATGTATACAACCAAAGTATCTGGCCTTAAGGCCTTACAAATTTCTCTTAACAAGGTGTGGTTTACAGATATCGGCACGCAGGCCGGCCACACATGAACAAGAAGAAACAAAATAAAGCCTTCAAGGGCAGCAACGCAGCTTGGGCTTCAGCCCGCTAAGTCCCGCTCGGACCAGCACCTCCAGCACCTGCAAGAACCAATCCACCAAGCGGTGGCAAACAGGGCAACGGTCAGCATTCAGCTGACCAATTATAACGACCCTGCCCCTGGCACGGGGCAGCAGAATTCCATCCCTGCATAGCATTTTCCAATATGATATATATATAGCAAACCACGCAAGATGTGCACGACCGCACAGTCAATACATATCACAAACATAGGCACGATGGCCCGACGCTCCGTGCACTCAGGGCACATTCGGGTGTACCGGAAACACTGGATCCCACCAATGAGCATTCTAGTCTTGATCGACATGCAAGCTATCGACTCTCGCTATGTGATCCTAACAGGTCCTTAAGAACCCAAGGTTAGACAACCATAACGTGGGTACAGATCCGCCTATCCCGTTGCTCACATCGTCAGACGCAAGGATGGCCTGACGCGGGTACAGCTTCACCTTTCCCGACCGCCACAAGAGTTGAACCCAACTCTCACAATTTCCTGTACTTCCTTTAGTATAGGTATACGCCACAGATTGCACACAAACAATCAAATACTCGGAGGCTTCTCCGAATTTCAAACATAGCATCACCAATCCAAACCAACACGTCCAGATGGGCTTCACACAGCATGCCTAGATCAGTACTCCAATTCCGGATTCTAACAAGGGGGACTTCACATATCTACCCCAAAGGACACCACAACCCACCGCACACTCGCGGGGACGGATTTTCCCTATGCAAATGCAGGAAAGTAGGACTTCACATGTCCAAGACAGAAATCATTACCCTTGGAATTCGCCTCGGAGCCATGCAGAGAATTGAAATGGATGAAAGCCTTCGTAGCAGCCTTGCCTTCGTAAATCCGAACTTGGCTCGCGATTTGGACCACCGCAGCACCACCGGCGGCCGGATTCCTCTTCTTCTTCCTTGCCTTGCTCTCCTCTCTCTTAACTTTAGAAAGAGAAAGATGAAACTCAAATGAGCTTTCTCTTCTTCAATCCCGGCCTTATAAACCCAGGGAAGAGCCCAGACCATTGGATCTTGGTCAAAGAAAATGAACGGCTCTGATCAGCCCTGAATTTGATTTCCTGGGCCGAACACGGGTTGTGACACGCCCGTGTCATAGGCCGTGTTCCTGAAGCGGTGCACAACCGACTGAAAATAAACCAGAACACGGGCATTGACACGCCCGTGTCAAGCCTGACACACCCGTGTCACACAGTACACGGCCGTGTACCTGGCCGTGTCACCCCTATAACACGATCTCAAAAATAACACGAGCAGGACACGACTAAGGCACATGCCCGTGTCCCTAGCCGTGTGCCAAACACGCCCCTGTGACACGCCCGTGTCACAGGCCGTGTTCCACACTCGATGATCAGGGCTCGAGTACTATCGAGACTAGGGACACGCCCTGGGACATGCCCGTGTCCCAGGACGTGTACACCTGACACGCCCTGAGACATGCCCGTATCTCAGGCCGTGTCAGCCAACCTGAATCCCACTTTGGCTTTTTGAGATTTCTGGGGTGTTACAATCCTCCCCTCCTTAATAAAATATCGTCCCGAAATTTGAAGACAGCAGGGAGATAACAACATAACACAATCAGAGACATATATGTTTCTATCACATATACAAACGAGCGAACATGTTACAAAAATAACTCGGGAAACTCGGCTCGCATGGTCTGCTCCCGCTCCCATGTTAGCTCTTCTCGGCCACAATTGTCCCACCAGACTTTGACCATCCCGATCGTTTTGTTCCACAACTGTTTCTCGGCTCGATCCTCGATCCGAATGGGCCTCACCTTTGTCGTTAGCCCATACTCAACCGGCACCCGATCATTCTCAATCACTTTAGCTTGATCCTTGACTGCTTTTCGTAGTACCGAGATGTGAAACACATCATGCAGTCCACCCAATTTCGATGAAAGAGCTAGCCGATAGGCAGCTTCCCCAACTCGCTCCACCACTTCAAACGGACCAAGGTATCGCGTACTTAGCTTTTTCAACTGCCGAATCCGAGATACGCCTTTGAAGGGTTTAATCATTAAATAGACCTAGTCACCCACCGCGAACTCCACGTTTCGGTGCTTAGCATTGTAATATTTGGCTTGCCGATCCTGGGCTATTAGTAGTCTCTCTCGAATAGAGCGTATTGTTGAGTTAGCATCCTCGACTTCCTTTTGTCACAAAAGTTTGGATTCTCCAGTTTCTGCCAAAGCTAACGGTGTACGACACTTGCGACCATACAGAGCTTCAAACGGTGCCATACCGATGCTCGCTTGGTAGCTATTATTGTAGGAAAATTCTACCTTAACAAGATGATCTTCCCATTTCTTACCGAAGTCCAGGGCGCACATACGGAGCATATCCTCTGTTGGAACACCCTATTACTAATTTGGGCAAGGATCACTATGTTTCTCTTAGGAAACCAGGTTGACCTAGTTGTATAGTGTAAAGGTCAATATTAGAATGAGTCTAGGGCTTAGAACTTAGGTTTGAAGCTGCCCCCAAGGACCATTCAAGCTCAGGATTTCAAGCTAAGTAAAGAGATAAAAATAGTCGAACGACGGTCGACTATCATCGAGCTCAGGTCGACGATCGTCGTGCTTAGGTCGACTGCTTATGTCCTCAGCCTTCTGCTTGTTACTGGCTTCGGTCGACTATCGTCGAGCTTCAGTCCGACGATCGTCGAGCTTTGGTCGACGATCTCTGGCTGTGCTTGGGTCGACTATTTCTGGGAAAGTTTAGGTCGACGATCTCTGTTTGCTTCAGGTCGATGTTTTTTTGTTGAAGTCTAGGTCAACGATCTCTGTCTTAATCAGATCGACTATTTCTGCCAGACCAAGAACTTAGATAGTCGATCTCAGATCGAAGTTTTCTGTCTACTGCTTATCTTCAATATCTCTGAGCTCAGGTCGACGATCTTCGAGCTCAGATCGACGTTTTCTGTCAGAATGATCTATTCCTTCTCTGAGCTCTGGTCGACGATTGTGGAGCTCAGATCGACGTTTATTTTGAGAGATCGACGTTCTTAAGGTTTCAAATGCTGCCGGTCTTTGGAATGTTTTTTTCTCAGCATTTAATTTCAAGAAGATTTGCCAGCCGTTTTCATTTATTCTGGAACAAGTTTCAAGGAATTATTCAGGAATGTTTCATTGGACTTTCCTCTAGAAGACAAATCATTTATGGAAGGCATTTAATGTCTGATAACGGCTATCTTGGAAGAATTATATTCAGAGAATAAGATCGTCTTCTCCAACACTACTCTCCAAGAGAATCAATCCAGAGTCAATACAATATAGAATCAAGAGACACACACTGTTACAGAAGAACAAGAAGAATTAAGCTGTGAAAGATAACCATCCTCTTGCTTACAGAAAAGTGATCAAAGCCTCATCTTAAAGAACTCCAGACACCTCATCTTTCAGCCTCTTTGTTGAAACAATTCTTTGCTGGAGATCTAAAGATCTGAAGACCTATCACCCTAGAGTAAAGCTTCCATTCCTGATTCATTCAACATCTCAGGGGGAGCCTTGACAACAAAAGATCCACTAGTCTTCTCTCATTTGATTTGAGAATAGAGAAGACAACCTCACCTCTTTACCTTTTTCTTTTTCCTGCTGTAAAGGGTTCTTGAACTCCCTTCAAAAGTTCTGTCTGGTTCTGAGAGCCTTGTCAAAACTCAGTGGTGGCAAGACACCTGATCAAAAAATCCAGTTTTGGTTTTTGAGCACCTTATCAAAAGCTCATTGGTGTCAGGACACCTGATCAACTCATCCTGAGTGGATTCCTACCAAGGGTGGTAGAAGAGTGGATGTACCCAGGTTTTTGGGGAACCACTATATTTCCTTGTGTCTTCTGGTTTGTTTGTGTGATTTGTCTGCTGTGTGCTGTGCTCTTTACTTCTTGGTTTTTAACTTTCTTACTAGCACTCTACACTATATCATAAATTGAATTTTATATGTGCTGTTTATTTCAACTGTGAAAAATTATTTTAAAATACTCTATTCACCCCCCTCTAGAGTTGAGATAGATCTTACCCTCACTTTCAATTGATATCAGAGGGAGGTTGGTTGCTCATACAGGCTAACACCTGAACCAAAAGATCCTTGATAAGATCAATCTCTTAAGAGGATTATTTTTTATACATCTATCTATTTATTTAAAGACATGGCACAGAACAAAGATTATGCAAGCACCAGACCACCAGTGTGCAACCTTTCCAAGTTTGCACTCTGGAAGGCAAGGATTAGATTATACATGAATTCTATTGATGAAGATATTTTTAATTCTGTCTTGACAGTTTGTCCAAGTCCACCAGCAAGCTCAAGCACAAATGCTGTTCCACCTCCCTCAGGAACAGATGCAGACATAAAGAAATGGAAAACTGCAGATGCAAAGGCCATGAACATCTTAGCTCAGACAATGTCTGATGAGGTATTTCAGAAAGTAGCTGACTGCAACTCAGCCAAAGGAATTTGGGACAAGCTCTCTGAAATTGTCTCAGGGTCTGCTGATGAAAGGAAAGATAGAAGATCTCATCTGATAAGCCAATATGAGAACTTCAAAAAGGGAGAAGCTGAATCAGTGGCTGACATGTACAATAGACTAAGTCTAATTGTCAATGAGTTAAAAACCCTGGACAAAGAAATCTCACTGACTGAGCTGAATGACAAAATCCTGATGTGCTTCCCCAGCACTTGGGATTCAAGAATCTGGCCAATCAAGGATGCCAGAAGTCTAAATGAGATTACCACTGAAGCTCTCCTAGGGAAGCTCAAATCCTATGAGCTGCTCATTAAAAATAGAGAAGAAGAACAAAAGGGTACTTCTCCAGCCACAAGGAAAGAAAAGACCATAGCCTTCAAAGCTGCAGAAGAGGAGCCTGAAGATAAAGCTACAGGAAATGATGAGCTCATAAGTTTACTGGCCAAAAGATTCTACAAGATGGCCAGAAAAGACTTCAGAAAGAGACCATACAAGGGTCATGATAAACCAAGGTATGATAAATCAAATAACAATAAAGAAATTATATGCTTTGGTTGCAGGAAACCAGGCCACATTGTGCCTGACTGTCCAGAAAACAAGAATAAGGACAAGAAGGAAAGAAGAGAAAGAAGAAAAGAAAAGGATTACAAGAAGAACAGCTCAGACAAAGCCTCCTCCAGCAAGAAAAAACATACAAGGAAGGGCTTTATTGCTGAGACATGGAGTGAGACTGAAGAGGAATCTGAAGCCTCATCCAGTTCCAGTGATGATGAGGATGATGAAGATGAAAAAGAATTTTGCATGATGGCTATCAATGCCTCACAACAAAACTCTGATGAAGAATCAGAATCAGATTCAGAAACTCAACCAGATGAAGATCAGGTAATCAACTCTTTTGATTTTAATTCTGAGGACTTCAAAAATGAATTTAAGACACTGTGCCTAGATTTATTAAAATCTGAGAAGGAGATAATCTCTCTCAGGAATCAATTATCTGAGCATAGTGTCCTAAACTCAAAGAACCTCAAACTCTCTGAGGAGTTAGAATGCTGTAGGGAGGAGATAGCTTCACTGAAAAGTGAACTATCAAAGGCCAAAAAGTTTGAAGAATCCCTAAATGGGAGAAGTATCAGACTGATGGACATCACAAGCACAGTGAACTCTAGATTTAATAGCACACTGGGCTTGGGTGCCTCATCCAGCCAACCTTTAATATTAACAACTCCAATCAAATTTGTCTCTGACAAAGGAAAGGGAGTAATAGAGGTAGCTAGGAAGAATGCAGATCTGTCAGAGAAAAATTTAGTTCAACAGATGGCGTCGAGCAGAGCTCGATGATCGTTGAACAGAGCTCGACGATCTAACCACAGATCGTCGACCTCAGCTCGACGATATCCAAACTCTGAACTTCAGTATAATCGATCTTCGAACAGAGATCGACGATCTGACCCAAGATTGTCGACCTCAGTTCGACGATCATCGAACAGAAATCAGGACTGTGAACATTCCTTCAATGGCACATCTAGATTCAATCCTAGAAGTCCCACATCCCAAGGCTTTAATCCCTATACTGAATGGATAGTACCTCCTAGGAGATACCATCCTGAAGGTTATAAGGATCAACCTGGGATGTCTTTTATTTCAGAATTCAAGGGATATCAACCTAGGCCCAAGGTTAACTGGGTCAAAAACAAATAAGCTGTTTCTTGTGCAGGTGAAGACCTATCCAGCATCAAACCATCAATGGTATCTGGATAGTGGGTGCTCAAAGAACATGACAGGGGACAAGGACAACTTCACTTCCTTCAAAGCCAAGCTTGGACCCAAAGAAATTTTTGGAGACTCAAGCTTTGGTACTACAAAAGGATATGGTGCAGTCCAAATTAGCTCAGTCACTTTCAAGAAGGTGGCATATATTGAAGGACTCAAGCACAACTTGATAAGTATCAGTCAACTGTGTGATGAAGGATATCAAGTGACATTCAACAAAACCATATGCAAGGTCAAGTCAGAGGACAACACAACTGTGTTGACAGGTAACAGAAGAGGTAACATTTACTTAGTGGATTTTCATTCACCTGTAGTAGATATTTGCCTGTTCAATTCCATTTCAAAATCTAATATTTTATGGCATAAGAGACTAAGGCATATTAACCTTAGAACCATTGCTAGGCTATCCAAAGACAACCTTGTTAGAGGACTACCTTCTGGTCCCTACAAGAAGGAAGGACTTTGCAAGGCTTGTCAATTAGGCAAGCAAACTAAAAGTAGTTTTAAATCAATTAATAAGAGTGATTCACCTAGGATTTTGTACCTGTTGCACATGAATCTTTTTGGACCCATATCTGTACAAAGCCTAGGAGGGAAATCCTATACTTTAGTGGTTGTAGATGACTTCTCAAGATTCACTTGGGTATTCTTTCTGAGGAAGAAGTCTGATAACTTCAAGTGTTTGACAGATTTTCTCAAATGCATTCAGATTGAGTTCAACACTCACATTGCCCTGATCAGAAGTGATCATGGGACAGAGTTTGATTCTCTTCTCATGCAAGAGTTCTATCAAAGTGAAGGGATCAGGCACACTTTCTCAGCTCCTAGAACTCCTCAACAAAATGGGGTAGCTGAAAGGAAAAATAGAACACTCATTGAATCTGCAACTACATTATTGGCAGATGCTCACCTACCTCTATCCTTTTGGGCTGAGGCAGTGAACACGTCCAACTATGTGTTGAACAGAACCATGATACACAAACTGAAGGGCAAGACTCCCTATGAATTGCTCAAAGGGAAGAAACCTAAAATAGGCTATTTTAAAGTTTTTGGTTGCACTTATTTTATTCATAATAATGACAAGAAATATCTAGCAAAATTCCAAGCTAAAGCTGATGAAGGAGTGTTTCTGGGATACTCCATGATCAGCAAGGCCTATAGGGTTTATAATAAATCTTCCTGTAAAATTGAAGAATCTGTTCATATTATTTTTGATGAAGCTAACATGTCTTTTAAGGAGAAGAATGCTTCTACCATAGAACCTTTGCAGGTACATTCTCTAGCTGAAGACTTGAACAAATTGCAAGTTGCTGAAAAGAATGAGAGCAGTGATGATGAAGAAGAAGTTCAACATCTGGAAGAAAATCATCTTGAAGAGCCAGTTGTTGTTCCACAAGAGGAAACAACAACACAGGTTGGTGAACCATCAACACCCACTATTGATCTAGTAACAAAAAGAAACCATCCAATCTCTCAAGTAATTGGAGACATCTCAGCTGGTGTGCAAACTAGAAATCAGGTCAACCAGAACCTGATGCACACTTGCTTCCTCTCTCAAATTGAGCCTCAATCCATTCAAGATGCAGAGCAAGATCCACACTGGATCATTGCAATGCAAGAGGAGTTGCATCAATTTGAAAGGAACAAGGTTTGGGAACTAGTGCCTAAGCCAAAGGATCATCCCATTGTTGGAACAAAGTGGGTATTTAGGAACAAGCTGGATGATCAAGGAGTTATAGTCAGAAACAAAGCAAGGCTAGTTGCTCAAGGGTACTCTCAACAAGAAGGAATAGACTATGATCAGACCTTTGCACCAGTTGCAAGGTTAGAAGCCATCAGAATATTCCTAGCCTATGCTGCTCACAAAGCTTTCAAAGTGTACCAAATGGATGTAAAGAGTGCATTTCTCAATGGGGACATCAAAGAGGAAGTCTATGTTAGACAACCTCCAGGTTTTATCTCTCTAACTCACCCTGATTATGTTTACAAATTGCATAAAGCATTATATGGTCTCAAGCAAGCTCCTAGAGCATGGTATGATACCCTAGCATGCTTTCTTCTGGAAAATGATTTTGTTAGGGGGAGAGTAGACCAAACTCTTTTTATTAGAAGCCATAAGTACCATACCCTACTAGTGCAAATTTATGTAGATGACATTATATTTGGTTCTACTGATTCAAACTTGTGCAAAAAGTTTTCCAAGCTTATGCATTCTAAATTTGAAATGAGTAGTATGGGTGGGCTATCCTTCTTCTTAGGACTGCAAGTCAAGCAACATGCTGAAGGCATATTTATTTCTCAAACCAAGTATGCAAAAGAATTGGTTAAGAAATTTGGTATGTCTGATGCATCATGTATGAAAACACCCATGCCCTCAAATGCTGTAATAGATGCTGATGAACATGGGAAACCTATTGATCAGACAACATATAGAGCAATAATTGGCTCTTTATTGTACCTTACAGCTAGTAGGCCTGATATAATGTTTGCTACATGTATTTGTGCTAGATTCCAAGTTAGCCCTAGAGAGTCACACTTAATCTTAGTTAAGAGGATTCTTAGGTATGTTAAAAGTTGTCCAAATCTAGGTCTCTGGTATCCAAAAGATTCAGCATTTGATTTAACTGGATTTTCAGATGCTGATTATGCTGGATGCAGAATAGACAGGAAAAGCACCAGTAGAACTTGTCAGTTCCTTGGTGATAGACTTGTCTCTTGGTTTTGTAAGAAACAAACATCTGTGTCAACCTCAACTGCTGAAGCTGAGTATATGGCTGCAGGCAGTTGTTGCTCACAAATATTGTGGATACAAAATCAGCTTCTAGACTATGGTTATAACTTAGAGAAGTCAAAAATTTTTTGTGATAATACTAGTGCTATCTCTATAGCACAAAATCCAGTCCTCCATAGTAGGACAAAACACATAGAAATTAGGCATCACTTTCTGAGAGATAATGTAGAGAAAAATAAAATTGAACTTCAATATATCCCAACTGATTTGCAAAGGGGAGATATTTTCACCAAGCCTTTGGATGAAAAGAAACACAGCTTCTTCCTAAATCAGTTAGGCATGTTAGATGGAGGAAGCCTAAACTAAAGTACAAGTTTTTGAAAAGCTAAAACAGACCAAGACTAGGCTAAAAATCAATTCTTTTTGTGTCTGTAGAACAAGTTTTGTCTCTGAACTGCGCTCGACGTTTTCCCAGAAATCGTCGAACGAAGATCGACGATTTTCCAAAAATCGTCGACCAAAGATCGACGTTCCCGAAGTCGTCGATCTGAGTTCAGAGTCTTCGCTAGATCTAGGCTTTTTCTCCTTCTGTTCAGAGGCCGTCGAGCGGAGCTCGACGCTTATCAACATCGTCGAACGAAGATCGACGATATTGACGTCTCTTTAGATTCCTTCTGTAGCCCAAATCGTCGAGCTGAGTTCGACGCTTCTTCGAACTGAGCTCCACGATTTTCCTTTTTCGCGTCGAACCCTAATATAAAATCATTTTTCGACCGCCGCTCGTCGTTTACGCCTTCATACTCTCTGCAAATTCTTTTTCCCTCCAAACCTTCTACACTTGGTCGCGTTTGTTCAATCTTTGTAGGTACAGATGGCTTTAACTGTTGCCGCCCTTTCGAAGATGAAATTTGACACCGGATTTGATATCGATATAAGCTCATTTGATGGAAGCGATCAGCGCTTCAAGGATATTCTCAATCTGTTCAGAGATCAACAACTGTTGGAAATAATGACTTCCAAAATGAAGATCGCTTCAGATGAAATAAAAGAATGGTGCTATTCAGCGACAGATGAGAATGAGAATTCTGTCGTCGGCCTCATAAAAGAGACCCAGGTACAACTCTCCCTGGCTCTCTTAACTAAAGTGTTTCATCTCAGTTCTGGAGAAGATTCCATCGAGTTATCTGAAGAAGAATATGATTCCATGCTTGATCGAATGGGTCACAATGCTGTGAATCCTAATAAACTGCTGAAGAAGAATCTGTCATTGGAATTTCAGTTTTTGGCTGATGTAGTTGGGAAAGTGCTGTTGGCCAAGCACTCTACCCATGATACAATTTCAAGATATCAGTTTTGTCTGATGGGAGCTCTGCTGGATAAGAAACATCTGAACTGGGGATCAATTTTCTTCAATCTGATTAAGAAAAAGCTGAATAAGACTGCTGTCTGCTTTGGGAGAATTCTAGGGGTCTATCTGCATTTCAGATGCCCTGAGTTGCTAACCTTTTCTGGGATGTTCATTAATGCATCCAAGAGGCTCTCCTGTGCCCTTTTTGGCAAATGGTACAGGCAGATCATCAATCCCTCCAGAGCTGCTGCATCGACTCTTGCTTCAGGCACAAGGACTGTCTTAGTCACTCCACCTCTAGTCTCTGCACCAGCAGAAGGGTTGCCTGCTCCTCCTCCTCCTCCAGCTGTCTCTACCCCAGCCATTTCATCCTCACCTCCAATCTCTACTATAGCCATATCTTCCCCAATTACCATTTCTTCACCAGTTTCATCCCCTCCAGCATCTACCTCTGAGGTATTCCTTCCTCTCTTCTCTTACCCATCCTTTACTACTCCATCATATTCTCTTTTAGATGAATCCTTTATGGATGATTCTCATCCTTCCTCTCCTCCCGAGCCTCCCTCTACCTCCTCATTCCAACAAATGATGGAAGACATTTTCTCTCAACCTATCTTCAATCCTTCTCTTACCCCTTCTATCTCCACCTCACCTCATTCTATCTCCTCCTTTCCTATATCAGAACCATCCATTCCCTCACCTCCTATCTCCTCTTTCCCCTTGCCACCAGCTCCAGCCAACATCCTTCCAACAACCTTCTCTCCTACCTTTGCTCAAGCCCCTCTTGAGCATGTAGATCTATCAGCCCTGGCTGACAGGTTATATGAGCTGTTAGCTCCAAAGCTAACCTCATTACTGGAGACCACTCTGGCTCCACTCCTGACCCATGTCAAGGAGCTGTCTTCCAAGCTATCATCTTTCATTCCCTCTCAGGCAACTTCATCTTCTGGGTGCCTTGATTCACTTATCTCTGAACCAAGGCAGGGGGAGATGCCATATGAAGTAGTTTTTGCAATGAACCTCCAGAGCCTGCTCTCCAAGTTTAACGCTGGATACTTCAGATTCCTGCCAGTTCCTTATACTGAAGATCTGTCTAAGGCCATTGTGCCTATTTCTGTCTGTAATCCCAGCCAAATTGAAGCATATATAAATTCTTGGAAGGCTGTGGATGTTGTTATGTCCATCTCTGATGCTGCTACTAAGGCCATTGTGCCTCTTGTTGATGATACTGCTACTGCTGTTGTAGATATTTCTGCTGATATTGATGTTGATTCTGATATGCTTGTTGATACTTCTGCTGCTGATTCTGTTTGCTCTGCTACTGCTCCCTCTCCTCCCGCTCCTGCTGTTTCTGCAAAGCTTAAAGCTCAAGAAGAGTATATCAGAAGAATTGATGATCTGTATGATCAACCTCAGAGTTCTGAGAGTGATCAGTACAGGACAGATTCTGATGATTCTGCTAGCACTATTGCCAAGAAAAGGAAGGCCAAAAGCAAGGCCATGATGTCTGTTTCCCCAGCTCAAGCAAAGGATTCTAATGATACTCCCTACTATATTTTGTATGACTGCCCCTTATCTGAGCCTTGGATGCAGTACTCCAAGAACCAATTAAAGGCTATGAAGAAGAAGAGGAAGCTAGACAAGTATGAAAAAGGATCTTCTCAGTTTCAGCCTCCTCCTCCTCCTCCTCCTCCAGATTCTGGTTCAGGCTCAGCCCCTCAAGCTCCAGTTTCCAGACACAGTTCTTCCCAGTTCTATCAGAGATCCTATCAAAGGGGACAGCATCAAAGGGGATATCAATCCAGAAGAGATCAATATTGAGGAAGCCAGAGAGGGCACAGATTTCATCAAAGGGAAGGACAAGGCCATACTGATTCTACTTCAGGTCCTTTTCCCTATAAGCTAAAAGATGCTGTTGTCTCCAGGACTCCTCCTACTGATTCTGAAATCATCAACAGATATGAACCTCCTGTTCCATTTGAGGATCCTGAGAATAACCCTGTGTCCTGGATAGCTAGAATGAAAGAATTGGCTGCCCTTGATCAAATGAAAAAGGCCAGAGAACAAGGCAAGGATACTTCCAACATAACTACTTTATCAGAGCAGAGAAAGAAAGAACTAGAGAGATATGCATCAAGGAAATTCTTTAATCCAGAAGACTATATGAAGCTGCACCCTGAGGCTATTGTTCCAAGGCCCAAATCTCAAACTTCCTTAGGTGCAGAAGATGATAGAAGATCCAAGAAAGAAGCCCTAAATCCCAACAGAGAAATTTTGTTTAAAAAGGGAACTGAAAAGAAGTGAACTGTGTAAGCTAAACATCATTCTCCCTTGGATATTTGCTGTCTTTTTATCTGTGATCTGCATTGCTGCTATATATCCCCTCTGTAGTATTGTTTTAGCTTTTGTGTTGATGTATGCTTATTTATTTCCTATTTTTGTCTGTAAATAGTAATCCTAACCCAAATAGGGGGAAATTGTTGGAACACCCTATTACTAATTTGGCAAGGATCACTATGTTTCTCTTAGGAAACCAGGTTGACCTAGTTGTATAGTGTAAAGGTCAACATTAGAATGAGTCTAGGGCTTAGAACTTAGGTTTGAAGCTGCCCCCAAGGACCCTTCAAGCTCAGGATTTCAAGCTAAGTAAAGAGATAAAAATAGTCGAACGACGGTCGACTATCGTCGAGCTCAGGTCGACGATCGTCGAGCTTAGGTCGACTGCTTATGTCCTCAGCCTTCTGCTTGTTGCTGGCTTCGGTCGACTATCGTCGAGCTTTGGTCGACGATCTCTGGCTGTGCTTGGGTCGACTATTTCTGGGAAAGTTTAGGTCGACGATCTCTGTTTGCTTCAGGTCGATGTTTTCTGTTGAAGTCTAGGTCAACGATCTCTGTCTTAATCAGATCGACTATTTCTGCCAGACCAAGAACTTAGATAGTCGATCTCAGATCGAAGTTTTCTGTCTACTGCTTATCTTCAATATCTCTGAGCTCAGGTCGACGATCTTCGAGCTCAGATCGACGTTTTCTGTCAGAATGATCTATTCCTTCTCTGAGCTCTAGTCGACGATCGTGGAGCTCAGATCGATGTTTATTTTGAGAGATCGACGTTCTTAAGGTTTCAAATGCTGCCGGTCTTTGGAATGTTTTTTTCTCAGCATTTAATTTCAAGAAGATTTGCCAGCCGTTTTCATTTATTCTGGAACAAGTTTCAAGGAATTATTCAGGAATGTTTCATTGGACTTTCCTCTAGAAGACAAATCATTTATGGAAGGCATTTAATATCTGATAACGGCTATCTTGGAAGAATTATATTCAGAGAATAAGATCGTCTTCTCCAACACTACTCTCCAAGAGAATCAATCCAGAGTCAATACAATATAGAATCAAGAGACACACACTGTTACAGAAGAACAAGAAGAATTAAGCTGTGAAAGATAACCATCCTCTTGCTTACAGAAAAGTGATCAAAGCCTCATCTTAAAGAACTCCAGACACCTCATCTTTCAGCCTCTTTGCTGAAACAATTCTTTGCTAGAGATCTAAAGATCTGAAGACCTATCACCCTAAAGCAAAGCTTCCATTCCTGATTCATTCAACATCTCAGGGGGAGCCTTGACAACAAAAGATCCACTAGTCTTCTCTCATTTGATTTGAGAACAGAGAAGACAATCTCACCTCTTTACCTTTTTCTTTTTCCTGCTGTAAAGGGTTCTTGAACTCCCTTCAAAAGTTCTGTCTGGTTCTGAGAGCCTTGTCAAAACTCAGTGGTGGCAAGACACCTGATCAAAAAATCCAGTTTTGGTTTTTGAGCACCTTATCACAAGCTCATTGGTGTCAGGACACCTGATCAACTCATCCTGAGTGGATTCCTACCAAGGGTGGTAGAAGAGTGGATGTACCCAGGTTTTTGGGGAACCACTATATTTCCTTGTGTCTTCTAGTTTGTTTGTGTGATTTGTCTGCTGTGTGCTGTGCTCTTTACTTCTTGGTTTTTAACTTCTTACTAGCACTCTACACTATATCATAAATTGAATTTTATATGTGCTGTTTATTTCAACTGTGAAAAATTATTTTAAAATACTCTATTCACCCCCCTCTAGAGTTGAGATAGATCTTACCCTCACTTTCAATTGGTATCTACCTTAACAAGATGATCTTCCCATTTCTTACCGAAGTCCAGGGCGCACATACGGAGCATATCCTCCATTGTTCTGTTGGTTCGTTCAGTTTGGCCATCCATTTGCGGATGAAAGGCTGTACTTAATGCTAACTTCGTGCCCAACAGCTGATGAATTAGCCTCCAATCTTTCGAAGTAAATCGCCCATCACGGTCACTGACGATGCTTCGGGGAATACCGTGCAATCGAACAATCTGCTCCACATAGAGCTTTGCCAACATTTCCACTAAATCGTCCTGCTTGTTTGGTAGGAAGTGAGCCACCTTTGTTAATCAGTCGACAATCACCAAGATTGAGTCATTCCCACGTTGAGATCTCGGCAATCCGTGCACGAAATCCATAGAAATATCCTCAAACTTCCACTGCAAAACCGGCAACGATTTCAGGAAACCACTTGGCCGTTGACACTCTGCCTTTACCAAAGCACAAGTACGACACTTAGCCACATACTCGGCTATGTCCTTCATTAAACCGGGCCACCAGAACAATTTCTTCATGTCCTTGTACATCTTTGTGCTCCCTGTGTGAATTGAGTACTTTGTAAAGTGTACTTTATATAACAATTCTTCTCGCAATTTACCCGCACAAGGGACGCACAATCGGCCATCCCTCCGAAATAGACCGTCATCCCAGGAGAATTGGTCACCAGACCCCTCCTTTGCATATCGCTGGAGACTTTCGTCAAACTCCATTGCCCGCCGAACCCTGTCCGCAAGGTCATATTGAACCTCCATCCAGTTCAAGCATGCATTGGCCGAAGAATCCCTTTCCACACAAGATATCTCCACCGCTTCCAGCTCCTGGATTAGACGCTCATCATGTATCCGCAACCAACTTGCCCGCACCGGAGTCCGACGACTCAAGGCATCAGCGACCACATTTCCTTTTCTGGGAACATAGTGAATGTCGAAGGTATAATCCCCTAGGAATTCCATCCACCTCCTTTGTCGCATATCCAAATCCTTTTGATCGAGCAGATACTTTAGGCTTTTATGATCTGCATAAATATCTACCTTCACGCCATAAAGATAGTGCCGCCACAACTTTAGCGAAAAGATCACCGCCGCCAACTCCAAGTCGTGGACGGGGTAATTACGCTCATGCACATTTAATTGATGTGAGCCAAAAGCGATCACCTTGCCAAAATGCAGGAGAACGCAGCCTAAGCCGCTTCCTGACGCATCGCTAATCTCAAAACCGTTTGTACCACAAGGCGACGTCAAAATAGGCGTCGTGGTCAAACGACTCTTTAGTTCCTCAAAAGCTTGCGCGCAATCCGGCGTCCAAACAAACTTCTGATCTTTTCTCGTTAACGTAGTCAAAGGCAAAGCAATCCGGGAGAAGTTCGCCACAAATCGTCTATAGTAGCCTGCCAGTCCAAGAAAACTCCTGACTTCGGCCACCAAAGACATCACTGGCCAATCACGAATGGCACTTATCTTTGCCGGATCCACTGCTATGCCCTCTCAACTTACCACATGGCCCAGAAAAGACACCGACGAGAGCCATAACTCACACTTAGAGAACTTGGCATACAGCTAATTTCTCCGCAAGGTATGCAATACCAACCGCAAATGGTTTGCATGATCTTCCTCCGACTGAGAGTACACGAGGATATCATCAATGAACACATTCACAAACAGATCCAAGTATTTGCGGAACGTTCGATGCATGAAATCCATGAATATCGAAGGCGTATTACATAAGCCGAACGACATCACTGTGAACTCATAATGACCGTAGCGTGTGCCAAACGCTATCTTGGGAATGTCACCTTCCCTAATCCGCAATTGGTAATACCCGGATTTCAAATCCAACTTGGAATAGACGGTTGAGCCCGCTAGCTGATCGAACAAGTCATCAATCCGAGGAATCAGATACTTATTTTTCTCAGTCAGCTTATTCAGTTCGCGATAATCAATACATAGCCACAAACTACCGTCTTTCTTTTTCACAAAAAGAACAGGCGCGCTCCAAGGTGACATACTTGGGCGGATGTATCCCTGCTCCAACAGTTCTTGCAACTGAACTTTTGGTTCGGCCATCTCTTTTGGTGCTACTCGATACGGCGAATGGGCCACAGGTTTCGCACCCGGCACCAGCTCGATAGCGAAGTCGATTTCCCTTTGGGGAGGTAACCCTGAAAGGTCCTTTGGAAACACATCAGCATACTCCGACACAATCGGCACTTCACTCACACTGGCCTTCGGTGCCACCGCCTCTACGAGTGTGAAGAACAACTTCGCACCCTTCCGAACTGTCTTAACGACTTGGATAGCAGATAACAACATCCCACTCATCCATTGTATACAATTGAACTTGGTCTCTTGTTCGGTATTCTGCCCGAGTGTGACCTCTTTTGAAGTGCAATCTATACAGGCACGCTGCTCTGACAGCCAGTCTATACCAAAGATTATATCAAAATCCATGATCGGCAATACTAATGTTTCCACCTTTAACTCCCGACTCCCTATCTTGACCTCAAGACCGCAAGATTTATTCGCGTACATAAAACATCCCTTAGGTAACAACACCTTTACACTGTCTGTCGTGGTCCGGATAGGTACCCCCACACGAAAGACGTACTCTTCAGATAGAAACGAATGTGAAACACCTGTGTCAAACAGTGCTCACTCCGGATACTCTCGTATAAGGACAAACCCTAAAACATCACAATCAAAACAAGCACAGCACACAATATAAAATAACATTAAAAACTGCGCGCACCTATGACGACATCCACCTGCTTAATGGCCTCCTGCTGCCCAAGGTTGAAGACCCTGGGCTGCGCGTGCGAGGCAGAAGACTCCACCACAGTCTTCCCTTTCTCCGCATAAGACGCTTCCATCTTCTTGTCACCCTTTGGAGGACCAACTCGGCAATCACGTGCGAAGTGTCCCAACTTCCCGCACGTAAAACAAGCGCGAGATCCATACCCAGATGTCTCTGTCACAGTCGCAGAAGGAGCTTGTCCAGTAGACTTGGACTTCTTTCCCCATCTCTTACGGTACCCAAACTTCTCTGGACGCGGCGGCTTGAACTCTGGCTTTGTCATAGCCAAGGTCCCTTTTGCCTGCCCTCTTTTCATGTCCGTATCCAAAGACCGAGCCGTACAGACTAAGGCTTGAAATTCCTGACTCACAGAACTCGAGAGCAAATACCGCAGCTCATCTCGCAGTCCTGCATAAAACCTACTTGTCTTACGCTCTTCTTCGACGAAGATTGTACCCGCATATCTTTCCAAACGTGTGAACTCATGTAGGTAATCATCCACACTACGATCTCCTTGAGTTAACCATTGAAATTCCATTTCCATCGATATCCTTTGCTGCATTGGTAGATGTTGTGCCAAGAACAACCGAGAAAATTCGTCCATCGAGACTTCTGCAAGTTGTCTACCGGCCAAGTGATGCAGTTCAATCTCATCCCACCATAAACGAGCCTCTCCTTCCAGTTGGAAAGTGGCCAACATAACCTTCTGTCCCTCCTCAACCTTGATCGCTCTGATGATCATCTTCAACCTTGCAAGCCAATCCTCTGCTTGGGCCGGTGACCCTACCCCAGTAAATTGTGGAGGATTGAAGCTCAAGAATTTCTTCAATTGTTCATCTGCTGCCCGCGGATCAACTACAGCTTCTACCGGTTCTTGCCGTACCCTAGCATGCGTTGGCACCACTACAGGACGTGCCTGCCCAGCCTGCTGAGCATTCATCACATCAAGTACCATTTCCGTGATGAAACGTACCGTTTCAGCGGATGGAGAAGGTGTGGGCACCTAAGCTGGTGCCGCACTTTCTACAGAATGTTGAGGTTCGGATTAACCCGCAAGACTTCTAGTCACCTATATGTGTAAAACACACAATTTAGCGACCAAGTAAAACGGCAAACATACAAAAAGAATATACAATTTCAACAAATAAGTGTTTTTTCATTCCTAAGTGGACATTCTTGAGTTCTAGTTAAGTGTTATAACGACAGCACTGACACTTGCTCGCCACCTCTCAAAAGAATGCATCCGCGAATTCGGAAGAGACCGACCAACAAGCTGATACCAAATTATAACACCTCTACCCGTCAAGAAGAATATAATAGAGGGTCTGGCCGGGGCCCCACACCATATTCCACAAACAGGCGGTGACGCTATGAAATAATATCAAAAACCAACGCATCCTAACACAGAGCATTCTAGCGGAAGCTTCACGGTTGAAATCTTGAACTCAAGCAAAAAAGAACTGTCCACTTAAACATAGGAATGTATACAACCAAAGTATCTGGCCTTAAGGCCTTACAAATTTCTCTTAACAAGGTGTGGTTTACAGACATCGGCACGCAGGCCGGCCATACATGAACAAGAAGAAACAAAACAAAGCCTTCGAGGGCAGCAACGCAGCTTGGGCTTCAGCCCACTAAGTCCCGCTCGGACCATCACCTCTAGCACCTACAAGAACCAATCCACCAAGCGGTGGCAAACAGGGCAACGGTCAGCATTCAGCTGACCAATTATAACGACCCTGCCCCTGGCACGGGGCAGCGGAATTCCATCCCTGCATAGCATTTTCCAATATGATATTTATATATAGCAAACCACGCAAGACATGCACGACCACACAGTCAATACATATCACAAACGTCGACACGACGACCCGACGCTCCGTGCACTCAAGGCACATTCGGGTATACCGGAAACACCGGATTCCACCAATCAGCCTTCTAGTCTTGATCGGCACGCAAGCCATCGACTCTCGCTATGTGATCCTAACAGGGCCTTAAGCATCCAAGGTTAGACAACCATAACGCGGGTACAAATCCGCCTATCCTGTTGCTCAAATCGTCAAACGCAAGGCTGGCCTGACGCGGGTATAGCTTCACCTTTCCCGACCGCCACAAGAGTTAAACCCAACTCTCACAATTTCCAGTACTTCCTCTAGTACAGGTATATGCCACAGATTGCATACAAACAATCAAATACTCAGAGGCTTCTCCGAAATGCAAACAAAGCATCACCAATCCAGACCAACACGTCCAGATGGGCTTCACACAGCATGCCTAGATTCGTACTCCAATTCCGTATTCTAATAAGGGGGACTTCACATATCTATCCCAAGGGACACCACAACCCACCGCACACTCGCGGGGACGGATTTTCCCTATGCAAATGCAGGAAAGTAGGACTTCACATGTCCAAGACGGAAATCGTTACCCTTGGAATTCTCCTCGGAGCCATGGAGAGAATTGAGACAGATGAAAGCCTTCGTAGCAGCCTTGCCTTCGTAAATACGAACTCGGCTCGCGATTTGGACCACCGCAGCACCACTGGCGGCCGGATTCCTCTTCTTCTTCCTTGCCTTTCTCTCCTTTCTCTCTTAACTTTAGAAAGAGAAAGATCAAACTCAAATGAGCTTTCTCTTCTTCAATCCTGGCCTTATCAACCCAGGGAAGAGCCCAGACCATTGGATCTTGGTCAAAGAAAATGAACGGCTCTGATCAGCCCTGAATTTGATTTCCTGGGCCGAACACGGGTTGTGACACGCCCGTGTCACAGGCCGTGTTCCTGAAGCGGTGCACAATCGACTGAAAATAAACCAGAACACAGGCATTGACACGCCTATGTCAAGCCTGACACGCCCGTGTCCCACAGTACACGGCCGTGTACCTGGTCGTGTCACCCCTGTAACACGATCTCCAAAATTACCCGAGCAGGACACGGCTAAGGCACACGCCCGTGTCCCTAGCCGTGTGCAAAATACGCCCCTGTGACACGCCCGTGTCACAGGCCGTGTTCCACACTCGATGATCAGGGCTTGAGTACTTGTCGAGACTAGGGACACGCCCTGGGACACTCCCGTGTCCCAGGCCATGTACACCTGACACACCCTGAGACACGCCCGTGTCTTAGGCCGTGTCAGCCAACCTGAATCACACTTTGGCTTTTTGAGATTTTTGGGGTGTTACAAGACATACTTTTGTTTTATATGGGTTCGTGTTAGTTTGTTGACGCCCACATGGCTGTTGATGTTGGATACTTGCTAGCTGTTGGTGGTTTTCTTCCGGATTATTTTGGATTACTTGCTCTCTGGGATGTCTTATGCTAGGACTGCATGTTAGATATTTTTAAGTTAAAAAACCCTATTATTAGTATATCATACATGCCATATCTTTCAAAACTAGGTCACTACTTTATGGTTAACGTAAAGACTTTTTACGACACTTATTATAAACCTAGAGTCTTGCATACCATGTGTTGTTCCCTGGGAAACGTTTGCACTCATATAGGATGGGTAATCTCTTAAATGAAGTATTTTTCTGCAGCGTATGAACTATTTTTATTTCGTGGACTTGATGAGCCACCAAGCTGAGGGATACAGTTAAATGATTAGCTTAAATTTGATTTTCTCTAAATCACTTAAAGATCTCTCTTTTGTGTCAAGTAGGAGTTTTGCCTGAGCAACCACAGTTATCCCCTGCTGACGTGGCATCATGACACGCATTTTCCCTTACTCTGATATACCCCTTCTTGCGTAAAAAAAGCGGGTTGTGACACAGGTACTTCCCCGAATTTGCGAGTTGTGAATGGCTGTGTGATGCCGCTCCCCCATGCTTATGCTTTAGAACTTCTTGAGATAACATCCCGAACTTCTAGTGGAATCAACAACGTTGGAGCCGACGATCGTAGAACCTCAGCATGTCAGAGCCGCCCGGGGCAAAAGTGAAAAATAAAGAAAATAGAAAAAACCATGGGTTGCCTCCAAAGAGCACCCTTTGTTTAAGGTCGTTTGAGCTCAACCCAAAAGAATATTGTCCAACAATAAGAAATCTTACTATTACAGTCCAAAATAGTTCAAGAGTTTGATAAATCTAATTGTTCCGTCATAGTGGGAATTAAATCGTTTGACAAATTGAGTTTTAATCGGTGACCGTTTACTTTGAATTCACCCTTATCCGGGTGCGAAACCAGAATCATGGCATATGGAAAAACCTGCTTGACCACAAATAGTCCAAACCAGCGCGACTTAAGTTTTCATGGGAATAAACATAATCGTGAATTAAAAAGAAGGACTTGATCGCCCGGTTGAAACATTTTCTGATGTCAAATATTTTTATCATGATATAATTTCGCCCGCTCTTTATAAATATTATTGCTCTCGTAGGCATTGGAGCACCACTCGTCGAGTTCGTTCAATTGATTTTTCCTACATTGTCCTACAGAGTGCGGATCAAAATTTAGAAATTTCATCGCCCAATACGCACAGTGCTCTACTTTTACCGGGAGGTGACTGTTGAAACCGAGAAATCGGTCTCTGTGGAGTTCGAGGTCCCAAAAAAGGGGTAACCTCACAGTTACTTCACTCAGGCAAATGTCACAGACTAAAGGCTCAGGAAACTAGGAACATGCCCTCGGCTCTAACGTGGAGGTCCCACCACACACCCAGAAGGTCACGAGAGAACTTCCCCTCCCTCACTAATGGCTGAGCTGGGTACCTTGGAGAGCTCTCAAACTCTACCAAGAAAAAGCCTAAGGAGGAGGAAGCAAAAAACCATCCTATCTAAAGATATCCAAGGGGGTCTATTTATAATTTTTCCAAACCTAGGGACCAAAAGGTAAGAAATACCCCTAAGACAAATAGGTCCTAGGCCAATAGATAACATCCACACCGAGGGGGGGGGAGTAAAGAGGTAATTCCACCCCAGAGGCACAACGGTAAAAGTATAGCCAAAAGAAGTCCAGGGGTGAACGGAGGCTAAAAAATGCCCCTCACCTTCCATGGACACCTGAGGCGAGTGGGGTTTAAACCACTCTACTCCTCCTTCGCCTTGGGACCGAACGAGCGGGCGAGCCCCGTAGAAGAACCGAGAGCTGGGGGTGAGACCCTATCTCGCCTTGCAAGATTGGGTGGCTAGGCGACCTGGGCGAGACCTTGGCCGCCAGTCGGTCTCGCCCCGCAAGGCCGGGCGCCTAGGCAATACCCTGGTCGCCATCTGGTCTCGCCCCGTATAAGGCTAGGGTACAGGGGCGATACCCGTGACGCCGGCCGGTATCACCCCGCACAGGGCTAGGGTGCAGGGGGAGAGACCCCGACCTCCATCCAGTCTCGCTGCTCCCACCTCACACCTTAGCAAGCCGAGGAAGGTGTCGGCCAACTCGCCACACCCTCCTCCTAAAAGTGGCCAAGGGGAGGGGGGAGGAAGAATTTTCCTCCCCTACTAGTATATCCTGTAGATCCACCAAAATTGGCCTACAGGAGTGCAAAACTCCCATAAAGCTTAAAAATGCGCAGTAAGTCTGTAACGGCCAAAAACTCAAAAGAGGAACGGGCGGAGTTTGAGCCAAGTTTAGATATTTGTAAGGTGAACACGGCCTATGACACGGGCGTGTCACATGGCCGTGTCGTGCTCGGGTCGTCGAGGAGAGGTTGACGATCTTTGAGGGCTAGGTACATGGCCTTGGACACGATAGTGTCCCAGGGCATGTCAAGTACACGGCCTGTGACACAGGCGTGTCACATGGCCGTGTCGTCTTCTGGAAGTTTTGGTCCAGTATCGATTGAGGGACATGGCCCCAGAACACGGGCATGTACTCATTGACACGGGCATGTCGAAGTTGACACATGCGTATCTAAGCCCGTGTCCTGGTCGGGACGCGACGGTTTCAGCGTCGATTGAGGCACACGGCCCATGACACAGGCGTGTCCATGGGTGAGACGGTCGTGTCACAAGCCGTGTCACAGGTCGTGTCCTATTCTGGATTTTCTAGTTTATGGCAAGTGTGGAACATGGCCTCAGACACGGGCGTGTCGCAAGCCGTGTTCAGCCAAGAAATGTTATTTTTAGGGCGAATCATGGCCGTTTGTTTCTTTCAAAAGGGATCCAAGGGCTGAGGGCTGTCCTGGATGGGTTTAAGGCCGAGATTGGGGGTTTTTAACCATCATTTCCCATCATCTTTCTCTTTATAAAAGCTTAGAGAGAGGGGAGAGCTAGGAGTAAGAAGGAGGTCAACTCCGGCCACCGGTGGAGCTTCAGAGCTCCGATTCTCGATCCGAGTTCAGATCTGCGAAGGAGAGATCGATATAGTTCTTTCCATCCAACTAGATCGTCATGGCGCTGAAGAGAAATGCTAGGGTACGACTCTCTTCTTATACATGTGAAGTCCCCTTTTCTTTTTGCATAGGAAGCCCGCTCTCGTGAGTATGCGGTGAGTTTGAGGTGTTCCTTTGGGTAGACATGAAACGTCCCCATTATTTTGCATGTAGAGTCCGAAATCGAAGTACTGACATAGGCATGGTGTGTGAAGCCTACCCAGACAAGTTAGTATGGATCGATGATGTTTCATTATGCATGAATGGTCGGAGAAGACTCCATGCCGATAGTTGTTTGTGGTTTTTTATACGGTAGATTGCATCAAGGAATCTTGGGGATTAAATCCAAGGTGCACCCAGAAAACTGGGCAAAAGCGTGATTCTGCCAACTTGGTGGCCTGGGAGCAACCTTGTACATAACTGGTTTATGTAAGGTTTGTGTAATCGCTTTGGGATTCAGGGAAGCTTGATCCGCGCATATGGCTTAAATTGACGTTGTAGTGTGAGCATCGGGTTAGGCGGAACCGTACCCGCTCTGCGTCATTCGGTTAAAGAGACCTAAAGTACGTGGCACTTACCATTGGCATAGATGGAGGGTCTTAGGCTTGGGCTGAAAAGACTATAATTCTCACGAGATTTGCCATCCTAGAGGTGGTGGTGAGACCACGGATTTTCACCGGGTTCACCGAGTAAGTGCCCTGAGTGCACGGGGTGTGTGGCCGTGGGCCTGCACCTGTTGGGTATTGTGCAAATAATTGTACTTCCACTTTAATCGTTGGATTATACTAATGCATTGCAGGGAAGGAGAACCGCCACCCCAATGAGGGGGTGGGGTCGTTATAATTTGGTCAGCTTTAGCTGACCATTGCTTTTGTTGCCACCGTGTGGTGGAATATTGCTTGCAGGTACTGCGGAGTAGAGTGGCAAATAGCAGGCTAAAGCCCTTGTTGCAGTGCTGGCCCTCGAAGGCCGAAGTGGATTGTTTACTTTATTCTCATGTGTGACCGGCCTGCGTGCCATTGTATGGAAGGCACATTTTATTTAAGTAAACTTTTGTAAGGCAATAAGTCCCAGTACTTGGTGTATTTGTACGTTCAATCCAATTTGGGTTTGTTAGTGGACATTCATGCTTTTGGCTGGGTTCTTTCTTTGCAACTTATTTAATTGCTTCCGCTAGAATGTACTCTGTGTAGGACGTGTGATTGGAAGTATGGTTTCATTTAGTAACCCGCTGGTCTGTCTATGGTATATAGCGTCGGGCCCCGGCCAGACCTATTACTATATGCTATGTGACAGATATGGGTGTTACAATTTGGTATCAGACTACCGGTTTCGGTCATGCTTAAATGAATTCGTGGGCGAATTCTTTTAAGGGGGTGGTGAGCACATGTGTGTGTGTCATCGTTATAACATAAAACAACCCATGAATGTCCACTTAGGAATGAAAATACACATGTTTGAGGAACCTGCGTGTTCCTATAATTGCTTTTTGCAATATTATTCGGTCACTTAATGGTGTTTTGTACGACTATAGGTGACCAGGAGTGGTGCAGGGCCGTCAGAACATCCAGTTTCTTAGGCAAGTAGTGCACCAAATATTGCGCCTTCAACACCTTCCTCAGCAAAAACCATACGATTGGTGGCTAAAGTGGTGTTTACTATGATCAATGCTCAGCCTGCAAGACAAGTATAACAGCCTTCCCCTACTGTGGAGCAAGTATCTCTTTAAGCGGCAGAACCGAGGAGGGTGGAGTAAGTGGTAGTGGAGCCACTGATGCCTAGGAGAGCAACTGAAAAATATCTGAAGCATGTTATAGGATTCAATCCTCCGGTGTTCTCGAGGATAGGAACCCCAACCTAAGCTGAAGATTGGATCTCTAGGATAAAGAGAGTCCTGATAGCTACGGAGATGGAGGAGTGGCAGAAGTCGACTATAACCACTTTCTTGTTGGACGGCGATGCAAGGCTGTGGTGGGATGGTTTGGAACTACACCACATGAGGGGAAAACAACTCACAAATGTCTCGATGGAAGAATTTTCGAGACTATTCTTGGTCAGATACCTTCCCTTGGCTCAGAGGACTGCGATGGAAAATGAGTTCCAGAAATATGTGCAAGGAGAGAGTAGCGTGGACGAGTACCTCCTTGAATTTGCAAGTTTGGGTCGGTATTCAAGCGCTACATTTGCTGATGAGGAGCGAAAGACAAACTGATTCTATGAAGGTCTGAGGGATGACTTAAGGCTAATGCTCTCGGGGCCTATGACACAGGGTTTTCTAACCTTGCTCAACACGGCCCGGTCTTTGGAAAAAGATATGAAGAATGTGCAGGCTAAGAAGGACTCTACAGCTAAGAGGAGAGAGTTCAAGGTGCCGACTACCTCAAAGTCTGGTTATCGTAAGTTCTATAAGAAGGCTAGGACTTCGAGTCCAACTCCTACTTCTTTTGCTTTGGGGGCAACTACAAGCCAAACCCCGGGCGCGTGCTATAATTGTGGAAAGCCAGTGCATTTTACCCATGATTGCTGGAGTGGACGCCCAAAGTCCGAGAGGAAGCCGGGAGCAACCTACGAAGAGAAGGGCAAGGCGGTGGAGTCCACCGCATCGCACTATGCCCCAACTCAACCGAGAGTCTACAACCTTGGCCAGCAGGAGGCCATAAAACAAGCGGATGTGGTAATAGGTACGGTTTAAATTTATAGCAGCTTAGCTTTAAATACTGTTACCTTGCACATGTTAGCTTATTATTGCTTGTATAGGCTTTGTTTTGATTTCTGATAATCCAGTGAGAGCACTCTTCGATACGGGAGCTTCACACTCCTTTTTGTCCGAAGGATTCATATCGTGCATCAGAGTACCTTCTTCGATGGCGAAGGAAAAATTGGATGTGTTGTTGCCGAATGGGTGTTCAATGCATGCGGATAGAGTCTGTTGCGTAAAGATACAGTTTGGGAGTCAGGAGTTTGACTTGCAAGCGTCGTTACTGCCGCTGGTGGAGTTCAATGTAATATTTGGTATGGACTGGCTCTCAGAGCAGCAAGCATACATCGATTGCAATTGAAAGGAGGTCAAGTTTGGAACTGGTCATGAGATGACTTTTGCGGGCTTGAAAGGGTCAAGCAAGATGCTGATGTCTGCTCTTCAGGTGGTCAAGGCAGTTCGTGCTGGTGCAGAGCTGTTCTTCACGCTAGTGGAGGCTTTGAAGCCTAAGCCTACTTTGGACAGTATCTCGGTTGTATCCGAGTATCCTTATGTGTTCCCTGGCGATCTCCCTGGAGCCCCACCGCAGCGAGAGATTGACTTCATAATTGAGCTAGTGTCAGGTGCCAAATCTGTGTCATGCTCTCCATATCGGTTTGCGCCTAAGGAGATGGCGGAACTTAAGGTTCAACTAGAAGAGCTTTTGGAGCATGGTTATGTGCGTCTAAGTTCGTCACCTTGGAGCGCACCGGTCCTCTTTGTTAAGAAGAAGGACGGAATTTTGCGACATAGAGAGCTGAACAAGTTAACGAAAAAGAATAAGTATCCGATCCCAAGGATTGACGATCTGTTCGATCAGTTAGTTTAATCGTCAGTATACTCGAAGTTGGATCTTAAGTCTGGGTATTATATATTGAGGATACGAGAAAGCGATATCCCCAAGACAGCTTTCAACACGAGGTATATGCATTATGAGTTTACGGTCATGCTGTTTGGGCTGACTAATGCGCCATCTGTGTTCATGGATCTGATGAACAGGACATTCAAAAAGTACTTGGAACATTTTGTGATCATCTTTATCGACGATATTTTGGTGTACTCGCAGTGCGAAGAGGCTCACTTCAAGCATCTACATTTGGTGATGGAGACGCTGAAGAGGAACCAACTATACACCAAGTTCTCCAAATTCGAGTTTTGGTTGTCCTCAGTAGCATTCCTTGGTCATATAGTCAGTGGATAAGGGATTGCGGTGGATCTGACGAAGATAGTTGCGATACAGGAGTGGCCTGTGTTATGTTCGTTAGCGGAAGTCCGGTGTTTTCTAGGTCTTGCCGGCTACTACAGGCGCTTCGTAGAGAACTTATCGCGGATTGCGTTACCCCTCACGACTTTGACGAGGAAAGATCAAAAGTTTGTGTGGTCGCCAGAGTGCGAGAAAGATTTCGAGGAGCTGAAGAGACGGTTGAACACGACGCCTATTCTATGTTCACGGAGTGGGACTGAAGGTTTTGAGATCTATAGCGATGCTTTGGGCAGTGGTTTGGGTTGCGTTCTACTGCAGCATGACAGTGTGATAGTTTATGGCCCGCATAAGCTGAAGGTACACGAGAGGAATTATCCGGTCCATGACTTGGAGTTAGCGGCCGAGATATTTTCCCTGAATCTGTGGAGGCACTACTTATACAGTGTGAAGGTCAATATCTATACCTACCTCAAGAGCCTGAAATACTTGTTGGATCAAAAAGATCTAAACATGCGGCAATAGAGATGGATGGAGTTCCTGGGGGACTATACATTCAAGATTCACTATATGACTGGGAAAGGCAATGCAGTTGCGGACGCATTGAGTCGCAGGGCTCGTGCACGGGCTAACTGGCTGTCAGTTCATGACGAGCGGTTGATTCGGGAGCTGGAGGCGTTAGAGATCTCTTTTGTGGACAAGTAGACTTGTGCTGAAGCACATCTGAACTCGACAGAGGTGCAGTATGACCTGGCTGATCGGGTTTGGCAGGCTCTGGATCTGGATAGCAACATGGAGCAAATCTTGGATGAGGCTCTGGATGGGTAAAATTCCCAATTAAATGTTGTTGATGGACTGTTACAGAAGGACAGTCGTTTGTGCGTCCCTGATGTGGGTAAGTTGCGGGATGAATTAATGTACGAGGCGCATCATACCGAGTACTCGATTCACCCAGGGAGCACAAAAATGTATCAGGATATGAAGAAGTTATTCTGGTGGCCAGGACTGAAGAAGGACGTGGCACTTTACGTTGCGAAGTGTCAAACGTTCATCTTGGTGAAGGAGGAGTGCCAGATGCCCGGTGGTTTCTTGAAGTCTTTGCCTATCCCGGAGTGGAAGTTCAACGACATTTCTATGGATTTTGTGCATGGTTTGCCAAGATCGCAGAAGGGGAACGACGCCATCTGGGTGATCGTAGATCGTTTGACGAAGGTGTCGTACTTCATTCCGAATAGGAAGGATGATTCGGTGGAGAAAATGGTGAAACAGTATGTGGATAACATAGTTTGATAACAGGGTGTGCCCCGCAGCATCGTGAGCGACTAAGATGGACGGTTCACATCCAATGACTGAAGGCTGGTGCAGTAAATGTTGGGAACCAAGCTGAGTTTCAGCACGACCTTTCATCAGCAGATGGATGGTTAGACCGAGAGAGTTAACAGGACGATGGAGGACATGCTTCGCATGTACGTCTTGGATTTCAGGAAGTAGTGGGAAGATCTCCTATACTTGGTGGAATTTGCGTACAACAACAACAACTACCAAGCGAGAATTCAAATGGCACCATTCGAGGCCCTTTGTGGTAAGAAATGTCGCACGCCATTATCATGGTTAGAAACGGGTGAGACGAAGCTTTCAAGAGGCAGGAGGTGGAAGACATAATTTCTTGGTACGAACTATTCGAGAACGGTTGCTAATCTCTCAGGACCGACAATTTAAATACTATAATGCCAAGCATCAGAACGTGGAGTTCGCTGTTGGCGACTGGGTGTTTTTGAAGATAAAGCCATTCAAGGGTGTCCCTCGGGTACGACGCTTGAATAAGCTAAGCCCGAGGTACCTTGGACCGTTTGAGGTTCTAGAGCAGATTGGCGAAGCAACCTACCGACTGAAGCTATTAGCGGAACTTAGTGTTCTACATGACGTATTCCATATATCGGTATTGCGGAAGGCGGTGTAAGAGCCTTCGCAAGTGATCGCGGTCGATCAAGTACCAGTTGATGTTGGTTTGACGAAGAAGGTCAAGCCTTTACGCAATGAGGACACAGAAGTCAAGCGACTGCGTAACAAGGACATCTGGATGGTCAAAGTCCGATGGGACAACTGCGGCCGTGAGGAGCTTTCGTGGGAGCAAGAGCAGACCATGCTTGAGGAGTACCCCGAGTTATTCCACTCAGGTACCGTTTTTGTTTTGTGTATCTTTTCCTTTCGGTAATTTTGTGGACGAAATTCTATTAAGAGGGAGAGAGTTGTAACACCCCGAAACTCAAAAGAGGAACGGACGGCATTTGAGCCAAGTTTTGATCTTGGTAAGGTGAACACGGCCTGTGACACGGGCATGTCACATGGCCGTGTCGTGCTTGGTTCGTCGAGGAGAGGTCGACGATTGTTGAGGGCTGGGTACACGGCCTGGGATACGGGCGTGTCCCAGGGCGTTTCAAGCACACAGCCTGTGACACGGGCATGTCACATGGCCGTATCGTCTTCTGGAAGTTTTGGTCCTGTGTCAAATTAGGGACACGACCTCAGAACACGGGCGTGTACTGATTGATATGGGCATGTCGAAGTTGATATGGGAGTGTCTAAGCCCGTGTCCTGGTCGGGATGCGACAGTTTCAGCGTCGATTGAGGCACACTGCCCATGACACGGGTGTGTCCAAGGGTGAAACGGGCGTGTCACAAGCTGTGTCACAGGCCGTGTACTATTCTGGATTTCCTGGTTTACGGTGAGTGTGGAACATGGCCTTGGACACGGGTGTGTCGTAAGCCATGTTCGACCCGGAAATTTTATTTTTAAGGCCGAGATTGGGGTTTTCAAACCCTCATTTCCCATCATCTTACTCTTTCTAAAAGCTTAGAGAGAGGGGAGAGATAGGAGGAAGAAGGAGGTCAACTCTGGCCGCTGGTGGAGCTTCAGAGCTCCGATTCTCGATCCGAGTTCAGATCTACGAAGGAGAGGTCGATACGGTGCTTTCTATCCGACTAGATCGTCATGGCACTGAAGAGAAATACTAGGGTAACGAATCTTTTCTTGGACATGTGAAGTTCCCTTTTCTTTTTACATAGGAAGCCCGCTCTCGCGAGTATGCGGTGAGTTTGAGGTGTTCTTTCAGGTAGACATGAATAGTCCCCTTTATTTTGTATGTAGAGTCCAGAATCGAAGTACGTACATTGGCATGGTGTGTGAAGACTACTCCGACAAGTTGGTCTGGATCGGTGATGTTTCATTATATATGAATGGTTGGAGAAGACTCCGTGCCGATAGTTGTTTTCGGGTGTTCTACGCGGTAGATTGCATCAGGGAATCTTGGGGATTAACTCCAAGGTGCACCCGGAAAACTGGGCAGAAGCGTGATTCTGCTAACTTGATGGACTGGGAGCAAACTTGTACATAACTGGGTTATGCAAGATTTGTGTAATTGCTTTGGGACTCGGGGAAGCTTGACCCGCGCATATGGCTTAAATTGACGTTGCGATGTGAGCAACGGGTTAGACGGAACCGTACCCGCTCTGTGTAGTTCGGTTAAAGAGACCTAAAGTACGTGGCACTTACCGTTGGCATAGATGGAGGGTCTTAGGCTTAGGCCGAAAAGACTATAATGCTCACGAGATTCGCCGTCCTAGAGGCGGTGGTGATACCACAGATTTTCACCGGGTTCACCGAGTAAGTGCCCTGAGTGCACAGGGTGTGTGGCCGCGGGCCTGCACCTGTGGTGTATTGTGCAAATATTGTACTTCCACTTTTATCGTTGGATTATACTAATGCATTGCAGGGAAGGAGCACCGCCACCCCAATAAGGGGATGGGGTCGTTATAATTTGGTCAGCTTTAGCTGACCATTGCTTTTGTTTGCCACCGTGCGGTAGAATGTTGCTTGCAGGTGCTGCGGAGCCGAATGGCAAATAGCGGGCTAAAGCCCTTGTTGCAGTGCCGGCCCTCGAAGGCCGAAGTGGATTGTTTACTTTATTCTCATGTATTACCTACCTGCGTGTCGCTGTATGGAAGACACATTTTATTTAAGTAAAATTTTGTAAGGCCATAAGGCCCAGTACTTATTGTATTTGTATGTTCAATCCTATTTGGGTTTGTTAGTGGACATTCATGCTTTTGGCTGGGTTCTTTATTTGCAACTTATTAAATTGCTTCCGCTAGAATGTACTCTGTGTAGGATGTGTGATTGGAAGTATGGTTTCATTTAGTAACCCGCCGGTCTGTCTGTGATATATGGCATCGGGCCCCGGCCGGACCTACTTCTATATGCTATTTGACTGATAGGGGTGTTACAAAGTCTCATGCCTTGTTTGGGGGCCTCCTTTTCGCGAATACGGGGTTATACAGTGACACATTTTTCCATAGACCAAGCAGAACAAAGTACAACCGATACCGGTTTTGTACGCTGTTCGATTGGCCCAAAGAGCATCGCCTTACTTTAACGACCAATCCTTACGGGAAATTGAAACTTTTTATTTCCAAAATTCTTTTTAGTTCTCGATTGACTACCTTGACCTGATAGTTAGTTTGGGGGTGGTAAGCGGTGGATAATTTGTGTATAATGCTATACTTAGATAGAACATTAGAGATTTGAGCGTTAAAAAAGTGGGTTCCCCTATCACTGATGATTGCCCGAGGAAAACCAAAACGAGACAACAGTTTTTTTCAGAAAAGAAGACACAACACGAGAGTCATTAGTAGTAAAATCTTGGGCCTCCGCCCACCTAGAAACATAATCTACGGTGACGAGAATGTACTTGTTACCCAAACTTCATGGAAACGGACCAACAAAATCGATACACAAAAGATCAAAGATCTCACATTTGAGAAAGTAGTTTTGTTCCATTTCATTTTATTAGAAATGTTTCCAGTCCGCTGGCAACTATCACACCGACTCACAATGGTTTGCGCATCTTTGAAAAGGCTAGGCCAATAGAAGCCCGCACAAAGTACCTTGTGAGCAGTACGATTCGCCTGAAAGTGACCTCCATTCGGACCTTCATGAACATGTTTTAAAATTTGTTGACCTTCTTCCCGGGAAACACACCTTCGTACCACTTAATCTGCGCAGACTCGGAAGAGAAATGGTTCCTCCCAAAAATAATATTTCAAATACGAAAAGAATTTCTTCTTTTGCTGAAATGAGAATTCTTTCGGGAGGACATGAGCCACGAGATAATTGGCCAAGTCGGCAAACCACGGGGGTAGAAGAAGAGAGACTAAAGAGTTTTTCATCTGGGAAAGAGTCATTATGTAAATCTTCGTCTAATGTTTCACCTCCGGGGTTCTCTAGTCTAGAAAGATGGCCCGCCGCTAAGTTTTCGGCTCCTTTCTTGTACAACCCCATATTCGTTGGGTGGGACCTAAGTACTCATTGGGTCGAGAATGGGCTAGCATTAAGCATATTGGGTCAGGCAAGAAGATTTGGTGAAAGGGGTTCTCGCTCGAGGAATGCTCAAAGGGTCACGCTTGGGTTGAGGGATGCCCACGGAGCTGGCATTGAGTGATGCTTCTCCACTCAATGCCTCAGGACTTGGCATTGAGTGAGGTCTTTCCAATCAATGCTCTCGGCACCTTCTAGGCATTGGCGTTTATTGAAGTTTCTCCACTCCTGCCTGCAGTAGGTGGGAAGGCTCTCGCTCAGGGCTCAAGTAACGCCAGTTCATCAAGCTCAATTTGTCGAGCTGAGAACGTTTTTCGTCGAACGCAAATTCATCGAGCTGAGCCTTCGAATTAAAGTTATTTTTGTCGGGCATGGCAGAACTAGGCGGGAGGCTCCTGCCCAGGGGGGCGGAAGGGCTCGCGCCTCTCATTGGCAAAAGCCCATTTCGCCCTCAGTGTTGAATGGAGTTTTCCACACTCAACGCCCCCCTAAGCCTTTTGGCTCCCGCTCGGGATAGGCGGGAAGGCACGCGCTCAGAGAGAGCAGGGTTCCCGTAGAGCTCAACAGGAAGAGCATCTGACAGATGGGACCCAGACTTGAAATTACCTAAATACCCCTAGGTCTTCATTTAGCTCCTCAAAACATCGGAGTTGGGCTATTGACAGACAAGACCTAGGGCATTTTAGTAATTTTAGGGCATCAAAAGTATGCTTTTTGCAGACTAGACTAGGAAAACCTATAAATAGACCCATGGAATTCTATAGAAAGCAAGCTTTTATCATTTCTATAACCAACTAGTGCTTTCTGAGGTTCTCCAAGCCCAGCTATTGGCTTTGGAGGGGAAGCGCTCAGAGATCTTCTGGGTTAGTGGAGAGACCTCCCGACTGAGGCTTAGGGTCAGTTCCAAGTTCTTTGTCACTAGTTTGAGGTCAACGTTTGGGAGAAGTAGGTGCTAGCTATACCCCCAGGTCTGAACTCTCGTTAAGCAATTTTTGGCTTCAACATTTCTAGTGCGGTGAGCATGGACCGTAGCTGGTACAGGAAAATTTCAAGCTAAGCCTCATGGATGGAGGTGAAGGTGATGGAGCTAGTTCGGGAGATTCCACCCCTCAGGGAAGCGGGGTGACGTTAGGGATGCTAGAATACTTCAGGTGAGAAGTCCTCCAGACCATCCACCTGGCCTTCTCGGCAAGGAGCGAGTGGGCCACGCCCTAAGTTCCGGTGGCTCCCGTTCCATCTCTGGGAGAGAATTCTCCTGGGTAGCATTCTGGGAAGGAGGTTCTGGCGGAGGCCGCCGAAAGGGATCTCGCCGGGCTAGAGCTATTCCTCGGGCAAACCAGAAGCCTTCATGGCCAGCGAGTCAAGGAAGCAGGAGGAGCCTTCTTTGCAGGCTATGGGCGGGAGCCCCTTTAGTGAGCTTATCATTTCAGCTTCGGTTCCAGAAGGGTTCAGGGAGCAAAACATGTAATACTACGCAGGGAGGGACGACCCTACACAACATGTGTAGTGGTTAGAAGATGCCATTTCCATAAGGCAAATGTCGGATGCCTTCATGTGTAGGCTATTTGCCATCATGTTGAAGGAGAAGGAGAGGGACTGGTTCCACCAATTGCCTGCAAGTTCGATATAATGTTTTGAGGATTTGTGCAGAGGGTTCTTATTGAGGTTCTCGACATCAAAGAAGAGGAAAAAGTCAGCGGAGTGCCTATTTTCCATCAAGAAGAAGCCGGAGAAGACAGTGGGACGCTACATGGACAGGTTCCAGGAGGAATTTTGTAGGTCCAGGAAATGCCCGGGTACACCGTGATGCTTGCCTTCACCCTTGGGTTGAGGTCAAGCTTCTTCAGCATGGAGCTGAAGATAGTTCCCCCTCTCCTTCAAGGAGCTGATGGAGAGGGCGATAAAGGAGATCGAGATCGAGGCTGCCAATCCGGCATTTGCGAAAAAGTTGGCCAAGTTGGCGGAGGGGGAGGTGAAGGAGCCGATAGCCGGGAGGCAGAGAGAATAGAGTGAGAAGAGGGAGGAGAGGAGAAGGGAAGAGACCAGAGGCCAGGGGCATCAGGGGAAGCCACAGGGATGGGGGCGTAGGGAGCCGAACAATCGGTTGGGCTGGAGGCCCCAAGAAGGACACCACTAAGGGCAAGGGGGAGGATGGCAAGGCGGAGACAACTTCCGTGAGCAAAGGAGGTTCAATCAGCTATCCTAGAGGCAGGGATATGGGCCCCCCTCCCGCTGTAGTAGGAGGCGATGTTGATCGTGAAAGGAAGAGGAGGAAGGAGGGGAGCTCGAGCGGGGGCGAGGAGAAGAGAGGACATGGTGGCATTGCTCTTTTGTGACTTCCACCAGGAGGAGGGCCATGCAACGGCCACCTGCCTGGAGTTCTTAGAGATGAGAGCGGACAGGGGGCAGGTCCAACAACAGCCCCCTGCAAGGATTGAGGAAGTTATGCAAGGAGGAGGAGAAGATAGATATTAAGACCGGGTGCACGTAGGAGCCCGAGTGGGGATCGGGGGTGATCCATAGGGGTGTGGGGGTCGAAGCCACCCACATGGGGAGCTTCCAAACCATGTATTGAAGGAGCGTCACCTCGACCTCCCAGCCCCCCCCCCCCCCACAGGAGGACAAAATCACTTTATTGGTAAAGTATATGCCCGACTACAAAGACCTATTCTGTTATGCCTTGGTGATCCAGACAGCGGTGGAAAACTTCACGGTCTCCCGGATCTTGGTAGACAACGGGAGCTCTGTGAACTTGATCTTCAAGAATGCCTTTGACGAGATGAAGGTGGAAGCTCGGAGAGTTCTAGCCTCAGATGGAGCGCTGTTTGGGTTCTCGGGAGAGCGTAAGGAAGTTGAGGGAGGGGTAGGGCTGCATATGACATTGGGGCGGGGGGTATCGAGGAATTGTCGGTTCGTCATTGTTGATGCACCAAGAAACTATAACACAATCTTTGGGCGGCCTCTTACCAATGCCTTTTGTTGCTTCCCCTCCTCGTTTCATCAATGCTTAAAGTTCAGCAGCGGCGGAGTGCAGGTCAGGATCAGGGGAGATCCTAAGGTGGCGAGGTAGTGCTACGTGACTGTCGTCAATACCATATCCATGATGGCGGAGGCGAAGAAGCTGGGGAGGTAGATGTCAATGGAGGAGGAAGTTGCGGGGGAAGGAGTGGAGAGCCTAGGTGAGGTTGAGGAGGAAGTTGCGAGGGAAGGAGTGGAGAGCCAGGTGAAGTTGAGGAGGAAGCTGCGGGGGAAGGAGTGGAGATCGTAGATGAGGCTGAGGAGGAAGCAGCAAGGGAAGGAGTGGAGAGCCTAGGTGAGACTGAGGAGGAAGTTGCGAGGGAAGGAGTGGAGAGCTTAGATGAGGCTGAAGAGGAGGTTGTAAGGAGAGGAGTGATGAGCCTAGGTAAGGCTGGAGAGAAGACTGCAGGGGAGCAAGATGAAGAGGAATAAGCTGAGGGAGAGACCCAGAGAGGTGAAGAAGCTGAGTTTTCTAGGGAAGGCCTATTGGAGGCAATGGAGGTTGAGAAGGCAGAAGCAGAGGAGGAGTTGATAGAAGTGGAGGAGGGAGCCGACAGGGAGCAATCCCGGCTGGAGCCAATAGAGGAAGTCGTGGAGATGGAGGTCATCAACAAGGCAGGGAAGACGGTGAGGATAAGGATCAGCGGAGGCTTGGGCCCAAAAGACCAGGAAAGGATGCGGGAGAGCATCCAAAAGAATGTTGACATCTTTGCCTGGAGAGCGGCGGACATGCCGGGCATTGACGAAGATGTAGCTTGCCACTGTCTGAACCTCGGCCCCAAGATGCATCCCATTTAACAGAAGATGAGGGCCATCACCACCAAGCTTGAGGATCCCATCCGCGAGCAGGTTAAGAAGCTTCTCGATGTAGGTTTCATATCGAAGATCCAGTACATAGGCTATGTATCCAATGTGGTAATGGTAAAGAAGGGTGATGGAAAGTGGCACATGTGTGTAGACTTCTCTTTATTGAATAAATCATGCCCTAAGGATTGCTACCCACTACCTCGGATCAACATGCTGGTTGATTCAGCCGTCGGTTTTTCTATTATGAGTTTTTTGGATGCTTTTTTAGGTTATCACCAGATACGCATGCATCCCACCGACGTCAAGGATGTCTCCTTCATCACATGGGAGGGATGCTTCAGCTATAAAATGATGCTCTTCGGGCTTAAGAATGTAGGGGAAACCTACTAACGTATGATGAACCGGGTCTTCCAAGACCAAAGGGGCGGGAACCTAGAGGTCTACGTCGATGATCTTATGGTAAAGACCAGGGGCGTGGGCTTGCACCAACTTGACTTAGAGGAGACGTTCGCGACCCTGCAAAAGTTCAAGATGAGGCTAAATCCCCAGAAGTTTGTCTTCGGGGCAAGCCGAGGCATGTTTCTCGGGCACATCCTAACCCTGGCGGGGGTCGAGCCTAACCCGGATAAGGTGAAGGCCATCGTGGATTTGGAATCGCCACGCAATGCCAAGGAGGTTTAACGCTTGCCAGGTAAGCTGGCTGGGTTGAGCCGTTTTCTCTCCCGAGCCGGGGATAAGTGCTCTCCCTTCTTCAAAACGCTTTGGGGGGAACAAACTGTTTGAGTGGATGGAGGAATGTGAAGAGGCTTTCCGAGCATTGAAGGCTCAACTGTCCCAAGCACCGCTCCTTCAGATCCCGAAGGAAGGGTATGAACTAGCCCTGTATCTTGGGGTAGGGGCAGAGGCAGTGAGTTTTATTTTGGTGAGGGAAGAAGGGAATAAGCAGCTTCCAATTTATTGCGTCAGTAGGATCTTGAAGAAGGCGAAGCTTTGCTACCCTATCCTGGAAAAGTTGGCTTTCTCTCTAGTCATCTTGACCAGAAAACTCAGGCCTTATTTCCAAGCTCATTCAATCAAAGTGGTGACATACCATCCCTTATGCAAGATTTTCGAAGGGGTGGAGCATTCAGGGCATTTGGCCAAGTGGTCCATTGAACTCAATGAGTTCAATGTCTCCTTCATGCCAAGACTCTCCATCAAGGCACAAAAAGTGACTGACTTCTTGGCCGACTACGTCATAGAAATGGAGGGGGAGGAAGCACTGCTAAGGGAAGCATGGAATATGTACGTTGATGGAGCCTCAGGGAAGCATTCCATAGGGGGAGGGGTAGTATTGGTAAGCCCTCAAGTGGTCACCATAGAGAAAGTAGTGGCGCTGCATTTCCCGGTCACAAACAATCAAGCGGAGTATGAAGCTGTCATCGTCAGGTTAAGGTTGTCCAAGGAGCTCGGGGTTACGACGTAGAAGTGCTCATAGATTCACTAGTAGTGGCGTCACAGATAAGGGGAGAATATGAATCCCGGGAGCCCACCCTCCAGAAGTACTTATCCAAGATGAGAGTGATTATCGGGGGGGGGGGGGGGGGTTTCGAGCATTCTCAATACAACACGTTCGCAAGGAGGAGAATGAAGGGCCTGACCAATTGGCCAAGTTCGGACCTGGAGGGGGGACCTTGACCGAGCTATTTCATCCAGTAATTGAGGAAGGGGAGTTGATGGAAGTTGATCGGAGACCCTCATGGGTGGATCCCTTCGCGACCTTCTTCGCCACAAGCAACCTCCCCGAAGGGGTCAAGGAGGCAAAGGGTTTTCAGCATAAAGCGACTCACTATCTTATGCATGAAGGGGGATTACATCGAAAGATGCTATCGAGCCTTTTAGCGCGATGTGTAGCAGAAGAAGAGGTCCCAAGAGTTTTGGAAGAAATACACTTTGGAGAATGTGGCAGCCATTCGGGGGGGGGGGGGGTAGAACATTGGAAGCAAGGGTGGTCGGGCAAGAATACTTCTGGACCACCCTGAGGAAGGATGCAACAGAGTTTGCAAGGAGGTTCCAAAAGTGTAAATTTTATGCCCCTCCAACTCCTGCCTGCTCAGTGGCTTCGAAGCAATACGACACCCTGACCTTTCGTCAGCTGGGGGATGGACTTAGTTGGACCTTTCCCTCCAGCAAGTGGGTAGAGAAGGTTCCTCCAACTCATGATTGATTAATTCTCAAAGTGGCTGGAAGTTAAGGCATTGGCCAAGGTAACCTTCCATGTCATCAGGAACTTCATTTGGGGAGAGATCATCTGTAGGCACGGGTTGCCTCAAGACATTGTCACGGACAATGGGACACAGTTCGCAAGCAAAGAGTTCATCAGCTTCTATACCCAGCTAGGGATCGACCTCAGGTTTGCCTCTGTCCACCACCCCAGGAGCAACGAGAAAGTGGAGGCGGCGAACAAAATCATAGTGAACCTGCTCAAGAAGAAGGTGGAGAACTTGAGGGGGAGTTGGGTGGAGCAACTCCCCTCGGTGTTGTGGGCCCTACGGACAACCCCAAATATGGCCACTGGAGAGACCCCCCTCAAGCTCTCAAATGGTTGTGAGGCGGTCTTGCCTGTGGAGTTTGAGGTTCACTCCCCTCTAGTTGCGGCGGCCAGTAAAGGAGATGAGCCATGGAGGGAAGGAAATGAGGAGGAGATATGACTCTTATTGGATATGGTGGAGGAACTTCATGACGTGGCAGTCATCAAGCATGAGGAGATCAAGCGATGGATGGCAAAGTACTTCGACAAGAACGTGAGGATCAAGCAATTTGCCGAAGGAGATCTAGTCCTAAAGAAAGTGGATGTGGCCGGAAGATCGGCTCTTGTGGGTAAACTCAACCCCAATTGGGAGGGGCCTTACATTGTGGAAAAAGTCCTGGGGTCGGGGGGATACCACATCCAGAATATGGAAGGGGTATCCATGAGTCACGCTTGGAGTGGCGACGACCTGAAGCGTTTTTATCCTTAGCATGGGTAAGATTATATGTTTTATTTTGATAGTTATTCTAAAGATGGTTTCTTCACATGTTATGAAGTGTTTGCGGAATCGCACGAAACCGAGTAGACCCGCTGTCCAGGCTCCCATCAAGCTGGCAGGATTGTAGGCTCGCTCGGTGACTGAAGAAGAGAGGGTAGAAGTTAGCAAGAACTAGAGAGGATCCTGCTGCTCAGGCTCTCATTAGCTGGCAGGGCTGGAAGGCGCACTCGATCCCGAGTAGACCTGCTATCCAGGATCTCACTAGCTGGCAGGTCCAAAGGCTCTCTTGGAGGGTAAGAGAATACCCCGAGAGGATCTCGCTGCTTAGGCTCTCATTAGTTGGCAGGGATGGAAGGAGCACTCGGCCCCGGGTAAACCCACTGTCTAGGCTCTCACAAGCTGGCAGGTCCGAAGGCTCTCCCGGGGGGAAAGGAAAAGGGGAGAAGTTAGCAAGACCCCGAGAGGATCCCGCTGCTCAGGATCTTATTAGCTGGCAGGGCTGGAAGGCGCACTCAGCGCCGGGTAGAGCCGCTGTCTAGGCTGTCACTAGATGGCAGGTCCGAAGGCTCGCCTGGGGGGAAAGGAAAAGGGGAGAAATTTGTAAGACCCCAAGTAGGCCCGCTGACAGGCTTTCACTAGCTGACATGGTCGTATGCTCGCTTGGGGGAAAAAGGAGAAATGAATTTTTTGTTAAGTGATCCCAGGTCGACCTGATGACTAGGCTCACACCAAGCAGACAGGGCTGTTGAAATCATGATGGAGTCACGAAGCTCTTGACGACAAATTCCCACATAGCTAACACTAAGTCCTAAGTTAGGATGGAATAACCAAGAACCGTCTCAGCAGGGGGTCTCGGTAGGGCTCCCGGCATAACCCTCTCAGAAGGGGTCTCGACCGGACTCTCTCTATAGCAATCTCGCCAGGGATCCTTGCAAGCACATCTCGGAAAGGTTCTTGGCACGGCCCCTTTTGGCAAGACACTCTGCAGGTCCATTCCGGCAAGTTTTACTTGGCCAGCTCTTCAAACGGTCGGAGATTATCACCTAAGAGCCTAGGGTTCGCGCAAAAGTAATAAACATTCCAGCAAAAAGGAAGATCTTTCAATACAAAATAATAATGGTCGTATTGGTTGGGAGATCTCGCCCCTTACAAAAGTTGCAAAAAACATAGTTTTAAGTGTTTACAAAAATAAGATTACAATGAAAAATCGAAAGTGAAAAAGGTATTGTGCAGGCTTGCTGGGGGTCCCACCGAAGGTTCCGCTGGAGGTCCCACCAGAGGTTCCGCTGGAGTTCCTTCTTGAGGTTCCACTGGGGAGTAGCCGGAGGAGTCGTCGAGCGAGCTACCGCCAGCTTCCTCATTCAAGACCACTTCGTCCGCATCGATGTTTGGAGAGTTGTCCTTTCTCGCTGGCCTGGGGATGTACTCGAACAACCAGGGATAAACCCCTCGCACCGTAAGGGTCTCGCCTCCTTCGTTCAAAAGCTCCGTCTCCCGCAACACCTCGATGACCATCTTGGTAGTGGCTTGAGCGTTCTCCTGAATGATCACGTCGAGCTCGTATGTGGAATAGTGACGGTGCTTGACTCTCTCCTCCAGCGACGGTCGGGCCTGGTCCAGGGACATGACCCCCTCTAAGCACTTCACCTCAGCCTACAGCAGCTGATTCCTGCATTTGACCCCGACCACCCTCGTGCAAGACAGCTAGGCTTGCGCGTAATCCTGTGGGACGGTCAGGTCAAGCAAAAAGTGTATATATTAAGAGGGCGAGAGATATTGAAGGATCTCGCTTACCTCAGTGGCCGGGCGAGAGGCAATAAGTTGCTAGGCAGCCTCCAAATCAGCCTTCAGGGTGGCCATTTAGCCACAGCAGCGTCCCTTGACTTGAGCATGTCAGCAAGATTACGCTTGATGGTCATGGTGTATCGCCCAGTCATATGCGATAACTGGACAATGCGAAGTTGGGCCTGGGCGGCGTCACATATGAGGGCTCGGGTAGTTATGCGATCGAACGTATCAACGTCCTACCGAGAATAGAGCCCATATCCCAGCGCAAAGGCATCGCCAGTGAATGTGTCTCACTCTCTCCAGGAGGGGAGGAGTGTGGAAACCGTGATGCGGTTGGTGGTATGGTCACACTGGATCAAGGGCTAGCCTTCCGCGTCTAGGAACTTCTCGCCGAAGCCAAAATTACTGTGCCCTTTCGACACCATCTTGGGCGATGTCTCAGTGGGGGTCTTCGCGATAGGCCCACCAACACCTGTCTCGCTTGCAACTGATGGGGTCTCGGTGGAAGCCGGCACAATGGCTTTGCCATTGTCCGCTGTCGATAGTCTTGGTTTTTTTAGTAGAGGGGCAAAAAGGGAGCTCTGCTTACGCTTCTGGATGCTTGGTGCGGAAGAGGATCTAAGCTCCTCCTAGGAGGTGGCGGCGGTAGACTTAGTGAGAGCTAAGTGGTCGGCCAGTGCCCTGGCCTCATCAAAAGGCAGGTGGAGGGGGATTTCTCACTCGCGTGTGAGACCTATAGTTAGTTAGCCCTATGCCTCGAATCGAAAGTTTGCAAATTTAGTCCGAGATATTACCTTTGCCGGGGGGTACAAGTAGGAGAGAATCCAGGTCATGTCAGAGGAAGGGGACATCAAAAGTCTTCAACCCAAAGAACTCGACGAGGGCGCTCTCTCGCTCCATGAGAGTGGGAGGCTTATAGGTTGCGCCGTCGTAATGAATGGACATGAGAGGGATATTGCCGAAAGGCCCTGAGATGAAGACAAACCTTTCTGCGAAGTGATGATGTTTTTTGGCGAGACCCACCATCTTCACCGACTGGCCAGAGAGGAAGACTGACCCTTTCTTGGTTAGAAAGTTGAACAGCTTCTGGAAAATCGATAGGTTGAACTTGATCCTTTCCGCCCGCATATAACAGGCGAAAGCCACCAGGAGGGCAATTAAATTGGGGTTGAGCTGGACCGGCACTATTCTATAATAGCGTAGGGCCTGGCGCACCTCCGGCCAGAGGGGGAGGCGGAAGCCCACCTCGAAGTGCTCTAAGGGGATGATGAGCTCCCCTTCTGGCGCGAGGTTAACCCTGTAGTCATTCCCAGGCTTCCACACAACGAACCCTGGCATGATGAAGTTCTCATTGACTGTAAGAAACTCGGTCTGCGAGGGCCAGCAGGAGGGGAATGTGTGGTCCAAGAAGGTCTGCTCGCTCTTGGAGCGGCCTTCGCCAAACATTTCGAAGAGAAGGCGAGAAGGGAGGAAAGATTGGAGAGGTGAGAGCCTTTGCGCCGCAGAGATCAGTGAGAATGGTCGTGAGGAAGAAGGGTTAGGAACCAAGGAAGTAAATGCAGAGAAGTAAATGTGGTAGGTGGATCAGCCTATTTATAGAAGATACGATAATTATGAGTTTTTTCCTAAAACAAAAAAATGGCGGGGAGACGGCCAACGGGTCGGCAATCCCGTCGTTCTGACTCCTCAATTTCCATCCTTCCTCATCAGCTCTCCTTGGAATTATGAGAAGCAAAAACCTCCCGTGAGGGCTAGAGAGAAGTCAAACATTCGCAATATGCGAGAATTATTGAGCAGGGCACATGAGTCAAGCTTTCACAAAGCATCAGATTTGAAAGTATAAAGCAAGCATAAATATAGAGGGGCTCTCGCAGAACGAGAGCTGCGAAATAACAATAATAAAAGATAATAACAATTATTCACCGCCGCACAACGTAAGGGGTAAAAAGTGAGAAAGGTAGGTTGGGGAGGGTTGGCGAAAGAAGAGGCGAAACCCACGAGGCTTAGTACGGTTTCCACCGCCAGCGACCCCTATTTCATCTCCCCAGCCTTGGAGGCACTCGAGGATTGAAGAAGGCTATCAAGGAAGTCTGACCTTGGTTGGCAAGGAGGAGCTGATCTCGAACCCACGCGACGTATCTTCCAGGGGAGGTCTCTGCGGAAAGCATGTCCTCGGCTTCCGCCTTGCTATTGAGGTAGGCGCAGTCCCGCTCGACGATCGCCAGCCGCCATTCCATCATCTCATGGATTCTCTTCACCGCCACGACATTGGCTCACTGGCGCCGCGCAAGCTTTGATAGGACTGACGCAATCCTCTATCGTCGCTTCTTACCACGCCCGGAGCCTCAAGGAAGTCCTCCATCTCTCCATAAGTAGGAAGGGGCGAGTCTTCCCCGTTTCCTTCTTCTTCCTCGTCTTCATCTTCATCGTCTTCTCCTTCTTCTTCACCCTCCGCTCCCTACACCTTTGGACATTGAGGACAGTTTGTCAGATCGGGAGAGGAGCGAAAGGGTAAATGGTAGGTTCCCGCATACCTGAGGTGTGGCTGGGGCTTTCCGCTGGCAGTTGGAGAGAAGGGCCGGGCAGCCCCTCATGACTCTTTCCAAAGAGCAGGTGAAGCGGCTTGCCCTACCCGGGCGGAACGTATGACGTTCCAAGGTCTCTACCTCCGTCAGTAGGGGTAGGAGGTACCCTTTTCTGCCAAATTCTAGTATTCTGGCGCGGGAGCCAATGATTCAGTGGCAGCCCCTCTAACCGCGGGAGCGGGGTCAGCCGCTTGGTTGACGGGATCCTCGGGAGCGGAAGACCTAGGCCTCGGGTCAATGAGGTTCAAGTTCTCGAGAATAGGCACTGCAAGAAGAAGTATGGTCAGCAAAAGGTAAAAGCAGATCAGTTAAAGCGGAAGCCACACCAGCAAAAGGATGAAATACCATGAGTGATTGGGAGATCGGCCGGAGTAGTTAGAGAGGAAGCCCTGAGGTGTTCGCCGGAAGGGAGTCGGCAACATCTTTCGACACCGTCCCCAGTGAGAAGAGTGATACATCAGTACGCAGCCTCGTGTCAACTCTTTAAGAGTTCGTGCAAATGGGCGAGATGATAAAAGTACCTCCAGCAAGGAAGAGGTGTTCTCGTCGTTGTTAGGGGTCGGTGTAGGCGAGACTCGGATCTCTTTGGAGTGATCTCGCCTAACCGACTTGGCTTTCTTCTTCTTCTTTGGGTGGGAGCTCTCACCAGATGGCTTCTCGCCACCTGGCTTCTCGCCAGCGGACTTCTTGCTAGCTGGCCTCTTGCCCACCAGCCAAGGGGCAACTTTGGCGTAGTTTGCGCGAGCTCGCGCCTGGGCCGCGATAAGGGGGGCTTGAAGTTCTTATGAGAGCTGTTTTTTGGCATGATTGGAGCCCATCTTCAAGGCTTTGCGAAAGCTCAGGCTGAGGGCAATAATAACAGAGATGGCCCGAGATCAAACTCGGCGGTGTATATATAAAACCAAGGTAGGGTACACGGAAAGATTCCCTGCCAGATCAGCAATCACACAGAGAATATTAGGGGTTAGACGTGTCTTTTTGAGCACATGGCTAGCTCGCAAAGAGCTGGGATTGTGTATAATCCCATATTCACTGGGTAGGACCTAAGTACTCGTTGGATCGGAATTGGTCTTGCCTTGGGCTAGCTTTAAGCATATTGGGTCAGGCAAGAAGATTGGGCGAAAGGGGTTCTCGCCTGAGGCATGCTCAAAGGGTCACACTTGGGTTGCGGGAAGCACACAGAGCTGGCGTTGAGTGATGCTTCTCCACTCAACGCCTCAGGCCTTGGCATTGAGTGAGATCATTCCACTCAATGCTCTCGGCACCTTCTAGGCATTAGCATTGAGTGAAGTTTCTCCACTCCCGCCCTGCAGTAGGAGGGAAGGCTCTCGCTCAGGGGTCAAGTAACGCCAGTTCATCGAGCTAAATTCGTCGAGCCGAGAACGTTTTTCGTCGAACCCAAATTCATCGAGTTGAGCCTTCGACTTAAAGTTATTTTCATCAAACATGGTAGAACTAGGGGGGAGGCTCCCGCCCAGGGCCGGCGGAAGGGCTCGCGCCTCTTGTTGGCGGAAGCCTATTCTGCCCTCAGTGTTGAATGGCGTTTTTCCCACTCAATGCCCCCATTAGCCTTTTGGCTCCCGCTCGAGAAAGGCGGGAAGGCTCGCGCTCAGAGCAAGCAGGGTTCCCATAGAGCTCAGTAGGAAGAGCTTCCGACAGATGGGACCCAAACCTGAAATTACCTAAATACCCATGGGTCTGTATTTAGTTCCTCAGAATAGCGGAGTTTGGCTATTGACAGACCAGCCCAAGGGCATTTTATTAATTTTAGGGCAGCAAAAGTACGCTTTTTGCAGTCTAGACTAGGAAACCTATAAATAGACCCATGGAGTTCTTCAGAAAGCAAGCTTTTATCGTTTCTATAACCCACCAGTGCTTTCTGAGGTTCTCCAAGCCCAACTATTGGCTTTGGAGGGGAAGTGCTCAAAGATCTTCCGGGTTAGTGGAGGGACCTCCCGGCTGAGGCTTAGGGTTAGTTCCAGGTTCTTTGTCGCTGGTTAGAGGTCAAGGTTTGGGAGAAGTAGGTGATAGCTTTTTAATTACTTCAATTTTTGCCTTGTCCACGAATCACACCGACCGCATAACTACTCGCATCACACATTATTTCGAACGGTAATTTCCAGATCGGAGCGATCCTAATCGGAGCATTTATAAGTTTAGATTTAATTAATTCAAATGCAACTAGACAAGAATCGTCAAAAACAAAGGGAGTTTCTTTCTCGATAAGGTGGGTGAGAGGCTTAGTAATTTTGAAAAGTCTTTAATGAATCGCCAGTAAAAACCTGCGTGCCCAAGAAAACTCCTAATCGCTTTAATATTCATAGGCGGCAATAGCTTTTCAATTACTTCAATTTTTGCCTTGTCCACTTCAATTCCTTTAGCAGAAATCTTGTGGCCAAGGACTAAGACTTCATGCACCATAAAGTGGCACTTCTCCCAACTTAAAACTATGTTCGTTTCTTCTCAATGTTGTAAAACATTTCCCAATTTTTTTAAACATAAATCAAAAGTGTCGCCAAAAACGAAAAATTGTCAATAAAAACTTCCATAATATTTTCTACGTATTTATCGAAAATAGCGAGCATACATCGCTAAAATATAGCTGGCACATTACATAATACGAAAGGCATTCAATGATAAGTGAATGTCTCGAAGGGGCAAGTGAAAGTTGTCTTTTCTTGGTCCTCGGGTGCGATAGGGATTTGGAAATATCTCGAGAGACCGTTGAGAAAATAATAAAAACTATGCCCAGATAAGCGTTCTTATATTTGATCGAAAAAGGGAAGGGGGAAATGGTCTTTGCGGGTGGCATCGTTTAACTTGCGATAATCGATGCACATCTGCCACCCCGTCACTTTTCTCGTCGGTATTAGATCATTATTTTCATTTAAAACTATCGTGATCCCTCCTTTCTTCCACACTACTTGTACCAAACTCACCCATTTACTATCTGAGATATGATAAATTATCCGTGCGTCTAATAGTTTTAAAACCTCTCCCTTTACGACCTCCTTCATGTTTGGATTTAGACGACGTTGAGGTTGTACTACACTCTTAGAATTTTCTTCCAAAAACATTTTATGAGTGCAAAAGGAGGGGATTAAGCCAGTAATATCAGATATTTGCCACGCTATAGCTCGGCGATGCCTTCGTAGAACTTCAATCAACTGATCGTTTTCGAATTGAGAAAGAAAGGCTGAGAATATAACGGGCAACTTAGAATTTTTTTTCGAGAAAAGAATATTTTAGATGTTCGAGGAGCAGTTTTAATTCAAGAGTGGGTGGTTCAACATAAGAATTTTTCAAATCCTTTTTATTTTCAAAAGTAAGAGTTTCAAAAAATTTCTTCCTAGAAATAAAATCATTTACAACATTAGTTTGCATGGACATGGCCGTGTCTAAAATAAATTCAGAAGAAATTTCAGAAAAACTTGGAGATAATTCAGAAAATGATGAAGAAAATTCATTATTCGAAATATTAGAAAGGCAAAAAAAGAGAGTCTTCATTTAAAACATCTAAAAAACATCAGTCATCATTTGATAAATAGTTTTTCATTGATTGGTTAATTTCAAATGTGACCTCATCGTTTCCTACTCGGAGCAATAATTTTCCGATGCTTACGTCTAATACTACACGGGTAGTGGCTAGGAAGGGGCGGTTGAGGATTAGAGGTACCTCGACATCCTCTTCGAAATCTAAAATGACAAAATCTACCGGGAAGAAAAATTGGTAAACCCTTACTAGCACATCTTAAAAAATTCCTAACTGATACTTAATCGACCTATCAGCTAATTGTATGGTCATTCGAGTTGGGTTGAGAGTACCCAATCCTAATTTTTTAAATAAGGAGAAGGGCATCAAATTGATGCTTGCTCCTAAATCTGCTAACACGTGTTTCACAAATAAATCTCCAAAAATGCAAGGGATCGAAAAAGTACCCGGATCGTTAATTTATTTGGGTAAATTATTAGTGACGACCGCTGAGTATTCCTCATCTAACGTGACATGCGAGAGGTTTTCTATTTTTTGTTTGTTAGTAGATCCTTCAAGTATTTAGCATACTTGGGCATTTGCGATATGGCTTCATGAAGTGGTAAATTTAAGCGAATTTGTTTGAACATTTCAAGGAAGCAATTATATTGATCATCTAATGTATTTTTTGAAAGTTGGGAGGGCTAAGGAGGAGAAATAGACTCCTTTAAAATCGTGGAGGTTTTTTTTTTTGCAAAATATCCATTGAAACGGCATTATCATTTAAAATAGGCGGGTTTTCTAAAATAGGAGTGGTATTCACCTCAGGCTCTTCCATTACAGTTGGACCGAAGATTTCTTTCCCACTTCGAAGAGAAATCGCTTTCGCGCGCTCTTTCAGATTGGGCTCGGTATTTGAAGGACCAGTCCTCGGTGGCCTCTCGGAAATAATTTTGGCGAGTTGCCCGACTGTATTCTCTAAATTTTTTGACCGTACCGATAGATTTCTGATTGTCGCTTCATTAGAAGCAATGTATTTTAAAAACATATCCTCTAGAGAGTGAGGCTTTTTAAAATTCTGATTATTTTATGGAGGAGGTGGTGGTGTAGAATCGTTTGGTGGTGGTCGCATCGTATTAGAGTAATTACTCCAAGAAAAGTTCGGATGGTTACGCCATCCAAGGTGATAAGAGTTTGAATTATTACAAAAACCAGGAGGAGAAGAAAAACAAGAAAAATTATTTGGAGCAGGCCTGGGTACGTTCCCCAGATAATCCACCTACTTGGCGGCAGTATTCGCAGTTTCCCATACCTGAGGGGCGGAGGCAGCAGACATCTACGCCATCTTCTTGTTTAGTATATCTACTTGCAATGCCAGCTAGGACACCATGTCAACCTCATACATACCTACAAATTTGTTAGGGCGGGACCTAGGCACATTCTACTGATAAGTGTTCATTGCTATATCCTCAAAAAGCTCAAGAGCCTCCTCTGGAGTTTTGAGGTTCAAAGAACCACCGGATGTAGCATCTATCGTTTGCTTTGTCATTTGATTTAGCCCATTATAGAATGTATGAACCTATAACCATACAGGAAAAGCATGATGAGGGCATCTTCTTTAGAGTTCCTTATACCTCTCCCAAGTGTCATAGAGGGTTTTAGAATCGATTTTGCTATACGAAGAAATGTCATTTCTAAGCTTAGCCGTCTTAGCGGGAGGAAAATACTTAGCTAAAAATTTCTCCATTAACTGTACCTAGGTAATGATAGATTTCTAAAAAGCTAGCAATGTGTGCATTCAGATCTTCATTTTGCATTCTGTCGAATTGCACGTATTGTTGCACCATTGATATGATGCTAGGCTTCAACTAAAAATTATTGTTTGCCATGGGGGGTCGAACGATGCTTGAATATGTCCCTTCCAAGTTAGGCCGAGCATAATGATACATGGTACGTTGCTTGGCCGTATTTGGGTCAAGGTCGGCCGATTGGCCATCATTTTCATTCAAATTCATGGTTGGAAAATTAACGTCCCCTATGGGCACCTAAATCGAATCAGTTAGAATTGGAGGGCGGGATCACTATACACGCCGAAAGGTGCGTTCGATCTCCGGATCCAAATCAAGTAGATTCAACGGATTCCGCTGGGTAATGGTCCTTGACCGTGGGGGTTCCCAAATCTTGAATATGCTTCTCTCGAAGACGTGCCCAACTGAGGTTAGGAAAATCAGACCGGACTCTCCTCCGTATATGAATACCTAAAACTCGCTTTAAGTAATGAATCCTTCTATTGGATTTCACTCCAATCCAGGAGATTTACGTCATCCTCTCTCGAGGGGCAACTCTCTTTACTCTTGAGTGTTCACTTCAAACTATGAGCCTCTCGGCTAGCTAAGAGTGAAAACCAAAGATGAAGATTATATATCGATGATATAATTCCAAACATGATATTTCAAAAGTAAATCGAAGTCCTAAACCTTAAAAAAGTGAAAGTAAACTAAAACATCATAACTTAATCAGCTCAACCTCGGATCCTCAAGATCGAGTACTAGGAGGATTTAGTTTCTCATGAGGAAGTAATGAATAAAAATTATATTAAGAATATGCATAATAAGAAAGAGAGAGAGAGAGAGAGAAAAGGAATAATAGTATTTTATTTCATATTAGAAAGAAGCTACCAAAAAGACCAAAGGACATTACAAAGAGAGTTTCCAAAAAGATTACAAATATGATAAACAAGATTAGAAGAATGCTAAGAAATAAAATATTAAGCAAACATATTCTGAAAATAAACACTAAATAACTCTCTACAAGGCTTCCATCTACCCCAGAACACTTGGAGCTTGTGGCTATTTATAGAAATTTTTCGAGAAGTACACGCCCCCTCACACGCCCGGGACGGGCATGTACCTGGGGTGTGTCAGATGCAGCGTGACTTTGGCTAGGTGAAATTGAAGTCCGGAAGTGACTGGCATGGTAGTTGGGTTACACACCCTAATGACACGCCTGTGTACGAGGGCGTGTCATATTCGGCATGACGGTAGAGCGGGAAAAGTCGCACTGCAGAGATTTTTTTAGGACTAGGCGGGACACGCCCAAGAGACACGCTCGTGGTGGTGGTACACAGGCGTGATCGAAGGCGTTTATGCTGAATTTTCCTAGAATCTGACTTCAGACTGTAGATTCATTCCACTTGGGTTACACGCCCTAAGTACATGCCCTAGTAGGGCGTGACCTAAGGGTGTGTCAGAGGAGAAAACCAAAAAACCTGTAAAAAAAAATAAAATGAACTAAGTTAGAACAATAATTGAGAAAAGAAACTAAAAAGAACCTATAAATACAAAAGGCAAAAGATTTAGACAAGAATATAAATATTTTGCCCTAATAAACTAAGCTAAATTATGCTTCATCAGAGAGTTAGGTTGTTCATGGAGGCTTCTGATCCATGATCTTAATCACTGTTCAGGAAGGACCCTTCATCCCCATGAAGATTTATTCCCTAGATGCCAGTGGACAAACCCTAATGAAGTACGATAAGATGACCAAGGATGAGGTCATTCTAGCAACCATGGACAAGAGGGCACATGACATCATTGTGAGTGCCATATATGATTCTACGTTCAAGAATCTTGTCCACTACAGTACAGCCAAGGAAATGTGGTAACACCCTTATTGTCTACATGAAGGGCACGTAATAAGTTAGGGATGATAGGAAATCCCTACTTAATCAGGAATATGAGGCCTTCAGACAAAGAACCAAAGACAACATAACTGATTGCTATTAAAAGTTTATCAGATTGGTCAATGAGCTGAGGAATTATGGGAAGGTCTTCAACAATTATGAGCTAAATGATAAGTTCCTAAGATATCTAACCAGAGACTGGGACACAAAGATTTATGCAATCAAAGAAGTGGTCAAGCTTGCTGAAACTCCTCCTCATACTTTGTTTGGAAAGCTGCTTTCATATGAAATACAGCTATCTGCTAGGAAGGAGGAGGAGACCACCACCAACACTCATGCTAAGGAGAGGACAGTGACCTTCAAGGCTGAGAGCTCAAAGAAGAGCAAGAAGAGGATTACCTCACCCCCAAGGAGGCCAGCTAATTTAGAATGCACTAAGTCTAACTCATCTGACAGTAACATGTCAGATGGAGAGTTTGTTGCCTTATCAAGACAATTTCAGAAGATGATGAAGAGGAGGAAGTGGAAGAACAATCTTCCTCCTCCTCACATTATAAGAAGGATCACAACAAGTCCAAGAAGAAGTTCTCTAAAGGAGACATGTATGATTCTAAACCCAGCAAACATAATTCCTCTAAAATTGTTTGTTATTATTATAGCAAGCCAGAGAATGTCATTGCTGATTGCCTAGTCAAGAGAAAAGAGATAAGTGAGAAGAAGCACCTCTAAAATAAGGGCAAGAAGTGCACAACCTTCATTGACAAGAATGAGAAGAGCTGGAGTCAAACTGACTCAGCATCTTCACACTCTGAAGAAGAAGATGAAGCCTATATTGGGCTGTTTACTGCTGTTACTAAAGAAGCCGAGGACTATCCAGTTGCAAGGATAGGAATCATGGACCCTCTATTACACTCAGATAGTGATAATGAGGTGGATGAAGATGATATTTATTGTTATGGACTTATGGCCATGACAGATGGTTAAACTTGCCAGGATCAGACTGATCAACACAAGGTACAAACTCATTCTCTCTCCTCCTCCTCTGAATCTGACTATGAAATAAGTCCCAATTCTGATGCTCCTTCATCATGTGGTGAATATGGATCAAAATCTGAGGAAGATTTCAATCAATTGATTGACAAGTATTGTTAATCTTAGAAGCTCTAAAGAAGATCAAGTTGCTTAACAAAAGATAAGCCAAGGAGATTGTCTCCCTATAGCTAGCTGCTTCCTTGCAGTCTGACTCAGTATCCTTGCTTGATCAGATGAGGAGGGAAGTCAGCCAGCTGAAGACTATCTCAATCATCAAAATTGGGACTATGAGCTATAAGAACAAGATCATTATGCTTCTTGAATATAAGCTCCTCAAAGAGAGGAGGCTAGTGGCACAATACTCCAAACCTAAATCTATATTACCACTCATTGACACTTCACCACTCAAACTGATAAGAAGGGGCTGGCGTACTGTCACAACCCGCATTTTTCCCAACAATTTAATTATATCAGAGCAAGGGGAAAATATGCGTCGTGATGCCACACCGTGCAGGGGATAACTGCAGACGTTCAGGCAAGACTCCAAACTCTACCATTTTAAAAGAAAACATAAATGGTTATGAATAAAATCCAGTTTAAGTTATGATGGTAGCCGTATCCCTCGGCTTAGTGAATCATCTAGTTCACGAATAAAAATATAAATTATGCGCTTGCGGAAAATACTTATTTAAATTGACTCTAATATCCTACATGAGTATAAATGTCCCCGAGGAACAACCCATACAACGCAAATCCTAGATTTATAATAAGTATAGAAAAGTCTTTACGCTAACTAGAAAGTAGTGGCTTAGTTTTGAAAGAAATGACAAGTATGCTTTATAATAGTAGGGTTTCATAGGTTAAAAATATCTAACATGCAATCCTAGCAATAAATCATCCCAGAGAGCAAGTAATGTAAACCAATCATAAGGAAACCACAACAGCTAGCAAGTGTCAAAAGAAATCAACAATCATGTGGGCGTCAACAGCCTGACACGAACCCACAGTATGTATAAGTTTGAAACTAGGCAAAGAAAACTAAAACAACAAACTACCTCGCTACGGCGAGGGGGAAAACTACAGCCAAACTGCTGCTGCCAAGGCTCCAAATCCGGCTCCGCTACCTGCTAAAGCTCCGAACCTGAGGCATTCCAAAGACAGAACACCTCAGCAAGAGGGTACAAATGGTGGTAGAAAATAAACAAAATAAAACAAAGGTCAAAAGGGGTACCAACCCAAGACCAACAGTACTGAAGTGAGGTGTCGAACATGAAAAGAAAGAAAAACCTACGTGAGTCGTCACGTGCTCCAACAAATACAATAGATTTCCCAAGGCAAAAAGGGAACAACAAAATTAAAAACATAAAGAGAGATCTAACTAGCTTTACTAAGCACCTGTGGTCGACCCTACCTCAAAAACACGGGCGAGGTGGTCACTCAACTGGACACACCCCCCACGAATAATTTATTCGCTTAACTGCGAGGAAGTCTCATACTCTCCACCATACACCGCAGATGCCCCAAAACCCGGTAGACTTCCACAAGGTACCCTAAAGGAGTCAGACCATGCGGAGGTGGTTTTATCAACTAAATCCCGCAAATTTTAGAAACCCAAAGAAACCACAACACAAAATATATCTCGAGATTTGGCTCATTAGATTCTTATTTACACTTCTAGTTTCAAGACATGGTTGATAAACCCCTACGAATGATTACAATCCGAGACAAACTCTAATACGTTCAAAAACGATAGGTAAGACATTTAAAGCCATCATTAAAGCACTTCAAGAACAATCAAATATATCATGACAAGATCAAGTTCACCATGACAGAATCATACAACATCGAGTGATCATTTAAAAAGGTTAATCGTAGCAATGACTTGGAAGACAAAGTGCAGAAAATTTTAAAGAACATAAAAACTGAACCGTTACCATCAAATCAGAGAAGGAGAAATTAGGGAAAACCACCACTTGCCTTGGTTTTACCGGAAAAGTTCTCCGAATCACTCCACGTCGCAGATCGGGGCGAAAGAAGATAAGGGAAGTTGAAATCTGGACAAAAAGGGCTGAAATGGAGGTTAGAGCCGAAAAACCCTAACGAGAAAACTTAAGAAACGGGAGAAGTTTTACCACGATGGCCCAGCTCTCGTCGAGAGATTTCCAGATCTACGCCCGGTTGAAGATTTCGAGCACCGGCGCTCCGTCGGCGGCCACCGGAAGATCCACGAAAAAAAAAACTCTCTCTCGCTCACGCCGCTCTGGTTCGGGAGAAAGAAATCGGAGAAGAAGAAGTGTTTATTCTTTTCTAATAACCTAAGTATAAGAGTATATATATATAAGTACTTATAAAATATTTTGTCTAAATAAAAGAGAACGGTATAATACGAGCAGTTCGCGGAAAACAAAATTAAAGGTCTAGTATGGCTTCGAATTGAAAAGTGCCCAACATGAAAGTTGTAGATCTCGCCGATACGAACAAATTTTATGTTAGCCATTTTTCCATACGGCACCGTTTTGACCCTCCAAAATGCGCCCAAACGCAGACTGCAACGGACTACACGAGAACAAGCGTACGGGTACTCGAGAGGTAGAAACGACTACTCGGGTAGATATATACTCGAGTAGCAGAAAAGATTACTCGAGTAGAAGAGAGAATTACTCGAGAAATAGGATTGATATACTCGAGTAACAGAAAGATACTCGAGTAGAAGAAAGAATTACTCGAGTAACAGAATTGATATACTCGAGTAACAGAAAGATACTCGAGTAGAAGAAAGAATTACTCGAGTAACAGAATTGATATACTCGAGTAACAGAAAGATACTCGAGTAGAAGAAAGAATTACTCGAGTAGCAGAATTGATATACTCGAGTAACAGAAAGATACTCGAGTAGGAGAAAGAATTACTCGAGTAACAGAATTGATATACTCGAGTAACAGAAAGATACTCGAGTAGAAGAAAGAATTACTCGAGTAGCAGAATTGATATACTCGAGTAACAGAAAGATACTCGAGTAGAAGAAAGAATTACTCAAGTAACAGAATTGATATACTCGAGTAGATAAAAGAATTACTCGAGTAACTTTATGGATATACTCGAGTAGATTAAAGATTACTCGAGTAGGAGAAATAAGCTACTCGAGTACTAGAGAAAATCACTCGAGTATAAGGAAAACAAAGACGATTTCTTTGCAAACATATCCTTTGATCAAACTGTACGAATGAATAGTACTTTTCATAATAAAATGATTGTATTTATACATATTGAATCAGGAAACGCTAGTTCGAAACGGAGGCCCAAATGCTCGCCGAATTGAACGAAACTCACGCTGCGGGCGAACACAGACGCTACGAACACAACGACGAAGTCTAAACCAAAATCAGACAAGCTATTCTCGAGATATAAGTTTTCAAAGTTTACGACGAACATAAATTCCACAAAACTTTGGAAAAACGCCGAGGCCCAAATATCGCTCGGATCGCACCGAAACTGCACGAGCAAGCCAAAAATTACCTAACTTAAATTCCAAAATGCAAAATTTTCCCATTACAACAAGAATTCGGCCGACCTGACCGCCATGACGCGAAAATGCCTTTACGGCATTGCGCCGCCAACTAGACGTTAAAGGTAACGCCACGACGTCATGAATATGATGTTTCCCATTTAAATAAAATCGTCGAAAGAATCGGGGGCGTTACAGTCACTCCCCCTAAAAAGAAGTTTCGTCCCGAAACTTAACACAACTCCAAAACCAAATCAAAATGATAAAATCAAACGTCACTGAAAACATAACGATGTACCCGAAACTAGGGGAAGAGGTGCGGATGAGATTCTCTCATTGCTGACTCCAATTCCCACGTCGCGCTCTCGACGTCTTGATTTCTCCAAAGAATCTTAACCATGGGGATGGTCTTCCTTCGCAGGAAACGCTCTTGAGATTCCAAAACGCGGACAGGCTCTTCTATGTACGACAGATTGGGCTGAATATGGGGCACGGAGTCAAGAATTTGATGATCACTACGAACGCACTTCCGCAACTGGCTCACATAGAACACCTCGTGGACACCAGGGAAGGTAGCTGGTAAATCCAGTCGATAAGCTGACACTCCGATGCGCTCTAGAATCTGAAAAGGTCCCACATACCGGGGGTCTAACTTGTGGTTCCTTCCAAATCTTTTTACTCCTGGCATCGGAGAAACCTTCAGAAAAACCCAGTCCTCAACTGCAAACTCCAAATCGACCCTTCGTCGATTAGCATATTTCTCATAACGCTCTTGTACTACACGTAGCTTCTCTCGAATATGAGTCACCGCACAATACATCTCCTCAAGGTCTTCCGGACCTAGCACTGGTCTCTCACCAACCTCAGCCCAAAATAAGGGAGTCCTACAACGCCTTCCATACAAGATCTCAAACGGGGCCATCTACAAGCTCTCTTGATAACTATTATTGTAAGCAATCTCCATGAATCTGAGACGCTCATCCTAAGTACCACCATGATCCAAAATATAACATCTAATCATGTCCTCCACGATCTTATTTACTCTCTTAGTTTGCCCATTCGTCTGCGGATGATAGGCGGTGGAATACCTCAAGTCGGTACCCAACCCCTCTTGCAAGCTCTTCCAAAAGCGGGACGTAAATCTGGAGTCCCGATCTGATACAATGCTAACAGGCACTCCATGTAACCTGATGACCTCTTCAATCTATAGCTCAGCTATCTTCTTCATCGAATACCCAATCTTAAATGGAACAAAGTGGGCACACTTTGTCAATCTGTCGACTATCACCCAAACTGAGTCATGCCCATGGGGAGATTTTGGTTGACCGGTGATAAAATCTATTGAAATACTTTCCCATTTCCAACTTGGAATATCAAGAGGTGTCAATTTACCACTAGGCCTTCTATGATCAGCCTTGTCACGCTGACACGTATAACATTCTGATACAAACTTTGCGATATCGCTCTTCATCCCTACCCACCAAACAATTTGCTTTAGATCTTTATACATTTTGGTGGAACCAGGATGATAGGAAACACTGGAACCATGAGCTTCTTCACAAATTTTAGCTCGGATGCCAACCATGTCAGGAATACATAATCTACCTCGATATTTAGGAGTACCTAGCTCGTCCAAAGAAAAATCGGGTAACTCTCCTTTCTCAGTTCTATTCCAGAGGTGCAACAATTCCGGATCATCCTTTTGGTGCACCCTAGTAAGGGAAATCCAAGAGGGCGCTTTTGCTTCCAAACTAGCAGGCGTAGAAATACTCCCAATCTCGATGTTCATCAACAAGAATTCTTCTACTAAGGACTGTACCGATAGATTAAAAATTTTAGCGGTCTTCCTACTCAAAGCATCAGCTACAACATTAGCCTTTCCCGGATGATAAAGAATTTCTACTTCATAATACGCCACATACTCTAACCACCGACGCTGGCGTAGATTTAGTTCCTTCTGAGTGAAGACGTACTTCAAACTCTTATGGTCCGTATAGATCTTGCACAGTGCACCATACAATAAGTGTCGCCACAGCTTCAACGCATAAATTACGGCAGCAAACTCCAAATCGTGCGTAAGATAGTTTCTCTCGTGAATCTTTAGTTGCCTCGATCCATACGCGATCACCTTACCATCTTGCATTAAAACACAACCAAGTCCGATGTGTGACGTATCAATGTACACAACATACTCGACTCCTTCAGTAGGTAAGGTTAAAATTGGGGCAGTACACAGTCTCTTCTTCAACTCTTGGAAAGCCTCTTCACACTTATCACTCCAAATGAACGTAGTATTCTTCTGAGTAAGTCTAGTTAAAGGAGCAGACAACACCGAAAATCCTTCCACAAATCTTCTATAGTAGCCAGCGAGGCCTAAAAAGCTCCTAATCTCCTTAGGTGTAGAAGGTCTTTCCCATTCCATCACGGCAGAAATCTTGGTCGGGTCTACAGAAATACCGTCCTTGCCTACAACATGACCCAGAAAGGAAACCTGAGGTAGCCAGAACTCACATTTGCTCAACTTCGCATATAGCTTATGCTCCCTCAGGGTCGACAAAACCAAACGCAAATGCTGAGTATGATCCTCAACATTGCGGGAAAACACTAGGACGTCATCTATGAACACAATAACGAATCGGTCCAAGAAATCCTTAAACACCCTATTCATCAAATCCATGAAAGCAGAGGGTGCATTGGTTAAACCGAAAGACATCACCAAAAACTCATAATGTCCATGCCATGAACGGAATGCGGTTCGGGGAATATCTTCCTCGCGAATCCTCAACTGGTGATAGCCTGAGCGAAGATCGGTTTTTGAAAATACCGAGCTACCACGCAGCTGATCGAACAAATCATCGATCCTTGGCAGGGGATATCTATTCTTAACGGTCACCTTATTTAATTCCCTATAATCGATGCAAAGCCTCATCGATCTGTCCTTCTTCCTTATGAACAAAACCGGAGCACCCCACGGAGAAGAACTTGGTCTAATAAAACCACACCTCAGCAACTCATCGAGCTGAGTACGCAACTCATCCAACTCACGCGGAGCCATACGGTACGGTGCCTTGGCGATGGGACGAGTGCCTGGCTCGAGGTCAATCACGAACTCAATCTCCCTCTCAGGAGGAAGTCCTGGAAGACTATCAGGAAAGACATCTGGAAACTCTCGCACCACCGAGACATCCTCGAGACGTGGTGTAACAGAAGCTGTTTCAAGAGCAGAAATAGAAACTAAAAACGCCTCGCAACCAGACTTTATAGCACGTACCACAGAAATGACAGGGGAAACTCTGTCCTAAAATCCATAGACGCTCATAGGTTGGCCATTGTCCATCCTGAAGTCCAGCCTTTTTGCCTTGCACTGGATGACTGTATCATACTTGGACAGCCAGTCCATGCCCAAAATTACATCAAAATCAGTCAGGTCTAAAATTAACAGATCCGCAAGGGTTAGACAATTGCCAAGATGAATAGGGCATCTCAGAACTCCTTGATTGGATATCACCGAATCACCGGAGGGAAGCTTGACGTTGAAGGAGTCTCTCAATTGATCAACATCCAGGCGATGTTTATCAACAAACCTCCTGGCCATAAAGGAATGGGTGGCACCCGAATCGAACAGAATGCGCGCCCACCTATTCCGCACCTTAAACTCCCCTAAAAACGTAACATACATAATTAAACGAACGATAACCATGGCAACAACGATAAATAATAGGGATAAAATAGACTGGGGCTAACCTGAAATAACTTGCGTAGAGTTTTGAGCTTCCTCGCTAGTCATCACATTCAACTTTCCTTTTCCTTTATCTAGGGTTGGTGGTGGCGGCAGAGCTCGAAGCGGGGCAGGCTGCAGTGGGGTTTGAGCCTGGGGGCACGAAGATTTCTAGTGTCCCTTCTGCCCGCACTAGAAGCAGGTCCTTTCTTTCATCCAGCACCGACTCACATCATGACCCTTCCTTGTACAGAACGAGCACACGAGCTCTCCCTTGGGCGCACCTTGGATGGCGTGCACTTGCTGCTGCTTCAGGGTGGCTGTTCTCTTGAAACATCTTTCGTAAGGGTGGCCAGGACGACCACAGAAACTACACACTTCCTTACCTTTCTTCTTTGAAGAAGGGCCAGATGCCCTGGAGCTACCATCCTCAACACCCTTCCTTTTCTCTTTCCTCGCCGCAGCATCGCGGTTCTTGGCATTTTCAATCGCTTCAACTTTTAGTGCGGCTTCCACTGCCATAACATAACTGTCAGCTCCATAAGCGCATGCCCACTACTGTACATCACTTCTTAGCCCTCCCAGGAAACGTTTCACTCTTCCCTCCTCCGAAGCTACCAAATCGGGAGCAAATCTACTCAACTTGCTAAACTCAATCTCATATTCGCTCACCGTGAGCTGTCTCTGCTTCAAATGCAAGAAGTTATTCATGAGACGGTCCTGCTCGACCGAGGGTAGAAACTTCTTCAGCAACATTTTCTTGAAAGAGTCCCAGGTACAGCCTTTCTTCAGACTCTCCTTTTCACGAATCCACCAACTCTTTGCTAGGCCTTTTAACTAATAGGCTGCGATCATAACCTTCTGGGCTTCTAGAATCCCGGAATACGAAAACATCTCCTCGATTGAGATGATCCAATCATCCAAAATCATAAAGTTGACACTCCCGTCGTAGGTGGGAGGTCCCAATCGCTGAAAATGCGATATGAAATTCATTTCTGGTGGTATTGCCACCGGGGCCACCAGAGGAGCAGGGGTATCGGGCACAACTTGACCCAAGGCAGGCTCTTGTACTGAAGGCCGCCCACCGGAGCGGTAGACAATAATGATTGAATTTGCGTTTGCATCGCAACCACTTGCCTTGACAGAGCCTCGTTGCTCTGGCGCAAACTCTCAATCAACGCATCACTCTGCGCACCTGACGACTCACCCTCCAACTGGGGAGTCGATCTCGTCGCAATACGCTTTGGAGGCATTTCTAAAAAGGCAAACGATCAACCCAATTAAAATCCTAGATTACGATTAGGGCAAACAAAACTAGTTCAGACCATACTTGAAAGACACTTGCTAAAGCTGTCACTTGCTCTGGGACTACATGATGATGATATGTCCTACTCAGGATGATATCCTATCATCAAATTGACTCATGTGCCTATAATATGAATGCATAAATTCTTTACTCTTATTTAAAATCATGTGTGTACATATGTCATCAAGTAAATCTTTAGCTTGGCATGTTGTGCTTATGTTATGTCATGCTATGCATGTGGTGCTATGAATTCTATAAAAGGCCTTAATGCATGTTATGAGCGGCGTACACATGCAATGTTATGCATCCCATACTACATAATATTGCATGCAACGAAAAGAAAATGAGCTAATAGGCATTCATGTGGTGAGGTTATGCATCCCATACTACATAACCCTCACATGTTGCCACCTATGGTGGATCCATATACAAACACGTATTATGCATCCCATACTACATAATATGCCCCGTATACTTCTAATCATGCTTATGAGTGTAGTGTTCATGCTTCAGCCAAGACATATTGATGACACATCGGTGTGTGTATGTTATGACACTAAGCAACTAACACTAACAAGGGAAGGTTGCCCGACCAATTGTCAAGCAACCTCCCTCTGATACCAACTGTCACAACCCGCATTTTTCCCAACAATTTAATTATATCAGAGCAAGGGGAAAATACGCGTCGTGATGCCACGCCGTGCAGGGGATAACTGCAGACGTTCAGGCAAGACTCCAAACTCTACCATTTTAAAAGAAAACATAAATGGTTATGAATAAAATCCAGTTTAAGTTATGATGGTAGCCGTATCCCTCGGCTTAGTGAATCATCTAGTTCACGAATAAAAATATAAATTATACGCTTGCGGAAAATACTTATTTAAATTGACTCTAATATCCTACATGAGTATAAATGTCCCCGAGGAACAACCCATACAACGCAAATCCTAGATTTATAATAAGTATAGAAAAGTCTTTACGCTAACTAGAAAGTAGTGGCTTAGTTTTGAAAGAAATGACAAGTATGCTTTACTAATAGTAGGGTTTTATAGGTTAAAAATATCTAACATGCAATCCTAGCAATAAATCATCCCAGAGAGCAAGTAATGTAAACCAATCATAAGGAAACCACAACAGCTAGCAAGTGTCAAAAGAAATCAACAATCCTGTGGGTGCCAACAACCTGACACGAACCCACAGTATGTATAAGTCTGAAACTAGGCAAAGAAAACTAAAAAAACAAACTACCTCGCTACGGTGAGGGGGAAAACTACAGCCAAACTGCTGCTGCCAAGGCTCCAAAACCGGCTCCGCTACCTGCTAAAGCTCCGAACCTGAGGCATTCCAAAGACAGAACAGCTCAGCAAGAGGGTACAAATGGTGGTAGAAAATAAACAAAATAAAACAAAGGTCAAACGGGGTACCAACCCAAGATCAACAATACTGAAGTGAGGTGTCGAACAGGAAAAGAAAGAAAAACCTACGTGAGTCGTCACGTGCTCCAACAAATACAGCATATTTCCCAAGGCAAAAAGGGAACAACAAAAGTAAAAACATAAAGAGAGATCTAACTAGCTTTACTAAGCACCTGTGGTCGACCCTACCTCAAAAACACGGGCGAGGTAGTCACTCAACTGGACACACCCCCCACGAATAATTTATTCGCTTAACTGCGAGGGAGTCTCATACTCTCCACCATACACCGCAGATGCCCCAAAACCCGGTAGACTTCTACAAGGTACCCTAAAGGAGTCAGACCATGCGGAGGTGGTTTTATCCACTAACTCCCGCAAATTTTAGAAACCCAAAGAAACCACAACACAAAATATATCTCGAGATTTGGCTCGTCAGATTCTTCTTTACACTTCTAGTTTCAAGACATGGTTGATCAACCCCTACGAACGATTACAATCCGAGACAAACTCTAATACGTTCAAAAAAGATAGGTAAGACATTTAAAGCCATCATTAAAGCACTTCAAGAACAATCAAATATATCATGACAAGATCAAGTTCACCATGACAGAATCATACAACATCGAGTGATCATTTAAAAAGGTTAATCGTAGCAATGACTTGGAAGACAAAGTGCAGAAAATTTTAAAGAACATAAAAACTGAACCGTTACCATCAAATCGGAGAAGGAGAAATTAGGGAAAACCACCACTTGCCTTGGTTTTACCGGAAAAGTTCTCCGAATCACTCCACGTCGCAGATCGGGGCGAAAGAAGATAAGGGAAGTTGAAATCTGGACAAAAAGGGCTGAAATGGAGGTTAGAGCCGAAAAACCCTAATGAGAAAACTCAAGAAACGGGAGAAGTTTTACCACGATGGCGCAGCTCTCGTCGAGAGCTTTCCAGATCTATGCTCGGTTGAAGATTTCGAGCACCGGAGCTCCGTCGGCGGCCACCGGAAGATCCACGAAAAAAAAAACTCTCTCTCGCTCACGCCGCTCTGGTTCGGGAGAAAGAAATCGGAGAAGAAGAAGTGTTTATTCTTTTCTAATAACCTAAGTATAAGAGTATATATATATAAGTACTTATAAAATATTTTGTCTAAATAAAAGAGAACGGTATAATACGAGCAGTTTGCAGAAAACAAAATTAAAGGTCTAGTATGGCTTCGAATCGAAAAGTGCCCAACATAAATGTTGTAGATCTCGCCGATACGAACAAATTTTATGTTAGCCATTTTTCCATACGACACCGTTTTGACCCTCCAAAATGCGCACGAACGCAGACTGCAACGGACTACACGAGAACAAGCATACGGGTACTCGAGAGGTAGAAACGACTACTCGGGTAGATATATACTCGAGTAGCAGAAAAGATTACTCGAGTAGAAGAGAGAATTACTCGAGAAATAGGATTGATATACTCGAGTAACAGAAAGATACTCGAGTAGAAGAAAGAATTACTCGAGTAACAGAATTGATATACTCGAGTAACAAAAAGATACTCGAGTAGAAGAAAGAATTACTCGAGTAACAGAATTGATATACTCGAGTAACAGAAAGATACTCGAGTAGAAGAAAGAATTACTCGAGTAGCAGAATTGATATACTCGAGTAACAGAAAGATACTCAAGTAGAAGAAAGAGTTACTCGAGTAACAGAATTGATATACTCGAGTAACAGAAAGATACTCGAGTAAAAGAAAGAATTACTCGAGTAGCAGAATTGATATACTCGAGTAACAGAAAGATACTCGAGTAGAAGAAAGAATTACTCGAGTAACAGAATTGATATAATCGAGTAGATAAAAGAATTACACGAGTAACATTATGGATATACTCGAGTAGATTAAAGATTACTCAAGTAGGAGAAATAAGCTACTCGAGTACTAGAGAAAATCACTCGAGTATAAGGAAAACAGAGACAATTTCTTTGCAAACATACCCTTTGATCAAACTGTATGAATGAATAGTACTTTTCATAATAAAATGATCATATTTATACATATTGAATCAGGAAATGCGAGTTCGAAACAGAGGCCCAAATGCGCGCCGAATTGAACGAAACTCACGCTGCGGGCAAACACAGATGCTATGAACGCAACGACGAAGTCAAAACCAAAATCATACGAGCCATTCTCGAGATATAAGTTTTCAAAGTTTACGACGAACATAAATTCCACAAAACTTTGGAAAAACGCCGAGGCCCAAATATCGCTCGGATCGCACCGAAACTGGACAAGCAAGCCAAAAATTACTTAACTTAAATTCCAAATGCAAAATTTTCCCATTACAACAAGAATTTGGCTGACTTGACCGCCATGACGTGAAAATTCCTTTACGGCATTGCTCCGCCAACTAGACATTAAAGGTAACGCCACGACGTCATGAATATGATGTTTCCCATTTAAATAAAATCATCGAAAGAATCGGGGGCGTTACAGGTACATTGAGTGGAATACCAGAAGAAGGAGCAAGAGTAATGGCAAGGCTCTAACTAAGCCTAATATCTCTCTTGAGAAGGTTTTGTTGCCATCCAACAAGTTTGACCAGGAAAGTATATATGGTCATTAGTTGAATGGAAAATCCTGTAGTGTGAACAAAAATGCTCACAGCTATAGTGGAAGGAAGGGTTGGGGCTTGAGTGCCTTTAAACTCCCCATGAGGAAATCAAGATGGCCCATCATGGACCATTTGTGTTTGGTGCCCCAGCACCCACACTCAAGGAGAAGGTAGTGGCTCCTCCTACAACTACTCAGACCAAAAGTAAGTCAGTAAGTAAGCCTGACTTGGACATCTCTGAAGCCATCAATAGCTTATCCAATGCAAAGAAGACTGCTGTTGGAGGTACACAGAGTAAGCCAAGTACATCTACTGGCAGACTAACTTTCAGTCAGATTGTTGCTGACAAAAATAAGAAAAAGGCTCCTGCTCTCCCTTCTGAACAGTTAGTTGTAAACATGTTGCAATGTACAAGGGTTATTCAGAAGAGGAGATACAACATCCATGAATGTTGGTGCTGTAGGAAAGTGGGACACTTTGCCATAGATTGTTGGTACAACCTTAGTGTGACAAGGGTAAGGGCAAGTCTTCATGTCAGAAGTGCTATAGGTAGACAAGTTCATTTTCAGACTAACAAGAACCAATGACCTAGACTCTTTTGGGGTCCTAAGGTAAACTAAATTGTGGTTGCAGGTTAGTCCAAGTACTCATGCACCAATATGGTACTTGGAAAGTGGGTGTTCCAAGCATATGACTGGAATAAGGAGCCATCGTAAAATGAGCATCAAAACAACCAGTAGTAGAAGAAGAAGAGAGGGAAGAGATCATCCCTTGTCCACTTCATCCTGCAGCAGTGACGTATTATCTTCGCCTTTGCCCCAAAACAAATGCAAAAAAGAGCAAAAGTCAGCATGAAGACAATACAATAAATGGGGAATGAGGGTTGCCTTACCCTTTGTCGGTGGCCAAATGAGCTATCTACCGGTCTTCACGATGTTCCATCTTTGGCGTCGTCCTCTACGCCAAGCTCCCCAGAGAGATAGCTGGGTGGGGTATGCTGTGTGTGTGTGTGGGGGGGGGGGGGGGGGTCGAGCCAAGATCCCAAGTATAGAGTGTGTGTGCAGGGGGGGGGGGTTGTTTTGGTATTATAAATCAGGCAATGGGTACATGGTGATTGGTCTGAGAAGTTGACCTCTCAGGTCTCCCCCATATAATCTATTAATAGAATTGTACTATTTCCTGGTGTCTGGGGTCATGTGCTGCTCACCGAAGGTGACCCTATTCTGTCAGTGGTCGTAAATCATCTAAAATGATCCTGTCTGCGGTCGAGTCACCACTAACCATGCATGCTGCTTGCCTAAAATTTAAGGTAGGGCGAGGGGGGGGGGGGGGTCTAAGGAAAAAAATTGGTACATATGCGTACCATATATGTTATATTATAGCAAAAGATAGGGCACAATGGCGACAATAAAATCATATAGACGACCCCACTATAGTGGAATAAAGGCTTGAGTGTTGTTGTTATACATATCTATTATCTCATATATTTATAAATACTATTTTCAATGTCGCGGGTCCCGCCTTTTCCCTCTCATTATTTCATGCTTCCCTCCTTCTCCATTCGAAATGAAGAAAAATGGCTGGAGAAGAGCTGACCTAACCAGCAGCGAGCGAGCTCCTTACATCATAGCCGCCAGAAATAGCAGACACTGAGCATCCAAACCGTCGACTTTACACATCGGTGTCATGCCGAACGTGTATATCACGACATTGCACACAAGAAGCGAGCTCTGTAAATCCGACTCGCCGAAAAAACTTCCAAAAATCCATCTTAAGTGCAGACCTTGAAAGTTATTTTAGTATACCTTCCGTATTTTTGTTCCTGTTTATTTTCAAATAGCTGAAAACTCACAAGATTAGTGTTGGATTTTGAAACTTATGTGATGGTGATGACAGGTGCCTAGGGAGGAATGAACTTCCCGCCCGCCAGAATGTTAGATAATAATTTGTCTTCTGGGAATTCGAATGAGGAGGAGAAGACTACCACTTCAACGAATGAAAAGTTGTACAACGCAAGATAATGTCATATGATAACTGTATAATACAAAATACGATCATATTTATAAATAATACAATCTCTATTCTAAAGTATCCGTCTGTATCTTCTACAACGTGCTTACAGGTGAACAAGGCGAAAGTATTATTTCCAACAGTTCATTCTGATGAGTGGGCTTACAAAATGTACTCGGAATATGCACGTAGATGCAATTTTAGTGTGCGGAAACAACATGTGTTTTACTGGAATCATACTCAGATCATCAAGGGTTGAGAGTTTTTATGTTCGAAGCGGGGTTTAAAGTTGAGAAGTTGGAGAGTAAATTACACTATCGTGATACTCAGACAGGTTACTTGTTTTGCTTACACTTCACTGCCGACAAAGAGGGTACGAACTGGAAGATAATAAAATTCATTGAAGAGTACAATCATCCTTTAACATTACCAAAAGATGCACATTTGTTGAGATCGCAACGCCATGTATTTGACGGTCAAATAGGTTTTATTAAGAATATGACAGGAGTTGGGATACGAACGATTGACACGTTCTACCTCATGGAATAAGAAGTTTGAGGTGCTCATAATGTAGAGTTCAGAAAAGCGGATGCTTATAACTTTGTGCATCGAGAAAGAAGAACACTCATCGAAATTGAAGATGCAATTTGATTATTGGAAATATTTAAGGAGAGGCAATTGGTTGACAATAAGTTCTCTATTGATATACAAACATATGAAATGAACCACCTGAAGAATTTCTTTTAGATTGACGGCCAAGGAAAATTGGATTAAGAATATTTTTTTGATGTCCTCATTTTTGATACTACTTACAGGTTGAACAGATATAATTTGGCATGCACTCCTTTTATAGCAGTGAATCGTCACTAGCAGAATGTTTTTGTTGGTTGCGCATTTGCAGCACATGAGACGATAACATCTTTTTGTTGGGTATTTGTTATATTTTTAAAATTTGTTGGAGGTAAGCAACCAACTACCATTTTTACGGATAAAGATCATGCAATGGCAGTTGCTATTGATAGGGTTTTTAGTACTACTCAACATCGCTTGTGTCAATAACTTATTTCAAAAAAAAGAACCTTCTAAGGTACCAACTTTCAACCAAGATAAGCACACTAGATTTCTATTTTTATACTTGCATGAGTAAATGTGACACGTAAATGGAGTTTGGGGTAATTTGGAAGGAAATGTTAAAAAAGGAGATTTACAAGAAAATTAATGGTTAAATGATCATTACAACCTTAGAATGAGGTGGTCTACTGTCTTTAATTAGAAAATATTGGATCTTGGCATTTTATCTACACAACGTAGCGAATCGTCTAATAATTGCTTTAAGCCCACACATTTATTAGTTGAATGTTTCCTTGGAATGGAGAAATTGATTTATGGTTGGCGAAGGAGTGAACATGATGTGGACTTCAAATGTAAAAAAGTACAATCACTCTAAAATTCAAAAATTGCCTTATATTTAAGCAAATGCCAAAGATTTATACTCGAAAAATCTATTTAATATTCGAACAAGCTTTTATGGAGGGTGTTGTGGGTTTGGTAGTAGCAGAGAAAAGTCGATATGACCTTGATACAGTCGTATACCAGACATGTCTTAGTGATGTAGGTGGCATTGATAAGCATTGGGTTGTGACAATAGATACTAAGAGCAATATTATAGAATGCTCTTGTAGGGGTTTTGAAACAAAGGGCTTAATGTGTAAACATGCATTACACATATATAATATTCATAATGTTAGGGTTATCCAAGCAAATTACATTCTAACAAGATTTATAATACAAGCTAAGAAGCGAGTCATTATTATAATGTCGGCAACCTCAAATCAGTATGACTCGAATATAATTTTCAGAAATCAAATTATATGCTACACATATGATTTATGTTAAAGAATAGAAATTTGTCAACTAGGATACGATTACCATGTGAATATAATGAATGATGATGGTCAAATATTAGATGAGGTGGCTGACAGTGATGATAAAAAGAAAATGGGTTTGTTGACTATGTACAGATGGGGAAAGGCATTCTGAAAGATCCACCATCAATACGACCAAAAGGAGAACCAAACACACGTATGCAAAATTATTGGGAGTCCACCTCCAAAAAACAAAGTATGTAATGTAACATATTTTTATTTGCACTGCAAATCTGTAGAATTAACATTTCTCTCTTTAATTAATCAAGCAGGAAGGTCTTGAGCAGCTAAGGGAAGGTATTTGGCTACTATAGATGTCACGAAGCCGCCGAAGGAGCATAATTTCATGGACATTAATTGCGACCTTTTCACTCATATCATATAATCGAGTCATACTGAAAAACCTCCAAATCCATAATGTCATAGGCTTGGCCTTTTCACTCATATCATATATGAGTAATGCCAATACAAACCTTTTTAACTTCTCCAATACTCTTATGTGTGACCCCATAGGCCTGTATTGCATTGGCAGTGAGATAATCTGTTTGACCACTTCTAGAACACAATGGTAACACTAAAAGTTACAGTTGAATATGTAAAGAACCCTATATTAGTAATAAGAAAATTAAATAATAATTCAATCTATTAGTTGCAATAGCGTCAACTAGCACTCTAAGCATACAACAGCTATGCGCCTAATGTGAAAAATATTTCTCAGTATCAAAATCATTATATCAAAATTATTATGAACACTACATTAATAATTATAAAATCATTATATCATCATTAATTAATTATAATAGGCATTTCATTAACCATTGCAAATTCAGTGAATTTTGTCAACGCCAAAATAAGTCATCCTAGAAACTCAACAAAAGTTTACCAAGAAATGCTTTATAACAGACATTCATAGCTTGTTGTTGCATAATCAAGCAATCAACCTTATTTGTCAGCAATAATTGAGTGAAATGTAATAATTAGTAACTGAATGGGAGAGTGGTCAATTTAGAAATCCGGTCATATTTGTCATAAAATGATCGTATTCAATAATATTAGGTTGTATTCAATAATATTTAGGCAGTATTTTTGAAATGTGGTCGTATATTAATTTTTAGAAAAAACCAATTGTTGGGTCCATTGATCGCAATGTACTAGATTTGAAGAAGGCATACAAGTCAATGTATACACATGAATGTATTTGATGCATGCCCTTAGTTCTATGAATGCAGGTAGTTCTCTGTTAAACTGATTTGATAGGTAGTCTGAGTCATAAAGACAGATGGGCTCATGACAGGATGCTGGCAAAGCAGAAATCTGGCTAAGTCCAGAAGCGTTGAGTGAAGGCAATTCACTCAATGCCAAGAGGCTAAAAGTGTCAACTCATGTTCAGGCATTCAAAGCCTCTGTATTGCCAAAATAGAAATCTTGCTAAATTCAGAAGCATTGAGTGAAGACAATTCATTCAATGTCAAGAAGCAAAAGCGTCAACAGTACATCCAACAGTCAAAGCTGTAGTGTTTCTATCAAGAATTCTATCTAAGGACAAAAGCATTAAGTGAGGGAAGTTCACTCAATGCCTACTCAACAAGGATTCTATCTAAGGACAGAAGCATTGAGTGATGGCAGTTCACTTAACGCCTCATCAAGAAGCAAAGAAAAGAAAGAAAGCATTGAGTAAAGAAGATGCACTCAATGCCTATATTCAGAGAAATACATCTAAGTCCAGATGCATCGAGTAATGAAGGCTCACTCGATGCCTAAGAAGTTAGACTATAAAAGTCAATATGCGTTGAGTGAGGAAGGCTCACTCAATGCTCTCAATGCCTCAAGTCGCTGAATTCTGTTATGTACTTTTGCGTTGAGTGACAAGGCTTTACTCAATGCCTGTTCATTCTATCTGAAATTTACTAAGTCCAAAAGCGCTGACTCATGCTGATGTCAGTAGAAATTCAAATTTCACGGGATCTGCTTGCTAGAAGACAAAAGGCGTCGTATGCCTTTTGTATAGCTATAAATTAAAATGGAATGGAATAGTTGCCATTTTGAGCATGCCCTTGTCGCACAAAGAACCGTTGAGCGGTGGGATATAAAATGATGGTTCCGTGAAATTAGAAAAACCCCGAATGGGAGAAAATCAGTCGTCTTATTCCTCTTGACTGGGTTGAAGCATTCAAAGAGCTTAATAAAAAGTTGTCTGTGAATCACTGTTAGAGTTTGCTGTTGAAGGAACGTTTCTCTGAAGATCAAATCATCTCTCAACAGCAAGGTTAGGAAGATCTCTTTCTGAGAAAGAAGAAACAATCTCTGCAGTTACTTCTCAGCACAAGAAAAACCAACATTGAAGATCTTTTCTTAGTACTGTGAAGAAGATAGGACTGAGACTTAGCAGTTTAGGAAGTGGATGACTAAGAGATAATTTCTCTGGAATCATTCATTACCAACAAATTTATTCTCACTATAGGATCTTAACTGATCTGAGTTGTAAGCCTAATCTATAAAGGCCAAGTGGTATGATCCTTCTATAGATATGAGTGTAGGATCCTTTTATGGATTTGAGGTAGGGCATATGTGCTTGAGCTGTAAGATAGGTCATTCTCTGAGGTAGGATCCTTCTCTGGATCTGAGTGTAGTGCTAACCTCCTAGCCTGAGTGTAGGACTTTGGATAAAGTCTGAAGTAGGTGATCTGAGGATCATTGAGTTATAGGAGCATCATTTGCTCTGAGTGGTATGGCCTTGGGCCTGAGGTAGGACTTTGAGGAGTTTCAGAGATCCTGAGGGATCTGAGTTGTAAGCTCTTGGAGCTTAGTTTGGAGAAGTTGGCATTGTCTAACATACTATTAGAAAAGTGGGAGGGACAGTGGATGTACCCATACCTTGAGGAACCACTTTAAACACTTGTGTGCTATTGTGTATTCTTGAAAGCCAACTTAAAACTAAGTCACAACACACCGTAACTTAAAAGATTGTAATAAAAGACACAAAAACCTATTCACCCCCTCTAGGTGTTTAGCTACTCTTGAAAACAAAGACTTTCAAGTAGTATCACAGGGAGGTTGTTCAAAAAAGACTTAACAGTCTGAATAGATCTTTAAGGGTAGCTAAGGATTATCCTTATCGGTTCAGGAGAGAACCAAAAGGAGTTGAGCTCCATGAAGCTTCCAATCTGCAGAAAGTAGACTTTTGGCATTTGGAAAGGGAGAGTGGTGTTTGCAAATCATTACGAAAAGAAATCCGAACTATCAATCCAATGGAGGCAAGTGTACCTACCGAATTATAGCAAGGGGACACAAGTGTCATATTTAGATCCGGGAACCGTTGAGTACTTATACTCACACGAATTGCTATTATCTTATTGAAGGATTTAGGGCTTGATTACTAAATTGGAAAAAGGGAATTACTTGCAACTATTAAGAGCAACTACTACTAATGATTAAAAAGGGGGGTTGAATGATGGTTAAGGGTAGTAGTCTATCATGAATCACCTTGTCTTAAGTTAATCAAAGATACAAAAATCAAACTAAAACTTAATAAGGTAAAGGTCCTTGACTGTGGGGGTTCCCAAAGCTTGAATACACTTATCTCAAAGACATGTGTTGGAACCCCTAGGTGATTTGGGCTAGGTTCACTTCTTAGGGTTTGACCCATGTTGTATAGTTGGGTCAAGTATTTTATCTTCCTAGTCTAAGGTCAGTCCTACAACTTGCAACATCAAGGACCTTCCTGAAGACAGTATCAGATAACAACCCTAGAAGTTATGTGTTGAAGTTATTTCTTAGCTCGACGTTCTTAGAGCTCAGGTTGACGTACTCTAAGTGAAAGACACGAGTTCTGTGGTCTGCGAACTTGGCAAAGAAGTTGTCTGTTCTAAGGTCGATGATCTTCCAGTGCAGTGCAGCTCTAAGCTTAACGATCTTCCAGCTCAGACTCAGCCAAAGTTTTGAAAAGTTTATTCGCAGAGCCAAGGTCGAAGAATGTGTTTTTTGAGGTCGACGATCTCTGATCTCTGGTCGACGAAAACTGTAAGATGTTTTTGACTTATTCTTTCCTTATCTGTTCCGATTTATTTCTATTATAATTCATGATTTTACTGAGTAATTAATGCTCATTTTATAGCCGTTATTTGATAGCATTTATTATGGTTTTCATCAGTAAATGAAATTGACAAATATCCCGGGACAGGTTGGGAATATAATATTTTTTTTAACATTCTTGACGTTTTTTATTCCCAGATTTTATGCTTAGCTTTAATGGCAGGAATTTGAATTGGAAGTGTGGAATAGTTTTTGTTATAGTATACTCTCGGCAGGAACACAAAAAATCAATCACACAAAGAGAACAGAGACACGAGAAAAACATTTTGTGTGCTTACAGCTCTCAAGAAGAACAACACAGTGACAGGAAAAGTTTTTAGAGAAAAAGCTTTCAGACTTTCTAATACTCCTTCTGTGCGGGATCTCATTGCTCTCTTAATAATAAGAAGAAAAGAACACCAGTCACATATCAAGAGTCTTTTTCTTTCTTCTATCTCTAATTCAGGATCTTCAGTGACAAACCATTTCAATCAGTCAAGAGAATCCTGGATTTGATCTTGCAGCAGAAGACCTACCATCCCTAACAAAGTTTCCCTGCCTGAACATATACTAATATCAATGGGAACTTTGATACAATCAGTAGAATCCACAAGGCTTCTCTTAATTTTCTTTGAGAATAGAGAAGTCATCATCAACCTCTCTCTCCCCTCTATATACAGGGTTATATTTCCCATCAAAAGTGATTCCTGGTTGCAAGTCACCTAACCAAAAGACTTGAGGTTTGGTTTTTGAGCACCTGATCAAAAGCTCATTGGTGTCAGGCACCTGATCAAAAATCTGAGTGGATTCCTACCTAGGGTGGTAGAAGAGTGGATGTACCCAGTTGGGGAACCATTATAAAGTTCTTGTGTTGTCTGTGTGGCTGTATTTTCTTTATGCTTATACTGTGATATTTATGTTGTGTAGCTTAGATTTATTTCTTCTGTTAGTTTGCTACACTTGTACACTTGTACATATATATCCTACTTGCCTATTTTACAAAAGATATTTTAATTCCGCAAAAGTTTCAAAAGATTGGATTGAACTCTATTCACCCCCCTCTAGAGTTAATCAGATTCTAGTCCCCATTTCTTCCAACGTGCCCAACTGAGGTTAGGAAAATCAGACCGGACTCTCGTCCGTATATGAACAACTAAAACTCACTTTAAGTAATGAACCCTGCTATTGGATTTCACTCCAATCCGGGAGATTTACGTCATTCTCTCTCGAGGGGTGTGTGCAAATCTCTTTACTCTTGAGTGTTCACTTCAAACTATGAGCCTCTCGACTAGCTAAGAGTGAAAACCAGAGATGGAGATTATATATCGATGATAATATTCCAAACGTGATATTTCAAGAGTAAATCGAAGGCCTAAACCTTAAAAAAGAGAAAGTAAACTAAAACATCATAACTTAATCAACTCAACCTCGGATCATCAAGATCGAGTACAAGAAGGATTTAGTTACTCATGAGGAAGTAGTGAATAAAAATTATATTAAGAATATGCATAATAAGAAAGAGAGAGAGAGAGAGAGAGAAAAGGAATAGCAAAATATTTTATTTCTTATTGGAAAGAAGCTACCGAAAGGACCAAAGGACATTACAAAGAGAGTTTCCAAAAAGATAACAATTACGATAAACAAGATTATAAGAATGCTAAGAAATGAAAACATTAAGCAAAAATATTCTGAAAATAAACTCTCAACAGCTCTCTACAAGGCTTCCATCTACCCCAGAACACTTGAAGTTTGTGGCTATTTATAAAATTTTTTTGGGAAGTACACGCCCCCTTACACACCCGAGTCGGATGTGTACCTAGGGCGTGTCAGATGCAGCGTGACTTTGGGTGGTTGAAATTGAAGTCCGGAAGTGACTGGCGTGGCAGTTGGTTTACACGCCCTAATGAAACGCCAGTGTACGAGGGGCATGTCAGATTTGGCGTGACGGTGGAAAGGGGAAAAGTCGCGCTGCGGAGATTTTTTCAGGACTTGGTGGGATACTCCTGTGGTGGTGGTACACGGGCATCACCGAAGGCGTGTATGTTGAATTTTCCTGGAATCTTACTTTGGAGCATAGCTTCATTCCACTTGGGTTACACGCCCAAAGTACATGCCCTGGTAGAGTGCGTGTCAGAGGACAAAACAAAAAAACCTGAAAAAATAATAAAATGAACTAAGTTAGAGCAATAATTGAGAAATGGAACTAAAAAGAACCTAAAAATACAAAAAGGCAAAAGATTTAGACGAGACTATAAATTATTTTGCCCTAATAAACTAAGCTAAATTATGCTTCATCAAATTCTCCCATACTTATTATCTTGCTTGTACTCAAGCATAGACTACGAGTTAGCTAAAATAAATAGGATTAATTGAAAAGTTTAAAAATGCTATAAACAAGTAAGACGTGAATTTAGATGTAGAGGAATTTTGAAATAGAATTGAAAATTCTAACTTTAACTTAGCACAAAATTTTATAATTCACTAAATATAAAAACAAATCATCCCAAATTTTTATAGAATTAAAGCTTTATAAAGTAACGAGTAAAAAGCTCATTGAGTCACTACTATAGTCTAAAAGACAAATTAAAACCATAGTCAATCAAGACAAAGATCAATATTTCTAAAGAAACACTTACTCAATCTAGTTTCTCGTTACTATACTAAAAAGTAAACGTAGGAAACATGAATCACTAGGGCTTTAATTAGACGTACAGTTAGTCTTATGTTTTTAATGGTGAAATATTTAAAAGGTCAACACGAGAGGTATTTGCACACCTAAAAAAGGGTGAGCTTTGCAAAAATAATGCTAGCCAAAATAAATCTTTTTCACAATTTTTTCTTTTCTTTTCTTTTACTTATATTTTTCATTAAATATTTTTTTAAATTTTTCATACTTAAACCTTTCTAATTTTGTAGCAAAAGATAATACAAGGATTTTCCACAATTTTTTTTAAAAGGATGCACATTAGCAATTAAAGCTCAAAAATAAATTTAAAGTGTACATATAGGCAAGCTATTTGGCTGTTATAAAAATAAAAAGTGGGGCTACAAAAAGGAAAGGAAAAGGCAAAAAATGGCTTGCAACGATTATTATTAGGCGGGGTCCAAAGGCTCAAACTTTTCCAAAAAAAATACCTAGATCATTTTCATGCTTCCTAAATCTACTCAAAGTAAAGTTTTGAAATTTCAAAAAAAAGATAAGCATAAAAATAGAAAATAGTGAATTTGCTTTCATGAAAATAATGATAATAAGCATCTAGACCGGTTTGCATCTAATACACTTAATACTAATTAACGATTAAAAAGATTTTAATAAGGAAAAATAAAGGATAATAGGTTTTATAAAAGTAAAAGAGAAAAAAATAAGGCTAGGGAAAAGTGAAAAAGATTCAAACAAAAATTTTCAAAAACAACATACTAACCTAAATAGGAGCACTACATGAGTAAACATACTACTTTCTAAACATATTTAAACAATAAATTAATCTAATTTATTTTAACTAAGCAAGTATACGTGGGCCTAAAAACAAAAAAAGCTAAGTGGCGGGGTACTAATTGATTTGGCAAAAATTAACTCAATTTAATTTGGGATTTTTCACATGATTATAAATACACTCCCCCATACTTAAAGTTAAACATTGTCCTCATTGGAGAAAGGAGGGGAAGAAGAGAGAGAGAAGCTAATAAAGAAAGCTGAAATTAAAACAGGTACTTCCCCGGATTTGCGAGTTGCGAATGGCTGGGTGATGCCGCTCCCCCATGCTTATGCTTTGGAGCTTCTTGAGATATCATCCTGAACTTCTGGTGGAATCAACAACGTTGGAGCCGGCGATCGCAGAACCTCATCATGTCGGAGTCGCCCGGGGAAAAAACTTAAAAAATAAAGAAAAAGAAAAAACCTTGGGTTGCCTCCCAAGAGCGCCCTTTGTTTAAGGTCGTTTGAGCTCGACCCAAAAGAAAATTGTACAATAATAAGAAGTCTTATTATTACAGTCCAAAATAGTTCAAGAGTTTTATAACTCTAATTTTTCCGTCACAGTGGGAATTAAATCGTTTGACAAATAGAGTTTTAATCAGTGACCGTTTACTTTGAATTCACCCTTGTCCGAGTGTGAAACCAGAATCATGCCATATGGAAAAACCACTTGACCACAAATGGTCCACACCAGCGTGACTTAAGTTTTCCTGTGAATAAACACAATCGTTAATTAAAAAGAAGGACTTGATCGCCCGGTTGAAACATTTTCGGATGTCGAATATTTTTATCATGATATAATTTCGTCCTGTCTTTATAAATTTTATTGCTCTCGTAAGCATTAGAGCGCCACTAGTCGAGTTCATTTAATTGATTTTTCTTATGTTCTCCTACAGAGAGCGGATTGAAATTTTGAAATTTTATCGCCCAATACGCACGGTGCTCTACTTTTACCGGGAGGTGACACGATTTTCCATAGACCAAGCGGAATGAAGTACAACTGATAGCGGTCTTGTACGCCATCCGATAGGCCCAAAGAGCATCATCTAACTTTAATGACCAATCCTTATGGGAAATTGAAACTGTTTTTTCAAAATCTCTTTTTAGTTCTCGATTGACTACCTCGATCTAATCGTTAGTTTGGGGGTGGTAAGCGGTGAATAATTTGTGCATAACACCATACTTAGATAGAACCTTAGAGATTGAGCGTTACAAAAGTTGGTTCCCCTATCATTTACGATTTCCCAAGGAAAACCAAAACGAGAAAATAGTTATTTAGAAAAGAAGACACAACATGAGAGTCATTAGTAGCAAAAGCTTTGGCCTCCGACCACCTAGAAACATAATCTACGGTGACGAGAATGAACTTGTTACCCAAACTTGACGGAAACAGACCTACAAAATCGATACCCCAAAGATCAAAGATCTCATATTCGAGAAAATAGTTTTGTTCCATTTCATTTTTATTAGAAATGTTTCCAGACCGCTGACAACTATCACACCGACTCACAAAGGTTTGCGCATCTTTGAAAAGGTTTGGCCAATAGAAGCCCGCACTAAGTACCTTATGAGCAGTCCGATTCGCCTGAAAGTGACCTCCAGTCGGACCTTCATGAACATGTTTTAAAATTTATTGACCTTCTTCCCGGGAAACACACCTTCTTACCACTTGGTCTGCGCAGACTCAGAAGAGAAATGGGTCCTCCCAAAAATAATATTCAAATTAGAAAAGAATTTCTTCTTTTGCTGAAATAAGAATTCTTTAGGGAGGACATAAGCCATGATATAATTGGCCAAGTCAGTAAAACACGGGGTAGAAGATGAGAGACTAAAGAGTTTTTCATCCGGAAAAGAGTCATTAAGAAAATCTTCGTCTAATGTTTCGCCTCCAGTGTTCTCTAGTCTATAAAGATGGTCTGCCGCTAAGTTTTCGGCTCCTTTCTTATCCCGGATTTTCAAGTCGAATTCTTGAAGGAGAAGAATCAAGCGAATAAGGTACGGCTTGGCATCTGGTTTAGAAAGAAGATACTTTTAAGCAGAATGATCGGTAAAGACGATGATTTTAGAAAGAGTAATATATGGTCAGAATTTATCAAAAGCAAAAATTACGGCTAAGAGTTCCTTCTCTGTCGTGGTGTAATTTTCTTGAGCAGAAGTTAGACTTTTACTTGCATAGTAGATTAGATGAAAGTTCTTAGCTATTCGTTGTCCTAGAACCGTACCGACCGCATAACTACTCGCATCACACATTATTTCGAACTGTAAATCCCAGATCAGAGCGATCATAATCAGATCATTTATAAGTTTAGATTTAATTAATTCAAACGCAGCTAGACAAGAATTGTCAAAAATAAAGGGAGTTTCTTTATTGAGAAGTTGGGTGAGAGGCTTAGTAATTTTGAAAATTCTTTAAAGAATCGTCGGTAAAAACCTGCGTGCCCTAGAAAACTTCCAATCGCTTTGATATTCGTAGGCAGTGGTAGCTTTTCAATTACTTTAATTTTTGCCTTGTCCACTTTAATTCCTTTAGTAGAAATCTTGTGGCCAAGGACTAAGCCTTCATGCACCATAAAGTGGCACTTCTCCCAATTTAAAACTAAGTTCATTTCTTTGCAGCGTTGTAAAAGTTTTCCCAAATGTTTTAAACATAAATCAAAAGAGTGGCCAAAAACTGAAAAATCATCCATAAAAACTTCCATAATATTTTCTACGTATTTATCGAAAATAGCGAGCATACATCGCTGAAATGTAGCTGGCGCATTACATAACCTGAAAGGCATTCTACGATAAGCGAAGGTCCCAAAGGGGCAAGTGAAAGTTGTCTTCTCTTGGTCCTCGGGTGCGATAGGGATTCAGAAATATCCCTAGAGACCGTCGAGAAAACAATAAAAACTATGCCCGGATAAGCATTCTAATATTTGATCGATAAATGGAAGGGGGGAAATGGTCTTTGCGGGTGACATCATTTAACTTGCGATAATCGATGCACATCCGCCACCCCGTCACTGTTCTCGTCGGTATTAGATCATTATTTTCGTTTAAAACTACCGTGATCCCTCCTTTCTTCGACACTACTTGGACCGAGCTCACCCATTACTATCCGAGATAGGATAAACTATCCCCACATCTAATAGTTTTAAAACCTCTCTCTTTACGACCTCCTTCATGTTTGGATTTATATGACATTGAGGTTGTACTAAACTCTTAGAATTTTCTACCAAAAACATTTCATGAGTGCAAAAGGAGGGGCTTAAGCCAGAAATATTGGATATTTGCCATGCTATAACTCAGCGATGCCTTCATAAAACTTTGATGAATTGATCATTTTTGGATTGAGAAAGAAAGGCCGAGACAATAACGGGCAACTTAGAATTTTTTTCGAGAAAAACATATTTTAGATGTTCGGGGAGCAGTTTTAATTCAAGAGTGGGTGGTTCAAAAAAGTAAGAGTTTCCAAAAATTTCTTCCTAGAAATAAAATCATTTTCAACATTAGTTTGCATGGACATGGCCGTGTTTAAAATAAATTCGGAAGAAATTTCAGAAAAACTTGGAGATGATTCAGAAAAAGATGAAGAAAATTCATTACTCGAAATATTAGAAAGGCAAAAAAAAGAGTCTTCATTTAAAACATCTAAAAAAACATGAGTCATCATTTGATAAAGAGTTTTTCATTGATTGGTTAATTTCAAATGTGACCTCATCGTTTCCTACTCGGAGGAACAATTTTCCATTGCTTACGTCTATTACCGCATAGGAAGTGGCTAGGAAGGGGCGGCCGAGGATTAGAGGTACCTCGACATCCTCTTTGAAATCTAGAATGACAAAATCTACCGGGATCTTAAATTATTCAACCCTTACTAGCACATCTTCAACAATTCCTAAGGGATACTTAATCGACCGATCAGTTAATTATATGCTCATTCGAGTTGGGTTTAGAGTACCCAATCCTAATTTTTTAAATAAGGAGAAGGGAATCAAATTGATGCTCGCTCCTATATCTGCTAACACATGTTTCACAAATAAATCTCCAAAAATGCAAGGGATCAAAAAACTACTCGGATCATTAATTTTTTTGGTAAATTATTAGTGTTTACCGCTGAGTATTTCTCATTTAACATGACATGCGAGTGGTTTTGTAATTTTGTTTGTTTGTTAGGAGATCCTTCAAATATTTAACATACTTGGGCATTTGCGAGATGGCTTCATGAAGTGGTAAATTTATGTGAATTTGTTTGAATATTTCAAGGAAGCGATTATATTGATCATCTAACCTACTTTTTGAAAGTTGAGAGGGGTAAGGAGGAGAAATAGACTCCTTAAAAATGATGGAGGTTTTTTTTGCAAAATATCCATTGAAACGAAATTATAATTTAAAATAGGAAGGTTTTCTAAAACAGGAGCGGTATTCACCTCGGGCTCTTTCATTACAGTTGGACCAGAAATTTCTTTCCCACTTCGAAGAGAAATCGCTTTCATGTGCTCTTTCAGATTGGGCTTGGTATTTGAAGGAAGAGTCCCAGGTGGCCTCTCAGAAATAATTTTGGCATGTTGCCCGACCGTATTCTCTAAATTTTTGACCGTACCCGATATATTTCTTATTGTTGCTTCATTTGAAGCAATGTATTTTGAAAACATATCCTATAGAGAGCGAGGCTTTTGAAAATTCTGATTATTTTGTAGAGGAGGTGGTGTAGAATCGTGTGGTGTTGGTGGTGGTCGCATCGCATTAGAGTAATTATTCCAAGAAAAGTTTGGATGGTTATTCCATCCAGGATGATAAGAGTTTGAATTATTACAAAAATCAGTGGGAGAAGAAAAAGCAGAAATATTATTTGGAGCAGGCCTGGGTATGTTCCCCAGATAATCCACCTGCTTGGCTGCATCATTCATAGTTTCCCATACCTGAGGGGCGGAGGCAGCAGACATCTCCGTCATCTTCTTGTTCAGTATCTCTACTTGCAATGCTAGCTGGGACACCGTGTCAACCTCATACATACCTGCAACTTTATTAGGGTGGGATCTAGGCACATTCCACGAATAAGTGTTCATGGCCATATTGATGACTTGTTTTAGTCATCGTTTTTGGGGTAGTTTAGTATGCAAAATTCCTAGTTTAATTATATGTTTTAAGTATTTTTATGCATGTTTTGTCTTTTTGTGTTAGGATATATTAATTCCTAGTTTTATTATAGTTTTACGTATTATTATGCTTGTTATGTTGTTATTTTATTTGAATGTTTTGTTATGTTATAATAATTAAACTTCATAGTTTTATTTATATGTTTTATGTATTTTCATCTTTTTTTCAATGTCCTATGATTATTTATGTTATGTTATAAAAAATTAACTAATGTTTGTTGTCTTTTTATTTATAGGTTCAAGCCCAAGCTTTCAAGCAGCCCACCATATCCTACCCGAGCCCTCTTCAAGTGTAGCCCTTCAACTACAAGCAACCCGAGCACATGAAGAATAAAACTACAAAGCCCACCAAAACAGCCCATTTATCCCCTTACATGGCCGGCCACCCTCTCTCTCCCCTCCTCATTTAATTTCCACATGCATGCATTTTCCAAAAGCATTAGCCGGCCACATCTTGTCTCTCCTTTTTTAATTATTTTCTCCACTCTTATGACATTCATCCCCCCTTATTTATTTTACATTTTCCATTTGCATTTCCATAAATTACATGCATTGAATCCTCCCATTCTCTCTCCCCTCATTAAAACTCATGCATGAACCCTCTCCACCAAGCATGGCCGGCAACCCCCTTGTCTCCCCTCATTCTAGATCCTTCTCCCTCTCCTATAAAAGGAACCCCTTGCCTCTTGTTTTGAGAGAAGTAGTTTTGGTGAGATTGCTAGTTCAAGTGCAAGTTTTCTTCTTTCTTTGTTGCAAAGTAGATTTCTTTTTATTGTAATCCTTTGTTTTGGTAGCATAATCTTGTCTCTCTTTTTATTATTATTTTGTACCCCTTTTTCTATTAATGAAAATGAATTTCTTTTCTCTTATTTTGGTTTCCTTTCCAATTATGTTTAGCTAGTTCTTTTTGTGCCCGATCGCGATGAACTTTGCGATGAAATAACACATCTTTTATTTTATGTTTGCATTTGTATTTTTCCTATTTTTGATCCTTCTTTGATTTTTATCGTGTCGACTCCGTATTCCGGTATACGATAGTAGGCAATTGATCTCATTTCATAGAAGTCGAGAGACCCATTGATTTGAAAGATCACTCAAAGAAGGAAGGAGTTGAACGCAACCCTAGAGATAGGATGACTTAAATCCTCCGGATTGGAGTCAAATCCAATAATGCGGGTCACTTCGGTAATGTGACTTTAGGCCTTTTTGACTTGTAAAGAGATTTCGGTCAAAACGTCTATTAGTTAGGGGATTTAATGCTCTAGCGAGATTACTTCCTATTATCGGATCCGTCACGGTCTTAATAGAATTACAAATGTTAAACTAATTTATTCCATTATTTTATTTCAAAGTGAATCGTCGATCGAGCACTCTTTTGCAATAGTTTATTTCTCTTTTAACAAAGTTTATTTTATTTTCAAAACTCATCAATCGTTCGGTAGGGTAATAGAGTCGTTGTGAGTAATAGTACTTGCCTGCCCCGAGTTTTTATACGACCTTGATATATTTTTATCACTATACTATAAAACGATAGGTACACTTGCCTATTCGGATTGTAGTCCGTGAGATGTTTTTTACGCATCACATATCCTCAAAAAGCTCAAGAGCTTCCTCCGGAGTTTTGCGGTTCATAGAACAACCGGATGCAGCATCCATCATTTGCTTTATCATTTGATTTAGCCCATTATAGAATGTTTGAACCTGTAACCATACAAGAAGAGCATAATAAGGGCATCTTCTTAAGAGTTCCTTATTCCTCTCCCAAGTGTCATAGAGGGTTTCAGAATCGATTTGGCTACACGAAGAAATGTCATTTCTAAGCTTATCTGTCATAGTAGGAGGAAAATACTTAGCTAAAAATTTCTCCATTAACTGTTCCCAGGTAATGATTGATCATCTTGGGAGAGAAGTCAACTATAGCTTGGAATTTGTTCTTAAAGAAAAGGGAAAGAGTTTTAGCCTTATAGCATCATCCGTAACACCATTTATCTTAAACATATCACAGATTTCTATAAAGCTAGCAATATGTGCATTCAGATCTTCATCTTGCATTCCGTCGAATTGCACGTATTGCTGCACCATTGATATGATGCTAGGCTTCAACTCAAAATTATTGTTTGCCACGGGGGGTCGTACTTTGCTTGAATATGTCTCTTCCAAGTTTGGCCCAGCATATTGATACATGGCACGTTGCTCGACCGCATTTGGGTCAAGGTCGGCCGGCCGACCATCATTTTCATTCAAATTCATAGTTGGAAAATTAACGTCCCGTATGGACTCCTCAACCAAATCAGTTAGAATTGGAGGGCGGGATCGCTGTTCGTGTTGAAAGGTGCGTTCGATCTCCGGATCCAAATCAAGTAGATTCGACGGATTCCATTGGGTCATGCACTAGGGGAAAAGAGAAAGAGATAGAAAAGGAGAGCTTACTCTTTTTTTTTTAAATTAAAAAATTTTTTAGGAAAGGGGGGGGGGGGCGAAGAGAGGTGGTAAAAGTAATAGATTCATGATTTCAACATATCAACGTAAAGTTTGTTCACCGGCAACGGGGCCAAAAACTTGGTGTTTGCAAATCATTACGAAAAGAAATCCGAACTATCAATCCAATGGAGGCAAGTATACCTACCGAATTATAGCAAGGGGACACAAGTGTCGTATTTAGATCAGGGAATTGTTGAGTACTTATACTCACACGAATTGCTATTATCTTATCAAAGGATTTATGGTTTGATTACTAAATTAGAAAAAAGGAAATTATTTGCAACTATTAAGGACAACTACTACTAATGATTAAAAAGGGGGGTTTAACAATGGTTAAGGGGTAGTACTCGATCATGAATCACCTTGGCTTAAGTTAATAAAAGATACAAAAATCAAACTAAAACTTAACAAGGTAAAGTTCTTTGACCGTGGGAGTTTACAAAGCTTGAATACGCTTCTCTCGAAGACATGCCCAACTGAGGTTATTAAAATAAGACCGGACTCTCATCCGTATCTGAATACCTAAAACTGGCTTTAAGTAATGAACTATGTTATTGTATTTCACTCCAATCCGGAAGATTTACGTCATACTCTCTCGAGGGGTGCGTGAAACTCTCTTTTCTCCTGAGTGTTCACTTCAAACTATGAGCCTATCGGCTAGCTAAGAGTGAAAACCAGAGATGGAGACTATATGTCGATGATATAACTCCAAACGTGATATTTCAAGTGTAAATCGAAGGCCGAAACCTTAAAAAAGAGAAAGTAAACTAAAACATCATAAATTAATCAACTCAACCTCGGATCATCAAGATCGAGTACTAGGAGGATTTAGTTACTCATGAGGAAGTAGTAAATACAAATTATATTAAGAATATGCATAATTAGAAAGAGAGAGAGAGAGAAAAGGAATAACAAAGTATTTTATTTCTTATTGGAAAGAAGCTACCGAAAGGACAAAAGGACAATACATAAAGAGTTTCTAAAAAGATTAAAAATACGATAAACAAGATTACAAGAATTGAAAGTTATTACTTCAAGGTTAGCTAGTGAACTAGAGGGGGGGGGGGTGAATAGGTCTATTAAAATTCTTGAGTCCTTTTGTTGTTTTCTTATAAACCTTTATATTTTCTTTTTCTTTCTTCCTAAGGTGATCTAGAGCTTGTCCTTAGCACCTGCAATAAAATAGAAAAACCAACACACAGAAAGCACACAGTGATTTATAGTTGTTTACCAATTGGGTACATCCACTTTCCCTTCCAACTTTCTAACTTATGTTAGACAAGGCACAAACTCCTCCAAAATTCTCCTCAGATCTTACACCTCAGGCCCTCATCCTTACACTAAGGTTCTCTTCATAACCCTACCTCAAAACCATATAGGATCCTAGCTCAGAGCCCTACAGTGCTCCTACAGCTCAGTGGTCCTCAAACCACCTACCTCAGCCTTATCTCTAAGGCCTACATATCAGGCTTCTAAGCCCTACAACTTCAGGTACAAGGCCCTACTATTAGAGTGTTGAAGCACTCCTACAGCTCAGTACCTTTCCAGGTACCTACCTTAGTGCCCTTCCAGGCACCTATAGCTCAGCCTCCTCCAAGGCTTACAACTCAGTGACACACTTGTCACCTACAACTCAGTGACTCAACAGTCACAAACCTCAGGCACTAGGCCCTACTACTCAGGCTGGAAGGACAGCCCTACTCCCAGATCCACACTTGGATCATTCCTCAGTACCCCAGTAGGGCACCTACCTCAGTAACTAATTAGAAACCTATAACTCAGGCACAAAGTGCCCTACAACTCAGATTCAAGCAAGCTGAATCCTACAGGAAATTAATCAAGAAGTTGAAATAAAATAAAACCTTGAGACTGAGATAAATATCAGAGTCTATCTTGCTGGACTGAGAAGATATCAGTCTAGCCCTCTTACTATAGAAGGAATTAGACTTCTTCTACAACTAACTCCTTTTCTGCTGCACCGAAGAACAACTATTTGCTATTATAGGCTGACGAACCTTCACACAGCTATCTCTCCATGCTGATAAGATGAATCAGCTACCTTGTTCTGGAAAGAACAAACTTGCTGAACTGGAAAAAGCTTCAACTATCTTTCTCTACCTTTCTGGCTAGCTCTGCTGGACTTGGCTTTCAAGTTCGTCGGAGAAGATGAAGTCCACCCACCTCTCTTTTTGTTTTCTTTTTCATTTTTGTTGATTTGAATCAACGACACAATTGAATGTGGGCACCGCCAAGGATAGTGAGTGCCCCTTCAAGAGGACAAACCGTACTTTTCGGTGCTACTATAGCTTTCCCGCAATGTCATGAAATACTCTGACTGCGCTCGACGAATGGTGAGCTGGGTTCGACGAATTTTGAAATCAGTTTGAGAAATTCTGAACTGAGCTTAACTAACTCAGAATCTTCAAACTTTAACTTTAGCTCGACGAAAGGTGAGCTGGGTTCGATGAATTTTGAAATCAGTTCGACAAATTTAGAACTGAGCTCGACTAACTCAGAATCACTAAACTTTAACTTGAGCTCGACAAAAGGTGAGCTGGGTTCGACGAATTCTGAAATCAGTTTGACGAATTGTGAATTGAGCTCGACAAGCTCAGAATCTTTAAACTTTAACTTGAGCTCGACGAAAAGTGAGTTGGGTTCGACGAATTCTGAAATTAGTTAGACGAATTCTGATCTGAGCTCGATGAACTCAGAATCTTCAAACTTTAACTTGAGCTCGATGAAAGGTGAGCTCAGCTCGACGAACTCAGAATTCAATTCGACAAATTCTAAACTGAGCTCTTCTTTAGAAGTATTGAGTGAGCCTACCTCACTCAATGCTTCTGGACTTAGAGAAATTCCGCTGGCTTTGTCTCAGTGGTTCCTTCTCAACTGTCTTAATGATTTCTTCTTCACAACTGTGACTATCTTCTATCTTAGCGGTTCCTTCTCAACTGTCTCAGCGTTTTCTTTTTTACAGCTGAGACTATCTCTTGTCTCAGCGGTTTTGCTGGGACCAACATTTCTCTCAACGTTTTGTGTTGAGCTTCTCAGCTGTCTCAGTGGTTATGCTGAGGCATTCTTCTCAACTTTCTCGACACTTTTGCCTTAGACATTCTTCTCATCTATCTCAGCTGTCTCTAGCATTGAGAGCTTTGAGTGTGCCTTCATCACTCAATGCTTTTTGCCTTAGTCAAATTACCTGACTTCCAGCTTACCCTTTTTGTTTACCTGTCCAATCAAGGACAACCTGTATGCATGAATTCAAGCACACATCAAATACATTATGGCCCTTAGCATGATTGGTGATGCCTCTTTAAATCCTAAGGATCAATGTAGTGCACAATTCCCAACAATCTCCACCTATTTGAAGAAGGCAGAACACCCATCCATGCTAAGGTGTATCAACATAAAAAGTATCATGATAGGCCTGAAGAGAAATTATCATGACAACTAGCCATACCAGTTTAGGATAACTCCCTCGAGAAGAGATGGCTTAACACTATGATTGAATGACCATTAGTGCTGGTGAATTATCAATCATTAACAATGTGACATTATGATTAACAACAAAAGCTTTATTAATCATTTACAAGGTAAACATTATGATTAAGATATACCTAATCATTAATTGATTTAGTGAGCCTTAGCCAAACAACAGTAGGCAAAACTTGTGATTATAAGTTGTCTATGAAGGAACATCATTTCATTAATCACAAATATATAAATGAGAATTGCAAGCACATTTATTACAACAATATAGTCAGGGCCAATTCATATTAATTTCATTGATAGAGATTTGATATTGCTACACTGTTGATATTCATTACAAGACATTGATGAAATATTTAAAGAAACCTAAGTCTTGCAACCACATATCAGCTCTTCTTTGATGAACTTGTATCATCATCCTTGGTAGCAGCAGTCTTCTTCAAGTTTTCAGCAATGTTCTCCTGCCACTTGAAGTAAAGGAATGACTTTGGAATATATTTGGGAGGCATTTTATTAGGGTTGCTCTTCCTTACCAGATTTTCTTTGAATACTCTTTCTCTTAGGGAATTTCTTTCCAAATGCTTTATCCATTCCTCAGATTATACACTATCAATATTCTTTAAGATTTGTCCATGGCTTAACCAAGCATTGATAATGATGGATTCAGATGCATCACTTAGCTGTTCATGACCTGAATCATCTCAATTCTCAGCTCTCCTTTTTGCCATGAACTCTTCAGCCATCTAAGTTCCTTCCCTCTTTCTTCTGGCAACAAGTTTAGCATCCTATGCAACTCTATCTTGTGCTGGAAAGTCTAGGTCCTCTGGCTTCTTTTTATCTAGGAGGGACAGGTGTAATGCTACCCTGGTGCCTTGAATTACATTGAAGGCTTGATCTTCAATGAGTGCTGCTATCTTAGCACGGCTGCTCTCCCCCTTTCTACCTTTTTCAAGGATAATATGTTATAGTTGGGTGGAGTTTGCTTCATTTTTGCTTGATATAGATTGGAATAGTCTCTCATTGTTAGCAAGCAGCTCATTCTTCCGAAGTACTGCCTCCTGCATAGAGTGAAAAGCAACATTGGTGACATAGTGATTTACATGATTTGCTGTACCCCTGATCACCTCATCAGTTGCACTCACTTAATTCTTGATATATCCAATGTCATCTGCAGAGAGTTTTTGGCTTGTTTCCAAGGATTTTATGAGGGTGGTCAGCTCTATGCCAGCAGTTCCAGCCCTATCAAACCAGGTGGTGACCTGTGTGTTTAAGTGAGAGATTTCTTCTTTATTTTCCTTGACTTTAGTTAATAATTCATCCCTCAACTTGGCAACTGATTGGTCAACATACTCCTTGAGGGTTGTGGTTTATCATCTATGAGTGCTTTGATTTGGTTTAGTAATTCCTCATTAGAGATTGGGGTAGTTGAAGGATGGTTCATAGGAGGAGGAACATCTTCCTGAGTAGGGAACTGTACGTAAGGGCTCCCCCTCAACTAAAGCACCTATCGAAGGAAAAATTTCCTTAGCTAAAAGTTATATTAACACTACTAATTAAGAGGGTATGAGTATTACCTGTAGTAGGTGCAGACTCAATAATTTGTTGACAATATGATCCAAAGTTGTCAAATCTATCTGATCATGCTCCCTCTCAGTCTAAGCATCCCTCTCTGGGCTTGACCCATCAAGATAAGTTTCTAATGCCTCAGGAGGCTCTTGGTTATCATATGTAGTAGGGATATCTTCAACTGCAGCTACATCATCAATAATAGCCATATATGTCTCATTTTCTACAGTAACCTCTTCTTCAGTAGCATTCTTTAAAACTTGTCCTGACCTTGGATTGGCATGGATTTTATCAACATGCACATCACTGACTTGAAGTTGGAAGTTTGCAGAGGATTGACTGAGTGATAAGTCAACCTGCAGACCAACATCAGATGGAGAGGAGGTTCCAAGCTCTGGTTCAGAGCTTGCAGTTCTTTCTTCCTTAGCAGGTTTCTTCCATATGTCCCTAGAGAAGTCCGTTATTATTGAAAGTTTGCTCATTGGTAGGACCCTAGTGATTTTTTCAAAAGTTTTTGTGTGCATTTTTTTAAGGTAGTGAATCTTCACTCCTTGCTCTTGCTTGAATATATCAGGGTAGGTGTTCACTAGGTATAAGGAAAGAATTCTGCCCATGTTTGGAGTGTGTAGACAGTCTACTATTCTATGGTAGATGAGAGAAGACCAAGAGGTCTTCCTATTGAAGATTATCCTAGTACGAACATCAAACATTGACTTGGAGATTATGCCGTGTGATCCAGGTTTGCAGATAAGTGCTTTACCTATAATATCTGCTAGCAGTTTACCTCTCTTATTGAAGAATTTCCTCTTATGAGACCTAGGTTTGGCATCACTGTATCCTCACCACTTGAGAGCACTGTCTCTATCCATGATGTTGGGTTCTTGTTCCTCACTAGGGTTAACGTGTAAGACCCCCTTTTTTTATTCTTTTTCAACCACCGGGGTCTTAGGCCCAGAACCGCCGCTTTGCGGTGACTCCTTCACGTCCCGAAGGGTCATCACCACAAGGCGCCGATTCTGCCGGCCAATTTCGATCACAGAAAGTAGCACAATTATTGAAGTAAGAGCAATGCAGTCCACAATAATAAAAATCACATATATATAATAAAACTCCACGAAGGGAGTGTCCACAGAAACATCAGAGTACTATAAATACGGGCTTATGCCCGGTACAAAATGTCCTCACTACAAGTCTCTCATGCGGAAGCGAAACAGTAAACTACTCAAGGTCGAGACTCACGGTCCCGGCTGTGTGAACTCCGGAGCTAGACTGCCCCATCTCTAGGCGCACCGATCTCTGGGGCTGCTCCTCCATGCTGGGCTCCACGATCCCCTAAATGATGCGTTTCGAAAACCGTTAGTCATAAAGACTAAGCCCTATCATCCCCTACCCCTTCCCCCATGGCTCCTAGGTACCGAGCGGAGAGGAAGAAAGGGAAGGACATGAAGGTGGAGATTAAACATGAAAACAGATGGCAGCGGAAGACTAATTCTAGCAAGTTGTGTTAGGTGAGCAGTTAATAAATTGTTATAATAGGTCTAGCAGTAAGAAAAGCAATTAAATGAATTTAAACCTTCACTTATGCGAGAACACATAAGCAAAGGGATCTTTTGCAAGGCTCCCATCGTATAAGTGTCCCATACCACTTATACCTTGGGGTGTCGGTTATCAAACAGCAGGGGTTATTATATGTTGAAAATAACCTTTGATTTATAAACTTGCCCACACAAGCTTATATACCAAGGGGTCGTTTTGCAGGTCCTAATGTATAAGCGTCCCATACCACTTATACTTTAGGTGTCAGGGTTAAATGAATCGATTATGCTATGACATGCTAGTGGGTATGATGAAACATGCAAGTGCAACTCACACACCCGACTCTGTGCACACAGACCTTTAGTTCCCCCTTTCGGAGCCGTTACCTCCCAGGATACCTCCGTAGTGGCAGACGGAAGCGGTGGGTTGGGCCTCGCCCACCTCAAAACCAGTAAAAGCACCACTGGTCTGACCTATCGTACGCCTCAACGCTTGGTGCACTAAGCGGACGCCTGCGTACTCTTGCCGGCTGGCGCACCGGACTTCTGTTGGCGAAGTGCTAACCACCTCGCCGAGTCAACGATATCGGTGTCGGTGCAATCGAACTCCCCGATATCGAAAGACCCACCACCTTAACTTTCCTATCTTATGCACATGCAAGTTTAATCGCAAACAAACAGAACCGAGCCGAAGCTCCCCGGACCAAACGTCCGTCTCCAACCAACCGAGCCGAAGCTCCCCGGACCATCCCGTCCGTCTCCAGAACAACCGAGCCGAAGCTCCCCGGACCATCCCGTCCGTCTCCAGAACAACCGAGCCGAAGCTCTCATCAATCTTCCTGTGCCAACAGTGTTTGTGAAAGGTGCAATCCTAGTTACTAAGTTACTCTTGCCAGTTTATTATTACAGTTTACGTTAGCCCAGGACTGCCCCCGGTATACCCCGTGAAGGGCTCTCAAGGGGCACTAGGAACCAAGACGGTGCATTACGGCCCGAAGTTCCCTTTCGCAAGGCACTTTTTATTATTGGTTGTCTACCCTTTTACCCGATTTCCTTCTCGTATTACATTAGACTATCCTAGGGTGATTTTAAACCTTCCACTCCTCGGGGAAGACGATCTTTCGTCGAACCCGAGCACCTCTTAACTCTAGCTATCACCACTACTCACTACTCTTAATATCTTCCTATTGTAATTTCTTCCACAATTGTTCACCCAGACAAAATGTTTAAACCTCAAAGACTTTCTCAGATCGTGTCCTATTGCATCTCACAACCTGCTATATGCAGACCGACCTAGGCTACATGTCGAACCGGTTATGCAATGATCCATTACTCATCCAAATGCCCTAAACTATTTACTGGAGACTTATCTTGGTATAAATAACCTAAATCCAGAAAATGGAAATTTTCCTAATTTATTTGGCATTTAATTAAATTCCTCGAAAATCTCAAGGGCCACCGGTTTGAACATGAACTATCCTAATTATTCATGCAAGATGTCCAGCAAATTTATGATAATTAGTAGGCTATCTCAGAAGGCTAAATCCTAAGTATCATAATTTTCTAACATCAAAATGACCTGAAAAACTATTTGGAAATAATCTCTAATTTCTATAGTTTATGAATCAAGTACAGAAAATATTCTTCCAAAAATTCTAAATAATTTATGACATGAAGATTAAGGCCTAAAATTTGCACTGGCTAAGTTTCATAATTTTCCAGCAAGTGTTCTATCCATAATAATTTTTTAAACATAAAAGCCCTTTCTATCATTTGTGAATAAAGTACTAGATTTACTCAACATAAAATTCTATAAAAATTCAGGGATCAATGCTCTACTAGTCAAGATCTAAAACCAGAATTTTAACTGATTATAATTAATGTAAAGCCTCCAAATAATTGAAGCAACAAATTGGGCTAATAATTCTTTAACACATGAAGTATAATATATATTAATCATAAAATTCCAGAAAAATTACCACAAGTCTAATACATCCTAAAACTCCCTCCTCCCGAGTTTCATAATTTTTGGATTAGATTTTAGTGCTTAAAATAATTAAATTACATGTTTATCCTATTCCAAAATCTCAACTTTCGAGGTACCTAACTACCTCCAATTTCTTCACTATTTCAACCAGAGGGTTTTCATCATATCCTCCCCCTCTCCTCCAAATTTCAAGGGCCTACAAGAGCTTTTGCTCCTATGTCCTTCACAAACCTCAAACTCCCACCCGTTGGAGTTGAGCCAATCTCTTAGGGTAAAATCCACCCTAAGCCACACCATGTTACCCAAGAGGGTAGACATAGACTCAACAAATCAGTGGCCAACAACTTCAGCCTCTTTTGAGGAGATTTGTCCACTCCATCTCCAATTGTACTTTTCCCTAAAGTACCCCTCACCAAGACCTATCTAGGACTTGATAATTCCCTATTCAAAACTCGACCAATCGAGTTGAAATTTTGTACAGATCTTAATATTGATGCCAGGGACCACCACCCAAAATTTGGGGGAGTTTGGGCTTAATTTCATCTCCTAATTAATTTTACATTGTTTATTAAATTTTTACAAAAACTTTAGGCAAAAGTTCTCCAAAAATTCTCATTTTTGGACAGCCTCTCGATATACATATTATAGACCTCCAGTCCAAATTTCAAGTCATTTGGACATGTTATTAACCGTGGGCAACCATTTTAATTTCTGGTTAACCTAGGTCTTGATCCCACCAAAATGAGTGCTGTGTTCAAACCACTCACCCAAATTGAATAAAATCAATTTTAAATTAAAGTAGACCCCGAGAGCTACAACTTTTGTGTCTGGTCATTTTTCCTAATTCGGCCTCTAAGTGCCTCATTTTGCAGCCTTAAAATATACTAAACCGAGTATATTTCTCCTTATAAAATTATTTACATAATTTATAAGTATAAAACGATTTACTGTTCATCTTCTACAGAACCCGAAACTAGAACCAGGAAGCCATTTTTCCTGTAACGTTTCCGTGATCCGTTGCCGGCCGTCCGGTCACTTCCCTGGCCAGCCACCACCACCACCACCTCCGTTGAGGCGATGGCTAGCGGTCGGCGGTGGTTTGGCCGCCGGAGGTGGCGGTTTTCGGCGAACTCAAAATACCTCTTTCATGGTTTTTCCATGAAAACGAGAGATGGATCCGGCTCCGTTGAGCGCGAACCTATTTTCTAAGAATCCTACGATCTACCCATGAAAAGAAGGAGCAGAGGAGGACCTTGTTCGCGGTTTGAAGGCGAGAAGAGCGACGGGGTGCCATGGCGCGGTGGTGGCGTTTGCTGAACTTCTCCTACAGCAAGAACAAGGGTCTGATCCGATTACTTGAGCGTGTAACCTTCTCCTCCGGTTCCAGGTTGGCTTTTATAAGTCAGAAAAGTGGGAAGGTAAATGGTTTAAGCCATTATGGCCATGAAGTTCCCTCCCCTTAATGCTTCGGTTATGATGCAGGGATAAGAAACGGCGGAAACTGAACAGATATGTCCAGCTGGCGATTTCCTATTGGACCACCCTTTCCTCATTTATTATGTATTTACAGAAGGAGAACGGCCTGAAATTACTCCTGGTGTAACCTCCCAAGCCAGCATTAATTTCCACGCGCGTTAGAATTTTTTCGGGCCTGAACTGCCGTTTCGGCCAATGTCACGGGCGTGACACATAGGTCACGGGCGTGACAGGCCCGGGTAGCCCATTCTGGGTTCGACGATCGTCGAACTGAGATCAACGACCGTCGATCGAAGGTCACGGGCGTGACACCTGTGTCACGGGCGTGACAGGCCCGAACGGCAGATTTCTGGTCGACGATCGTCGAATTGAGATTGACGATCGTCGAAGGCTGGTCACGCCCTGGGTCACGGGCGTGACCTCTAGGTCACGGGCGTGACATGCCCGGACGGCAAATTTCGAGGTCGACGATCGTCGAATTGAGTTCGACGATCGTCGAAGGCTGGTCACGCCCTAGGTCACGGGCGTGACACCCATGTCACGGGCGTGACATGCCCGGGACGCAAGCTCGACGATCGTCTCACGGCGATCGACGATCGTCGATGGGGTCACGCCCCTAGTCACGGGCGTGACACCTTGGTCACGGGCGTGACATGCCCAGTCAGCACGTTCGACGATCGTCTCGTGGAGATCGACGATCGTCGAAGTAGTCACGCCCAAGTCACGGGCGTGACGGGTTGGTCACGGGCGTGACCAACCCTTGACCCGAAAACTCAATCGATTTATTTTCACTTTTTGTGCTCCCTGGGGTTCTGACTCGACCAACCGACTCCTAGGGGTCTAGCCGGAAATGGGATGTTACATAACGGAGGGAAGATGAAGGGTTTTGCCTAGTATCTTAGGGTTTATCTTAATCTTGATGTCCTCAATCTTAAACTTAAGTGAGTTTTGAGAGGACGAAACATTGTCGTTGGAGAAGAATTCCACTACCTCTTCTCTAAGAATGGTGGAGGGTTCAGAAAGGGTGTACTCCAAACCTGTGGTCCCAATCATCCTTAACACTTCCTTAATCTCTGGAAAGGCATTACTGAATCCATTCCTCACAATTTCATATCACTCCTAAAGCTCCTTTGAGATCTTCAATGCTATTGAGTTAGTGCGGCAAGACGCTGAGAAGGTTTTGGTCTCGACGACTAGGTTTAAAGCTTTTAAGAGTGGTGTGGCTTTTCGTTTCATGCCGCCTTTATATATATAGTGAAAAAGTTTAATTACCTTATCATTAGATTAACCAATTAAACATTTTTAGACTTAAGTTAGTACTTTTAGGCTTTACGGCTAGCTCTACGCTTCCTGTTATGATACATGACACTTAGTGCTTCTATTATACCTCTCAGATTTTCTTTTATTCAATTAATGCCTGATTAATTTGTAGCTTCCCTCACTGTCTGGATGTACATTCTATTTGTCTCACCATTATAAAAATATTTTATCAATTCTAAGTATAATGCAGGCCTATCATAATAATAAGACAATTTATTAGCAACATTTTTATGCACTGATTTACATGTTATTTGGGCTTGAGAGAAAAGACATCATAAGTTAACAATGCAGATAATTATGAAGGGTAATTGAATCATTGTTATCTAACTACTGTGCTTAATTAGGTTCATCCTAAGCATATCTAACTTACTTCATGAATTTGCAAACTTAGTGCATATACAAGAGAGAGAGAGAGAGAGAGAGAGAGAGACTTACCTTAAGGCTTGCTGCCTCTAGCTTTTGAGGATTACACACTTAACAGCCTCAAGCTTCGATTATTGCTTTACATGGAGCATTTTCCTTGAGCAATCATCCTGTCCAAGACATTTGCCTGGAACATCCATTGTCCAAATACCAAGTCTTATCTAGACAGGTATTTGGACTAACCTGCAAAAAGAAATTCATTTACCCTTAGGCACCCAACAATAGTTGGGTCCTAGGTTCTTGTTAGGAATATAAAATTTTTCCCAACTCTCTGTCTGGGCTGAGCACCATTCTGCCCACTAGCCACATTCAGGTTGTGCCAACAATCAATGGCAAAGTGGCCCACCTTCCCACAGTACCAACATTTATGACTGTTGAACCTTCTCTTCAGGACTTCAAAGAATTGCTGTCCATGAGAGATGTGAGCAGCTCCAGATTTTGCTGGATAAGAATTGCATGATGCTACTTCCCTCTTCTTGAATGAAGGTGCTGAAGAACTAAATATAGCTGGTCCAGGATGGGCCAATTGTATTTTTGGAGCCTTCCATCTAGTGGTCTCTCTCATCTCTTTAGATATAGGATATTTGGATCCAAATCCAAAGAGCTTATCCTGAGCTTTATGGCTAGAGTGGAAAGAATCACTCATTCTGATATCATGTGTCTTTACCCCCCTGGTAGAGCACATATTTTTTTGATCCTCATGGGGAGGTGCAAACTTGACAGTTTTAGAATGTAAATTTGCCTTTTGAAACACTATCTTTTTATTAGGGAATTCAGATTTGAATTGATGATTCATGTGATTAATACCCAGCTTCTTAGGTACTTGGCAAGTTGTAGCTTTTGGCAACTAACCCTGTGACTGAGAAGGGTTAATCATAATCCCAAATTTCTCTGTGAACTTTATTTCCAGATATCTAATATGTTTAATCTTCTCTTCTAAAAGCCTGGTTTGACACTCAAGACTTTTCTTGAGTTCAGACACCTCATGAATTTTCTTATAAAACTCAATAGATTTATTGTTCTAAAGAGTTTTATAAGTATTTAGGACTTCAATCTTCTTGGCTTGCCTTTTGGTAAGAATTCTGCTCTTCTTTAGAGCATCTATGAGCAGTCCATACTTGTCAATATTTTGATTAACATTAATATCAGATTTTGATCACTCTTCATTACAGGATGAAGAAGTACTAAAACCTGGACTGGTTTCATAGTTAGAGGAAGATGTAGAAATGGAGAGAGATTTTACCTTGCTTTGTTCTGAAACTTCTTGACTTCTTTCTTCTTCAGTCATTGCCATCAAGCCATGGCCTCCACTATCTTCTTCATCCTCCTCATTGTCACTATTAGAGTGTGACAGAGGGCCCCTGATCCCTATCCTAGCAGCAGTATATTCTTCAGGTTCTTCTCTAGCAACAACCATTAGCCCAATGTAGGCTTCTTCTTCTTCACTGTCTGACCTAGAGGAAGAGTCAGACTAGGTCTTTTCCTTCTTGGCCATAAGGGACTTATATTTCTTCTTCCCCTTATGGTGCTTCTTCAATCCTTATTCTTTACTCTTCATTGGGTAGTCAAAACTATATGCCCAGGTTTGCTGTAGTAGAAACAAATATAATTAGAGGAAATTTGTTTATTAGAGTTAGGAGCATACCTGTCCTCCTTAGAGGTTTTCCTTATATGTTGTGAGGAAGAGGAAAGCTTGCTATTCTTCCTACTCTCCTTCATGAATTTCTGGAACTTCCTGGAGAAGGTAGCAAAGTCCTCATCAGACATATGGCTGTCTGAGGTGCTGGTATTTGAGCTCTTAGAGTCTGACTCAGCAATTCTCTTGGGTGGAGAGATCTTCCTTCTGCTCCTGGTTGGGGCATCAACCTTGAAGGACACATACTTCTCCTTGGCCTATGACTTACTGCTCTTCTCTTCTTCCTTTGTTGCAGCAAGCTGCATCTCATATGATAGAGGCTTTCCAAATAGGGTTGGAGGAGGAGTGTCTGCTAACTTGGCCATTTCCCTAATGACACAAATCTTTGTGTCCTAATCCTTTGTTAAGGACCTAAGAAATTTGTCATTCAGCTTATAGGTGCTGAAGAACCTTATATATGTTCTCAGTTCAATCACTATTCTGAAGAATCTCTCAAAGCTCTCAGCAATGCCATCAGATTTTCCTTGTCTGAAGGCCTCATACTCCTGGTTGAGCATGGAATTTCTATCATCCCTCACCTCCTCTGAACCCTCCATGAACACAACTAGGGTGTCCCACATCTCCTTGGAGGTCTTGCAATGCACCAGATTTTGGAAGGTTGAATCATCTATTGCACTAACAATAATGTTTAGATCTCTCGTGTCCATGGAGGCATGTAGGAGCTCATCTTTGTTCATTTCATCATAAGATTTACGTGTCTGGATGTTGGCATCCAGAACTGAGGTATTCATAGGGATGAAGGGTCCTTCTTTGATTGTGATGTATATCCTAGGGTCAGCAGCTTCCATGAATAACCACCCTTTCTTTCTAGAGGCAAAGGCTTCCTTTCTACAGATTGGAAGCTTCATGGCCCCCAGCTCCTTATAGTTTACAGCAGACCCCATACTTTGTCTTATAGCTAACCTTGAAGGTATACTCAGATTGTTAAATCCTTTTTGAGCAACCTCCCTCTGATATTACTTGAAAATTATTACTTCAAGGTTAGTTAGTCATCTAGAGGGGGGGGGGGGGGTAGTGAATAGGTCTATTAAAATTCTTGAGCCATTTTGCTGTTTTCTTATTAACCTTTATATTATTTTTTGCTTTCTTCCTAAGGTGATCTAGAGCATGTCCTTATCACCTGCAATAAAATAGAAAAACCAACACACAACAAGCACACAGTGATTTATAGTGGTTCCCCAATTGGGTACATCCACTTTCCCTCCCACCTTTTTAACTTATGTTAAATAAGGCACAACCTCCTCCAGAATGCTCCTCAGAGCTTACACCTCAGGACCTCAACCTTACACTCAGGTTCTCTTCAGAACCCTACCTTAGAACCATAAAGGTTTCTACCTCATAGTCATGTAGTGCTCCTACAGCTCAGTGGTCCTCAAACCACCTACCTCAGCCTTATATCTATGGTCTACAGCTCAGGTTTCTCAGCCCTAAAACTTCAGGCACAAGGCCCCACTCTCAGAGTGCTGCAACACTCCTACAGCTCTGTACCTTTACAGGTACCCACCTCAGTGCCCTTCCAGGCACCTACAGCTCAGCCTCCTCCAAGGTCTACAACTCAGTGACACACTTGTCACCTACAACTCAGTGACGTAACAGTCACCTACCTCAGGCATTAGGCCCTAATACTCAGGCTGGGAGGATAGCCCTACACTCAGATCCACACTTGGATCCTACCTCAGTACCCCAGTAGGGCATCTACCTCAGTGACTAATTAGTCACCTACAACTCAGCCTCAAAGTGTCGTACAGCTCAGATTCAGGAAAGCTGAATCCTAAAGGAAATTAATCAAGAAGTTGAAATAAAATAAAACCTTGAATTTGAGATAAATCTCAGAGTCTACCTTGTTGGACTGAGTAGATATCAGTCCAGCCATCTTGCTGTAGAAGAAATTAGACTTCTTCTACAACTATCTCCTTTTCTACTGCACTGAACAACAACTATCTGCTGTTGAAGGCTGATAACCCTTCACACAGCTATCCCTCCTTGCTGATTAGATGAATTAGCTACCTTGTTCTAGAAAGAACAAACTTGCTGAATTGAAAAAAGCTTCAGCTATCATTCACTGCCTTTCTGGCTAGCTCTGCTGGACTTGGCTTTCAAGCTCGTCGAAGAAGATAAAGTCCAACCATCTCTTTTTTTTTTGTTTCTGTGTTTGTTAATCCTAATCTCCCTTTCTTCCTTTCCTTTTATATCTGTTGATTTGAATCAATGACACAATTGAATGTGGGCCCCGCCAAGGATGGTGAACGCCACCTCCCTCAGAAGAGGACAAACAATACTTTCCGGCGCTGTTGTAGCTTTCCCGCAATGGAATGAAATACTCAGACTACGCTCGACGAATGGTGAGCTGGGTTTGACGAATTTTTAAATCAGTTCGATGAATTATGAACTGAGCTGGACTAACTCAGAATCTTCAAACTTTAACTTGAGCTCGACGAAAGGTGGGCTAGGTTCGACGAATTTTGAAATCAGTTCGATGAATTCTGAACTGCGCTCGACGAACTCAGAATCTTCAGAGTTTGACTTAAGCTCCACGAAAGGTGAGCTAGGTTTGACAAATTCTGAAATCAATTCGACGAATTCTAAACTGAGCGTGACGGACTCAGAATCTTCAAACTTTAACTTGAGCTCGATGAAAGGTGAGCTGGGTTCGACAAATTCTGAAATCAGTTTGATGAATTTTGAACAGAGCTCGACGAACTCGGAATCTTCAAACTTTTAAATGAGCTCGACGAAAGGTGAGCTCAGCTCGACGAACTCAGGATTCAGTTTGACGAATTCTGAATTGAGTTCTTCTTTAGAAGCATTGAGTGAGCCTGCCTCACTCAACACTTCTAGACTTAGAGAAATTCTGCTTGCTTTGTCTCAGCGGTTCCTTCTCAAGTGTCTCAACGGTTTCTTCTTCACAACTGTGACTATATTCTATCTCAGCGGTTTTTTCTCAACTATCTCAGCAGTTTCTTCTTTATAGCTGAGACTATCTCCTGTCTTAGCGATTTTGCTGGGACCAACATTTCTCTCAACTTTTTGTGTTGATCTTCTCAGCTGTGTTAGCGGTTATGTTGAGACTTTCTTCTTAGCTGTTTCAGCTATCTCGATGCTTTTTTCCTTAGACATTCTTCTCATCTTTCTCAGCTGTCTCTGGCGTTTAGAGCGTTGAGTGTGCCTTCATCACTCAACATTTTTTGCCTTAGTCAAATTACCTGACTTCCAGCTTACTCTTTTTGTTTACCTGTCCAATCAAAGATAACCTGCATGCATGAATTCAAGCACACATCAAATATATTATGCCCTTCAGTATGATTGGTGATGCCTCTTCAAATCCGGAGGAACATTGTAGGGCACAATTCCCAATAAGAATGCTAAGAAATGAAAACATTAAGCAAAAATATTAAGAAAATAAACTCTCAACTGCTCTCTACAAGGCTTCCATCTTCCCCAGAACACTTGGAGCTTGTGGCTATTTATAGAAATTTTTCAGGAAGTACACGTCCCCCTTACACACCCGGGTCAGGCGTGTACTTGGGGCGTGCCAAATGCGGTGTGACTTTGGCTGGGTGAAATTGAAGTCTGGAAGTGACTGGCGCGACAGTTGGGTTACACTCTCTAATGACACGCCCGTTTTCGAGGGGCGTGTCAGATTCGGCGTGACGGTGGAGCGCGGAAAAGTAGTGTTGTAGAGATTTTTTTGGGACTTGGTGGGACACGCCTAAGAGACACGCCCGTGGTTGTGTACATGGGCATGACCGAAGGCGTGTATGCTAAATTTTCTTGGAATCTGACTTCAGACCATAACTTCATTCCACTTGGGTTACGTGACCTAAGTACACGCCCTGGTAGGGCGTGACCTAGGGGTGTGTCAGAGGAGAAAACCCAAAAAACCTGAAAAATAAAATAAAATGAACTTAGTTAGAACAATAATTGAGAAAAGAAACTAAAAAGAACATTAAAATAAAAAAGGCAAAAGATTTAGACGAGAATATAAATATTTTTTCCCTAATAAACTAAGCTAAATTATGCTTCATCAGAGATTTAGGTTGTTCATGGAGGCTTTTGATCCAAGGATCTTTATCACTGTTCAGGAAGGACCCTTCATCCCCATGAAGATTTCTTCCCTGGATGCCAGTGTCCAAACCCCAAAGAAGTGCACTAAGATGACCAAGGATGAGGTCATTCTAGCAACCATGGAATAGAGGGCACATGACATCATTGTGAGTTCCATATATGATTCCACATTCCAGAATCTTATCTATAGCAGTACATCCAAGGAAATGTGGGACACCCTGATTGTCTACATGGAGGGCACTGAATAAGTTAGGGATGATAGGAATTCCCTAGTTAATAAGGAGTATGAGGCCTTCAGGCAAAGCATCAAAGAAAACATAGCTGATTGCTATGAAAAGTTTATCAGAATGGTCATTGAGTTGAGGTCTTATGGGAGGGTCTTCAGTAATTATAAGCTGAATGATAAGTTCCTAAGATATCTAACCAGAGACTGGGACATAAAGATTTGTGCAATCAAAGAAGTGGTCAATCTTGTTGAAACTCCCCCTCATACTTTATTTGGAAAGCTGCTTTCATATGAAATGCAGCTATCTGCTAGGAAGGAGGAGGAGACCACCAATAACACTCATGCCAAGGAGAGGACAGTGACCTTCAAGGATGAGAGCTCTAATAAGAGCAAGAAGAGGATTGCCTCACCCCCAAGGAGTCCAATTGATTCAGAAAGCACTAAGTCCAAATCATCTGACATTAACATGTCAGATGGAGAGTTTGCTGCCTTCTCAAGCCAATTCAAGAAGATGAAGAAGAGGAGGCAGTGGAAGAACAATCTTCCTCCTCCTCCTCATATTACAAGAAGGATCACAACAAGTACAAGAAGAAGTTCTCCAAAGGAGACAGGTATGATTCCAAACCCAACAAACATATTTCATCTAAAATTGTTTGTTATTGTTATAGCAAGCTGAGCATATCATTGCTGATTACCCAGTTAAGAGAAAAGAGAAAATTAATAAGAAGCACCTCTACCACAAGGGCAAGAAGTACAAGACCTTCATTGACAAGAATGAGAAGAGCTGGAGTCAATCTGACTCAACATCTTCAGACTCTAAAGAAGAAGATAAATCCTATATTGGGCTGTCTGCTGCTACTGTTGAAGAAGATAAGGACTATCCAGTTGCAAGGATAGGAATCAGGGCCACTCTATCACACTCAGATAGTGACAATAGGTGGATTAAGATGATAGTTGCTGTTATGGACTTATGGCCATGATAGATGGTGAAAATAGCCAAGATCAGACTGATCAACACGAGGTACAAACTAATTCTCTCTCCTCCTCCTCCTCCTCTGAATCTGACAATGAAACAAGTCCTAATACTGATGCTCCTTCATCCTATGATTAAGATGGCTCAAAATCTTAGGAAGATGTCAATCAATTTATAGACAAGTTTTTGTTAATCTTGGAAGCTCTAAAGAAGAGCAAGTTGCTTTTCAATAGATAAGCCAAGGAGATTGTCTTCCTATAGCTAGCTGCTTTACTGCAATCTGACTCAGTATCCTTGCTTGATTAGATGAGGAGGGAAGTCAGCCTGCTGAAGACTATCTCAATCATCCAAATTTGGACAATGAGTTATAAGAACAAGATCATTATGCTTCTTGAAGATAAGCTCCTCAAAGAGAGGAGGCTAGTGGCATAATACTCCAAACCTAAATATGTATTGCCACTCATTGATACTTCACCACTCAAACTGATAAGAAGGGGCTGGGGTACATTGAGAGGAATACTAAAAGAAGGAATAAGAATAATGGCAAGGCTCTAATTAAGCCTAATATCTCTTTTGAGAAAGTTTTGTTGCCATCCAACATGTTGGGCCAGGAAAGTTTATATGGTCATTAGTTGAATGGAAGATCCTATAGTGTGAAAAAAAATGCTCACAGCTATAGTGGAAGGAAGGGCAGGGGCTTGAGTGCCTTTAATGCTCCCCATGAGGAAATCCAGATGGCCCATCATGGACCATTTGTGTTTGGTGCCCCATCACCCACACTCAAGGAGAAGGCAGTGGCTCCTCCAACAACTACTCAGACCAAAACTAAGTCATTTAGTAGGCTTGAATTGGCCATCTATAAAGCCATCAATAGCTTATCCAATGCAAAGAAGACTACTATTGGAGGTACTCATAGTAAGCCAAGTACATCTACTGGCAGACTCACTTTCAGTCAGATTGTTTTTGACAAAAATAAGAAAAAGGCTGCTGCTCTCCCTTCTGAATAGCAAGTTGTTAATAGGTTGCAATGTCCAAGGGTTGTTCAGAAGAGGAGATACAACATCCATGAATGTTGGTGCTATAGTGATGTGGGACACTTTGCCATAGATTGTTGGCACAACCCTAGTGTACCAAGGGTAAGGGCAAGTCTTCCTGTCAGAAGTACTGCAGTTAGATAAGTTCATTTTTATACTAACAAGAACCAAGGACCCAGACTCTTTTGGGGTCCTAAGGTAAACTATATTGTGGTTGAAGGTTAGTCCAAGTACTCATGCACTAATATGGTACTTGGACAGTGGGTGTTCCAAGCATATAACTAGAACAAGGAGCCATCTAAAGGAATACACTCCTGTGAAGAATGGACTTAAGGTGATCTTTAAGGAACCAGAAAAAAGAGTCACCAAGGACTATGGTATTATCACTAATGGCATAGTCTCAATCAAAAAGTGGTTTATGTGAAAGGGTTGCAACACAACCTAATAAGCATAAGCCCACTATATGATCTAGGCTATGTCATTATCTTCCACAAGGATATATGTCTAATTAAATGATCAAGTGACCAAGAGGTCATTTTGACAGGCACGAGGAGTGGAATTATTTACTGTTTAAACTTTTTATGTTTAAGTTCAGACACTCCAGTGTGTCTAGTTGCTAATGAGAAAGTCTCTTACTGTGTGCAATGACACAAGAGGCTTGCCCACTTGAACTACAAGACCATTAATAAGCTCTTCAGTGAAGAGCTAGTCAGAAATGGACCCAATATACATTGTACCTAGGAGGACATTTTCTCTACATGTCAAAAGGGCAAGTAGATCAAAGCATCCTTAAAGAGCATTGGGTCTAAGGATTCTGTGAGGTGTTTGTACCTCCTGCATATGGACTTGTTTGGTCCTATGCCAGTTCATAGCCTAGGTAGGAAAGTCTATACACTAGTGATAGTTTACGATAATTCTAGATATGCTTGGGTTATCTTTCTAAAGAAAAAGTCTGAAACCCTAGAAATCTTTATGGCCTTCGTTAGGCAAGTTCAGAATGAAAAATATAGTGTTGTGGTCAAAATCAGAAGTGACCATGGTACTAAATTTTAGTCTGAAGGCATGACAAAGTTCTATGATGAACTAGGGATTAGTCAGGAGTTTTCTTCTCCAAGAATACCCCATCAAAATGGGATAGCTGTGAGAAAAAATAGGACTCTCATAGAGGCTAGCAGGACACTGCTCAATGATACTTCTCTCCCAGAATACTTCTGAGCAGAGGCAGTGAACACTGCTTATCATGTCTTGAATAGAGCATCTATCAACAAGTATCACCAAAAGACTCCTTATGAGATTATGAAAGACAAAAAACAAAATCTAGCCTATCTCAGGATCTTTGGTAGGAAGTGATTCATTCTTAATAATGGGAAGTCCTACTTGACTAAGTTTGCTGCCAAATACTATGAAGGGTTATTTGTTGGGTACAATAATCATAGCAAAGATTGCAGAGTCTATAACCTTAAAAATCAAGTTGTGGAAGAGTCTGTTAATGTAGTTTTTGATGAGTCATCAATGATTAACAGTGAGCTACCAAGCTCCTCTAGATCTGCAGGTATAGAGATGAAGATGGATAAACTAGACATCAAGGATACTTATCAAGCTACCCTAGAAGGAGATGATGATGTGTACATTCCATAAGAACTACAAAGTACACAAGATATGTCTGAAGACCAGCAGGATCCAGCCACCGAAGTTCATGATGCTGAAGAATGCCTCCTGCAGTCATGCATTTGAGGGATCATCCTTGAAATTAGATTATAGGAGATGCTAGCTAAGGGGTTATAACTAGGAGCATAAGCCTAAACATTACCATATACTATAGCTTTTAATCTCAGGTTGAACAAAAAATATTTGAAGATGTCAACATAGATCCAATTTTAATTATGGCTATGCAAGAGGAACTGAACTAGTTCAAGAGGTGCAATGTCTGGAAGCTAGTTCCCAGACCTCAATGAAATAACATCATTGGAACCAATTGGATCTACAGGAATAAGCTTGATGAAAATGGTGTTATAATTAAGAACAAAGCTATACTAGTTTCCAAGGGATATAAATAAGAAGAAGGAATTGAATTTGATCAAAACTTTGCACCAACAACAAAATTGGAATCTATAAGACTGTTTCTTGCATATGCTATGCATAAAGAATTCAAGGTCTACCAAATGGAAGTCAAGTCAGCTTTCCTAAATGATGACCTAAAAGAAGAGATCTATGTTGAGCAACCCTCAGGTTTTGTTAATCCTAACTCTCCTGATTTTGTATTTAAGCTTAGAAAATCTTTGTATAGGTTGAAGCAAGCACCTAGGGCATGGTATAAAACCACGTCTAGCTTTCTCATTGAGAACAAATTCTCAAGTGGAAAGATAGATAAGAAACTATTCCTTAGGGAAGTCAAGGGTAAGATCATCCTAGTCCAAATTTACGTAGATGACATAATTTTTGGTCCTACTGATGATGACCACTGTAAAAAGTTTGCAAAACTTATGCAAGGAAAATTTGAGATAAGTAGTATGGGTGAACTCAAGCATTTCTTGGGCCTCCAAGTAAGACAATCTAAGAATGGATTATCCATCTCATAGTCTAAGTTCACCAAGAAGTTAATTAAAGTTTGGAATGGAGAGTGCCTCCATAATGAAAACTTCTATGGGGTCAAATGTGTTATTGGACAAGGATGAGACTGAGAAATCTGTTGATAAAACCTTATACAGAGGCATAATTAGCTCCCTCCTTTACCCTACTACTAGTAGGCCAAATATCATGTATGCTATATGTATTTGTGTTAGATACCAGGCTTGCCCTAAGGAGTCTTATTATTCTGCAGCTAAAAGAATAATGAGATATCTCAAAGGAATACCTGATCTTGACCTATTTGCCCTAGGAATAATGATTTTGAACTAACTGGGTATTCATTTGCAGAATTTGTAGGCTGTAGAGAAGACAAGAAATGCACCTATGGCTCCTGTCAATTTCTAAGAAGAAGGCTTTTATCTTGGAGAAACAAGAAGCAAACAAGTGTTTATATTAACTACTAAATAAGAATACATATCTGCTAGAAGTTGCTGTGCTCAACTATTGTGGATCCAACATCAGCTTTAGGACTACAAAATCAAGCTATGTAGAACTTCTATGTATTGTGATTCTACTAGTGCAATCTCTATTGCTAGGAATCTTGTCTCTAATAGCAGGACTAAGCATATAGAGATTATGTATCATTTTATTAGAGAGCATGTGGAATGTGAGTACATCACCCTTAAGTTTGTCACTACTGACAAGCAAGTGGCTGATATCTTCACTAAACCACTAGATGAAGCAAAATCCAACTCCTTCAAATTTGAATTGGGTATGATGAACTTAGCATGGCTTCAGTTGCTCTGCATGTTTGTTAGCTATAGGTTGTATTTACCTATGCAGGATAACAAGGAAATTATGGTCTAAATCCAAGTGTCGAATGCACTGAGTATAAGGGCTCAGACATCGAGTGCGTTGAGCCAACATAAGGCGTCAAGTGCGCTTAGCCAACATCAGGCGTCGAGTGCGTCGAGTGCATCGAATCCACTTAACGCAAACATCCAGGGAATTTTATTTACATCTAATTGATGAGTCCGATATTTATAGGGTTTTACGGACTCATCTGGGCTTATTTTCTCACTCGTGCACCGCATTTCAGCTGATAATCGGTTATATTTGCATCGTTCGGTCTATGAACACTTTGTGCACTGTTTTGGCCAATGAGTATGCAATTGCGCATTCTGTTGTTGGGGGTAAGCACCTGGTGCTCCTTGTGGCTCTTTCTGGATGTTGTTGATTGTATTTTGGTGCTAGGATCTTATGCTCCAGCTTGGTTTCATTGTTGTACAGGTAGTCGGGACATCCCGGATTCCATTTCCAGGTCCTGTGTAAAATGCACGGTCGTGAGAATTCGTTCACAAACGGTTTGAGATTAATCGTATGTTATACACAGCAATTCTGGGGACATCTGTGGTTACCTGTGCGTTTTGTTCCCGCATGGTTTTGGCCAAACTGTGCAAGAAGGAGTCACACGGTATGTATATATTTCTCTGAATTTAAGCTTTCTGAGGTTAATCGTGTGTTTCCTTCACGCACGGGCAGACACACCCGTGCGCGAGTAAAATGCACAGTTCCCCTATATTATCTTGTTTTCCTGCGCTCTATATTTACCCGTGAGATTTCCTTCACGCACGGGCAGAAGCGCCCGTGCACGGATAAAACACATGGGTCAACGCATCTTCATCTGCAAACTTGGTCTGGAAGTTAATAATGCATGGTTAGCGCATGGTCGTGCGCCAAACCGTGCGTAACTATTTTTCTCACCTGCTTCTATTTAAGCACAGATTTTCCTCCATTTACAGACAGATTTTTCTCCCGCCATTCCTTCCACCGTTTTAGGGCAAATCTCCGCCCTTCCACCTCCGCCCTTCATCTTCCACTAAGGAGAGAGGCTCCGGGTAAGCTTTCAATGCCAAATTCAAGCCGGAGTTTCCTCTCGGCCTCCTCCTTCATTATCAAGCTTCAAGAAAGGTTTGACCTAGCTTTCACCATCAAGCTTGGAGGAGTCTATGCCATCTGCCACTAGATTGTGACACGAAGAAGACGGGTCCATTGGGAGTTAGTGATAGACTCCCTAACCCGGACACAGTTGAGGACCGAGCTAGGACGCGGATTGACAACCCGACGAATCCTACCATAAATCCTCAGCTAGACTTCATATCCGGTCGATTGCACACTCTCTTCTTCTTTTGTTCTTGATAGTGTTGTTTAATCTCTTGTATTTGATGAAGTGTGTTTAGTTTGTAAAACGTTTGTATACAATCATGTCTATGTGATTTTATATTTTTGTTATTTGTTTGAGGTGCGCCTTTGTTTCCATCCGCCACCACAGCTGGTACTGCCGCTCTAGCGATTGCTAGCGGTGTGCGTAGCAAAGAGGTGCTCACGAACCTCATTCTGCCATTCTCACCACCTCATCCGTAAGCCTACTCATCCTCCCGCCTAGCGGTTCGGCGCATAGCGGACTGTGTAGTTTTCCATCCGCCCGACGAAGCATTGCATAGCGGCATTCAATAGGAGTAGTTTATAGTATTTTACTTTCTTTATCCGCTGCTAATCAAAACCCCCTTTTGTAACCCCGACCTACGGACTTCAATCTCAATTCCTCCTCAAAATTAACTCCACCTTACTGTGTTCCCTCGAGATCGATACTTGGGAAAATTCGCACATTTTATACTACTTGTGTGATTGGTACACTTGCCATTCAACGCATCAAGTTTTTGGCACCGTTGCCGGGGAGCACAACCATGTGAGTTTTCTGAAAGGAGATCTTGTGATTGTTGTTTCTTGTTTTTATTTATTTTCCTGCTTTCCATTTATTTTGCTTATTTCTTTTTGCACTTTTTTGATTTTTGGTTTAGAAAGCAGATCCATGTTATTTTTATTCTAGTGTGTACCACCCTTTTGGTAATTATTTTTGTTCGCAATGTATTCTGTTGCTGAGTGTCATTTCTATAACACTTTGCGCTGATACATCGATGCCTTGGCTGTTTTAAATACTGAGCAGTGTATTCGATGTTTTCTATGTTAAGGTATAGGTCATATGGTGAAGGATTGCCCTCGCTTGTGCGAGCCTTCTCCCTCTAAGGGCGTGTGTGCAATAACCTCCCATTCGCGGAAGACTGTTGTGGACAGGCCTACCAGGGTGTTGCTTGGCCCATACACTGACATTGCTAATCGGACTTGTTCTTTACTCGTTGAGATTACCGAAGAATCTCTCGCTGCTTACAGATCCTTCATGGGTCCCTCGTTCCCTTTTTACGAGCTTCCCTTAAGTGATGATGATCACTCTAGTGTTAGCAAGTAAAAAGAGGATCAGGAATCTATTGGAGCTCCTGTATGGGACGTAGAGATTATTCCCATCGACGGGGTGGTGTTTGCGAATGATTTTGCAATGGGGCATGCTCATTCTATGCCTGATTTTGAGAGCAGCTTTGCCCCTCCGCAATTTTTTCCTGATCGCGCTACTCCTTTTTCTTATGAGTCGAATGATGATGTCGTATTCGTGGGTGATTCAGTGCTTGAGGATGCGCCGAAGTGGGATGAGTAATATCCCCTTTTTGATGTGGAGGTTTGCACCTCCTTATCAGACGAGGCATTCCCTCTTACCCCCGCAGACCTCAAGTTTTCAGATTCCCCCCGATACGACTCGTATGAAACCGACGATGATCTATGCTTGGATCCTGTTGGGAGTGAGAATGGGACCACTCCACCTATTTTTGATTATTTTAGTTTTTCATCTCCTTTATTTCTTGATTCCGTTTCTGTATCTGAGCCTGTGCGGGTTGAGTCTTCGCAGGTGCTTTAGGAGGAATTGGAGCTTTCAGCTCGAATGATGGATGATAGCATCCCCTTTCGCGAGGAGGTTGATTCCTCCTCAGTTAAGGTAGCTCCATTAATTTCTTTCTCATCCTGCCATCTCCCTATAGACGATACCTTGTCGGATAAGGATTTATTTTGTGGTGAGATGAGTGAGGACCAGCGCTCCTCCTCTTCTAACTTCTTATTTCCTCCACCTGTGTTGGGCAGGTATTATTATTTAGGTAGAGGGGTAACTGCTTTATTGTCGTATCGCTACTTGCTACTGCAACGAATATTAGGCAAGTTACCTGTGCATTTTTTTATTTCATAGGCCCATTAGCTAGGACTTATTATCTTTCAAATAAGTCGTGTTGGGATGACAATAACCCCAGTACTTATCTAGGAGTAGGAATAGTTAGTTAATTTTTACCGTTCAAAAAAATTGTTTTGCGTGTTCTATAGTTTAGATTTAATTGGATATTTTCGTTGTATATAAAATTTTTTTGATGGAGCTAATTTGTACGGTGCTTTTCCCTTGTGCAGTGGAGGAGTATATTTGTTGTAGGTTTGGCTTCATGCATTATTGCGAGCTTCTGGTATGCTCATTTGCTGAGAATGGGGTAACCTCTTCCCCAACTTTTATTTCTCTATGTTTATTGCAAATCTTGGATAGGTTGTTTAGTTTAAGTGTGGTGGGGGAGATTTATGCAGGTTACCTGTGCACATGCACTGCTATCGCTTTCATACCAAAATCTCATTTTTATTTTCTGTTTTCTTGATATCTTGTCTGCATTGTGCACCTACACCCACATGAGCGCGATCTTAATCACACGCGCGGCTCGATTCAAATTTATTTCTTTTGTGTCAACTTTAAAATAGTGGTGCTGGCTTAGGATTTTAGGATAGAGTAGTGTAAAACTCATGCAGTGCTCCTAATCGAGTACTCATGGTGTGTAGAAATAATATAGATTTAATTTTTCTTTATGCTCTTAGATTTATACCTTTTTTGCATTTGTAAATATTGTTTGTACTACTCAAAAGTGTTGAATCTGGAGTAATCAAACGGTAGTGTAGGAATGTGTGTAGCCGTCACTAGCCTCGTATTGCTCGAGTCGGTAGGAAGGATCATCTTTCGCGGTGGCTAAGAACTTGCCCCAAGCTACTCTCGAAGAATTAGTGCATGGTTAGTTAAGCATGAGCGTGATGTAGGCCATCATTTTGGCCCGGTTGGGCTTTATACCGTTCCTAATGTCTTATCCTCACTAGCACCATTGTGCCTACCCCTTATTTTGATTTAGCTCCACCATTATTTCACCAAAGCCTCATAGTCAATCCTAGTCGCACACCCAAGTTGAGCTTTAGTGTTTTACATTTTCATTTTGGGGTGTTGAATTTGTGATATTCCTTGTGAATATGTGGATGTGCTACAAAGTTTTTATTTGCTGAAATTGTTAAAATAAAAAGATGATTTGAAAAAAATATATATAAAAATGAATTGTGAAGAAGAAAAGTGAAAATAAAATGTTTAATTTAAAATTCTATTTGAGATTTTGTGGTGATAGGCGGTGCACACGCCCGTGTTTTCAAGTTTAAGTCTGGTGGCGTGGTGCACCTGCATGTTTTGTTGGCGAGAGGATATCTTTATGTTGAGCTCATTTGGGTTAGGTGCATAACCTTCTTTTTTATCTTTGTTTACCTCACCGAAACCCAAGCCCCATATCTACCCTAAAGTCCTATGGATTCACGCTTGAGTTAGACTAACATCATGGAGAGAGTGTGAACGGGCAAGCGTATGGTCCCCAACATTGATGGATTTCTTTGGAGGTGATCCTGAGTCCCGGTCTTTGGCAATGCTCAACTGAGTGGCCTGCCTACTTTCTTCCTACGCATGAACAAACGATTCCCCGGGATTCTATTTTTGAGTAGTTACAACACTTATTTACGCCTGTCGAAATTTATAAACTTTGTAGCATAAATAAAAATTGTATCTATTATATTTTCTATGCCCTTGTTGTTTTCGATTTCTCGCAATACTGTATTTTAAAATTACTCAGCTAGCTAGTTGTTTTCTAGTTCACGGAGAGATGATTTGCTCGGGACGAGCAAATGTTTAAGTGTAGTGGTGTGATGAGTCCGATATTTATAGGGTTTTTTGGACTTATCTGGGCTTGTTTTCTCACTCATGCACCACATTTCAGTCAGTAATCGGTTATATTTGCATCGTTCGGTCTATGACTACTTTGTGCACTGTTTTGGCCCATGGGTGTGCAATTGCGCATTCTGTTGTCGGGGGGTAAGCACCTAGTGCTCCTTGTGGCTCTTTATGGATGTTGTTGATTGCATTTTGGTTCTGGGAGCTTATGCTCCAGCTTGGTTTCATTGCTATGTAGGTAGTCGGGACGTCCCAGATTCCATTTCCAAGTCCTATGTAAAACGCACGGTCGTGTGAATTTGTTCACGCACGGTTTGACATTAATCGTGCATTATACACAGTAATTCTGAGGACATCTGTGGTTACCCGTGCGTTTTGTTCCCACATGGTTTCAGACAAACCGTGCGAGAAGGAGTCGCACGGTTTGCATATATTTCTCTGAATTTCAGCTTTCTAGGGTTAATCGTGTGTTTCCTTAACACACAGGCATACACGCCCGTGCGCGAGTAAAACACACAGTTCCAAGGTATTATCTTGTTTTCCTACGCTCTATGATTACCCGTGCAATTTCCTTCACGCACGGGCAGAAGCGCCCGTGCGTGAGTAAAACACATGGGTCAATTCATCTTTATCCGCAAGCATGGCCTGGAAGTTAATAATGTATGGTTAGCGCATGGTCGTGCGCCAAACCGTGCGTGACTATTTTTTTGACCTGCTTCTATTTAAACGTAGATTTTCCTCCATTTATAGACAGATTTTTCTCCCGCCATTCCTTCCGCCATTTTAGGGCAAAGCTCCGCCCTTCCACCTTCACAATTCATCTTCCACTAAGGAGAGAGGCTCCGAGAAAGCTTTCAATGCCAAATTCAAGCCGGAGTTTCCTCTCGGCCTCCTCCTTCATCCTCGAGCTTCAAGAAAGGTTTGACCTAGCTTTCACCATCAAGCTCAGAGGAGTTTGCGCCATTCCACTGGATCATGAAACGAAGAAGACGGGTCCATTGGGAGTTAGTGATAGCCTCCTCTACCCCGGATGCAGTTGAGGATCGAGCTAGGACGAGGATTGACAACCCAGCAAATCCTACCGTGAATCATCAGCAAGACTTCAGATCTGGTCGATTTCACACTCTCTTCATCTTTTGTTGTTGATAGTGTAGTTTAATCTCTTGTATTTGATGAAGTGTGTTTATTTTGTAAAATGTTTGTATATAATCATGTCTATGTGATTTTATATTTTTGTTATTTGCTTGAGGTGCGCCTTTGTTTCCATCCGGCACCACAGCTAGTACTGCCGCTCTAGCGATTGCTAGAGGTGTGCATGGCAAATAGGTGCTCATGACCCTCATTCCGCCATTCTCACCTCCTCATCCGCAAGCCTACTCGTCTATCCTACTAGCGATTCGGTGCATAGAGTCCCGTGTAGTTTTCCATCCGCCTAGCGAAGCATTGCATTGCGACATTGCATAGGAGTAGTTTATAGTATTTTACTTTCTTTTTCCATAGCTAATCAAAACCCCCTTTTGTAATCCCGACCTAAGGACTTCAATCTCAAGTCCTCCTCAAAATTAACTCCACCTTACTATGTTCCCTCGAGATCGATACATGGGAAAATTCACCCATTTTATATTACTTGTGTGACCGGTACACTTGTCATTCAACACATCACTAATCTACGAGATTAATCTAAGCCATTGATCTCCTCATGATCATTGCAACAGGTACACGCCTCTCCACATTCTCAAATTAGAGGTATGCATAAATAGAAAGGTGTGTGCTTAGAACAAAAATAGAATATTCCTTGCCCTTCTCTGCCACCTGCGACAAAACGATAAAAGCTCAAATCTACTGAAATTCACAAAAAAATGGCGCCAAAAAGGTTAGATTTACCGTTAGAGGGATCAGAGTTAGTGCGAAATGGGTTCAAGGATACTCTAGAGGAAGTACACTTATTCTCCACCTTCTACGGGTCGCTGACCTAAAATATTTTCTATTAGAGCCCAGTCTGCTTTGGAAAAATCAAGTACTTGAGTTATACTCAAATGCTATGGTTGACTCGTCATCCGCAAAAATCAGGTCTTCCATCGATGGAAATAAGGTTAAGGTCATCCCAACCGTTTGAGAAAGACACTACAACTGCCCAAGTTAAGGATGTCAGATGAAGAAGAAGAATTGGACCAAACCGATGTCAGAGCTACTCTGAAGTGGTGTAGATTGTCCAAGCCCTCCACTTGATCAATCTTGAGTAGAGAACTAAACCTGAAAGGAAAATTCCTAGCAGATGTTTTTGGGAAGGCGTTGTTGTGCAAGTATGGCTCGCATGATAAAATTTCCAAGAAGATGTTCGAGTTGATGGCAAGGATAATCCTTTCCAAGAAAATTGATTAGGGAAGGGCCCTCTTTGGCAGAATTGTAGACTGTATCCCTGAACCAAAGCTAGGCAGAATTCTGTCTCTATTTCTACACAACATAGTTCCAGGGATCCTTAATATAAGGCTAGGAACAAAAATCCATCATATGAGGAGGATGGATTAAAAAATGCTCAATAGATGGGACAGAGTTCTGTTGCCACATGCATTGACAGTTGACAAGAAGAAGAATGTTGTTTTGATTACTAAGGAAAGCACAGAGTGCAGTTCCTCTGAGAAAAGTGAGGAAGTGTCTCATGATCCCCAATTGTCTTAGTCTACTGAAGAGACTAGAAGGGATATGAGTGCTCAGGTTTAAATCTCTTCTGAACCTACTAAAAGGAGCCAATTCGCTGGAACACAGTCTGAAGAAATCCAAGCTGAATCCATGGACATTCTATCTAGCCAGCTAGTAGAAAATATCTATGCCAATATTTAGGGGGAGATTATCAGGGAAGATGCTCCAGTTGAGGGGGAGCTAGCTCAGTTTGATATGTAGGATGAGCTTGACTCCCTCCTAAACAACTTATAAAGTAGAATAGACAAGATTCCATATGAGCCTGTATGACAGCTTCCCCATACTCTAGTTGAGGATGAACAAGCTCCTCCAACTATAATAGAATAGGTTCAAGTCATTACTGTAAGAGATAATATTATCTCTCAGGACAATGCTGAGGCTAAGGAGGAGATTCACTCTGAACTCCCTGATCAAGTTACTGTGCATGATATTGTCTCCTTTGTGTCTGATAAGGATATTGCTGCTGCTGAGGTACAAGATGATGTAAATTCTTTAGAATATGTGATGGATGATTCGGAAGACAGGATTCTAGATTGGGATAGGGATGACGAGGTTTGTGACCAAGGCACATCTGCTAAAGCTGATCAAATGTCATCCTCCTTCCTAGCACAACTAAAAAGGTTACTAGATTATTAGAAAAGACAACTGGAACACTACATTGATGACTTAATCAAGGCAGTGAGACAAGATCTTTCTACTGAAATAAATTCCATCATGTTTGAGGTCAACCTGCTGAAAGCAAACACTGTGTCATTCTTCATGAGGGCTGCACCTACTGCACATTCACTAAAAGTAAACTTCAAGAAATCAGACAAACCCAAAATAATATTCTTCTGAATCAGAACATCACATCTAGAAATATAGAGATGGTCCACAATGCCCAGAAGACACTGATGGAAGCAAACAGGATCACCATTGAAAGGAGAATGGATGCATGCACTCAAATTCTGGATGACCATATGTTTGAGGTCAAAAATCATGTTACTAAAGGAATCAACTTCTTGGATGAAAGACTCACAACTACAAAGAACTCTCTGACTGCTACTACCTCTGAAGAAGTCAAAAATGGGGAGAAAGAAATGATAAAGGCAAATATAAAAAATGTTATTTGGACTACAAATGTACTCAGAGGCTCCATGAGACTTGAGAAACTCTCATATGAAAACATTGAAACTACACCAATCCCTTAAAATTTGTATAGTGCTAAATATGGTGATCTGAGTGATGCTCAATATGCTGAACAAAGTTGTGCTTAGTGGGATGAACCTTTAATTGCTGATATAATTCCTACATTAATCCCCACTATTGATCAGATTGTCTATGCTAAAGACAAGTCTATTGCTGAAGAAGAGGAAGAAGTAAGGCTCAGTAAGAAAAGATATAGAGAAGAGATGGAGACCAGTACTGACTTTGAGAAGTGGAGTCCTCAATTAAGGTCCATTATCTTGTCTGCCTGGGATCAAATTAAAGACCGTAAAACTGATAAAGGAAAGCTCTACAGCTCCCTGTAATAGGCCAAGCTTGAAAGGAATGAGGAACTGAGAAGAAGATTCAGAAGGGATAAAAGGTCAGGTGCACTTCCACCAGATACTGTTGAGCCCAACAAGTATTTCTCCATGCCCTACAGTTACTTTGAAAGATAAAGGGAAAAGGAAAAGGACAACAAAGACAAGGAGAAGGCTGCCAAGAAACCTAGTAGGGTGATTGTGATTAAGGAACCAAAAACTTGAGATGTTTCATATTTTACTTAAGGGGTTATAAGAATATGAATGTTTTGTATTAAGCACACAATTTGTCTATGAATATCTCTTTAAATAAAAATATAATTTATGTGTATTTATACCTTATTAATATCATATTTTGTGATGCTTATCTACTTAATTAAGAAGTGTATATCATTGAATAAGATTCTGACTTCTTCAAATAGGGGGAGATTTTGGGTCCATTGATCATAATGTACTAGATTTGAAGAAGACCTATAAGTCAATTGTATACACATGAATGAATTTGATGCATGCCCTTAGTTCTATGAATGTAGGTAGTTCTCTGTTGAACTGATTTGACAGGTAGTTTGAGTCACAAAGATAGATGGGATCATGACAGGATGCTAGCAAAGCAGAAATCTGGCTAAGTATAGAAGCGTTGAGTGAAGGCAGTTCACTCAATGACAAGAGGCTAAATGCATTGAATAATGTTCAGGCAGTCAAAGCCTCTGGATTGCCAAAATGGAAATCTGGCAAAATCCAGAAGCATTGAGTGAAGGAAGTTCACTCAATGCTAAGAAGAAAAAGCATCAACAGTACATCCAATAGTCAAAGCTGCAGTATTGCTATCAAGAGTTGTGTCTAAGGACATGAGCGTTGAGTGAGGGTAGTTCACTCAATGCCTGCTCGACAAGGATTCTGTCTAAGGACAAAAGCATTGAGTGAAGGCAGTTCACTCAACGCCTCATCAAGAAGCCATATAAAGGCAGAAAGCATTGAGTAAAGAAGATGCACTCAACGTCTACTTTTAGAGACATAAATCTAAGTCCACATGCATCGAGTGATGAAGGCTCACTCGACGCCTAAGCAGTTAAACTATAAAAGACTATATTCGTTGAGTGAGAAAGAGACACTTAACACTCTCAATGACTCAAGTCGTAGAATTCTGCTAAGTAATTTTGCGTTGAGTGATAAGGCTTCACTCAATGCCTGTGAAGTATGTCTGAAATTTACAAGACCAGAAGCGCTAACTCATGCTAACAACATCAAAAATTCAAATATCGCGGGATCTGATTGCTAGAAGACAAAAAGGCGGCGTATGCCTTTTGTACAGTTGTAAATGAAAATGGAATGGAATAGTTGCCATTGCGAGCCTGCCCTTACTGCGCAAAGAGCCGTTGAGCGGCGGGATACAAAAGGATAATTCCGTAAAATTAGAAAGACACCTAACAAGAGAAAAGCAGTCATCTTCTTCCTCTGGACTGGGTTGAAGCATTCAGAGAGCTTTCTAAAAAGTTATCTGCGAATCACACACAGAGTTTGCTGTTGAAGGAACTTTTCTCTGAAGATCAAATCATCTCTCAATAGTAAGGTCAAGAAGATCTCTTTTTGAGAAAGAAGAAGTAATCTCTGTTGTTACTTCTCAGCACAAGCAGAACCAACATTGAAGATCTTTTCTTGGCGCTATGAAGATGATAGGACTGAGTCTTCTCAGTTCAGGAAGAGGCTTACTCAAAGATAATTTCTCTAGAGTCATTCATTACCAACAAATTTATTCTCATTGTAAGATCTTAACTGATCTGAGTTGTAAGCCTAATCTATAAAGGCCGAGTTGTAGGATCCTTCTGTAGATCTGAGTGTAGGATCCTTCTATTGATCTGAGGTAGGGCCTATGTGCCTGAGCAGTAAGAGAGGTCATTCTCTGAGGTAGGATCCTTCTGTGGATCTAAGTGTAGGACTAATCTCTTAGCCTGAGTGTAGGACTTTGGATAAAGTCTGAGGTAGGTGATCTGAGGATCACTGAGTTGTAGGAGCATCATTTGCTCTGAGTGGTAGGGCCTTGGGCCCAAGGTAGGACTTAGAGGATTCTGAGAGATCCTGAGGGATCTGTATTGTAAGCTCTTGGAGCTGAGTTTGGAAAAGTTGGCCTTATCTAACACACTGTTAGAAAGGTGGGAGGGACAGTGGATATATCCATACCTTGGGGATCACCACTATAAACATTTGTGTGTTGTTGTGTATTCTTGAAAGCCAACTTAAAACTAAGTCACAACACACCAAAACTTAAAAGATTGCAATAAAAGACACAAAAACCTATTCACCCCCCTCTAAGTGTTTAGCTACTCTTGAAAACAAAGACTTTTACCAACGTTCAAAGCAGAAATACAGAACAAATGGAATTTTTCTCTCATGTATAAACACACTCATTAACCTTTCTTAAAATATTTAATAAATATAATGTATGGAGATTGGGAAACCACTTACTCATTAACCTATCAGGAAATATTTGGAGCAACTCAAATGCAAGCTCAGCCCGAAGCTTCAACATTTCCTTTCCCCAAATTTGATGTTTACTCCAATTAATTTTCCTATTCGCAACTATTGTCTTCATATACATCAGTAAAAATGCGCCACAACCATCTAGGCTCTTTTGCGTTATATTTTCCTCTACATACAAAAGTGGTCACTCATGAATGTTGTCTGGAAGTACATCAAGAAGATCTTGTTCGAAATAGTTAAAATGCATAAGTAAAATAAAAATTTCATTTTTAAAATATATTTTAAATTATTAGCACTGAAAGTCATTTCATAAAACTTTTTGAATCTTGTTGTAATTTGAAATCTTATATAAAGAATCATAATACTGCCAACACCCCTCCTTTATGTTCCCTACAAGCAAAGCCCAATGATTGAGATGGTGTACTGGCATGAGAATGAAGTCAGCCTATTTCACTGAATTACTGGTGACGTGACTAAGCAACGATTTAACACTAATTTTGCTTCTTTTGATATTCTGCATAATAATTTCAAATAGTATGTAAGTTTGCAAAAAATCATGTCAGTTACAATAAAACACTAGTTGGAAAATAAATACTAACATCATGATTTAGAGTAGTGGTGTACAAAAAAACCGGTCCTAACCGATCCGGTTGGGACCGGACCGGTTATGACAGGCAAAAGTCCGGTCCCGGTGAGGAGCGGTCTGAGACTGGTAAGACACTGGTCCTAGATCAGGACCGATCAAAGACCGGTCCCAGATCAGGAACGATCAAAGACCGGTCTTTACCATTCCCAGTCTGGGACTGGAACCAAGAACGGTCAAAAGACCGATTCCGTTAAAAGCCGCTTTAAAAAGAGCCGTTAGAAATGGCTCTTTTTAGAGCTGTAGGTAACAGCTCTTTAAAGAGCCATTACCATTTAACGGCTCTTTAAAGAGTCGTTATATTTAGTGGCAGCCATGTGCTAGCCGGCCATGGCTGCCACTAAATGTTTTATTATTATTCTTAATTTTTTTATTATAAAAACTGATTTTTCATAAATTAAAATTTAAAAAAATTAAAATCTATAAATACCCCCTCCCCTCTCCCTTGTTCATAATTTTTCAATCTCTCTCTATATTATTTTCACTCTCATCCACTCTTAAATGGCTTCCTCTTCATCCATGTCGACATCCTCCTCCACGTCCGTCGCACACGAGATAGAAGAACACCACCACAAAGTGGCGGTTTGAGAGAAATAAAGTGTGGAATGACGTTGAATTGAAGGTGAAGTGCAAACTTTGCGGGAAACAATGGCTGTTGGCAGCAATACAATGCTCGTCCGACATGTGAAATCTTGTATTTCTAAATAAGCCCCAGAGTCTACCCAAGCTCAAATTTCGGCGACAGGGCACATTTGGACATACGACCAAGTTGGGCAGTGAGAGCAACAAATGGAGAACATCATTAAAAAGGGATTTCGATTCAGCCACTACGACAATGAAGAAGTGATATCTTACATACACTAGGTACTCCATCCTAAATATCATCAGGTAAGTTGTTCTATAACTAGACGAGATGCTTTAATAGCTTATATGTAATCTAAAGAATATTAAAAAAATTATTTGAAACATTCAACGGTCGCATTAGCTTAACGAGTGTCGTCTGGACTAGCGGTATATCTGAGAGACATTCTTATATTTGCATTACCTGTCACTGGATCGATCCTAATAGTTGAGAACTAAATAAACACATAATTTGTTTTGAAGGATTTAATTTGAACATCCGCATACCAGAAAAGCTATTTATCAAGTTATTATTGTAACACCCCTATCCGTCACATAGCATATAGTAGTAGGTCCGGCCGGGTCCCGACGCCATATACCACAAACAGACCGAAGGGTTACTCATTCAAACCATTCTTCCAATCATAACTTCCTACACAGAGCATCTAGTGGAAGCAATTTATTTAGTTGCAAGAAATAAGAACCAAGCCACAAGCATGAATGTCCACTATCGAACCCAAACAGAAATGTATTACAAAGTACACAAAGTATCGGCCTTATGGCCTTACAAGAGTTCACTAAATTTAAAACAGTGTCTTCCATACTTCGGCTCACAGGCCGGTCACACATGAATTAAACAAGTAAACAAAACAAGGTCTTCAAGGGCCGGCTCAGCAATAAGGGCTTTGGCCCGCTATTTGTCACTCGACTCCGCAGCACCTGCAAGCATAATTCACCGCAACGGTGGCAAACAAAAGTAACGGTCAGTTAAAGCTGACCAAATTATAACGATACCGCCCCCAAACTCAGGGCGGTGATTCTCCTTCCCTGCACTTATTAGCATAATAAGCAATATAGTGAATAAACACAACATCACAGGTGTAGGCACAAACGGCCACACACCCCGTGATCTCACGGCACTTACACAGTGAACCCTGTCAAAACCGCAGTCTCACCACCGTCCCTTGGATGGCAACACTCTTTAGCATTTTAGTCTTTCTGTCCTAAGCCTAAGACCCTCCATCTATGCCAACGGTAAGTACCATGTACCTTAGGTTGCTTTAACCGAATGACACAGAGCGGGTACGGTTCTGCCTAACCCGTTGCTCACACCGCAACGTCAATTTAAGCCATATGCGTGGGTCAAGCTTCCCCGAGTCCCAAAATAATCAAACATGAACATAACCCAGTTATGTTCATGGTTGGCTCCCAGACCACCAAGTTGGCAGAAATGCGTTTCCGCCCAGTTTTCTGGGTGCATCTTGGAGTTCATCCCCAAGACTCCTTGTTGCAATCTACCGCGTAGAAAACCTGAAAACAACCAAAGGCACGGAGTCTTCTCCGGCTAATCATGCATAATAAAACATCACTGATCCAGACCAACTTGTCCAGGTAGGCTTCACACACCATGCCTATGTCCGTATCTCGATTTCGTACTCTACATGAAAATAAGGAGGACTATTCACATCTACCCCAAGGAACACCACACACTCACTGCACACTCGCGGGAGTGGGTTTCCTTATGCAAAAGAAGGAGAGCTTTACATGCTCAAGAAGAGAATCGTTACCCTAGCATTCCTCTTTGGCGCCATGGAAATCTATATGGTTGAAAAGCACCGCGATGATCTCGCGTCCGTAGATCTGGACTCGGCTTGCGATGTGGCGCTCTGAATCTCCTTCGATCACCGGATCTCTCTTGCTTCTTCCTCCTTGCTATCCCATCCCTCTAGAATTAGAAAGAGAATGAATATAAAAGAAATGAGGGTTTTCAACCCTATTCCGGGCCTTAACCCTAGGATGGGAAAGCCTGAGCCATTGGATCCCAAAATAAGGAAAAGGATGGCAACGATTCGCCCCGAAAATGAACTTCCTGGGCCGAACACGGCTTGCGACACGCCCGTGTACAAGGCTGTGTTCCTCATTCGCCGTCAATCAGGAAAATTCCGATTATGACATGGCCGGTGACACGGCTTGGAACACACCCGTGTCCCAAGTGACACGCCCGTGTCACGGGCCATGTGCCTCAAACGAAACGGGACCAAACACGTCTCTAGCGCGACACGGCCATGTGACACGCCCGTGTCATATACTGTGTGCTAGATACGGCCTGGGACACGCCCGTGTCCCAGGCCGTGTAACTCCCTCAACACAAACTAGCAAACTGCCCGAGCAGGACATGGCCTCGAACACGCCCGTGTCTCAGGCCGTGTTCCCTGTCTCGACACTCGATTCCTAAATTTTTGTCGACCACTCAGTGAGTCGTCGATCCCGAGCACGACACGGCCTTGGGACATGCCCGTGTCCAAGGCCGTGTGACCCTTACCAAGGTCCAAACTTGCCTCAAAGCGCTGCTCGTTGCTCTTTTGAGTTTCGGGGCGATAAAACTCTCTCCCTCTTAAAAGAATTTCGTCCACGAAATTACTGAAAGGAAAAGATTCACAAAACCAAAAGCGGTACTTGAGTGGAATAACTCTGGGCACTCCTCAAGCATGGTCTGCTCTCGCTCCCAAGAGAGCTCCTCCCGTCCGCAATTGTCCTAACGGACCTTGACCATCCTGATCTCCTTATTACCAAGTCGCTTGACTTCAGAGCCCTCAATACGAACGGGCTTGACCTTTGTCGCCAACCATTCGTCCATTGGTACTTGATCAACCCCGATCACCTGCGAAGGCTCTTGCACCGCCTTACGCAATGCTGATATATGGAATACGTCGTGTAGACCACTCAACTCCGCTGATAGCTCTAGACGATAAGCCGCTTCCCCAATCTGCTCCAGGATATCAAATGGCCCAAGGTACCTCGGGCTCAGCTTCTTGAAGTGTCGTACCCGTGAAACACCCTTGAACGACTTTATCTTCAAATACACCCAGTCGCCAACAGCAAACTCCACGTTCTGATGCTTACCATTATAGTATTTAGCTTGCCTATCCCGAGTGATCAGCAAATGGTCTCGAATGGTTCGTATTAATGAAGTGGCGCTTTCCACCTCTTGCTTTTTGTACAACCTCGCCTCACCCGTTTCTAACCACGACAACAACGTGTGACATTTTCTACCATATAGGGCCTTGAAGGGCGCCATTTGTATGCTCGCCTGGTAGCTATTGTTGTACACAAACTCCACCAAATAAAGATGATCTTCCCACTGCTTCCCAAAATCCAGGACGCACATGCGAAGCATGTCTTCCATCGTACTGTTGACCCTCTCGGTCTGACCATCCGTCTGCGGATGAAAGGCTATGCTTAACTTCAACTTAGTTCCCAGCATTTGTTGCACTAACCTCTAGTCATTGGATGTAAACTGCCCATCTCTATCACTCACTGCGAGGCACACCGTATAGTCTAACAATGATGTCCACATAAAGCTTTCCAGTTTCTCCACCGAATCATCCTTCCTATTCAGAATGAAGTGCAACACTTTTGTCAACCGATCTACGATCACCCAGATGGCGTCGTTTCCCTTCTGCGACCTTAGCAATCCATGCACAAAGTCCATATAGATATCATCGAACTTCCACTCCGGAATATGAAAAGACTTCAAGAAACCACCTGGCTTTTGGCACTCTGCTTTCACTAAGGCGCAAGTCTGACACTTTGCTACATATAGTGTCACATCTCTCTTGAGTCCTGGCCACCAGAATAACTTCTTCAGATCTTGGTACATCTTCGTGCTTCTTGGGTGAATCGAGTACTTGGTATGATGAGCCTCGTCTATCAACTCCACCCGTAAATTACCCACGTTTGGGATGCACAAACGACTATCCTTCCTTAGCAGTCCATCTTCAACCGTAAATTGGGAATTTGATCGATCCAAAACTTCCTCCATGATTTGCTTCATACTGCTATCCAAAGCCTGCCGAATCCGATCAGCCAGGTCATAGTGAACTTTCGTCCAGTTCAATAGTGCTTCTACACTAGTCTGCTTGTCAACACAAGAGATATCTAACGCCTCCAACTCCCAAATCAACCGCTCGTCATGAACCGACAACTAGTTGGCTTGCGCGGGAGCCCTGCGACTCAACCCATCCGCAACTGCATTGCATTTCCCGGGCACAATAATGAATTTTGAATGTATAGTCCCCCAGTAACTCCATACATCTCCGTTGCCTCATATTCAGATCCTTCTGATCCAATAGGTATTTTAGGATCTTGTGGTCGGTATAGATATAGACCTTCATGCCGTACAAATAATGCCTCCACAACTTCAGAGCAAAAATCACGGCCGCTAACTCCAAGTCGTGGATCGGAAAATTTCTTTCATGCACTTTCAGCTGACGCGAGCCATAGGCTATAACACTTCCATGCTGCAGCAACACGCAGCCCAAAACACTGCCCGAAGCATCGTTGTAGATCTCAAAGCCTTCGGTCCCTCTCGGCGAACATAACACTAGCTCCTTGGACAACCGACCCTTCAACTCTTCAAAAGCTTGCACGCACTCCTGCGTCCAAACAAACTTCTGTCTTTCCTTGTCAAAGTTGTGAGAGGTAACGCTATCCGCTAGAAGTTCTCTACAAAATGCCTGTAATAGTCAGCAAGCCCCAGAAAACTCTGGACTTCCGCTACATCAGACAATACAGGCCACTCCTGTATTGCAACTATCTTCGCCGGATCCACCACAACCCCTTCACCACTAACTATGTGACCAAGAAACGCTACTAAGGGGAACCAAAACTCGTATTTGGAGAACTTTGCGTATAGTTCGTTCCTCCTCAAAGTCTCTAAAACCAAATGCAGATGCTTGAAGTGATCCTCTTTGCACTGCGAGTACACCAATATGTCGTCGATGAAGACGATCATAAAGTGGTCTAAGTACTCCCTGAATGTTCTGTTTATTAGATCCATGAACACTGATGGCGCATTAGTCAGCCCGAACGGCATGACCATAAACTCGAAATGCCCATATCTCGTGCTGAACGTTGTCTTTGGGATATTACTTTCCCTTATTCTCAGCTGATAGTAACTGGACTTAAGATCCAATTTTGAGTACACCGATGAACCGACTAATTGATCAAATAGATCATCATTCTTTGGGATCGGGTACTTATTCTTTTCCGTTAACTTGTTCAGTTCTCGATAGTCGATACAGAGCTGCAAGCTTCCGTCCTTCTTCTTGACAAAGAGGATCGGTGCGCTCCAAGACGACGAACTTGGACGCACATAACCCTACTCCAACAACTCTTCGAGTTGAACCTTTTGCTCCGCCAATTTCTTAAGCGCCAACCTATAAGGAGAGCATGATACAAGTTTGGCACCTGACACTAGCTCAATCGTGAAGTCGATCTCCCGCTAGGGTGGGGCTCCGAGAAGATTGTACGGGAACACATCAGGGTACTCGCACACTACTGGGATGCTACTCAAAGTGGTCTTAGGCTTCGCAGCCTCCAATAGCGTGAAGAACAACTCTGCACCAGCACGAACTATCTTGACCACCTGAAGAGCAGACATTAAGGTCTTGCTCGACCCCTTCAAACCCACAAATAATATCTCCTGGTAAGTTCCCAACTTGACTTCCTTACAATTGCAATCTATGTATGCTTTCTGCTCCGAAAGCCAGTCCATACTAAAAAAATGATGTCGAGCTCTACTAGTGGCAGTAACGACGCTAGTAAGTTGAACTCCTAACTCCCAATACGAATCTTTACGACACAAACTCTGTCCGCGCGCATAGAACACCCATTCGGCAACAACACATCCGGACAAAAAGGAGTGTGAAGCTCCCGTATCAAAGAGTTCTCTCGCCGGATTAACACAAATCAAAACAAAGCCTATACAAATAGTAATAAGCTAACAAGCACAAGGTAACAGTATTTAAAGCTAAATTGCTATAAATTTAAACCATACCAGTCACCACATCCGCCTGCTTGATGGCCTCCTGCTGGCCAAGATTGTAGACTCTTGGTTGAGTCATAGCATAATGGGATGCGGTTTACTCCACCGCATTGCCCCTTTTCCTCGTAAGTTGCTCCCTGCTTCCTTTCGGACTTCGGACGTCCGCTCCAACAGTCACGGGCAAAATGCCCCGGCTTCCCATAATTGAAGCAAGCGCCCGGTGCACGACCTGTAGTTGCCCCCGAAGCACCAAAAGAAGGGGCTGGATTGTAAGACCCCCCTCCCGGAACACAAGATACGGCACGAGAGGGGTCTTATTCCCAGAACAGCCGCCTTGCGGTAACACTAACACTCGGATCATCCTGTACCACAAGACGCCTATCCTGCCGGCTTCAACCAATTTCAACATATAAATGCCAACCCAACCATACAATAAAAGAGAGTCAATCCACACCAAGCATAAGTCCATAAATATAGCAAAAGAGAAGCTAAACAAGCTTCTACATAATCAGAGTACGAAAATAAAATTGCCCCGAAGGGCTACAATAAAATCTCTCTCACTCACATCTGTAACTGACGGTAGCGACGGTACCGTCCCCTCAGGCCCTGTCATCCTTGCCTGGCTGTCCAGCTGCATAGCCTGCTTCTCCATCTGCGGGGTTTCCTCCTAAAAAGGAAGACGTAGCAACCGTTAGTCATAAAGACTAAGTGGCTTCACATCCGCTCCCCCGACGACTCCTCGGCACTGGGTGGATAAAGGAACATGTACAATATATAAAAAATAGTAGTACAAGCAGGTGAAGTAAGTATACAAATCATAGGTAGCAATAAAAATGGTGTACCAATGAACAAGCTCTTATTCTACAATTTTACCATCTACAGCAATAAGAGAGTATAATGCTATAACAGTAAGTAACTCAACTTATATGGATGCCCATACAAGCATATAAGTTGAGGGTCGTTCAGCAATAAGTAACTCATCGTATAGGAGTGCCCACACAAACCTTTACAATGAGGGTCTTGTGTATGCAATGAAGTGCAATGTTATATATGCAATGCAATGATACACCCATGACCAAGCACATGCAATCGCTATGTCGACACAGATTTATAGTTCCCACTATTCGAGCAGGCAGCTAACCTCTCAAGCGTCAACCGTCGTGGCCAAACGGTGACAGTAGAGCGGGAACTACTAGGCTGGTCTCCACACAACCAAGCATAGGCCTCCGTACGCCTCAACACTAAGAACACAACAGCGGAGCTCACTTGCGTACTACGGCTCAGCGGGTTCTCTTTGGTAAATGATCACAAAGATCCTAGCCCCGAACTGGCCTATGCGTGACACGGAAGGAGCCTCGGAAATGAACACGAGGACCAAGCCAAACCGTTCACTTGGCACGGAAGGAGCCTCGGGATGTGAACACCGAGTACCAAGCCCAACCGTCCAAGGTCTAGCTGTCAACTTCCATCAGTGTGACGATTGGCGAGCTCGTAGACTTGCCACACTATCCTTAACCCGGGATTACGACACCACGTGTCGACTCATACCACATGCAATTCCACAATATCGTGGCATGGAAGGAGCCTTGGGACGTGAACACCGAGGACTAAGCCCAACCATCCATCAAATACGGGAGGATCCTGGGGACGTGAACACCGAGGACCAAGCCCAACCATCCATCAATTACGGGAGGAGCCTCGGGACGTGAACACCGAGGACCAAGCCCAACCGTCCAACTTTACTCATCTCAGTCTCATTCCAACTATTGACGGTCAACTCCGCAGTCGTTACTTCCACAATGCTACCCGTAGGGAAACGACACTCTAAGCATTGGATTTCTAATTCCCTTTTTTCCATTCAACATACATCATGGTCATAGTTAAATTATTTATAAATTTATCCAATTATATCCACCCAATTATATCAGGTTCTTTCCTTCAATTAAACTTGTCCACAACTCGTTATATGAATTTAGATTTATAATCTCAACTTATCACGTCACTAGGATGATTATGTCAAAAGAGTTCACCCAAGCCTCGAGTTGGATCGCAACATTAAATTCCACCAAATCGCATTCCACGTTACACAACCCAGAATTTAGGTGCAGCCTTAATCCGGGCAGCAACTTTGACCAAGGATTCCCGAGGCTACATAAATCCGACGAGTGTGTGTAACCACTCGTTGGAAATATAATTTCAAGGGCTACAACTTTCGCGTTTAGTTGAAAGCCCAGATTTGATCGCATCACACCAGAAATTCACTCAAAGCCTGATGTGTACAGGATTTTTCCCCAATCGCAGCAGATTCGAACTGACTTTCCCGTGACTACAAGTATCGCCTGGAAACGTGCAACCACTCGTTGGAAATATAATTTCAAGGGCTACGACTTTTGTGTTTAGTCAAAAACCCATGTATGACCAGAACACCCCCAAAATTGGCCACGAAGGTCATTGCGTGCAGAAAATAGATTTCTGCACGCATCTTAAGGCGAGATGAACGGCATTCGTTCATCTTCCTCCTTGCACCAATCTCCCAAAAACTCCTCCAGAAAATCGTCCACCCTTATTCACCGTAACGATGCCATATTTCTCCACGAATCACTCTCTCATCTTCACTTTGAAGAATGAAGAGGATGGAGGGGACTAAGCCTAGAAAACGACCTAGGCATGGATTTTCCCTAAGAAATCTCCCCCTCACCATCAAGACTCTAAGGAGTCGATATCTATCCTAGAATATTAACTACAGATCTAGCACCAAGGGAGAGGGGAGGAAGCTCACCTCATTTCCAGCGGTAAAACAATTTCCGGCCATGGATCTAGTCATTCTTCTTTGCGGCATCCCTTGCTTGGTGCAGTTGTTCTTCACGGCAAAGGAAGGAGAGAGAGAGAAGGCCGCCTCCAGGAACTCCGACTGCTTCACTTGGCTCCGTCAGTTTCGCGAGGTCCACGATGACGGCAAGAACGATCGGCTAGGGTTCGGCTTTATCTCCTCTTATAAACCGATGTATTAGGTTAAATCCTTCCGCCACGTGTCAACGCCCCATTGGACCGCCCCTAATAGGTAATATTGAAGTGACCCGGTCCAAGGAATCATCATCAGCACGAATCCCAAAGTCCGGTTCGGTCCGCCTGTACAAGCCGGCGAATCTGCCAGGGCGAAGAAAACGCACAAGTCAAATTCGACGGGAATCAACCGTCACTCTCGACGATCGGCGAGAATCGTCGGGCATTCTCGACGAATTCGTCGGGTATCAACAATGATACCCGACGAATTTCACATAGCCCATTTATCGGAAATTCCTGGCATTGAGTGCGTTGAGTATCAGTCAGCAATACTCGACGTTCGGTGGGTATCATCGGGCATTCTCGACAATCGGCGAGAATCGCCGGGCATTCTCGACGATCGACGAGAATCGCCAGGCATTCTCGACGAATTTGTCGGGTTTCAACAATGATACTCGGCGAATTTCCCTTAGCCTAATTCTCTATTAGCAATTCTGAATTCAGAGGGTATCAACCATCGATACCCGTCGAATCGGCGAGTATCATTCCCGATACCCGTCAATCGGCGAGTATCAACTCCCATTCTCGTCAATTTTCCCTTAGACCATGTCCTTTCGATCTGTTAGATATCACTCAACCCTACACTCCATTCAATGCACTTGACACCTTTTGTCGGTGCGTCCCGAGTTCGAGTCAAGTCTCTTGACTCAAAACTCATGCGAGGGTCCTAGCGTGAATTGGGACATTATAAATCCTATAAACAAAATAAAAGATTTCGTCCCCGAAATCAGGCTAGGGCTATGGGGATGCAAGTACAAAATATTATGCGCTATAAAATGTTACCTTGGGAGAACAGCTCCGGGTAGCGCTTCTGCATCAAGTCCACCGGCTCCCAAGTAAATTCTTCCTTCCCATGATTGGACCATAGCACTTTTACCAGAGGCACACTTTTGCGGCGCAAGATTCTTATCTCATTATCAACGATTCGTACCGACTCCAATCGCACAAATCTGTCAGACGCTACCTTACCATCAGTTTTGGGGATGTATTGTTCAGGCCGCAATAGCGCCTTCTGAAGCGATGATACATGGAATACATCGTGGAGATTTTCTAGCTCGGGCGGTAGCTCCAGCCGATATGCCAAAGGGCAAATCCTTTCCACTATGACATAGGGTCCAACATACCGTGGGCTGAACTTCTTCACTCCCCGCACCCGTGACACTCCATGCATCGGCCGGATTTTCAGGAACACTTTATCACCCACTTGAAACTCAACCATACGGTGCTTTGCGTTATAATACTTCACCTGCTGACTTTGAGCCTCCAACATGCAATCCCTTATAAGCCTAACCACCGCATCAGTATCGTCAATATACTCAATTCCCAATGCCTTCGGGTCTTCGTCTTGCACCCAAGACAAGGGGGTTCTACACCTTCTTCCATAAATGGCTTCATGGGGCGCCATGCCAATGCTAGCTTGATGGCTGTTGTTGTAGGAGAATTCCACTAAGGGCAAGAGTCTTTCCCACGGCTCTCCCCTATCTATCACGCACAACCTCAACATATCCTCCAATGTTCGGATAGTCCTCTCAGACTGCCCGTCCGTCTGAGGATGAAATGCGGTGCTGAAGGTAAGGCGCGAGCCCCAATACGCCTGTACCACCTTCCACTCCTTGGAGGTAAAACGACCATCACGGTCCGAAACTATCGTCTTATGTACGCCATGATACCGTACAAACTGCTCCACAAAAAGGCGTACTAAGACATCCACATGAGCCTCCTTTTTCATAGGATTGAACCAGGCAACTTTCGTCAGGCGATCAACGATCACCCACACTGAATAATTTCCTGAGCGGGAGCGAGGTAGCCCATGTACGAAATCCATGGAAATATCCTCGAACTTCCACTCGGGGATTGACAATGATTGCAACAGACCACCGGGGCTCCTGCACTCCGCCTTCACTCTTTGGCAGGCTTCACAATGCGTGACAAAGTATCAGATATCCTTCTTCATTCCGGGCCAACACATCGTCTTCCGTAAGCCTGCGTACATCTTTGAAATTCCTGGGTGCACGGAATATTGAGAGCAATGTGCTTCTCTCAAGATATCCTCCCGGATTCTGCCACCTTTGGGAATGTACAGCAGGCCGTGAAAGTAAACGAGGCCGTCCTTTAGTGTGGACTCGTCGGTAGTCCCATCTTCGATTAACTTTATTGTCGGGGCCAAAGCCGCATCCAATACTTGCTCCACTCGGATCCGGTCCCGGATATCACAAACTATACTCACACTGGATAGGTACTCCGTATATTCCGAAGAAGCCTTAAATATTAAGGTAATGTCCATCTCCTCGATCATTCGTGCCAACTCCATGCTCATCAACCGAGACTCTGGGCTCGAGCCTGGTACTTTCCTACTCAACGCATCGGCTACCGAGTTTGCTTTTCCATGGTGGTAGTTCAAGGTGAACTCATAGTCACATAGAAACTCTAACCACCGCCATTGTCTTATGTTCAATTCCTTCTGTGTATGAACGTACTTCAAGTTTTTATGATCCGAGAAGATTTCGCAGTGGATGCCGTATAGATCATTCCTCCATACCTTCAAGGCGAACACCACTACTTCTAGCTCTAAATCATGCACCAGGGAATTGATTTCATGCTTCTTCAATTGTCTTGAAGCATAAGCAATTACGTGCTCGTGCTGCATCAACACCGCTCCCAACCCCTGATAAGATGCGTCCGTGTAAACTTGGAATCCTTCCTTCCCAGATGGAAGGACAAGGATGGGGGCGGAGGTAAGTCTATCCTTCAATTCCTGGAATGCTGCTTCACACTTGAGTGTCCACTCAAATGGCACACCTTTCTTTGTCAAAGAAGTAAGCGAGATGGAAATCTTGGAGAATCCTTTTACGAACTTGCAGTAGTATCCAACAAGTCCCAGAAAATTCCTCACATCGGCCGCCGACTTCAAGGGCGACCACTCCTTCATGGCACGCACCTTGGCCGGATCCACGCTAGTCCAGCTCCACTGATTACATGACCCAAGAAAGCCACTTCCCTAAGCCAGAATTCACACTTGCTAAACTTGGCGAACAGGGCGTTCTCTTTTAACTTTTCCAGAACTAAGGCCAAATGCCCGACATGTTCCTCCTCCGACTTCGAGTAGACTAAGATGTCGTAAATGAACACAATGACGAAGACATCCAAATAGGGCTCAAACACTTTATTCATCAAGCTCATGAAAGCTGATGGGGCATTTGTGAGCCCAAACGGCATCACTGTGAACTCATATAAGCCGTACCTTGAGCTGAAAGCCATTTTTGAATATCATCCTCTTGTATTCTCAATTGGTAATACCCAGAGCGCAAATCTAGCTTGGAGAACCAATACGCTCCCACTAGTTGGTCGAACAACTCATCGATCCGAGGTAACGGATAGGTGTTTCATACCGTCAGTCAGTTGAGTTCCCGATAGTCTATATATAAACGCAGGGTTCCATCTTTCTTCTTAACGAATAGAACAGGGGATCCCCAAGGTGATGAGCTGGGTCGAACAAACCCTGATTCTACCAACTCCTGCAGTTGAACTCTAAACTCCGCGAGTTCTTTTGGGGCCATCCGATAAGGGGTCCTGGAGACAGGCTTAGCTCCTGATACAAGCTTAATCTGAAAATCCACTTCTCTATGCGGGGGTAACCCTGGCAATTTTTCAGGAAATACCTCAGGGAAATCCAGTGCTACCCGCACATCCTTCATATCTACCTTGATCTCCTTTAGTTCGAAACATATCATGTAGACTTCATCCCCTCTCATATGAGCTTTCAAGGTCTGGATTGAGGATAACAATATTCGTGGTGCGAAATTTATACCTTGGAAGACTACATCAGTATCCCCATGTCTCAAATAGATGTGCTTCTTCGCACAGTCGATTCTTGCATGGTGCCAATCCAGCCATGCCATGCCCAGAATGAGGTCGAATTCTGGTATTCTCAAAATTATGGCGGGGGTATCAAAGGTCTTTCCCCTAATGATTATCTCCAACTCACACTTCACGGTTTCCGTCATCTCCGATCCATATGGGAGGCGTACTCTTCGAGCAATACCAGTGAAATATTGTACTCTGTGCATATCCTTGATGAAGTCTTCAGACACGAAAGAATGTGAGGCACCGGTGTCAAATAACGTATATTCCGGTTTCCCGCCGACCATCACGGTGCCTAAGTGTTATTTAATAATACTCAAGCTAGACATCTAGTATATCTTAAACCACTAGAGGATATTAATAGAAGCAAAATGGCTAATTCAAATCGTACCTGCAATCATCTCTTGAGGATTCCGCTCTTGAGTCATGTCCAAGGCATACATCTGATCTCGAACGGGTCTGGGGTTTCTTCCTCGTGGTCCTCGTCCTCGACCACGCACATACCCTCTCCCCCGCGGGGCTGCTAGAGGGAGAGCAAAAGGCGCATCTCCAAATAGTTGCGGGCAGTAGCGTTGAATGTGGCCCGGTTGGTTGCATTCAAAGCACACCCGTTCCTGCCTTCCGCCGTGTTGCTGAAATTGTTGAGGTGGAGGTAATGCTTGCGGTTGCGGAACCGGGCGCTCCTCTCTAAAGTTCTGGGGGAAACGCCGGCCACCCCTCCGATATCATATTCCTCTTCTATTGTCAAATCTCCTTCTGTTGCTAGGGCCGGCTTCCATCACGCCCTCTGCTGGCCTTTTACCACTTCCCAAGTGGTCCGCTTCTAATCTCTTTGCCATATCGATAATCTCTGCCAGACTAGAGTTCGCTATAAACAAAAGGGCTTGCCTTAGGGGATCTCGCAAGCCTTTGTAGAATCATTTGGCGTACCCTCTATCATCCAACTCATAGGAGTCAGCAAATCTATCCAAGTGCTGAAACTCCCGTTGGTACTCTGTCACCGACATGGACCCTTGCTTTAGTTGCAAAAATCTCTCTTCAATACCATCCCAAGCGACCGAGGGGAAGAAATGCTCTAAAAAGGCTTCGGAGAATTCGCTCCAACTAATGTCCGTTTACACTCTTCCACGAAAAGTGGAGCCCATGAGGGACTTCCACCACCTTTTGGCGTGCAGCTCTAAGAGTGTCACCACAAGGGTCACCGCCATATTGTTTGGATATCTTATTCCTGCCAACAATTCTTGTATAGTGTCGAGCCACTCCTCTGTATGCACCGCCGACTCTGTCTTAATATAAGAGGGAGGGGAGAGAGCTCGGAAAGTGCTTAACCAACTAGATCCCGGACCCTGTTGTTGTACAGGTTCCTGCTGAGATTTGGACCTAAAGGCGTCCAAAATAGCTGTGAGCGTCTGCCCCACCTCTGATTGTTGGAATTCTGTAGGCACGGACGGGGCGGGGGTGCCCCTCACTGGCTCAGCATGTACTGGGATCTACACATAGGGTACAAACCTAAGGTTAGGTTGGCTAATCTAAGGTTAAAGATGGACAAACTTAGTGTGAATTACATATGGGCACACCACTACTTCCGCTAAGTCAGTTTGTCCTCAAACTGACTAATCGAACGGGGGTGGCACCATTGTTAAGTGACTTTCTCCTTGGAGGATCATAGCAAGCTGATACCATTTGTAAGACCCCCCTCCCGGAACACAAGACACGGCACGAGAGGGGTCTTATGTCCAGAACATCCGCCTTGCGGTAACACTAACACTCGGGTCATCCTATACCACAAGACGCCTATCCTGCCGGCTTCAACCAATATCAACATATAAATGCCAACCCAACCATACAATAAAAGAGAGTCAATCCACACCAAGCATAAGTCCATAAATATAGCAAAAAAGAAGCTAAACAAGCTTCTACATAATCAGAGTACGAAAATAAAATTGCCCCGAAGGGCTACAACAAAATCTCTCTCACTCACATCTATAATTGACGGTAGCGACGGTACCATCCCCTCAGGCCCTGTCATTCTGGCCTGGCTGTCCAGCTACATAGCCTGCTGCTCCACCTGCGGGGTTTCCTCCTAAAAAGGAAGACGTAGCAACCGTTAGTCATAAAGACTAAGTGGCTTCACATCCGCTCCCCCGGCGACTCCTCGGCACCGGGCGAAGAAAGGAACAGGTACAATATATATAAAACAGTAGTACAAGCAGGTGAAGTAAGTATACAAATCATACGTAGCAATAAAAATGGTGTACCAATGAACACGCTCTTATTCTACAATTCTACCATCTACAGCAGCAAGAGAGTATAATGCTATAACAGTAAGTAACTCAACTTATATGGATGCCCATACAAGCATATAAGTTTAGGGTCGTTCAGCAATAAGTAACTAATCGTATAGGAGTGCCCATACAAACCTTTACAATGAGGGTCTTGTGTATGCAATGAAGTGCAATGTTATGTATGCAATACAATGACACACCCAGGATAAAACACATGCAATCGCTATGTCGACACAGATTTATAGTTCCCACTATTCGAGCAGGTAGCTAACCTCTCAGGCGTCAACCGTCATGGCCAAACGGTGACAATAGAGCGGGCATCTCCACTACTAGGCTGGTCTCCACACTACTTGGAATGGGCCTCCGTACGCCTCAATGCTAAGAACACAACAGCGGAGCTCACATGCGTACTACAGATCAGTGGGTTCTCTTGGGTAAATGAGCACCAAGATCCTAGCCCCGAACTTGCCTATGCGTGACACGGAAGGAGCCTCAGAAATAAACACGAGGACCAAGCCCAACCGTTCACTTGGCACGGAAGGAGCCTCGGGACGTGAACACCGAGGACAAAGCCCAACCGTCTAAGGTCTAGCTGTCAACTCCCATCGGTGTAACGATTGGCGAGCCCGTAGACCTGCCACACTATCCTTAACACGGGATTACGACATCACGTGTCGACTCACACCACATGCAATTCCACAATATCGTGGCATGGAAGGAGCCTCGGGACATGAACACCGAGGACCAAGCCCAACCATCCATCAAATACGGGAGGAGCCTCGGGACGTGAACACTGAGGACCAAGCCCAACCATCCATCAAATACGGGAGGAGCCTCGGGACGTGAACACCGAGGACCAAGCCCAACCGTCCAACTTTACTCATCTTAGTCTCATTCCAACTATTGACGGTATACTCCGCACTCGTTACTTCCACAATGCTACCCGTAGGGAAACGACACTCTAAGCATTGGATTTCTAATTCCCTTTTTTCCATTCAACATACATCATGGCCATAGTTAAATCATTTATACATTTATCCAATTATATCCACCCAATTATATTAGGTTCTTTCCTTTAATTAAACTTGTCCACAACTCGTTATATGAATTTAGATTTATAACCTCAACTTATCACGTCACTATGATGATTGTGTCAAAAGAGTTCACCCAAGCCTCGAGTTGGATTGCAACATTAAATTCCACCAAATCGCATTCCACGTTACACAGCCCAGAATTTAGGTGCAGCCTTTATCCGGGCAGCAACTTCGACCAAGTATTCCCGAGGCTACAAAAATCTGACGAGTGCGTGTAACCACTCATTGGAAATATAATTTTAAGGGCTACAACCTTCGCGTTTAGTCGAAAGCCCAGATTTGATCGCATCACACCAGAAATTCACTCGAAGCCTGCTGTGTATAGGATTTTTCCCCAATCGCAGCAGATTCGAACTGACTTTACCGTGGGTACAGGTATTGCCTAGAAACATGCAACCACTCGTTGGAAAGAAAATTTTGAGGGCTACGACTTTCATGTTTAATAAAAAACCCAGATATGACCAGAACACCCCCGAAATTTGCTACGAAGGTCGTTGCGTGCAGAAAACAGATTTCTGCATGCATCTTAAGGCGAGATGAACGACATCCGTTCATCTTCCTCCTTGCACCAATCTACCAAAAACTCCTCCAGAAAATCGTCCACCCTTATTCACCTTCACAAAGCCATATTTCTCCACGAATCACTCTCTCATCTTCACTTTGAAGAATGAAGAGGATGGAGGGGACTAAGCCTAGAAAACGACCTAAGCATGGCTTTTCCCTAAGAAATCTCCCCCTCACCATCAATACTCTAAGGAGTCGATATCTCTCCTAGAATATTAACTACAGATCTAGCGCCAAGGGAGAGGGGAGGAAGCTCACCTCGTTTCCAGCGGTAACACCATTTCCGGCCATGGATCTAGTCATTCTTCTTTGCGGCATCCCTTGCTTGCTGCAGTTGTTCTTCACGGTAAAGGAAGGAGAGAGAGAGAGAAGGCCGCCTCCAGGAACTCCGACTGCTTCCCTTGGCTCCGTTGGTTTCGCAAGGTCCACGATGACGGCAAGAACGATCGGCTAGGGTTCGGCTTTATCTCCACTTATAAACCGATGTATTAGGTTAAATCCTTCCGCCACGTGTCAACGCCCCATTAAACCGCCCCTAATGGGTAATATTGAAGTGAACCGGTCCAAGGAATCATCATCAGCATGAATCCCGAAGTCCGGTTCGGTCTGCCTGTACAAGCCGGCGAATCTGCCTGGGCGAAGAAAACGCACAAGTCAAATTCGACGGGAATCAACCGTCATTCTCGACGATCGGCGAGAATCGTCAGGCATTCTCGACGAATTCGTCGGGTATCAACAATGATACCCGGCGAATTTCACTTAGCCCATTTATCGGAAATTCCTGGCGTTGAGTGCGTTGAATATCAGTCAGCGATACTCGACGATCGGTGGGTTTCATCAAGCATTCTCGACGATCGGCGAGAATCGCCGGGCATTCTCGACGATCGGCGAGAATCGCCAGGCATTCTTGACGAATTCGTCGGGTATCAACAATGATACTCGGCGAATTTCCCTTAGCCTAATTCTCTATCAGCAATTCTGAATTCGGCGGGTATCGACCATCGATACCCGTCGAATCGGCGAGTATCATTCCCGATACCTGTCGATCGGCGAGTATCAACTCCCATTCTTGTCGATTTTCCCTTAGACCATTTCCTTTCGATCCGTTGGATATCACTCAACCTTACACTCCATTCAATGTACTTGACACCTTTTGCCGGTACGTCCCGAGCCCAAGTCAAGTCTCTTGACTCAAACTCATGCGAGGGGCTTAACGCGAATTGGGACGTTACATGGACCCAAAGCCCTAGCCTTCTTATTCCACCTTTGGAAACCGGACTTTGAAGTCAGCACCTTGAACCCTGAATTCTTAGATCCAAAGTCTCCAACTACTCCTGACATAGCTTTCTTTGTTGTCTGAACACCCTCCCGACAATCTCGGGCAAGGTGCCCCTTCTTGCCACAAGCATGACAAGTGCAAATATCTTTGCGAGTAGATGCTTTAGCCTTCTTTCTCAGCATTCTGCAGTAGGCAGTCCTTAAAGGATCTGCAGGGTTCAGTACCCTACTCACTGGTATCTGGTGAGTTCTCCCCAACTCTACTTCTAAAGATCTGGCCGACTCCACCAAGGCTCGGAATCCCAATAACTTTGGTCCTAGCAGTAGGATTCGCAACTCGCTACGCAAACCATTATAAAATCTATCGACTATAGACTGCTCGCTTTCAAACTCAAAGCCTGGGTAGCGGCTTAACATAAGGAATGCCTGCAAATATTCGTCGACTGAGTGTGCTCCCTGCACTAAAAGCATGATCACCTGCTGCCCCAATGGTCCTCTAAATGCCATATGCTCCATCACACCCCCCGGTGTTGAGGCCACCACAGAGACAGAGGGTTGAACATTCCTTCCATATTGTGCGTTGGTCACCACGAACATCGCCTCAACTACCCTTCTTATGGTTTCAATAGAAGGAGGGGTCTCAGGCACGTCGCTGGGTGCAATACTTTTCTCAGAAAGCATGCGTTTAGACTGCCACACATCACTCCTGTACACATATAGTCGTACGAAACACCAATATGTGACCAAACAAAATTGCAAAAAGCAATTATAGGAACACGCAGGTTCCTTAAACATGTGTATTTTCATTCCTAAGTGGACATTCATGGGATCTTTTCATGTTTTAACGATGACGCACACACATGTGCTCATCACCCCTTAAAGTGAATTCATCCACGAATTCATTTAAGCCTGACCAAAACCGGTAGTCTGATACCAAATTATAACACCCATATCCGTCACATAGCATATAGCAGTTGGTCCAGCCGGGGCCCGACGCCATAGACCACAGACAGACCGAAGGGTTACTCATTGAAACCATTCTTCCAATCATAACGTCCTACACAGAGCATCTAGCAGAAGTAATTTATTTAGTTGCAAGAAATAAGAACCCAGCCACAAGCATGAATGTCCACTATCGAACCTAAAAAGGAATGAATTACAAAGTACACAAAGTACCGGCCTTATGGCCTTACAAGAGTTCACTAAATTTAAAACCGTGTCTTCCATAATTCGGCTCGCAGGCCGGTCACACATGAATTAAACAAGTAAACAAAACAAGCCCTTCAAGGGTCGGCTCAGCAACAAGGGCTTTGGCCCGCTATTTGCCACTCGGCTCTGCTACACCTGCAAGCACAATTCACCACAACGGTGGCAAACAAAAGTAACGGTCAGCTAAAGCTGACCAAATTATAATGATCCCACCCCAAAACTTGGGGCAGCGATTCTCCTTCACTGCACTTATTAGCATAATAAGAAATATAGTGAATAAACAAAACATCACAGGTGCATGCACATATGGCCGCACACCCTGTGCTCTTAGGGCACTTACACGGTGAACCCGGTCAAAGTCGCGGGCTCACAACCGTCCCTAGGATGGCAATACTCATGAGCATTTTAGTCTTTCTAGACTAAGCCTAAGACCCTCCATCTATGCCAATGAAAAGTACCACGTACCTTAGGTCATTTTAACCAAATGACACAGAGCGGGTACTGATAATACGTTTTATAGCCTAAACTATTATCGTATTTTCTAGTTTATAATGTACAAATCATGTCTTATTAGTTTATTTTTTTTATTTTTATGTAAATATTATTGCCACTAATATTTTCTTGTCTTTTTGCTGGTTTCCAGAAGTTTGGCCAAAAATGACCTGTCACGCCCCCTATCATGCCCTCCCTGGGCATGACCTAGGGCGTGTCGCCCGATCCAGATGAAGCCTGATTACAAAGACAAAATACCAGCAAAAATGGGTGTCACGCCCCCCTGACACGCCCTCCCCGGGCGTGTCCCCGGGCGTGATACGAGGCGTGTCGCCCACTGCCCGAAGCCTGCCGCCGCATTAAATGCTATTTCGCCTCAGCACGCCAACAGTACTGTCACGCCCCCCTAGGGCATGTCGAAGGGCATGACCAACCCGTGAACTTTTCTTATAAATTTAGACCCCCCCTTCCATTTCAGCAAGCTTGGATTGAGAGGGGAGGTGCTGCCCCTTTGTTTCTTGTTCTTTTTTAGTGTTCTTCTCTCTCTCTCTTTCTCATTTTGTGTTTTCCTTTAACCCTAGTTTAGTTTTAGCCTTTGTAATAGCTTTTATTGTAATTTATGTACTTGTTTTAGTAGATAATTGTAGGGCTAGAATAGGATTTTAATTTCGTGTAAGTGTAATTTTTCATTTCAAGTAGTGTAACTCACTTTCATTATTAATAAAAGTGCTCTTTTCTTACTTGTGTTCTTATTATGCTTTACTACTCATCCCCCCTCCTCCACTCCATTATGATTAACTAATCCTCCTTGTACTCGATCTTGATGATCCGAGGTTCGAGTGATTAAGTTATGATGCTTTAATTCTACCTTTTCTTTTTTAGGGTTTTAGACCTTGAATTACTCTTGAATTATCTTGGGTTGGAGTTATATCATCGATATATATTCTCCACCTTTTCTTTCATTCTTGGCAAGCCGAGAGTCTGATAGTTTGAAGTGAGCGCTCAATAGTAAAGGGAGTTGTACGCACCCCTCGAGAGAGGCAGACGTCCAAATCTCCCGGATTGGAGTAAAATCCAATTGTGGGGTTCACCACGTAAAGCGAGCTTTAGGCCTCCGATTTAGATAAGAGTCGGTCGGACCTTCCTAAACTCAGTTGAGCATGACTTTGAGAGAAGCATGTTAAAGCTTTAGGAACCTCCACGGTCAAGGACCTTTACCCTATTAAGTTTAGGTTTTTTATTGCATTTCTTAGTCGACTTTAGCCGAGGTGATTCTTGATTGAGTGTATTTCCATCTCATAGTTTCAACCCTTCATTGTAATCGCGTCTAATAGCTCTTAATTTAACTGCAGTAGTTCTCTTTCTTGCATAGTTTTATTTCCTTTATTGCAATTAGTTTCTCTAAACCCTAGTTTTTTCGTCGATAAAATAATAGCCTTCGTGTGAGTAAGTGTACTCAACAGTTCCCGGATTTCAATACGACACTTGTGCCCCCTAGCTACAGTTCGATAGGTATACTTGCCTCATTAGATTGCTAGTTCGGTTGCTTTTATTTTCATCGAATCTTAGCGATCACCATGTTTTTGGTGTCGTTGCCGGGAGCAACTTTCATTGATATATTGAAAACACTAACCTATTAATTTTATCTCCTCTCTTTCTCATCCTCTTTCTTAAAAATTTTTAATTTTTTTTATTACCGCTCTTAATAGTAACCAACTTCACAATTTTTCTACGCCACCTAATTCTCTCGGAAAGGGTAAAACGGCTTTAAGTGCCGCTATCTTGTCTAGTACCTTACGAACCCTTCACCGGGTAGTCCTTGGGAAGTTCGGGAGTTAATCTATTAAAAGAAATCTATTTTTTAAAAAAATTCTAGCTTTTCTTTCTAGTTTATTTTATTTATCTTTCTTCTCTTCTCTTCTTTTAGTGCATGACTCGCGGGAGTCCGTCGGTTATTTTGGACTTGGACCATGAAATTGAGCGTACTCTTCGGAGAAGATCGCGATTTCAAGGTCCTACTATCCAAGTGTCGGTTGAGGACTCTGAGTCATTCTCTACTCTAAGAATGGAAGAACCCAATGTAGATGAAGCCTTGCAAAGGACTATATCCTATTATGCACGACCGAATCTCGAGGGAATAGAATCAAGAATAGTCCTCCCTACTATAGCAAATAATAACTTCGAATTAAAGCCTAGCATAATTCAAATTGTGCAGCAGTATGTGTAATTTGACGGACATCAAGATGAAGATCCAAACGCACATATTGCAAGCTTTCTTGAGATTTGTGACACCTTCAAGATAAATGGTGTACAAATGATGCTATTAGGCTAAGACTCTTCCCCTTCTTTTTAAGAACTAAAGCTATGCAGTGGCTGAACACTCTACTTAATAATAGCATAACCACCTGGAATGAATTAATCAAAAAAAATTTGGCGAAGTATTTTCCGCCAGCTAAAACTGCAAAACTTAGGAGCGACATCTCTGCCTTTGGACAAATAGACTCTGAAACCTTATATGAAACTTGTGAAAGATTTAAAGAATTATTAAGATGATGCCCACATCACGAGCTGCCTGTATGGTTACAAGTGCAGACGTTCTATAACGGGCTAAATCAAAGCACAAAGCAAATGATAGACGCAGCTTCTGGCGGTACTTTAAATCATAAGACCCCGGAAGCAGCTCTTGAGCTTTTTGAGGACATGGCCATGAACACTAATCAGTGGTATGTGCCTAGGTCCCACCCGAACAAGCCTGCAGGTATCTTTGAAGTGGACAACGTCTCCCAGCTAGCTCTACAAGTAGAAATCCTAAGCAAAAAAATAACAGAGATGACTGCTGCCTCCGCCCCTCAGGTATGGGAATCTACAACTCCTGCCCAAAAATAATTAGATTTTGTTAACAATATGCCAAGAAATGCTTTTAATAATTTTTCTGCTGCGAATTTTCATCCTCCTGATTTTAATTTTTCGAATAGTTATAATCGTGCTTTAAGAAATCACCCGAATTTTTCGTGGAGTAATCCATCGAACGCAATGCGCCCGCCACCTCAAAATGATTTTTCTGCACCACCTTTACCTCTTCAAAATTATCCAATACCTCCAAGCTTAGAGGAGTTACTTTCCAAATATATCTCCACAAATGACGCTACGATAAGAACCTTAACTGGAAGCGTTAAAAGTCTTGAAAATCAAGTAGGTCAGCTCGCTAAAATTATTTCTGAGTGACCCGCAGGGTATCTTCCTTCCAATACCGAGCCCAACCCGAGAGAGCAAGCGGAAGCTATAACTCTTCGGAGTGGGAAGAAAGTTCCCGGTATGGTAAGTGAAGAGCCCGAGCCAAGCTCCGCCGCCGCTTTAAGAAATCAAAGCTCCGCCCCATTTTAAAAATTCCACCCTCTGCTGAACAAGTTATCACCCCCATTTTAGAAAAAGATCTCACTCCACCACCCATCTTTAAAAATAATCCAAATCCGCCTTACCCTTTCGAACTTAATAAACAACGTCAGGACGATCAATAATCCCATTTCTTCGAGATATTTAAGCAAATCCACATAAATCTGCCCTTCCATGAAGTGATTTCCTAGATGCCAAAGTACACCATGTACTCTAAGGACCTCCTGACCAACAAGAAGAAGTTAGAGAACCTTTCGTACATCACGTTAAATGCTGAGTGCTCTGCATTTTTGACAAACGGCTTACCAAAGAAAATCAGTGACCCGGGTAGTTTTTCTATTCCGTGTGTCTTTGGTAATCTTTTTGTCAAGAATGCATTAGATGACTTAGGTGCGAGTATTAACCTGATGCCCCTCTCGTTGTTTAAGAAGTTAGGAATTTGTAGCCTCAACCCCACACGCATGAGTATCCAGCTCGCCAGCAGATCTGTCAAGTACCCGTTAGGAATTGTGGAGGATATCTTAGTTAAAGTCGACAAGTTCATCTTCCCGGTGGACTTTGACATTTTGGACATCGAAGAAGTTCCCCTGATCCATGGCCTACCCTTCCTTGCCACCTCCTGAGCTATCATTGACATAAGAAATGGTAAGCAATTACTTCGAGTAGGTGATGACGAAGTCACTTTCCTTATTACACCTTCGATGAAAAACACCTTAGCAAATGATGACTCCTGCTTTTTCATAGATGCCGTGAGTGATGAATCCTCCTATTGCCTCTCTAATTTTAAAGAAGAATTTTCTGCTTTTTGTTTCACCTCTTCTCTTCCAACTGAATCGTTACACCTAAGTGAAGAAAGTGTAGAATCCTCTTATCTTTTATCTAAATTTGAAAAAATAATTTTTTGATTTTTGTTCCTCTTCTACTCTTCCAACTGAATCACTACAAGAAGCCGCCTTGGCCACCAGCTTCACCCCTTTTAATTTTCCATCTAAAAAGATCTACGAAGATATAGTATCTGAAAAAGAAATAATTTCTCAAACCTCTTATGAAGAACCCCCTACCCAAGAACTTAAATAACTTCCTGAACATCTCAAGTACGCCTTCTTAGAAAAAGAGTCCAAGCTGCCAGTTATAGTTTCGGTCTACCTCACGGATGCCCAAAATGAAAAACTTCTTTTAGTTCTATGTAAACATCACCGAGCTATTGCTTGACAGATTTCCGATATCAAGGGCATAAGCCCATCCTTCTGCACTCATAAAATTTTAATGGAAGATAATTTGCGTAACTCCATACAACCTCAGCATCGCATAAATCCCAATATGAAAGAAGTAGTTAAGGGCAAGTTTATGAAACTCTTTGACGCAGGAATTATCTACCCTATATCTGATAGTAAGTGGGTTAGCCCTGTTCAGGTAGTGTAACGCCCCCGATTTTCCTGCGTTTATTTGTAATCTCGTTGGCATTACGATGATGCATTTCTATGGCTTGTACCATGTGTGGAGTATGGTTTAGCTCCTTAGAACTCAGTGCCCCGTTTTGTAGCCTGTTGGCAAGATCTCCCTAGCAAGCCGAGTCGTTTTGGGTGACCCGGTGTGGCCTCTCTGGGGGATGTTTGTGTTTGGCTTTGTTTGGGTATAACTCGAGTTCTGTTCGTCGAAAGTTAATTTCGACTTCGCCGTTGTGTTCGTAGCATGAGTATTTAGCTACGGTGCGAATTTCGTCGAATTCCGAGGTGATTCGGTTTTCGTGTCGTTTGGTGTGTTATTAGTATTTGTGATCAATTAATTAAATTGATTTGACTTGTTCTGTAGCCCTTCAGTTTTGACCGATTAATAAATTCTGCGGGAGGATTTATTTGGGCAGTTATTGCCTTGCCTTGGTGGCAGCCATATTTTGGCTATTCCTTTATGGAATTTTCTTAATTATAATTAAGTAATTAGGCGTTTTAGGGTTCGGTTATGGCTGAACCGGTGTTTAGCTTTTCGTATAAAAGCTCTGTTTAAGAAGTGACGACCCACTTCTTTTTCTTCTTTTCTTGAGAGAGAAGCCGTCGCTACCTTTTTCGCGGAAATCAGAGGAGAAAACCGCCCGTCCTGTACCTCCTTCGGTCGGCGATTCCGGGCTTGTTCGTGGACGGAATACGATTCCGAAAATGGCGTTGTCTTGCTCTCTCCGAGATCTTCGTTTCGACGGTAAGATATTTGATTTTCGTGGAGTTTTGATGAGATTTGGGTTTCGGTTTTGGAGTTTTCAGCCATTAATGGCCGTGAGATTTATTCTAGGTGCTGTGGCTGTTTGTTCCGTGTGAAGAGGAGGAGAGCCATCCAAGCTTCGCTGAAAGTTGAGGCAAGTGGTATTCTTGCCCTTGCCAAGTTTCTTTTTGTTTATTTTTGCTAAAATTGAAATCCCTGTTAGCCCAGGTTAGAGGCCTTGTTCTCATTTTTATTGCTATCTATAGGAATTAGTTCTTCCTATTGAACCCCCCCTTCTTATGCTGATGGAACCCAACTTTGCCGGCGTAATGCCGTTTATCTTTGTTCAGATTTGCTCTGGTTTGGGTGTAGCTGTGAGGGAGTGTTAGGAGGGGAGGGGGGGTGATTTTTCTAGAAGTTAGTAAGTGTTTTACTCGAGTATTGAAGTATGTTACTCGTGAGGTAGAAGTGGATTACTCGGGTATTAGTTCCGGAGTACTCGAGTAGGTGGTAGATACTCGAGTGGTGGCTTGAGATACTCGAGTAGTGGGTTAAGATACTCGAGTATTAGCCTTGGAGTTACTCGAGTAGTAGGTAACTACTCGAGTAGGGGTTTTGGTATACTCGAGTAGTAGGTAACTACTCGAGTAGGGGATCTGAGTTACTCGAGTAGTGGTTTCGAGATACTCGAGTAGGTGCTTTGGCTTACTCGAGTAGAAGGTAACTACTCGAGTAGGGGTTTCGGTTTACTCGAGTAGTAGGTAACTACTCGAGTAGGGGATTTGAGTTACTCGAGTAGTAGGTAACTACTCGAGTAGGGGCTTTGGGTTACTCAAGTAGTGGACTCGAGATACTCGAGTAAGTGGTTTGGTTTACTTGAGTAGTAGGCATCTACTCGAGTGCAGGTTTGTAGATGCGCGAGTAGTGGTTTTAGCATACTCGAGTAGTAGGCAACTACTCGAGTAGCGGGTTGGGGTACTCGAGTTGTTGGTAACTACTCGAGTGCTGGTTATGTTCGTATACTCGAGTAGTGGGCGACTACTCGAGTAGAGGGTTAAGGTACTCGAGTAGTAGGCGACTACTCGAGTAGAGGGATGAGGTAGACGAGTAGTTGGTAACTACTCGAGTACTGGAAATTCCCTGCCTTCTTTTTGTCTTAGAATCGTTCGACTATCGTCGATCTCTTAATGGATATCGTCGATCTCGGTTTCTGCCTTAGGCCGTTCGACTATCGTTGACCTCCGGTCGACAATCGTCGAGCTCCGTTTTACCTTAGTGGGATTGTGGTTAGAGTTTGGTTTTGGCTTTAAGTGAGGCTAGCTCACTCAACGCCAAGGTTTAGGTAGGCACTGAGTAGGTCTCACTCAGCGCCTTGTCGTGTTGATTCTTTTCAACACTCTTCCTTTACCTTGTTTTTCGTTCCCGAGTGGTTTTCTTGTTTTATTTCTGGTATTTCCTTGTCGGCCGTTTTCTTTACCTTCTTAAAGGCCGAATCGTGGATCTTGGTTAGTAGTGGTGGTTTGTAGCTCTTCAGGAGGGTGGAGTTGTGTGATATAGCCAAGGCCACTCTTGTTTTTCTTGCCCCAGGTACGGGCTGGGCATGTGTGGGTGGAAGGTCCCTTGTGCTTTCACGTGTAGACCCTCGAGCTTGTTGACTTGGGCATGGTGGATTGGGGACTGCATTTGTCTTCGATCCGGTTCCTCGTTGTTTGTTTTTGCTACTACCACCTCCCACAGTTTAGGGTGTTAGAAGTTTCTTCCTTGGTAGTTTGCAGCACTTTTGGCTCTTGGTAGCCTAGTAGGCCCGGCAGGATGTTGTTCCTGAGTTGGGTTATTGCTGTTTCCTTTGCTCGTTGTGCTTTTCTTGTTGTCCTATTTTGGACAGTTGTGACTCTTCCTACTGCATGTTTTTCAATTACTTCATCCTTTCGGTTGACTCTTGCATGCAGTTGTTTTTACCTTGTTGCTTGCTGAGGTATTCTGTTTTCTTTTGGAATACCCCAGGTTCTGAGCCGTAGCCAGTCGGGTGGCTAGTTTGCAGTGGTGGTGTTGGTGGTCTCTTGGACCTTGGTGTTCTGTTTGCCTTGTTGGTGAGGTAGTTTTTCAGTACTTTCTTACAGACATACATATGTGCCAGTGGGTTCGTGTCAGGTTGTTGGCGCCCACTGGTAGTTTTTCTTACCTTTGTACTGGATATATTTACTTATGCTGCTACCATTTTCTGGAGATAGTCTACTTGCTCTGAGAAGGTTTTATGCTAGGTTGCTAGTTATTTCCAACCCTAATTAGTATTATAAATAAAGCTCATGATCGGCATGTTTTATAAGACTTAATCACTATTTTCCAAATCACGTATGAAAATCGTTTTCTTATATATTATATAAATTAAATGTAGTGTCTTGCATAGCATGAGTGGTTCTCTTGGGACCCTTATGCGCTCTTTAGGGTGTAAAACCTAATTAAAGTATTTTTCTTTCCGCAGCGTATAAATATAGTTTTTCTTTTGTGGACTAGGTGATCCACTGAGCCGAGGGATACGGTCTCTAAAATATAACTGATTTTCTATTCGCAAAACACAGGATTTTCTTGCATAAAGTTTGTAGTTGGTTTTGCCTAAGCGTCAGCGGTTATCCCCTGCTTGACGTGGCATTATGACGCGTGTTTTCTCATACTCTGATAATTCTTATATTTGGAGAAAATGCGGGTTGTGACAGTTGGTATCAGAGGGAGGTTGCTTGACAAGTTAGTTGAGCAACCTTCCTTTGTTTGCTTTTGGTAGTTCTGCATCATGTCATTCACACATCGATATGTCATCAGCATGTCTTGGCAAAAGCACGAACACTACACTCATGGCATAACATGAAGTATACGAGGCATATTATGTAGTATGGGATGCATAATATGTGTTCGTATATGGATCCACCATAGGGGCTACATGTGAGGGTTATGTAGTATGGGATGCATAACCTCACCACATGACTGTGACTAGCACGTTTCTTTTTTTCGTTGCATAAAAATGTTATGTAGTATGGGATGCATAACATTTTCATGCGTACGCCGCTCATAACATGCATTAGGGCCTTTTTTTTAGAATGCATGGCACAAACATGCATAGCATATCATTGCATAAGCACAACGTGCCAAGCTAAAGATTTGCAGGATGACATATGTACACACAAAAGTTTTCAAAACAATATAAAGTCATGCATTCCTGATCTAGGCACGAGAGTTAGCAAGGTGATGGTTAACTATCCTAGGTTAGGGCATGTCATCAAATTTTTGTTAAAAAGATAAACTCTCAGAGCAAGTTTAGCAGCTTTAAGCCTATATCTATATATGTATGGTCTGTACTTGTGTTTGGGTTCTAGTAGTTGATTGGGGATCTGATTTGGGATGGTATGATTATAGGATGGCTAGGCGACCTGCGACTCGATCGACTCCCCTGTCTAAAGGTGAGTCATCTGGGGCTCAGCGTGATGCGGTAATCGAGAGTTTGCGTCAGAGTAGCGAAGCTATGGGCAGACAGTTGGGGGAGGTGCAAGCCCAGATTCAGTCTTTGGTGGCAGTTGTGGCAGGACAGGCTCAGGGTGCGCAAGTTCCTACTGGGGGTTAGCTGTTCCTCCTCCCCCTGCGCTCGTGAGACCTCCAGTGGTGGTGCCAGCGGAGATGGCCTTCATCTCGCAATTTCAGAGACTGAGCCCTCCCACTTATGACGAGAAGGCAGATTTCATGGTTATAGATGATTGGCTGATCTCCATGGAGGAGATGTTTTCGTATTCAGGGATTGCTGGTGACCAGAGGGTGATGCTAGCCACCTATCAGCTTAAAGGATTGGCTAAGAGTTGGTGGCTGAGAGAGAAGGAGAGCTTAGTAGCTGGATGCTCTTGGGAAATGTTTAAGGAGATGTTGTTAAGGAAGTTCTTGCCTTCGGTCGAGCGTGACCGCCTCATGAATGACTTTCTCTATCTGAAGCAAAGGCAACTCACGGTGGGTGAGTATGAAATAGAATTTAGTAAGTTGAGCCATTTTGCCCCTGCCTTGGTCAGCGTTGAGGCTGATTGAGTTAAGAGATTTCTTGGTGGTTTGAGGAGCGAAGTGCAGCAGTTGACCAGTACTTATGGGTCAGTGACTTATGCTGGAGTCGTAGAGGCTGCTCTTAAGGTTGAGGCTATTGAAACGGCAAAGAGCAGAGGCCAGCAGATGAGAAAGGATAAGAGAAAGTCTGTGGAGGGGAAGAAGCCCCTGGTACCCGATGCTGTCCCGGGAAAGAGGAGCCGAGTAGTGTGCAGTTTCTGTGGCCGGGCAGGCCATCCTGTCGAGAAATGTTTTAAGAGGTCAGCAGCTCAGAAGAAGGAGCAGGTTCATGCGATCTAGGGTGCTCCTAGGAGAGATATCTCCTGTTCAGTTTGCAAGCGGTCCGGGCATGATGCGGCCCAGTGTTGGACCAAGGATAGAGTCTGCTTTCAGTGTGGGCAGAAGGGTCATATCAAGTCGAGGTGTCCTCAGGTTCAGACAGCTCTTCCTGCAGTTTCGTTGCAGGCTTTAGCTCCACCTCTGCGTGTGGACAAGGGAAAAGGGAAGCTGAACGTGATTTCTTCTGAGGAGCCTCAAACTTCGACCCAGGTTATTTCAGGTTAGTTGATTGTTGTTTTTCTAGCCTGGTAGTTTTTTTTTGCTAGAGTGTTGCGGTATTGCTATGGTAGTTCCTTAGTTTGTGTGTTCCTATAAGGAAGTTTAAGGTGAAGAACCGCTGGGCGCGTGTTCTGTTTGACTCCGGCGCTACCCACTCGTTCGTGGCTAGAGCCTTTGTAGAGCGTCATCGATTGTCTCTAGATCGTGTTCGGGATTCCTTCTGTGTCAAGTTTCCTTCTGGTGAATCTGTGTTGTCAGATTTGGGCATTTTGGATTGCCCGGTTTTGTTGGGGAACGTTCTTGCGAAGGCGGACCTGAAAATGATTGATCTGGAGGACTTCGATGTCATTTTGGGCATGGACTGGCTCTCTCGGTATGATGCGGTCATTCAGTGCAAAGGAAAGCGCTTGGACTTCATCAGGGACGACGGTCAGCCCGGCAGCGTGTATGCTGATCTATGTCAGGACTTTCCTGTCGTCTCTGCGGTATGTGCTCAGAGATTGTTTCTCTCTGATTGTTGTGTTTGTTTAGTCTCGGCGATTGGAGCCGCTGTTTGCGTGCCACGCTTGGAAGAGATTCCTATTGTTCGTGGTTTCGCCGATGTTTTTCCTGATGATCTTCCTAGTCTTCCTCCTGATCGGGATGTTGAGTTTGTGATCGATTTAGAGCTGGGTACGCGTCCTATTGCTAAGGCGCCGTACCGGATGGCCCCTCGTGAGTTAGAGGAGTTGCGAGTTCAGTTGGATGAGCTGTTAGCTAAGGGGTTTATTAGGCAGAGTTCGTCGCCTTGGGGTGCTCCTGTTTTGTTCGTAAAGAAGAAATATGGGTCGATGCGGCTCTGCATCGACTATAGAGAGTTGAACAAGGTCAATATCAAGAACAGGTACCCTCTGCCGAGGATCGATGATTTGTTTGACCAGTTACGTGGTAGCACGGTGTTCTCCATGATCGATCTTCGTTCTGGTTATCATCAGCTTAGGATCCGTGAGGCGGATATTCCGCGGACTGCGTTTAGGTCAAGGCATGGACACTTTGAGTTTTTGGTGATGTCGTTTGGTCTGACCAACGCACTTTCAGCCTTCATAGATATGATGAACCGGGTGTTCAAGAATTTTCTCGATAAGTTCGTTGTGGTCTTCATTGATGACGTGTTAGCTTATTCACGCAGTGCTGAGGAGCATGAGCAGCATTTGCGTTTGGTCCTATCGGAGTTGAGGAGCCACAAGTTATTCGCCAAATTGAGTAAGTGCGAGTTTTGGTTGCCTCAAGTTTCTTTTCTAGGCCACGTGGTGAACAAGGAGGGGATCTCGGTCGATCCAGAAAAGATTGCAGGAGTGATGGATTGTAGTAGACCGAGTTCGCCTAAAGAGATCAGGAGTTTCTTAGGGTTAGCTGGCTATTACAGAAGATTTTTGGAGTGTTTCTCTTCCCTAGCCGCACCTTTGACCAAGCTGAATCAGAAGAATGTGGCATTTGTTTGGAGCAAAAAGTGCGAGGAGGCTTTTCTGGAGCTAAAGGAGAGATTGTGCACTGCTCCCGTTCTGACCCTGCCTACCGAGGGAGTAGATTATGATGTTTATGTGGATGCTTCGCTTGTAGGTCTGGGATGCGTATTAATGCAAGATGGAAAAGTAATTGCCTATGGGTCAAGGCAACTGAAGACTCATGAGAGGAATTATCCCACGCATGACCTCGAGTTTGCAGCGGTTATTTATGCTTTGAAGTTGTGGAGGCACCTACTTTATGGAGCTCAATGCAAGATCTTCACTGACCGTAAGAGCCTAAAGTACGTGTTCACGCAGAAGGAGTTGAATCTGCATCAGCGGCGGTGGTTGGAATATGTGGCTGATTATGATGTAGAAATCCAGTATCATCCGGGCAAGGCCAATGTGGTGGCTGATGCCCTGAGCCGAAAGACGGGAAAGATCTTTAACCTCTCTGCAGATCGTTTAGTGGAGGAGTTCCTCCTTATGGATATATCAGTGGGATGCTGTAGTTTGCAGAGTACTTTGTCAGTGGCAGAGCCGTCCTGGATTTCTTTGACTAGGCTGCACCAGAAGGACGATCCTGATCTTATGCACCTTTTTACCAGGACTGAGAAGGGAGAGTTGCCCGATTTTACTATCGATGATGCGGGTAGTTTAAAGTACCGCGGCAGGTTTTGCGTTCCCGCGGTTGGGGATATTAGGAGGATGATTTGCAGTGAGGCTCATGGTTCCAGCGTTTCCTACCATCCAGGATCTACGAAGATGTACCGTGACTTAAGACAAATTGCCTGGTGGTATGGCTTGAAAGGAGATATAGCCCGATTTGTTGCCGAGTGCCACACTTGCAAACGTGTGAAGGCCGATCATGGAAGGCCTGGTGGTAAGTTGACTCCGCTAGAGATCCCGACTTGGAAGTGGGAGAGTATATCTATGGATTTCATTAAGGGATTACCGAAATCCCCGAGGGGATTTGATTCTGTTTGGGTTATAGTGGATAGATTGACGAAGTGCGCTCACTTCGTACCTTATAAGATTGATTACCCGATGAAGAAGATAGCGGAGTTATACATGAATGAAGTCATCCGACTCCACGGTGTGCCGGTTAGCATCATTTCCGATCGAGACTCCCAGTTCACTTCTCATTTTTGGCAGAGTCTGCAGGAGGGTTTGGGTATGGATCTGAGGTATTCTACTGCCTACCACCCGCAGACCAATGGGCAGACGGAGAGGGTGAACCAAGTTGTTGAGGATATGATCCGGTGTTATATTTTATACCACGGTGGAGCGTGGGATGAGCGGTTGCGACTCATGGAATTTGCCTACAACAACAGTTATCAGGAAAGTTTGTAGATGGCTCCGTTCGAAGCCTTGTATGGGAGGCGCTGTAGGACTCCGTTGTTTTGGGCTGAGGCTGGTGAGAGGCCTTTGTTGGGTCCCGATGCGCTTGGGGAAATGGAAGTCGCAGTGAAGCTTATTCGGGAGAAGCTTCGTATAGCCCAAGAGAGATATGAAAAGAGCGCCAACCGGCGTAAGTCTGCTTTGGAGTTTTCCGTCGGGGACCTTGTATTCCTCAAAGTTTCCCCGATGGTAGGTGTAAAGAGATTTGGTAAGAATCGGAAGTTGGACCCATGGTATGTGGGCCTGTTTGAGATTTTGGAACGGGTTGGCGTGTCAGCATATAGATTGGATTTACCAGCGAACTTCTCAGGTGTGCATAATGTTTTTCATGTTAGCCAATTGCGGAAGTGTGTGCGCAGCAGTGGGCAGCTCTTGGATGTTGTGCCCCAGTTGGAGCCCAACCTCTCTTTTGTTGAGGTGCCGGTTCGTATTTTGGATACTCAGGAGCGTGTGCTGCGAAAGAAGTCCATACCGATGGTTAAGGTTCTATGGAAGAATCAGGATTTGGAAAGCGCGACTTGGGAGTTAGAGTCGGCTATGAGGAGGGCTTACCCTCACCTGTTTCATTGATTTAATCGGTATGTTATCCTTCTTGTAACTCATATTAGTTGTTTCTCCTTCTTTAGTAGGAGTGTTGTGCGTAAAGTTTCGGGACGAAACTTTCTTTTAGGGGGAGTGACTGTAACGCCCCCGATTTTCCTGCGTTTATTTGTAATCTTGTTGGCGTTATGATGACGCGTTTCTGTGGCTTGTACCATGTGTGGAGTATGGTTTAGCTCCTTAGAACTCAGTGCCCCGTTTTGTAGCCTATTGGCAAGATCTCCCTAGCAAGCCGAGTCGTTTTGGGTGACCCGGTGTGGCCTCTCGGGGGGATGTTTGTGTTTGGCTTTGTTTGGGTATAACTCGAGTTCTGTTCGTCGAAAGTTAATTTCGACTTCGCCGTTGTGTTCGTAGCGTGGGTAATTAGCTACGGTGCGAATTTCGTCGAATTCCGAGGTGATTCGGTTTTCGTGTCGTTTGGTGTGTTAGTATTTGTGATCAATTAATTAAATTGATTTGACTTGTTCTGTAGCCCTTCAGTTTTGACCGATTAATAAATTCTGCGGGAGGATTTATTTGGGCAGTTATTTCCTTGCCTTGGTGGCAGCCATATTTTGGCTATTCCTTTATGGAATTTTCTTAATTGTAATTAAGTAATTAGGCGTTTTAGGGTTCGGTTATGGATGAACCGTTGTTTAGCTTTTCGTATAAATGCTCTGTTTAAGAAGTGACTGCCCACTTCTTCTTCTTCTTTTTCTGAGAGAGAAGCCGTCACTACCTTTTTCGCGGAAATCAGAGGAGAAAACCGCCCGCCCTGTACCTCCTTCGGTTGGCGATTTCGGGCTTGTTCGTGGACGGAATTCGATTCCGAAAACGGCGTTGTCTTGCTCTCTCCGAGATTTTCGTTTCGACGATAAGATATTTGATTTTCGTGGAGTTTGATGAGATTTGGGTTTCAGTTTTGGAGTTTTCAGCCATTAATGGCCGTGAGATTTATTCTAGGTGCTGCGGCTGTTTGTTCCGTGTGAAGAGGAGGAGAGCCATCCAAGCTTCGCTGAAAGTTGAGGCAAGTGGTATTCTTGCCCTTGCCAAGTTTCTTTTTGTTTATTTTTGCTGAAATTATAATCCCTATTAGCCCAGGTTAGAGGCCTTGTTGTTCTCATTTTTATTGCTATCTATAGGAATTAGTTCTTCTTATTGACACCCCCTTCTTGTGCTGATGGAACCCAACTTTGCCGGCATAATGCCGTTTATCTTTGTTCAGATTTGCTCTGGTTTGGGTGTAGCCGTGAGGGAGTGTTAGGAGGGGAGGGGGTGATTTTTCCAGAAGTTAGTAAGTGTTTTACTCGAGTATTGGAGTATGTTACTCGTGAGGTAGAAGTGGATTACTCGGGTATTAGTTCCGGAGTACTCGAGTAGGTGGTAGATACTCGAGTGGTGGCTTGAGATACTCGAGTAGTGGGTTAAGATACTCGAGTATTAGCCTTGGAGTTACTCGAGTAGTAGGTAACTACTCGAGTAGGGGTTTTGGTATACTCGAGTAGTAGGTAACTACTCGAGTAGGGGATCTGAGTTACTTGAGTAGTGGTTTCGAGATACTCGAGTAGGTGCTTTGGCTTACTCGAGTAGAAGGTAACTACTCGAGTAGGGGTTTCGGTTTACTCGAGTAGTAGGTAACTACTCGAGTAGGGGATTTGAGTTACTCGAGTAGTAGGTAACTACTCGAGTAGGGGCTTTGGGTTACTCGAGTAGTGGACTCGAGATACTCGAGTAAGTGGTTTGGTTTACTCGAGTAGTAGGCATCTACTCGAGTGCAGGTTTGTAGATGCGCGAGTAGTGGTTTTAGCATACTCGAGTAGTAGGCAACTACTCGAGTAGCGGGTTGGGGTACTCGAGTAGTTGGTAACTACTCGAGTGCTGGTTATGTTCATATACTCGAGTTGTGGGCGACTACTCGAGTAGAGGGTTGAGGTACTCGAGTAGTAGGCGACTACTCGAGTAGAGGGATGAGGTACACGAGTAGTTGGTAACTACTCGAGTACTGGAAATTCCCTGTCTTCTTTTTGTCTTAGAATCGTTCGACTATCGTCGATCTCTGAATGGAGATCGTCGATCTCGGTTTCTGCCTTAGGCCGTTCGACTATCGTCGACCTCCGGTCGACAATCGTCGAGCTCCATTTTACCTTAGTGGGATTGTGGTTAGAGTTTGGTTTTGGCTTTAAGTGAGGCTAGCTCACTCAACGCCAAGGTTTAGGTAGGCACTGAGTAGGTCTCACTCAGCGCCTTGTCGTGTTGATTCTTTTCAACACTCTTCCTTTACCTTGTTTTTTGTTCCCGAGTGGTTTTCTTATTTTATTTCTGGTATTTCCTTGTCGGCCATTTTCTTTACCTTCTTAAAGGCCGAATCGTGGATCGTGGTTAGTAGTGGTGGTTTGTAGCTCTTCAGGAGGGTGGAGTTGTGTGATATAGCCAAGACCACTCTTGTTTTTCTTTCCCCAGGTACGGGCTGGGCATGTGTGGGTGGAAGGTCCCTTGTGCTTTCACGTGTAGACCCTCGAGCTTGCTGACTTGGGCATGGTGGATTGGGGGACTGCGTTTGCCTTCGATCCGGTTCCTCGTTGTTTGTTTTTGCTACTACCACCTCCCACAGTTTAGGGTGTTAGAAGTTTCTTCCTTGGTAGTTTGCAGCACTTTTGGCTCTTGGTAGCCTAGTAGGCCCGGCAGGATGTTGTTCCTGAGTTGGGTTATTGCTGTTTCCTTTGCTCGTTGTGCTTTTCTTGTTGTCCTGTTTTGGACAGTTGTGACTCTTCCTACTGCATGTTTTTCAATTACTTCTTCCTTTCGGTTGACTCTTGCATGCAGTTGTTTTACCTTTTTGCTTGCTGAGGTATTCTGTTTTCTTTTTGAATACCCTAGGTTCTGAGCCGTAGCCAGTCGGGTGGCTAGTTTGCAGTGGTGGTGTTGGTGGTCTCTTGGACCTTGGTGTTCTGTTTGCCTTGTTGGTGAGGTAGTTTTTCAGTACTTTCTTATAGACATACATATGTGCCAGTGGGTTCGTATCAGGTTGTTGGCGCCCACTGGTAGTTTTTCTTACCTTTGTACTGGATATATTTACTTATGCTGCTACCATTTTCTGGAGATAGTCTACTTGCTCTGAGAAGGTTTTATGCTAGGTTGCTAGTTATTTCCAACCCTAATTAGTATTATAAATAAAGCTCATGATTGGCATGTTTTATAAGACTTAATCACTATTTTCCAAATCACGTATGAAAATCATTTTCTTATATATTATATAAATTAAATGTAGTGTCTTGCATAGCATGAGTGGTTCTCTTGGGACCCTTATGCGCTCTTTAGGGTGTAAAACCTAATTAAAGTATTTTTCTTTCCGCAGTGTATAAATATAGTTTTTCTTTTGTGAACTAGGTGATCCACTGAGCCGAGGGATACGGTCTCTAAAATATAACTGATTTTCTATTCGCAAAACACAGGATTTTCTTGCATAAAGTTTGCAGTTGGTTTTGCCTGAGCGTCAGCGGTTATCCCCTGCTTGACGTGGCATCATGACGCGTGTTTTCTCATACTCTGATAATTCTTATATTTGGAGAAAATGCGGGTTGTGACAGGTAGTGCCCTAGAAGGGATGAATAACAGTAGTTAGTAATGAAAATAACGAATTAATCCCGACACGGACGGTGACGGGTTGGCGTATATGTATATATTATAGGAAGTTGAATGACGCCACCCACAAGGACCACTTTCCTTTGCCGTTTATCGACCAGATTTTAGAACGATTATCTGGCCATTGCTTTTATTGTTTTCTCGATGGCCTCTCGGGGTATTTTCAAATCCCCATCTCTCCCAAGGACCAAGAGAAAACTACGTTTACTTGTCCCTTCGACACCTTCGCCTACTGAAGAATGCCGTTTGGATTGTGCAATGCGCCAACAACATTCCAGCAATGTATTCTCGCTATCTTTGACAAGTACGTAGAAAGCATTATGGAGGTATTTATGGACAATTTCTCCGTGTTCGGCGATTCCTTTGATAGATGTTTAGAAAACCTCGAAAAAGTCTTAGAACGATGTGAAGAAACTAACCTTGCCCTAAATTGGGAAAAATACAATTTTATGGTGAGGGAAGGGTTAGTTTTGGGTCATAAATTTTTTGCGAGAGGTATTGAGGTAGATATTGCAAAGATAGAAGTTATCGAGAAGCTGCCGCCGCCTACGAATATAAAAGCTATAAGAAGTTTTTTAGGTCACGCTGATTTCTACCGTCGTTTCATAAAGGACTTCTCCAAGATCACCAAGCCCCTTACCCATCTTCTAGAAAAAGTCGCCCCATTCATTTTTGATGACTCTTGTCTTTCTGCCTTCGAATTAATAAAAGAAAAGTTAATTAACGCACCGATTATGATAGCTCTGATGTGGGACATTTCATTTGAGATAATGTGCGATGCGAGTAGTTTCGCGATGGGAGCCATTTTAGGTCAATGCATATCTAAAAACTTCCACCCCATCTATTACGCTAATAAAAAACTCACATATCACATGAAAATTACACCACGACCGAGAAGGAGCTCCTAGCTGTAGTATTCGCTTTCGATAAATTCCGTCCTTATATTACACTTTCGAAAATTATTGTTTTTACGGACCACTCGGTCCTCAAATATCTTCTTTCCAAAACGGATACCAAGCCATGCTTGATTCGCTGGGTCTTACTCCTCTTGGAGTTTGACTTAGAGATCTTTGATAAGCAAGGAGCTGAGAACTTGGCCGTCGACCATCTCTCCAGATTAGATAATCCCTTTATAGAAAAATTAAATGAAAAATCTTTTAATGATTATTTCTTGATGAGAAGTTGCTTTCAATTAACACATCTACTTCTCCTTGGTTCACACACATCGCTAACTATTTAGTGGAATGGGTGCTCCCAAAAGAGTTCTCCTCTCAGCAAAAGAAGAAATTCTTTTCTGAGCTGAAGAACTATTTTTGGGAAGACCCGCATCTTTTCAGAGTCTGTGCGGATCAAGTGATAAGGAGATGTGTTTCTTATGAAGAAGGTTTAGATATTTTAAAACACTTACATAAAGGTCCAACAGGTGGGCACTATTAAGCTGCTTGCACAACTCATGACAACTCTAATTATTTCTATCTTTTTATTTATTTATCTATATTAATAGTTAGATATTTTAAATTAATTTAATAATATTAAGTTTATTTTAACTTGTTTCTATAATTTATATCTATTTGTTCTAATAAAATCATTTTTAATCTTGCAGGGCTGATCTACAGGTTATTTGGAGCAAAAAGAAGAATTTTCCTATTTTCTGCCTAGACACGCCCTGTGACACGCCCTACCTGGGCGTGACACAGGGGCGTGACGCGTGATAACCGAGACTGCTGCTGAATCTCGCCGACCCGCGCCCAATGTTCGTCGACCGGCTAGGCCACGCCCGTGTCATAATATGACACGCCCGTGTACCATTTACACGGGGCGTGACAGCAAGAAAGAGACCGTTGCCCGCTGCCACGTCGGATTAAAATGACACGCCTGGGTCACGGGCGTGACCCAGGACGTGTCTTGGGCGTTTCCAGCCAATTATTCCTCCGTTCTAGCCGTTGCCGCCAGAGACCGTTCCTGCTTGACACGACCCTAGTCATGGGCGTGACTAGGGGGCGTGACACCTTCTTGAAGACCAATTTTACTCCCGCCGTTTTCAACTTCCCGCCATTTCTAGAAACAGCCGTGACACGCCCTGGGTCACGGGCGTGACCTAGGGGCGTGACCCGTCAGTTAACCAATTTTGGCGGTTTCTCCTCCAACGTTCCCGGGGTTTTAAGACGACGGTTCCGAGCCTGACACACCCTAGGTCACGGGCGTGACCTAGGGTGTGACCAGACATAAACTTTTTCTATAAATTCCAGACATCTTCAGATGCTAAGGAGTCGAATTTTGGGAGTCGGTGTCTTGTAATTTTCTGTTTCTTTTGCTGTATTTTCTCATTTCTAAGTTAGATTTACCTTTGTTGTAACTTTAATTTTAGTCATTTCCATTTCAATCATGTCTTTTCCTACTTCATTTTGTATTTCCCCAATCATGATGAGTAGCTAATCTTCTTTTAGCACTTGATCATGATGAACCTTAGAATAAAATAGATCTTTCTCTTTCTTATTAAAGGTCTTGTTCTTAATTGTTCTCGCTACGATTTATCTTTGATTTTTATTTCATCGAATTCATATTACGCGGATATGATCTTCGATCTAAGATCCGTATCCTAAATGATCGAGAGGTTGCGGATACGAGGAGATCACTCAAATATAAAAGGAGTTGAATGCACTCCTCGAGAGAGGACGACGTAAATCTTCCGGATTGGAGTCAAATCCAATAGTGGGGTTCACCGCATAAAGCAAGCTTAGGGGTTTCGACTGGCCGAGAGGTCTTAATCGATCAACCTAAGGTTAGTTAGAAGCATGAGCTCGAGAGAGACGCTTCTATACTTTAGGAACCTCCACGGTCGAGTGAGTATAATTAAGAACTCGCATTTTATTATTTTCCAAGAAGATTTATTTTAGTCCAAGGGGATTCTAGATCAAGTGCTAGCTTCCTCATATTTGAATTTCTCTTTAGCTTCAGCTTTAGTTTTATTATCTAGTATAATCAAACCAACTTTTCCGTTTGATAAAATAATAGCTCTTCCTTGTGAGTACAAGTACTCAATAGGCCCCGAATCGCAATACGACACTTCCTATACTACATTTCGATAGGTACGCTTGCCTATTCGGGATTCTAGTTTGGTTGTAATTTAACTTCTAGAAAATCATCACCAAGTTTTTGGCGCCGTTGCCGGGGATTGTTCTTTGTTGATATTTTGAAAGCAAGGATCTATTAGTTTTATCATTTTCTTTTTCTTTTATTTCAAAAAAAACAAACTTTTTCTTTCAAAAAGTTTTATCTTTAAATTTTTATATTTAAAATTTCTTGCGAAAGGGCCGTGTCGGGTTTTCATCCCGCAATACCGCCTAGTACCTTGCGAACCCGTCACTGGGTAGCCCGTGGGAAGTCCGGGAAATTCTATTTTATAAATTTTTAAACCTTAAAACTTTTATCTTTTGTTTTGTTCTTGTGTATGACCCGAGGGAATCCGTCACCTCTTTTTGATTTGGATCCGGAATTCGAGCGAACCCTTCGACACCGCTTACAATTTCGAGTTCCGAATTTTCAAGATACGGAATCCTTAGGAGACACTCCTAATCCTTCTTTAATTCTCTCTCTGTCACCGTCTTCCCCTTCTCCTTCTTCATTTAGTTCTTCTTCTCATTCTCCTAGATTTCTTTCTTCTTCTTCTTCCAATATGGGTGAGCCAAATGCGGTCGAACAACGAACTATGTCCTATTATGCCCGTCCAAACTTGGACGAGGCTCAATCTAGTATTGTTCGCCCCGCTATTGCCCCCAATAATTTTGAGTTGAAGCCAAGCATCATCCAAATGGTACAACAATATGTACAATTTGATGGGCTTCAAGATGAAGATCCAAACGCGCATATTTCTAATTTCTTAGAAATATGCGATACTTTTAAAATTAATGGTGTATCTGATGATGCCATCCGGCTAAGGTTATTTCCATTTACATTGCGCACTAAAGCCAAGCAATGGTTGAGTTCTCTACCAAGAGGATCAATCACAACATGGGCTGAAATGACGGAAAGATTCCTTACGAAATACTTTCCGCCGGCTAAAACGGCTAAATTGCGCAATGATATTACTTATTTCTCCCAACTTGATTCGGAAACGTTATATGATACTTGGGAGCGTTTCAAGTAATTGCTTCGTCGATGTCCTCATCATGCAATTCCGGATTGGTTACAAATCCAAACCTTCTATAACGGCCTAAATTCTCAAACTAGGCAACATATCGATGCCGCCGCCGGTGGAACGCTTAATAACAAAACACCGGCGGCCGCCCAAGAGCTTATAGAAGGTATGGCTTTGAATACCTATCAATGGAGTACACCACGGTCAAAATCACCTAAACCGGCCGGGATGTATGAAATTGATACGGTCTCCAATCTATCTCTCCAGGTTGAGATGCTAAACAAAAGATTAGAAGAGATGTCTGCTCCCTCTTCTATACCTACCTGCGATCCTACTTCTTCCCCCTCTCCCACTACGTTGGCCGAGCATGTGGATTATATGGGAAATCCGAATCGGCCACCCTTTAATCTGGGTAAAACTAATTATGGTAATACCTATCACCCGGGTATAAGGAACCACCCCAACTTCTCTTGGAGTAATCCGGGGAATGCGGCTCGCCAACCAAACACAATCCCACCAGGATATTTTCCACCACAAGCTCCAAAAGCTCCCAATCTCGAGGAGTTGTTCGCCAAATATACGAGTACAAATGATGCCAATATCCGGAATCTCACCGGATCTCTTCGTAGTTTGGAGACTCAAATTGGGCAAATTGCAAAGATGCTCTCTGATCGACAATAAGGAGCGCTACCGGGCAATACAGAGCCCAACCCAAGGGAGAAAGCCAAAGCCATCACTTTATGGAGCGGGAAGGAGGTAACCACTTCTACAATTCCAGTAGAAACTTCTCCAATTCCGGTTGATACGGAGGTAACGATTTCTTCATCTTCTCCTCCGATTAAGCCTTCTAGTTATATTAAACCAAAACCTTATCAACCACCTCTTCCCTATCCGTTTAGAATGCAAAAAGACCGGATAGATGAGCATCATGGTAAATTTTTAGATATGTTTAAACAAATCCAAATAAATTTACCGTTATGCGAAGTGATAGCACAAATGCCGAAATATGCTAAGTACCTCAAGGATCTTTTATCAAATAAAAAGAAACTTGAGGATATCTGCATGGTTCAATTGAACACGGAGTGCTCAGCGGTTTTACTTAATAAATTGCCTAAGAAATTACCTGATCCGGGTAGTTTCTCTATACCTTGTTCATTTGGCGATTTATTGGTAAAACGTGCGTTAGCCGATTTAGGTGCCTCAATAAATTTAATGCCTTATTCTTTAGTTAAGAAATTGGGTTTAGGAGAATCTAAACCCACAAGAATGAGCATTCAATTGGCGGATCGGTCTATAAGATATCCGATGGGTATTATTGAGGATGTGCTTGTCAAAGTTGACACATTTATCTTTCCGGTAGATTTTGTCATCTCTGACATAGAAGAGGACACCAAGGTACCACTCATTCTCGGTCGCCCATTTCTTGCCACCTCGCGCGCAGTTATAGACGTTAGTAACGGTAAACTTCTCCTTAGAGTCGGAGATGAAGAAGTTACCTTTACTATTGACACGTCTATGAAAAATTCGCTCTCCAATGACGACTCATGTTACTATTTAGAGGCTTCTCCCGAAGAAGACTTCATTCCTTTTTCTGAACATTCTTTATCATCTATTGATCATAACGCATATTTTGAAAATTTAGATTTAATTACTTATGAAAATAGTGATAAGGATTCGATCACTCGCACACCTACTTTTGAAATTTTGGAAATTAGTCGTGCTCGTTTGAAAACATCTTATGATGAACCTCCCTCACTAGAACTAAAACAATTGCCTGATCATTTAGAATATTTATTTTTAGCGGAGGATTTTAAACTTCCTGTAATTGTGTCGGCCTACTTGACCGATGATGAAAATTTTAAATTATCTAATATTTTAAAACGTCATCGCCGCGAAATTGCGTGGAAGATCACGGATTTAAGAGGAATTAATCCCTCCTTTTACACCCATAAAATTTTATTGGAAGAAAAAGCTCACAAAACAATTCAACCTCAATGCCGGCTAAATCCTAACATGAAGGAGGTAGTCAAGGCCGAGGTGATTAAATTATTAGATGCGGGCATCATCTATCCGATTTCGGATAGCTCTTGGGTGAGTCCGGTCCAAGTGGTGCCTAAGAAAGGAGGCTTAACGGTAGTTCCTAATGATAAAAATGAATTAATTCCTACTCGAACCGTTACCGGATGGCGGGTTTGCATCGACTACTATAAATTAAATGATGCAACCCGAAAGGATCATTTTCCTTTGTCGTTCATTGACCAAATCCTTGAACGGTTATCCGGGCACTCGTTTTATTGTTTTCTTGACGGTCTCTCGGGATATTTCCAAATCCCAATCGCGCCCGAAGACCAAGAGAAAACAACCTTCACTTGTCCGTTTGGCACCTTCGCCCATCGAAGGATGCCTTTTGGTTTATGCAATGTGCCGGCAACCTTCCAAAGGTGTATGCTAGCGATCTTTGATGAACTAGTGGAGGATATCATGGAGGTCTTCATGGACGATTTCTCCGTCTTTGGAGACTCTTTTGATTCATGTTTAGCAAATCTTTCCCGTGTACTCCAAAGATGTGAGGACACGAACCTAGTCTTGAACTGGGAAAAGTGCCATTTTATGGTGCGGGAAGGTTTGGTCTTAGGCCATAAAATTTCTAGCAAGGGTATAAAGGTAGATAAAGCAAAAATTGAAATTATAGAAAAATTACCTCCACCCTCAAATGTTAAGGCCGTTCGTAGTTTTTTGGGGCACGCCGGTTTCTATCGCCGATTTATTAAAGATTTTTCTAAAATCACTAAGCCACTTACACATTTATTAGAAAAAGATGCGCCGTTTATTTTTGATGAAGATTGTTTGCGCGCTTTTTCTCTTATTAAAGAAAAATTGATAAACGCACCAATCGTAATAGCTCCCAATTGGGAAATTCCTTTTGAAATTATGTGCGATGCTAGTAGTTTTGCCGTTGGTGCGGTCTTAGGACAACGCATCAATAAAAATTTTCATCCGATATATTATGCGAGCAAAACACTAACCACCGCACAAGAAAATTATACAACCACCGAAAAAGAATTTCTTGCTGTAATTTTTGCCTTTGATAAATTTCGTTCTTACCTTACTTTATCCAAAGTTATTGTTTTTACAGATCATTCGACTTTGCGTTATTTACTAACCAAAACAGATGCAAAGCCTCGATTGATTAGGTGGGTATTGCTTCTCCAAGAATTTGACTTGGAGATTCAGGATAAAAGAGGAGCGGAAAATCTTGCGGCGGATCATCTTTCTCGGTTGGAGAACCCCAATTCAGAGGAGCTCAAAGAGGAGGACATCGATGTTACATTTCCTGAAGAGCGCCTCCTCGCTATGCATAAGGTAATCACTCTCCCCACTCCTTGGTTTGCCGATTTTGCAAACTTTCTTGTTGCAAGATTCCTCCCAAATGGTTTTTCTTATCAAGAAAAGAAGAAATTCTTTTCAGATTTGAAAAATTATTTTTGGGAGGATCCATTTCTCTTCCGAGTTTGTGCGGACCAAGTAGTGCGGAGGTGTGTTTCTCATGAGGAGGGCGCAGAAATTTTAAAACATTGTCACGAGGGACCCGCCGGTGGGCATTATAAAGCTAATCGGACGGCTCGGAAAGTACTTGAAGCAGGCTTCTATTGGCCGAGCATCTTCAAGGACGCTCACGCACATGTAAGTCGTTGTGAACAATGCCAACGCTCAGGTAATATTTCCCGCCGAGATGAAATGCCCTTAAATTTTTTTATAGAAATTGAAGTTTTTGATTTATGGGGAATCGACTTTGTCGGCCCGCTACCAACTTCCTTTGGAAATAAATATATTATGGTAGCGGTTGACTACGTGTCACGGTGGGCGGAAGCGCAAGCTCTCCCCATCAATGACGCCCGAGTCGTGACCCGATTTCTTAAACAACTATTTTCACGATTTGGAGCACCGCGGGCAATAGTTAGTGATAGGGGCTCCCACTTTTGTAACGCACAATTCGCTAAAGTGTTATCTAAATACGGCGTTACACATAGGTTAGACACCCCCTATCACCCTAAAACTAGTGGCCAGGTAGAAGTAGTTAACCGAGAAATTAAACGTATTCTAGAAAAAACGGTTTCTACTAATAGAAAGGATTGGTCGGTCAAGCTTGATGATTCTCTATGGGCTTATCGGACCGCATACAAGACCGCTATCGGTTGTTCGCCGTATCGATTGGTCTATGGGAAAGCATGCCACTTACCGGTTGAGCTTGAACATCGTACCTTTTGGGCACTTAAATTTTTAAATCTTGATGAAAATTTGTCCTCCGAGCTCCGTAAATTCCAACTTAACGAGCTCGATGAGTGGCGCTCCTTCGCTTATGAGAGTAATAAACTCTATAAGGAGCGCACCAAATTTTATCATGATAAGAAAATTAAGCACCCAAAGGACCTTAAACCGGGAGACCAAGTTCTTTTATATAACTCGCGCTTACGCTTATTTCCGGGTAAACTTAAGTCCAGTTGGTCCGGCCCCTTGATCGTAAAGGAGGTTTGGCCTTACGGGATGGTTCTTATTTCACACCCGAAAAAGGCAACTTTAAAGTGAATGGGCACGGCTAAAATTATTTTTTGCCGGTGATAATATTAATGAAAAATTAGACAACATAATGTTGTCAAACCCATAATAAGCGCGTGCCACTACGGTCAAGCTCACCGACCATAAACAAAGCGCTCGTGGGAGGCACCCCACGGTTATTTTTTATTTATTTTCTAATTTTCTTTTTAAGTTTATTTTTACAGACCTGAAGGACATCGCTGCATGATGATCAGGTCGAGACGACCGTCGTATCTTCATATTTCTACAAGTCGGTAAATTTTAATTTGTTTTTATTAGGCTCTTTAACATAATGATGTTATAAAAAAACAGAAAAATAAAAAAAAATATTCATTAAAAAAAAATTTTAAAAAGAAAAAAAAAAAGAAAAAAATTTTCTCGTACACGCGTCCGTCACGCCCGTGACCCATTGGTCACGGGCGTGTCCCGGGCGTGTTTTGCCAAGACTGCGGGAGGTTCCTCCACCCTCAGTTTTCCCGCCCGTCATTCGGATATGACACGGGCGTGACATTTTTTGTCATGGGCGTGTTGAGCCCGTGTCGCGGGTATCCGAGGCGTTGACTAGTCACGCCTCGGATTCCTTCTTAACGAGTCAGATTTGACTGACACGCCCAGAGTCACGGGCGTGACTCTAGGGCATGACTGAAGAATCTGATGCCTTCGCATCGGATGCTCTTCGGATTCCCCTACATGCCCGACGTCACGGGCATGTCACTCAGAGTCACAGGCGTGACTCTGAGGCATGACCCCCAAATCCGAGGCAGTCCACCTCGGATTCCTTTCTTCTTTGACCCGGGCTTGTCACGCCCCATGTCACGGGCGTGACAGGGGGGCGTGACTGACCCTAAAACTCTATAAATTGGACTTTTCCCTCCCCTCTTCTCTTCACACCTCCACCCTCAACCCCTCTCTTCTCTCCTCCCTTTGGCCGAAATTTCCTCCACATTTCTCACCATGCCTCGCCACCACGCTCGCTCCTCAGCATCTTCCTCCGAGCACCCCACCGATCTAGCCTCGGCGGAGGCCATGCTTCTATTTGAGAATGCTACCCAACAAGATCGAAGCGAGAGACTGAGCGCCAAACCCTTTGGCGTGTTCCGGATCTTGGATTGGGCCATCCTTGCCCAATTCGGAGCAGCGGAGCTAGTTCGGGAGCTCATCTCTACCCAAGGGTGGGCTCCCCTTTTCTCCATTTCTGAGCCTGCTTTCCTCGAGCTCACCATTGAGTTCTTGGCCTCATTTGAGTTCCGTTGGGCAGCGCAAGATGATTTCATCGTCTTTCGCTTGGGCGGGATGATGCACTAGCTCACCATCCGCCAACTCAATATTGCCATGGCTTTTGCTCGGAGGCCTTTTCCACTTCCCCCGCCTACCCCGACCTAAAAACTGATTTCCCTCCCGACTTCAGTCTCCCCACTTTTTGGTCGGAAATTAGTAATGACGTCGCCCCCTACACTCCCAAGAAATCTAAGGGTAGCCACCTCATCTCCCCCGCTTTACGTATTATACACAACCTTCTCTCTTTTACCATTTCCGGACGCGGCGATAGTCACGGTGTGGTGACTCGGGCAGACTTACTTTACTTGTATAGTATGTTTTACCGGGTCCCACTCAACCTTGGTTACATGCTCACCATTTTCTATCGGCACCAGGCCGAAAATTTGAGATTGGGAGCGGTGCATAGCGGGAATTTCATCACTTTCCTCGCCAAGCAGACCGGCGTGTGGGTTGCTCTTCCGCGGCTCACTTGCATGCAAACGCCACAGCCTCTTCAGTTCCCGACCCTTCAGGCGCTTGGTTTAGCTCGCCGACGCGACGGCGAGTTTGAGGCTATTCCCCCGTTTGTTGGTGGCGGTGATCTTGATCTTGATCATGGTACCGGTCCCAGCAGTACTCATCCTTCCCCGCAGGTTCCTCCACCACCGCTGCACTCTGCTCCAGCGCCCGATCCTCCAAATTATTGGGACCGGCAATTTGGGTTGCTCCATACTAGCATAGACCAGATGCAAACCCATTTTGACGGTCGCTTCACATCTTTTGATGCGCGCTTCACCGTGCTCGAGCAAAACCATACTTCCTCCATAGCGCATATTACTCGCGAGTTCGCGAACAAGCGGACTTTCTATCAGGAGCACGAGGACGTTTCTGACCAGGAGTAGCTGCTTTTCATTTCTTTGGATCTGTAGAGGGTCACTTCTTTGTATCTGTATTTTTATTTTTCTGTATCTGTTTTTATTATTATGATGAAAAAAAAATCCAAAAAAAATCTATAAAATATTATGTTTTGCTTTCATCATCTTGTACAGGTCTCTTTTGATGCTGGCTTGCATTTTCAGGGAAGTCTCCTCTCTTCTCTTTTCTTCTTTATTTTTACATTGGGGACAATGTACTGCTTCAGTATGGGGGAGGGATATTTCTCAAGCAAAACATATAAAAATTTTCCAAAAAATTTTTAAAAAAACAAAAACCACAAAAAATTTTAAAACAAATTTAAAACTCAAAAAAATTTTATTTCGTCTTAAAATTTTGTTTTTCCAAATTTTTTTTAAAAAAAGAAAAAAAAAGAAAATCAAAAATTAAATTAGAGAAGTCTTTATTTCTATATTTATTCACATGCAAAATTCCTAGTAATTCAACTTTTTTATAGTGTTTAGAGAATTTTGATGTTTTAATTGAATGCTGAATTTTGGAGTAGAACTGTTGGTCATGCTGTGTTTCTAGTTAAGTGCACGTGTAAGTAGAATTTTTAGTAGATCTAAATATTCAGCATATAATTAGATTTTCATTTTTCTAAATGCGTAGAAACAACTTATTTTACTTTAATTTTGAAAACCGGTAAAACTCTAAAATAATTTAGGTGAGTAAGTAGAAGTTTGCTAGAGAGATATTTCGCGGACCAAGAGAGAGTTATTCTTTTTTGATGTCTAGAACTTGCCCTCTAACTATTATCAAGACTTTGCATAAGTTAAACTCATTAGCATAAATATGATTTAGGCACTTCTTTTGGCTAGCTTGAGCTTTTGTACCCGCACCTAAAATTTTAACTTTGCTTAGCCAATTTGAGCCTATTACCTTTTCCTTTTGTTTTAGCTCCACCAAAAGATTTACCAAAGCCTAAAAAGCATCCTAATTACACACCTAAACCCGAGCTTGAAAGAACAAATGTAGAAATATTTTATTTTTGGTGGCTCTTTTCTTATAAAAAAAGGAGTTGATTTTTTTTTCTCCCCTCTTCAAAATAAAGAAAAAAATTATCATTAAAAGAAATGAAGAGGTAGAAAAAAAGAAAAAAAATTCAATATGATGAGAGAGTTAAAAAATTAAGAAAAGAAACAAAAGAAATAGGAATTTGGCAACGTTCTTAAGAGCCATAGCAAATCTTTATGTACAAGCTTCTCTAGGTTTGGTGTGACTAGCCATCGTGTTTATCTTTGATCACCCTCACCAAAAACCTAAGCCTACATTTCAACCTAATTAAGCCCTATTGATTTATGTTTATAAGTTAGACTAGTGCCGTGGCGAGAGTGTGAAAGGGCAAGCCTATGGCCATCGACATTGATGGATTTCTTTGGAGGGTATCTTAATCTTTGTTTGTGCAATGTTATCTTAGTACGCACGCTACACTCTCCCTAAAGATAATTTTAAGATTTACCGGATTTTCATCTTAAAAGTAAAAATAATAGTGAAAACGCATTTTAAGAAAAATAAAAACCTAATTTGTATGTTGAGTAAGTCTTTCTACAAAAATATCTACAAACATAGGCATAAGACTTCGCATTTTACTCCTTAGGTTCAATTTTCTTTTCTAGCATTTAAAATTTTTCTACTCCCTATAGAAAGTTGTTTCTCGGGACTAGCAAACGGATAAGTATGGGAGTATTTGATAACTCTAATTATTTCTATCTTTTTATTTATTTATCTATATTAATAGTTAGATATTTTAAATTAATTTAATAATATTAAGTTTATTTTAACTTGTTTCTATAATTTATATCTATTTGTTCTAATAAAATCATTTTTAATCTTACAGGGCTGATCTACAGGTTATTTGGAGCAAAAAGAAGAATTTTTCTGTTTTCTGCCTAGACACGCCCTGTGACACGCCCTACCTGGGCGTGACACAGGGGCGTGACGCATGATAACTGAGACTGCTGCTGAATCTCGCCAACCCGCGCCCAACGTTCGTCGACCGGCTAGGTCATGCCCGTGTCAAAATATGACACGCCCGTGTACCATTTACACGGGGCGTGACAGCAAGAAAGAGACCGTTGCCCGCTGCCACGTCGTATTAAAATGACACGCCTAGGTCACGGGCGTGACCCAGGGCGTGTCCTGGGCGTTTCCAGCCAATTATTCCTCCGTTCAAGCCGTTGCCGCCAGAGACCGTTACTGCTTGACACGCCCCTAGTCACGGGCGTGACTAGGGGGCGTGATACCTTCTTGAAGACCAATTTTACTCCCGCCGTTTTTTAGCTTCTCGCCATTTCCAGAAATAGCTGTGACACGCCCTAGGTCACGGGCGTGACCTAGGGGCGTGACCCGTCAGTTAACCAATTTTGGCGGGTTCTCCTCCAACGTTCCCGGGGTTTTAAGATGACGGTTCCGAGCCTGACACGCCCTAGGTCACGGGCGTGACCTAGGGCGTGACCAAACAGAAACTTTTTCTATAAATTCCAGACAGCTTCAGATGCTGAGGAGTCGAATTTTGGGAGTCGGAGTCTTGTAATTTTCTGTTTCTTTTGCTGTATTTTCTCATTTCTAAGTTAGATCTACCTTTGTTGTAACTTTAATTTTAGTCATTTCCATTTCAATCATGTCTTTTCCTACTTCATTTTGTATTTCCCCAATCATGATGAGTAGCTAATCTTCTTTTAGCACTTGATCATGATGAACCTTAGAATAAAATAGATCTTTCTCCTTCTTATTAAATGTCTTGTTCTTAATTATTCTCGCTACGATTTATCTTTGATTTTTATTTCATTGAATTCATATTACGCGGATATGATCTTCGATCTAAGATCCGTATCCTAAATGATCGAGAGGTTGCGGATACGAGGAGATCACTCAAAGATAAAAGGAGTTGAATGCACTCCTCGAGAGAGGACGACGTAAATCTTCCGGATTGGAGTCAAATCCAATAGTGGGGTTCACCGCATAAAGCAAGCTTAGGGGTTTCGACTGGCCGAGAGGTCTTAATCGATCAACCTAAGGTTAGTTAGAAGCATGAGCTCGAGAGAGACGCTTCTATACTTTAGGAACCTCCACGGTCGAGTGAGTATAATTAAGAACTCGCATTTCATTATTTTCCAAGAAGATTTATTTTAGTCCAAGGGCATTCTAGATCAAGTGCTAGCTTCCTCATATTTGAATTTCTCTTTAGCTTTAGCTTTAGTTTTATTATCTAGTATAATCAAACCAACTTTTCCGTTTGATAAAATAATAGCTCTTCCTTGTGAGTACAAGTACTCAACAGGCCCCGAATCGCAATACGACACTTCCTATACTACATTTCGATAGGTACGCTTGCCTATTCGGGATTCTAGTTTGGTTGTAATTTAACTTCTAGAAAATCATCACCAACTCACAAGGTGCTTTGCGCGGGTTTTTACTGGCCTAGTCTGTTTAAAGATGCACAAGCCTTTGTGAGTAGGTGTGATAGTTGCCAACGGTCGGGCAACATTTCCAAAAAAAATGAAATGTCGCAAAATTATTTCCTTGAGTGCAAAAATTTTGACCTCTAGAGAATCGATTTTGTTGGCCCCTGATAACTCTAATTATTTCCTATTTTTATTATGCTATTTTCTAATTAATAGTTAGATATTATATATTACTTTTATAATATTAAGTTATAATTAACTAGTTTTTATATTTTATATTTATTTATTCTAATAAAATAATTTTTAATCTTGTAGGGTAATTCTATAGATTATCTGGAGCAAAACTTGGAATTTTTCATTATTGGCCTAGACACGCCCTGTGACACGCCCTACCTGGGCGTGACACACAAGAGTTAAGTCTGCAGATGTAGCCCGATGAACCGCTCCTAAAGATCGTCGTCCGGCCCAGACACGCCCGTGTCATTTTATGTCACTCCCGTGTCACCCTTACACGGGGCGTGCCAACCAATGGAATGACCGTTGAACTTGCCACGTCAGATTAAATTCACCCGCCTGGGTCACGGGCGTGACCCAGGGCGTGTCACGGGCATTTCCAGCCAATTATTCCTCCGTTCCAGCCGTTGCTGCCAGAAGCCGTTGCAGCTAGACACGCCCCTAGTCACGTGCGTGATAGGGGGACGTGATACCTCCATTAAGACCAGTTTACTTCCGCCATTTTCAGCTTCCCACGGTTTTACAGAAACATACTTGACACGCCCTAGGTCATGGGCTTGACCTAGGGGCGTGACCCGTCAGTTATCAGATTTTGGCGATTTCTCCTCCAATGTTCCAGGGGTTTCAAGACGACGGTTCCGAGCCTGACACACCCTAGGTCACGGGCGTGACCTAGGGCGTGACCAAACAGAAATTTTTCTTATAAATTCCAGACAGCTTCAGATGCTCAGGAGTCGAATTTTGGGAGTTAGAGTCTTATATTTTGCTGTTTTCTTTTGCTGTATTTTACATTTCCTAGTATAGATTACTATTGTTGTTACTCTTAAGTCTAGTTGTTTTTATTTCAAGCATGTCTGTCTCTACCCTCTTTTGTAATTCCCTAATCATGATGAGTACCTAACTTCCTTTTAGCACTTGATCATGATGAACCTTGGAATAAAATAAAATCTTCTCCTTCTTTTATCAAATGTCTTGTTCTTAATTTTACTTGCTACGATTTATCATTTATTTTTATTTCATCGAATTCATATTACGCAGATATGGGTTTCGATCTAAGATCCGTATCCTAAATGACTGAGAGGTTGCAGATACGAGGAGATCACTCAAAGATAAAGGAGTTGAATGCACTCCTCGAGAGAGTACGATGTAAATCTTCCGGATTGGAATCAAATCCAATAGTGGGGTTCACCGCCTAAAGCAAGCTTAGGGGTTTCGACTGGCCGAAAGGTCTTAATCGATCAACTTAAGGTTAGTCAGAAGCATGAGCTCGAAAGAGACGCTTTTGTACTCTAGGAACCTCCACGGTCGAGTGAGTAGATAAGAACTCGCATTACTTTATTTTTCAAGAAGATTTATTTTAGTCCAAGGGGATTCTAGATCAAGTGCTAGCTTCCTCATAATTGAATTTCTCTTCCGTAGTATAACGCTTCTTTTTCCGATCAACAAAAGCCAAATTTTCTTCTGATAAGATAATAGTTTTCCTTGTGAGTACAAGTATTCGACATCCCCGAGTAGATATACGACACTTGATTCTATACTCCGAACGATAGGTATACTTGCCTCATCAATTGGAAACACGCGCTAGCATGGAGAAAATATCCATCAAGTTTTTGGCGCCGTTGTCGGGGACCTTTTCTTTGTTGATATTTTGAAATCAAGGATCTATTAGTTTTATCATTTTTGTTCTTATTTCAAAAAAAAAAATTTTGTTTTATTCGAAAGTTTTATGTTTACATTTTAATAATAAAAATTTCTTGCAAAAGGGACGTGCAAGGTTTTCATCCCGCAATACCTCCTAGTACCTTGCGAAGCCGTCACTGGGTAGCCCTTAGGAAGTCCGGGAAATATTATTTTATTAATTTTTAAATCTTAAAACTTTTATCTTTTGTTTTGTTATTGTGTATAACCCAAGGGAATCCGTCAAATCTACTTGATTTGGATCCGGAGATCGAGCAAAGCTTACGGTGACGCCTAAGACTCCGTGACCTTAATTCTCCAGATTTGGTTAAGGAATCCGTAGGTAACACTTTTTCTTCTTCACCTTGTTCTTCTTCTTCTGCTCAATTTTCTTCTAATTTGGGTAATCAAAATCCAAATATGGTCGAAGAACGGACTATGTCCTACTATGCCCGACCAAATTTTGATGAGGCGCAATTAAATATTGTTTGACCCGCTATTGCGAACAATAATTTTGAATTGAAGCCGAGCATCATTCAAATGGTACAACAATCAGTGCAATTTGATGGGCTTCAAGATGAGGACCCAAATGTGCATATTTCTAACTTTTTAGAAATATGCGATACTTTTAAAATCAATGGGGTTTTCGATGATGCCATTCGGCTAAGACTTTTTCCTTTCTCTTTGCGCACCAAGGCTAAGCAGTGGCTGAGTTCTTTTTAGAAATATTTCTCACGAAATATTTTCCGCCCGCTAAAACGGCCAAATTCCGCAATGATATTACTTATTTCTCCCAAGTTGATACGGAAACGTTATATGATACTTGGGAGCGATTTAAGGAATTGCTTCGTCATTGCCCGCATCATGCAATCCCCGATTGGTTGCAAGTGCAAACCTTCTATAATGGCCTCAATCAACTAACGAGGCAACATATTGATTCCGTCGTCGGTGGAACGTTAAATAACAAGACACCGGCGGCCGCCCAAGAACTTATAGAAGGTATTGCCATGAATATGTATCAGTGGAGTACACCTCAGTCTCGTCCACCAAAACCGGCCGGGATGTATGAAATAGATACGGTCCCTAGTTTATCACTCCAGGTTGAGAATCTACAAAAACAAATGAACGAGATGACTGCTTCCTCATCTACACCTACCTGTGAGCCCCAATATTGGGAGCCTTCTACTATTGCCGAGCATGTAGATTACATGGGTAATTCGAATCGGCCACCTTATAATCTGAGTAATACTTTTGGTAATACCTATCACCCGGGTATAAGGAACTACCCCAACTTCTCTTGCAGTAATCCGGGGAACACGGCTCGCCCACCTAACACCATGCCTCCCGGTTATTTTCCACCACAAGCTCCAAAAGCTCCCAATCTCTAGGAGTTGTTCACCAAATATACGACTACAAATGATGCCAACATCCGGAATCTCACCGGATCTCTTCGTAATTTGGAGACCCAAATTGGGCAAATCGCTAAAATGCTCTCCGATCGCCAACAAAAAGCGCTACCGGGCAATACGGAGCCCAACCCAAAGGATCAAGCTAAATCCATAACTTTATGGAGCGGGAAGGAGGTAACCACTTCTACAATTCCGGTTGCAACTTCTCCAATTTTGGTTGATACGGAGGTAACAATTTCTTCAACTTCTCCTCTAATTAAGCCTTCTAGTTATAATAAACCAAAACCTTATAAACCACCTCTTCGCTATTCGTCTAGAATGCAAAAAGACTAGGTGGATGAGCATCATGGTAAATTTTTAGACATGTTTAAACAAATACAAATTAATTTATCGTTTTGCGAAATAATTGCACAAATGCCGAAATATGCCAAGTACCTTAAGGATCTTTTATCCAATAAAAAGAAACTTGAGGATATCTCTACGGTTCAATTGCACGCAGAGTGCTCGACAGTTTTACTCAATAAATTGCCTAATAAATTACCCGATCCGGGTTGTTTCTCTATTCCATGTATATTTGGTGATTTATTGGTAAAACGCGCGTTAGCCGATCTAGGCGCCTCCATCAATTTAATGCCTTATTCGTTAGTGAAAAAGTTGGGATTAGGAGAACCTAAACCCACAAGAATGAGCATTCAATTGGCAGATCGGTCTGTTAAGATCCCTATGGGGATCATAGAGGATGTGCTTGTTATAGTTGACAAATTTATCTTTCCGGTAGATTTTGTCATCTTTGACATCGAAGAGGACACCGAGGTACCACTCAATCTTGGTCGCCCTTTTCTTTCCACCTCGCGCGCTATCATAGACGTTAGTAATGGTAAACTTCTCCTTACAGTCAAAGATGAAGAAGTTACCTTTACTATCGACTCGTCTATGAAAAATTCGCTTGCTAATGACGACTCATGTTATTACTTGGAGGCTTCTCCCGAAGAAGACTCCTTTCCTTTTTCTGAACTTACTTTATCATCTATTGATCATGAATCTGATTTTGAAAATTTAGATTTAATTACTCATGAAAATAGTGATAATATTTCGATCACTCACGCACCTATATTTGAAATTTTAGAAGTCGGTAGTGATCGTTTTCAAACTTCATATGATGAACCTCCTACTCTTGAACTAAAACAATTGCCTGTTCATTTAGAATATTTATTTTTAGCGGAGGATTCTAAACTTCCCGTAATTGTGTCGGCCTACTTGACCGATGATGAAAAAAATTAAATTATCTAATATTTTAAAACATCATCGTCGCGCAATTGCGTGGAAGATCACGAATTTGAGAGGGATTAACCCCTCTTTTTGCACCCATAAAATTTTATTGGAAGAACACGCTCACAAAACTATTCAACCTCAACGTCGGCTAAATCCTAACATGAAGGAGGTAGTCAAGGCCGAGGTAATTAAATTATTAGATGCGGGCATCATCTATCCGATTTCGGATAGCTCTTGGGTGAGTCCGGTCCAAGTGGTGCCAAAGAAAGGAGGATTAACGGTAGTTCCTAATGATAAAAATGAATTAATTCCTACTCGAACCATTACCGGATGGCGGGTGTGAATCGATTATTGCAAATTAAATGATGCCACCCGTAAGGATCATTTTCCTTTGCCGTTCATTGACCAAATCCTTGAACGGTTATCCGGGCACTCTTTTTATTGTTTTATTGATGGACTTTCGGGATATTTTCAAATCCCAATTGCACCCGAAGACTAAGAGAAAACAACCTTCACTTGTCCGTTTGGCACCTTTGCCTATCGAAGGATGCCCTTTGGTTTATGCAATGCGCCGAAAACCTTCCAAAGGTGCATGCTAGCGATCTTTGATGAACTAGTGGAGGATATCATGGAAGTCTTCATGGACGATTTCTTCATCTTTGGAGGTTCTTTTGATTTATGTTTGGCAAATCTTTCCCGTGTACTCCAAAGATGTGAGGACACGAACCTAATCTTGACCTAGGAGAAGTGCCATTTTATGGTGCGGGAAGGGCTGGTCTTAGGCCACAAAATTTCTAGCAAGGGCATAGAGGTAGATAAAGCCAAAGTTGAAACTATAGAAAAGCTACCTCCCCCCTCAAATGTTAAGGTCGTTCGTAGTTTCTTGGGGCAAGCTGGCTTCTATCGCCGGTTTATTAAATATTTTTCTAAAATAACTAAGCCCCTTACACACTTATTAGAAACAGATGCGCCATTTATGTTTGATGAAAATTGTTTGCGTGCTTTTTCTCTTATTAAATAAAAATTAATCAACGCTCCTATAATGATCGCTCCCAATTGGGAACTTCCATTTGAGATAATGTGCGATGCTAGTAATTTTGTCGTAGGTGCGGTTTTAGGACAACGCATAAATAAGAATTTTCATCCTATTTATTATGCGAGCAAGACACTAACTGCCCCACAAGAAAATTATACTACCACTGAAAAAGAATTATTAGCTGTTATATTCGCATTTGATAAATTTCGTTCCTACCTAACCTTGTATAAAATTATTGTTTTTACTGATCATTCTGCTTTGCGATATTTACTAACAAAACAGATGCAAAGCCACGATTGATTAGGTGGATCTTACTACTCCAAGAATTTGACTTGGAGTTTCGTGAAAAGAGAGGAGCGGAGAACCTGGCGGCTGATCATCTTTCGCGGTTGGAGAACCCCAATTTAGGGGAGCTCATAGAAGAGGACATTGATGACACTTTCCCCGAAGAGCGCCTTATTGCCATTCATAAGGTAATTACTCTCCCCACTCCTTGGTTCGCCGATTTCGCAAACTACCTTGTTGCGAGATTTCTCTCGAATGATTTTTCTTATCAAGAAAAGAAGAAATTCTTTTCTGATTTGAAAAATTATTTTTGGGAGGATCCCTTTCTCTTTCGTGTTTGCGCGGACCATGTAGTGCGGAGATGTGTTTCTCATGAGGAAGGCGCCCAAATTTTAAAGCATTGTCATGAGGGACCCGCCGGTGGGCACTATAAAGCTAATCGGACAGCTCAGAAAGTACTTGAAGCAGGCTTCTATTGGCCAAGCATCTTCAAGTATGCTCACGCCCATATAAGTCGTTGTGAACAATGCAAACGCTCAGGTAATATTTCTCGCCGTGATGAAATGCCTTTAAATTCGTTTTTAGAAGTAGAAGTATTTGACTTATGGGGGATCGACTTTGTTGGACTGCTACCAATATCCTATGGAAATAAATATATTTTGGTAGCGGTCGACTACGTGTCACGGTGGGCGGAAGCGCAAGCCCTTCCCACTAATGATGCCCGAGTCGTGACTCGATTTCTCAAAAAACTATTTTCACGATTTGGAGCACCGCGAGCAATGGTTAGTGATAGGGGCATACACTTTTGTAACGCACAATTTGCTAAGGTTTTTTTTAAATATGGCGTTACACATAGGTTATCCACCCCCTATCACCCTCAAACTAGTGGCCAGGTAGAAGTAGTTAACCGTGAAATTAAACGTATACTAGAAAAAACGGTTTCTACCAATAGAAAGGATTGGTCAGTCAAGCTTGATGATGCTCTATGGGCTTATCGGACCGCGTACAAGACCGCTATCAGTTGTATGCCGTATCGATTGGTCTATGGGAAGGCATGTCGTCTACCAGTTGAGCTTGAACATCGTGCCTTTTGGGCACTTAAATTTTTAAATCTTGATGAAAATTTGTCCTCCGAGCTTCGTAAATTCCAACTTAACGAGCTCGATGAGTGGCACTCCCTTGCTTATGAGAATAATAAACTCTATAAGGAGCGCACCAAATTTTGTCACGATAAGAAAATTAAGCACCCAAAGGACTTCCAACCGGGATACCAAGTCCTCCTTTATAACTCGCGCTTGCGCTTATTTTCGGGTAAACATAAGTCTCGTTGGTCCGGCCCTTTCATCGTAAAAGAGGGTTTGGCCCTACGGGACGGTGCTTATTTTGCACCCGGAAGGAGGCGACTTTAAAGTGAATGGGCACCGGCTGAAATCATTTGTTTCCGGTGATAATATTAACGCATAATTGGACAACATAATGTTGTCAAATCCCTAGTTCGCGCGCACCACTATGGTCGAGCTCACCGACCATAAACAAAGTGCTCGTGGGAGGCATCCCACAGTTATCTTTTCGTTTTATTCTAATTTTCTTTTTGAGTTTTACAGGTTTGAAGGACATCAGTGCATGACGATCGGTTGGGGACGAACGTCAAGTTTACGTATTTCTTCAAGTCGGTAATTTTTACTTTATTTTTTTAAAAAAAAAGTGTAGAAAAAAAAACAAGAAATTAAATTTTTTATTTCTCTGTTTTCTCGTACACGCCCCTGTCACGGGCGTGTCTAGGGCGTGTTTAGCCTAGCTGGAGGGAGGTTCCTCCTCCCTCGGTTTTCCCATTCGTCTTTCGGAGATGACACAGGCGTGACCAATATAGGTCACGGGCATTTCCTGCCCGGGTCACGGGTATCCGAGGCGTTGACCAGCCACGCCTCGGATTCCTTTTTCATGTGTCGGATTTGACTGACACGCCCCATAGTCACAGGCTTGACTTTGGGGCATGACAGCAAAATCCGAGGTCAGCGCCTCGGATTCCCGTGGGCTTCCCCAGAATTCCAGTTACACGCCCAGAGTCACGGGCATTACTCTGGGAGTCACGGGCATGACTCTGGGGCGTGACCCCCAAATCCGAGGCAGTCTGCCTCGGATTCGTTCCGCGTTTGACCCGTGCTTGTCACGCCCCCTATCACGGGCGTGACTAGGGACGTGACCGACCTGAAAACTCCTATAAATAGGAATTTTTCTCTTCTCTTCTCTCCACACTTTCCAGCCTTCAAACCTTCTCTTTCCCTCTCCTTGTGGATGAATTTCTTCCCACTTCCTCACTATGCCTCGCCACCACCCTCGTTCCTCCGCTTCTTCCTCCGAGCACCCCGCCGATCCTGCCTCGGTGGAGGCCATGCTTCTTTTTGCAAACGCCACCCAACAAGACAGGAGCGAGCGACTGTGCGCCAAACCGTTTGGCATTTTCCGCATCTTGGACTGGGCCATCCTTGCCACCTTCAGAGCGGCGGAGATACTTTAGGGAATTCTATCCACCCTGGGATGGGCTCCCCTCTTCTCCATTTCTGAGCCTGCTTTCCTTGAACTCACCATCGAGTTCTTGGCCTCTTTTGAGTTCTGTTGGGCAGCGCAAGATGATTTCATCATCTTTCGCATGGGCGGGATGATGCACCAACTCACCATCCGCCAACTCAATGTCGCCATGGGCTTTTGCTCGGAGGCCTTTTCCACTTCCCCCGCCTACCTCGACCCAAAAACTGATTTCCCTCCCGACTTCAACCTCCTCACTTTTTGGTCGGAAATCAGTAATGGCATCACCCCCTACACCCCAAAGAAATCCAAGGGTAGCCACCTCATCTCCCCCGCTTTGCGCATTCTACACAACCTTCTCACTTTCACTCTTTCTGGATGCGACGATAGCCACAGCGTGGTGACTCGGGCAGACTTACTATACTTGTATAGTATGTTTTACCGGGTCCCACTCAACCTTAGTTACATGCTAGTCATTTTCTTTCGGCACCAGGCTGAAAATGTGAGATTGGGGGCGGTGCATGGCGGGTATTTCATCTCTTTCCTCGCCAAGCAGTCCGGCGTTTGGGATGCTCTTCCGCGTCTCACTTGCATGCAAACGCCACAGCCTCTTCAGTTCCCGACCCTTCAGGCTCTCGGCCTAGCGAGACAACGCGAAGGCGAGTTTGAGGCTATTCCCCCATTAGTCGGTGGCGGGGATCATGATCTTGATCTTGGTGCCGGTGTCAGCGGTACTCATCATTCCCCCCAGATTCCGCCACCACCGCTGCATTCTGCTCCAGCGTCCGAGCCTTCAAGTTATTGGGATCGACAATTTGGATTACTACATACTCGTATAGACAAGTTGCAAACCAATTTTGACGGTCGCTTCACTTCTTTTGATGCGCTTTTTGCTGTGCTCGAGCAAAACCATACTTCTTCCATGGCGCATATTACATGCGAGTTCACGAACATGCAGACTTTCTATTAGGAGCACGAGGACGCTCCTGACCAGGAGTAGCTGCCTTTTCATTTCTTTGGACTTGTAGAGGGTCACCTCTCTGTATCTCTATCTTTGATTTCTCTTCATGTACTTGTTTTTATTATGAAAAAAATTCTATAAAATATTATGTTTTGCTTTGCTACTCTCTTACAGGTCTCTTTTGATACTGGTTGGATATTCTCAGGGAAGTTTCCTTTTCTTGCCTTTTCTTAAATTTTACATTGGGTACAATGTCATGCTTAAGTATGGGGGAGGGATTTTTCTCAAGCAAAATATATATATAAAAAAATCTTTTTATATTTCAAAAATTTAAAACAAAACAAAAAAAAATTAGAAAATCGAAAATTAAATTTCTTAGAAAGGGACGTTTGGGATATCACCCCATCTAACCTCATAGTACCAGTGAGAACCCTTCACAGGGAATACCTCGGGAAGTCTAAGAAGTAACAAACAAAAAAATTAGGTTTAATTTTTAATTAGAAAAGTAAATATTTCTATATTTCTTCACATGCAAAATTCTAGTAATTCAATTTCTTTATAGTGTTTAGAGAATTTTAATGTTTTAATTGAATTTTGAATTTTGGAGTAAAGCTGTTGGCCATGCTGTGTTTCTAGTCAAATGCACGTGTAAGTAGAATTTTATGTAGATTTAAATATTCAGCATATAATTAGATTTTCATTTTTCTAAGTGCGTGAAAATGTTTTATTTTACTTTCACTTTGAAAACCGATAAAACTTTAAAATAATTTAGGTGAGTAAGTATAAGTTTGCTAGAGAGATATTTCGCGGACCAAGAGAGAGGTATTCTTTTTCGATGTCTAGAACTTGCCCTCTAACTATTCTCAAGACTTTGCATAAGTTAGACTAATTGACATAAATATGATTTAGGCACTTCTTTTTGCCAGTTTGAGCTTTTGTACCCGTACCTAAAATTTTTATCTTTGTTAAGCCATTTTGAGCCTATTCCCTATTCTTTTGTTTTAGCTCCACCAAGTATTTTACCAAAGCCTAAAAAGCAACCTAATTGCATACCTAAAACCAAGCTTGAACATAAAAATACAAACAAGTTCTGTGAGTAATTAGGAGCTTTTTTCATTTTTGGTGGCTCATTTCTTATATAAAAAAAGTTGTTTTATTCTTCTCTCCTCTTCAAAATAAAGAAAAAATTATTAAAAAATGAAGAGGTAGGAAAAAATTTCAACATGATGGAAGAGTTGAAAAAAACAACAGAATTTGCAATTTGGCTACGTTCTTAAAGCCATAGCAAATTTTTGTGTAAAAGCTTTCCCTAGGTTTTGGTGTGACTAGCCATTGTTTTTATCTTTGACCACCCTCACCAAAAACCTAATCCTACATTTCAACCTAATTAAGTCCTATTGATTTATGTTTATAAGTTAGACTAGTGCCGTGGTGAGAGTGTGAAAGGGCAAGCCTATGGCCATCGACATTGATGGATTTATTTGGAGGGTATCTTAATCTTCGTTTGTGCAATGTTATCTTAGTACACACGCTACATTCTCCCTAAAGATAATTTTGAGATTTACCGAATTTTTCAGTTTAAAAGTAAAAATAATAGTGAAAACGCATTTTAAGAAAAATAAAAACCTAATTTGTATGTTGAGTAAGTCTTTCTACAAAAATAGCTACAAGCATAGGCATAAGACTTCGCATTTTACTCCTTAGGTTAAATTTTCTTTTCTAGCATTTAAAATTTTTCTACTCCCTTTAGGAAGTTGTTTGCTCGGGACTAGCAAATGAATAAGTATGGGGGTATTTGATAACTCTAATTATTTCCTATTTTTATTATGCTATTTTCTAATTAATAGTTAGATATTATATATTGCTTTTATAATATTAAATTATAATTAACTATTTTTTATATTTTATATTTATTTGTTCTAATAAAATAATTTTTAATCTTGCAGGGTAATTCTACAGATTATCTGGAGAAAAACTTGGAATTTTGTATTATTGGCCTAGACACACCCTGTGACACGCCCTACCTGGGCGTGACACAGGGGCGTGACACACAAGAGTTAAGTTTGCAGATATAGCTCGACAAACCGTGCCTAAAGATCATCGACCGGCCCAGACATGCCCGTGTCATTTTATGTCACGCCCGTGTCACCCTTACACGGGGCATGCCAACTAGTGGAATGACCATTGAACTTGCTACGTCAGATTAAATTCACACGCCTGGGTCACGGGCGTGACCCAGGGCGTGTCACAGCCGTTTCCAGCCAATTAATCCTCCATTCCAGCCTTTGCCGCCAGAAGCCGTTGCAGCTAGACACGCCCCTAGTCACGGGCGTGACAAGGGGGCGTGACACCTCCATTAAGACCAGTTTACTTCCGCCGTTTTTAGCTTCCCGCAGTTTTCCAGAAACATACTTGACACGCCCTAGGTCATGGGCGTGACCTAGGGGCGTGACCCATCAGTTATCAGATTTTGGCGGTTTCTCCTCAATTGTTCCCGGGGTTTCAAGACGACGGTTCCGAGCCTGACACGCCCTAGGTCACGGGCGTGACCTAGGGCATGACCAAATAGAAATTTTTCCTATAAATTCCAGACAGCTTCAGATGCTTAGGATTCGAATTTTGGGAGTTAGAGTCTTGTATTTTACTGTTTTCTTTTGTTGTATTTTACATTTCCTAGTATAAATTACTATTGTTGTTACTCTTAAGTCTAGTTGTTTTTATTTCAAGCATGTCTGTCTCTACCCTCTTTTGTAATTCCTTAATCATGATGAGTAGCTAACTTCCTTTTAGCACTTGATCATGATGAACCTTGGAATAAAATAAAATCTTCTCCTTTTATCAAATGTCTTGTTCTTAATTTTACTCAGTACGATTTATCTTTGATTTTTATTTCATCGAATTCATATTACGCGGATATGGGTTTCGATCTAAAATCCGTATCCTAAATGACCGAGAGGTTGCGGTTACGAGGAGATCACTCAAAGATAAAAGGAGTTGAATGCACTCCTCGAGAGAGGACGACGTAAATCTTCCGGATTGGAGTCATATCCAATAGAGGGGTTCACCACCTAAAGCAAGCTTAGGGGTTTTGACTGGCCGAAGGTCTTAATCGATCAACCTAAGGTTAGTTAGAAACATGAGCTCGAAAGAGACGCTTTTGTACTCTAGGAACCTCCACGGTCGAGTGAGTAGATAAGAACTCGCATTACTTTATTTTTCAAGAAGATTTATTTTAGTCCAAGGGGATTCTAGATCAAGTGTTAGCTTCCTCATAATTGAATTTCTCTTCCGTAGTATAACGCTTCTTTTTCCGTTCAACAAAAACCAAATTTTCTTCCGATAAGATAATAGTTTTCCTTGTGAGTACAAGTATTCGACAACCCCGAGTCGATATACGACAATTGATTCTATACTTCGAACGATAGGTATACTTGCCTCATCAATTGGAAACGCACGCTAGTGTGTAGAAAATATCCATCAGCCCCCTTCCTTCTAGCTTTAGAAATAAGTATATTTTAGTTTCCGTGGATTATGTTTCACGATGGGCAGAGGCTCAAGCTCTTCCTACGAATACCTCCCGAGTTGTAGTCACGTTTTAAAAAAAATTGTTTTCTAGATTCGGTACGCCGCGCGCCATCGTTAGCGATAGGGGTTCCCATTTCTGTAACGCATAATTTTCAAAAATCCTTACCAAATATGGCATTACACAAAAGCTTTCAACTGCCTACCACCCCCAAACTATCGGACAAGTCAAAGTAGTAAATAGAGAAATAAAAAGAATTTTAGAAAAGACTGTTTCAACTTCTAGGAAAGACTGGTCAGCCAAATTAGATGATGCTCTATGGGCCTACCGAACAGCGTACAAAACCGCCCTCGGATGTACGCCATATCGGCTCGTCTATGGAAAATCTTGTCATTTACCCGTAAAACTCGAACACTGCGCTTTTTGGGCCTTAAGATTTTTAAACTTCGATCCCCACTCTGTCGGTGACCTTAGAAAATTTCAACTTAATGAACTCGACGAGTGACGCTCTTATGCTTACGAAAATAACAAACTTTATAAAGAGCGGACAAAGCGTTTGCACGATAAGCACTTCAGGAATCCGAAAACCTTTAAGCCGGGCAACCAAGTTCTTTTATATAATTCTCGATTACATTTATTTCCTGGAAAGTTAAAATCACGTTGGTCTGGACCCTTTACTGTTTTAGAAGTTTCCCGTATGGAACTGTTTTAATTTCGCACCCTGATAAGGGTAATTTCAAAGTGAATTGTCAGCGTCTTAAACTTTATTTCTCTGGTGATGATGATGTCAGTCCAAACATTATTAAGTATCTGCTGCATGAACTCTAACTTCGAACTTTTATTTTATTTTTTTTTAAAAAAAACTTTAATTATTATTCTGGACACAATATTTTTGGACAATATTATTTTGATGCGTCAAGCTCAAACGACGCTTTAAACAAAGGGCGCTCTTGGGAGGCAACCCAAGTTATCTTTTTTTTTGTTTTTTTTATTTTACAATTTTTGTCGCGGGCGGCTCCGACAAGCTAAAGCTTCTACGATCGCCCTCTTCAACGTTGCTTAATCCATCATGCAGTCCAAAGAAGACATTTGGGGGAGAGGCAACACTCAGTTTTCGCAGCAAATAAATCCGGGGAAGTACCTATTTTTCAATTCTGTTTTCCAATTCTGTAATTTCATTTTCTCTCCTTCTCCAATCCCCTTCTTTTTTAATTGAGGACAATGTCCATTATAAGCTTGGCGGAGGACTTCCTCCTTCTTTTTGCTTCATGTAAATATTTTGCTTTTTGTGAATATTTTAAAAAAAAATCCAAAAAAATAAATATATCCAAAATAATAAAAAAGAGAATATTTCAAAAATTAAAAAAAAATATTTGCTTTTTTTTTCTTACGTTAATAGTTTAGACATTTTGGTATATCAATTGTATCCCTAGTTTTTATTTTATTTTACTCAAAATTTCCTATAAAAACTTAGTTAATTATGATATTTCTAATCGTCCTTTTTAATTATGTTTCACAAGTAAAATGTTGGTCATGCTGTGTTTCTAATTCACGGTAGCATGTTAGAGGGAGAAATATTTGTCTAAAACTCGCATTTTTATTATGGTTTGCGTTCTTTATTTTCTTACTTTCTCAAAAATTCATCATCCACTATTTTCCTTTTCGTTTTTGGATAATTTTTTAAGGTCAACTTTTGAATAGCGTAGTAGATGTGAACGATCCAAGTCACTTATTATTTCTATTTTCAAGATAATTTCATCAATCTTCTTTTATTATCTAGGACTTGCTTTTTGAAAATTTTCAAATCTTTGTTTTAAATAAATTTAAATGCGTGAAAATGATTTAGGCCATTTTTGTTTTCGTTTGAGCTTTCCTGCCAACCTAAAAAATTTTACCACTAGTTAGCCGCTTTTGAGCCTTTTTTCCGATTTCATTTGATAGTTCCCCTTTTCATTTCATTTTCACCAAAGCAAAAATTTTCAACCTATCTAATCACACTAGCCTTTTTGAGTTTCATACATTTTTTTCCATGATTATGATAGGTTATTTTGTGATATTTTTTGGAGAAAGGTTTTGAAAAAAAGTATGCTCAAGAGATATGTTTGTTTTTGTTTGGCCAATTCAAAATGAAAATAAAAATATTTATGGCCTTTGCTTTGAAAAAAGAAAAAAAAATGGAGAAAAGAAAGAAAAAAATATTTTTGTTTTAAATGAAATTTTTTGAAACTCTTTGTTTTGGTTAGTGTGATTTTAAGCCTTCACGTTTATCTTTGAATTCCACTCCTAATCATATTTCGAAACCAAACGTTTCTGTCCTATTTAAGTCTTTTGATTCACGCCTTTTGAATTTTATTTAATAACTAAGAAAAGAAGAAAAGTAAATCAGTTTTAGTTTTGGATTTAAACTTAGATTTTGTTATTGAATCGATATAATTATAATGCGTTGCTTGGATCTAGTAACAACTCCATGTGTTTTTTCATTTTCGTTGCTTTGCTTAAATCTATTTAAAGAATTTCGTCAAAATTTTGGATGATTTATTTTCATTAAGTAAAGTTTATAAAAGTTATACCATACCTAAATAATTGTTTTAGATTTACGTTTCACCTTTTCCTTACTTAGAATTTCGCATAGTACTTGTGTGGACATAATTAGAACTTTTTTATTTGTCCTATTTATGATTATCTTGTTTTTATATTTTTGCTTGGGGACAAGTAAAGCTTAAGCTTGGGGGAATTTGATAATACGTTTTGTAGCCTAAACTATTATCGTATTTTCTAGTTTATAATGTACAAATCATGTCTTATTAGTTTATTTTTTATCGTTTTTATGTAAATATTATTACCACTAACATTTTCTTGTCTTTTTACAGGTTTCTAGTAGTTTTGCCAAACATGACCTATCACGCCCCCTATAACGCCCTCCCTGGGCATGACCTAGGGCGTGTCGCCCGATCCCAATGAAGCCTGATGATAGAGACAAAATACCATGAAAAATGGCTGTAATGCCACCCTGACACGCCCTCCCCGGGCGTGTCCCCGGGAGTGACACGGGGCGTGTCACCCTCTGCCCAAAGCCTACCGCCGCATTAAATGCTATTTTGCCTCAGTATGCCAACAGTACTGTAATGCCCTCCTAGGGCGTGTCAAAGGGCGTGACCAACCCGTGAACTTTTCCTATAAATTCAGACCTCCCCTTCCATTTCAGCAAGCTTGGGTTGAGAGGGGAGGTGCTGCCCCTTTATTTCTTATTCTTTTTTAGTGTTCTTCTCTCTCTCTCTCTCTTTCTCATTTTGTGTTTTCCCTTAACCCTAGTTTAGTTTTAGCCTTTGTAATAGCTTTTATTGTAATTTATGCACTTGTTTCAGTTGATTATTGTAGGGCTAGAATAGGATTTTAATTTTGTGTAAGTGTAATTTTTCATTTCAAGTAGTGTAGCTCTCTTTCATTATTAATAAACGTGCTTTTTTCTTACTTGTGTTCTTATTATTCTTTACTACTCATCCCCCTCCTCCACTCCATTATGATTAACTAATCCTCCTTGTACTGGATCTTGATGATCTGAGGTTCGAGTGATTAAGTTATGATGCTTTAATTCTACCTTTTCTTTTTAGGGTTTTAGACCTTGAATTACTCTTGAATTATCTTGGGTTGGAGATATATCATTGATATATAATCTCCACCTTTGCTTTCATTCTTGGCTAGCCGAGAGGCTGATAGTTTGAAGTGAGCGCTCAAGAGTAAAGGGAGTTGTACGCACCCCTCGAGAGAGGAAGACGTCCAAATCTCCCGGATTGGAGTAAAATCCAATAGTGGGGTTCACCGCGTAAAGCGAGGTTTGGGCCTCTGATTTAGATGAGAGTCACTCGGACCTTCTTAAACTCAGTTGGGCACAACTTCGAGAGAAGCATGTTAAAGCTTTAGGAACCTCCACGGTCAAGGACCTTTACCCTATTAAGTTTAGGTTTTTTATCGCATTTCTTAGTCGACTTTAGCCGAGGTGATTCTTGATCGAGTGCATTTCCATCTCATAGTTTCAACCCTTCATTGTAATCGCTTCTAATAGCTCTTTATTTAACTGCAGTAGTTCTCTTTCTAGCATAGTTTTATTTCCTTTATTACAATTAGTTTCTCTAAACCCTAGTTTTTCCGTCAATAAAATAATAGCCTTCGTATGAGTAAGTGTACTCAACAGTTCCCGGATTTCAATACGACACTTGTGTCCCCTAGTTACAGTTCGATAGGTATACATGCCTCATTGGATTGCTAGTTTGGTTGCTTTTATTTTATTTGAAGCTTAGCGATCAACAGGTACGGTTCCGCCTAACCCGTTGCTCACACCTCAACGTCAATTTAAGCCATATGCGCGGGTCAAGCTTCCCCGAGTCCCAAAACGATCAACATGCACATAACCCAGTTATGTTTAAGGCTGGCTCCCAGGCAACCAAGTTTGTAGAAATGCGTTTTCGCCCAGTTTTCCAGGTGCACCTTGGAGTTAATCCCCAAGACTCCCTGTTGCAATCTACCGCGTAGAAAACCAGAAAATAACCAAAGGCACTGAGTCTTCTCCGGCTAATCATGCACAATGAAACATCGCCAATCGAGACTAACTTGTCCGGGTAGGCTTCACACACCATGCCTATGTTCGTATCTCGATTTCAGACTCTACATGCAAATAAGGGGGACTATTCAAATCTACGCGAAGGAACACCGCACACTCACCGCACACTCGCGGGAGCGGGTTTCCATATGCAAAAGAAGGAGAGCTTCACATGCTAAAGAAGAAAATCGTTACCCTAGCATTCCTCTTTGGCGCCATGGAAATCTATACGGTTGGAAAGCACCGCGATGATCTCGCCTCCGTAGATCTGGACTCAGCTTGCGATTAGGCGCTCCGAATCTCCTTTGGCGACCGGATCTCTCTTCTTTCTTTCTCCTTGCTCTCCCCTCCCTCAAGAACATAGAAAGAGAATGAATCCAAAAGAAATGAGGGTTTTCAACCCTATTCCCGGCCTTAAACATAGGATGGGTAAGCCTGAGCCATTGGATCCCAAAATAAGGAAACGGACGGCCACGGTTGGCCTTGAAATTTAATTTCTTGGGCCGAACACGGCTTGCGACACACCTGTGTTCCTCATTCGCCGTCAATCAGGAAAATCCCAACCATGACACGGCCTGTGATACGGCTTGGAACACAGCTGTATCCCAAGTGACACGCCCGTGTCACGGGCCGTGTGCCTCAAATGATACGGAACCAAACACGTCTCGAGCACGACACGGCCATATGACACGCCCGTGTCACATGCCGTGTGCTAGACATGCCCTGGGACATGCCCGTGTCTCGGGCCGTGTAACTCCCTCAACACAAACCAACAAACTGCCCGAGACGGACACGACCTCTAACATGCCAGTATCTCAGGCCGTATTCCCTGTCTCGACACTCGATGCCTACATTTTCGTCTGCCACTCAGTGAGTTGTCGATCTCGAGCATGACACGGCCCTGGGACACGCCCGTGTCCCAGGCCATGTGACCCTTACTAAGGTCCAAACTCGCCTCAAAGCGCTGCCCGTTGCTCTTTTGAGTTTCGGGGAGTTACAATTATAAAGTGTATTAGAAAATTTAAAATAGAAGAAACAATTATGTATATTTCTTTTTATAATGCTTCAAATAATGTGACTGCCAATAAATATTTGATTTCATATTTGCAACCAATCTTAGATAGATTTTTTTCATACACGTTGTGTCTGTCACGTTTTATATTTAATTGTACAAGAGAGTTTGGTTTATATGAACGACTATGTAATTAAATTATTTATAGTTCAAAAAAAGAAAACAAGATTTTAAAAATTTTGTAATTTCACATGGAATTTTTTTTTAAGTCCATCTTATGATATGCCTATACGATGAAACTCGACTTATAAAATGCTAAAGCGAGCTTTGTCCCCAAAAACCTTACTAATAGAATTTTATAATAGTGTAGAAGCACATGATTTAGTCACGTCGGATTAGGCCGTCCTCGAAGATTATGTAAATTTATTAGAATGTTTTTATCGATAAACAATAATTTTATCTGGAGTTTATTATCCTACTTCGCCATTAGTTATTGAAAATATTTTATTAATTACTAAAACATTTACAACATATAAAATGAACGAAATGTGGCGTCCGTTAATATTAGTAATGGAGGATTTTTTAAAAAAATATTACAAAGAAATGCCACCTATGTTTTCTTGCACCATAGCTTTAAACCCTTTAATAGGTGTGGATGAGGTAGAAAATTTTATAGAAGAAATTAATCGAAATTTAAATTTAAACGATTCGGCTAGTGATTATGTTAATTTAAGTATTTCAAAATTTAATTCAGATTTTACTCATTTTTATAATTATTATGATCAAATGTATGGCTCATGACCTCGCGAGGAATCCACTCAACATAAAATAAAAGATATTTTTTAAAAAAATACACTTTTAGACTTAGCTTCTAGAAAAAACAACGAATTTCAAGTACTTTAAATGAATTAGGTTTATATACCAAAACACAATTTCAAAATTATATGACCGCAAGCGAAATAAAAAATTTTGATATTTTAAAATAGTGGAAGTCTAAAACTAATGTATATCCTATTTTTTCCTTAATGGCCCGTGATTTACTAACAATCCAAGCTAGTACGGTAGCTTCATAGTCTGCGTTTTTTGAGTGGCAGGATTCTAAACGAGGGAAAAAGTCGATTGAACAAACAATCTTTGGAGATTTGCATTTGCTATAAGGATCATTTAGATGCTATAAGTTAGAGGCAACATGTCTCGTCAATTGAAGATAATGAGTCTTAAGTGGAAGACGAGATGAATAACTTAAGTTTGGGTAGCACGATCAAAGAATAAAGAAGTAAAATGTGTTTTAATTTAAATGAAATTTTCATTTTCTTTCATTTTAAATATAATGTTATTTAATATTTGTAAAATGTAAAATGTAAAATGTAAATTTATAATGTTATTTAATTTTTAATAAAAAAAATTATTTCATTGTGAATTTTTAGTTTTCATTTTGTAATTGGAAGTTTTAAATTTTTTTACCCTAAAAATGAAAAACTATAAAAAAATAACTATATTTAATATTTAAATTTAATATATATATATATATATATATAAAAAATTAAATAAAAAAACTAATCCGGGACTGGTTAGGACCAGTCCCAAGGTCCCAACCAGTCCTCCTCAAGAGGATGAAAACTGGTCCCGGACTGGGACTGGTTTGAGCGGGAATGGTCCGGGACTGGTCAGCCAAAAGATCGGTCCAGGACCAGACCCCCAGTCTTTTTATGCAAGACTAATTTGGAGACACATATAGAAAATGCTTAATTTTTTTGGATGTAATGCTTTTAGCATGGTCAGAACTATGCTATAAGCATCTAGGTGGGAGTCATTTATACATCCATTTCCCAGTAGATCATCTAGGTGTGATCGATAAAAAACAATGTTACCACATTCAATCACAATACTATTTCTGCACAAAATTTTGGAATAGTTAATGAATAATTTAACAATTATTAGGTAAAATGAATATAAAAGATAAATTTTTCAATAAATAAAAATGAAATAAAAAAGGCTAACATATTAGGAAACTCTTCCAGGACATGGTCAATTATAAACCACTTGCTTTTGATAATTTTAGAACTTCAAAGATGTTATTACTTCTTGAGTGGATTGCGAGAGAAGTTTTTAATTTTTCCTCTGGTATACACGACTTTTGATATTTTTTTACCAAGATTCTATAAGTCTCCTTTTTATTTAAAGGAAGACCAATGACCACTAAAGCATCTGAAACATCAGCTTTTGATTGGGGAGCATGATAATCATTATTTGATGGTACTCTCGATGTGGAGTTATGATAGACATTTGGTGTAGAATGATGGGAAATAATTGGTTCTTCATATCCATGTGACAGGGGAGGATTGATGTTATCTAAAACTTTGGTAGTTAAAGAATCAATCCTACTGTAACACCCCAAAAATCTCAAAATATGGTTGTACACAATTTTGGGTTGGAGGCTGTTAGACACGGCCTGGGACACGGGCGTGTCCCAGGGCGTGTCGGGTGTACACGGCCTGGGACACGGGCGTGTCCCAGGGCGTGTTCAGGCTGGTCGACGTTTGAGAGTCGACGATCGTCGAGCCTGGGACACGGCCTTCGACACGGGCGTGTCCCAGGGCGTGTTCGAATTAATTTTCGAAATTGACCTATTCAAGTCAGAGCCGGACACGGCCTTGAACACGGCCGGGAACACGGGCGTGTGAGGCTGGACACGGGCGTGTCAGCTGCCGTGTTCCGACCCGTGTACTGGTTTTGGAAATCGGTGAGTACCGTGTAACAGGAGACACGGGCGTGTCTCATGACTGACACGGGCGTGTCAGGTTCGACACGGGCGTGTCGATGCCCGTGTTCTCGAATATTTCAGTCGGTGCGACTGCCGCGTGTGCCGCTTAAGGGTACACGGCCTGTGACACGGGCGTGTCACAGGCCGTGTCGGCCAAATTTCAGGGGAATTTTCAGTAGATCGTGGCCCTTCATTTTCTTTAAATAAGATCCTGTGGCTGGAGTTCATTCCTGGGCTGATAAGGCCGGGAAAAGGGGGGGAGAAGCTCATTCTTCTTTTCATCTTCTCTTTCTAAAGTAAGAGAGAGGTGAGAGCAAGGAGGAAGAAGAGGAAGTGGAGTCCGGCTGCCGGTGGTGCTACGGTGGTCCAAATCGCGAGCCGAGATCGGATTTGCGAAGGCAACGCTGCTGCGAAGGCTTTCATCCGTCTCAAATTTCTCTCCATGGCTCCGAAGCGAACTCCTAGGGTAACGATTTCCTGCTTGGACATGTGAAGTCCTTAATTCCTGCATTGCATAGGGAAAACCCTTCCCCGCGAGTGTGCGGTGGGTTGTGGCGTCCCTTGGGGTAGATATGTGAAGTCCCCCTTGTTAGAGTCCGGAATTGGAGTACGGATCTAGGCATGCTGTGTGAAGCCCATCTGGACATGGTCTGGATTGGTGATGCTTGGTTGCATATCGGAGAAGGCTCCGTGATGATTGCTTGTATGCATGATGGATAAAAGTACTGGAGGAAGTCCAGGAAATTATGAGAGTTGGACTCTCTTGTGGCCGTGAGTGCTACTGGTGGAAAGTTGAGCTGTGAGGCTGCAACTAGGAAATGGTGGAACGGGCAAGGTGAAACTGTACCCGCGTTAGTCCAGGCGTGAGTCTGACGATGTGAGCAACGGGAAAGGTGGATCTGTACCCGCGTTATGGTTGTCTAACCTTGGGTGCTTAAGACCCTGTTAGGATCACATAGCGAGAGTCGACGGCCGGTGAGCCGATCAGACTAGAATGCTCATAGTGCGCCGTTATGTCTGGGACCTCTGAACGGTGTGAATGTGCCCTGAGTGCACGGAGCGTCGGGCCGTCGAGCCGACGTTTGTGATATGTGACGGTGCGGGCGTGCACGTCTTGCTTGAATGGCTATATATATCATGTTGGATGAATGCTTTGTAGGGATGGAATTCCGCTGCCCCGTGCCAGGGGCAGGGTCGTTATAATTGGTCAGCTGAATGCTGACCGTTGCCCTGTTTTGCCACCGTTTGGTGGATTGGTTCTTACAGGTGCTGGAGGAGCTGGTCCGAGCGGGACTTAGCGGGCTGAAGCCCAAAGCTGCGTTGCTGCCCTCGAAGGCATTGTTTTGTTTCTTTTGTTTATGTGTGGCCGGCCTGCGTGCCGATGTATGTAAACCACACTCTTGTTAAGAGAAACTGTTGTAAGGCCTTAAGGCCAGACTCTTTTGATGTATGTATATACATTCCTATGGTAGTGGACAATGTTGTTTATCTTGAGTTCATTAATTCAACCGTGAAGCTTCCGCTAGAATGCTCTGTGTTAGGATGCGTTGGTTATGATATTATTTAGTAGCGTCTCCGCTTGTTTGTGGAATATGGTGTGGGGCCCCGGCCGGACCCTCTATTATATTCTTCTTGACGGGTAGAGGTGTTACAATTTGGTATCAGCTTGTTGGACGATCTCTTCCGAATTCGCGGACGAATTCTTTTGAGAGGGGGCGAGCACGTGTCAGTGCCGTCGTTATAACACTTCATTTGAACTAAAGATTGTCCACTTAGGAATGCAAATACACTTGTTTGTTGAACTTGTGTATTCTCTTTGTATGATTGCTGTTTTTATTGGTCGTTAACCTGTGTGTTTTACACATATAGGTGACCAGAAGTGTTGCGGGTCAGTCCGAACCACAACGTTCTGTTGCGAGTGCGGCACCAGCCGAGGTGCCCACAACTCCTCCATCCGCTGAAACAGTCCGTCTCATCACGGAAACGGTACTTGCTGTGATGAATGCTCAGCAAGCGGGGCAAGCACGTCCTGCAGTGGTGCCAACGCAAGCTGGGGTACGGCAAGAACCGATAGAAGCCGAAGTTGATCCGCGGGTAGCAGATCAACAATGGAAGCAATTCTTGAGCTTTAACCCTCCGCAGTTTCATGGGGCGGGTACACCGGCCCAAGCAGAGGATTGGCTTGCAAGAATTAAGAGGATTATGAGGGCCATCAGGGTTGAGGAGGAACAGAAAGTGATGTTAGCCACTTTCCTACTAGAAGGAGAGGCGCGATTGTGGTGGGATGAGATTGAACTGCATCACTTGGCCGGCAGGCAATTGGCAGAGATTACAATGGAAGAATTCTCTCGGTTGTTCTTAGCACAACATCTGCCGATGCAGCAAAGGATGTCGATGGAAATGGAGTTCCAACGGTTAGCACAGGGAGATCGAAGTGTGGATGACTACCTGCATGAGTTCACCCGGTTGGGAAGATATGCGGGCTCGATCTTCGCCGAAGAAGAGCGTAAGACTAGTCGGTTTTATGCGGGACTGCGAGATGAGCTAAGGTATTTGCTCTCGAGTTCTGTGAGTCAGGGATTCCAAGCCTTAGTCTGTACGGCTCGTTCTTTGGAGACGGACATGAAACGGGGGCAAGCAAAGGGAAACTTGGCGGTTGTGAAGCCGGAGTTTAAGCCGCCGCGTCCGGACAAGTTTGGCTACCGAAGGAAATGGAATAAGAAGTCTAAGTCTTCTGGACAAGCTCCTTCTGCGACTGTGACGGACACATCTGGAAATGGAGCTCGTGCTTGTTTTACGTGCGGGAAGGTTGGACACTTCGCACGTGAATGCCGATTTGGTCCTCCAAAGGGTGATAAGAAGACGGGAGCGTCTTATGCGGAGAAGGGGAAGGCTGTGGTGGAGTCTTCTGCCTCGCACGCGCAGCCCAGGGTCTTCAACCTTGGACAACAGGAGGCCATTAAGCAGGCTGATGTCGTCACAGGTGCGCTTAAGTTTTAATATTTGTACTTTTGGTGTGCTGTGCTTGTTTTAATTGTCATGTTATAGGGTTTGTCCTTATACGAGAGTATCCGGCGCGAGCACTGTTCGACACAGGTGCTTCACATTCGTTTCTGTCTGAGGATTTTGTCTTGCGTGTCGGGGTGCCTATCCGGACCAAGACAGACAGTGTAAAGGTGTTGTTGCCTAACGGACGTTTGATGTGCGCGGATCGATCTTGCGGTCTTGAGGTCAAGATAGGCAGTCGGGAGTTCAAGGTGGAAACACTAGTATTGCCGATCAAAGAGTTTGATATAATCTTTGGTATGGACTGGCTTTCAGAGCAGCGTGCCTGTATTGATTGCACTTCAAAAGAGGTCACACTTGGGCAAAATACCGAACGAGAGACCAAGTTTATTGGTATACAAGGGATGAGTGGGATGTTGTTATCCGCTCTCCAAGTTGTTAAGGCAGTTCGGAAGGGTGCGGAGTTGTTCTTCACACTCATAGAGACGGTGGCGCCGAAGGCCAGTGTGAGTGAAGTGCCGATTGTGTCGGAATATGCGGATGTGTTTCCAAAGGACCTTCCGGGGTTACCTCCCCAAAGGGAAATTGACTTCGCTATCGAGCTGGTGCCGGGTGCAAAACTCGTGGCCCGTTCGCCGTATCGGGTAGCGCCAAAAGAAATGGTCGAACTGAAAGTGCAGTTGCAAGAGTTGTTGGAGCAGGGATACATACGCCCAAGTATGTCACCTTGGAGCGCGCCTGTTCTTTTTGTGAAAAAGAAAGACGGTGGTTTGCGACTATGTATTGATTATCGCGAACTGAACAAGCTGACGGAGAAAAACAAGTATCCAATTCCTCGGATCGATGACTTGTTCGATCAGCTAGCAGGCTCAACCGTCTATTCGAAGTTGGATTTGAAGTCCGGGTATTACCAGTTGCGGATTAGGGAAGGTGACATTCCCAAGACAGCGTTTGGCACACGCTATGGTCATTATGAGTTCACAGTGATGCCGTTCGGCTTGTGTAATGCGCCTTCGGTATTCATGGATCTCATGCATCGTACGTTCCGCGAATACCTGGATCTATTTGTGATTGTGTTTATTGATGATATTCTGGTATATTCACAATCGGAGGAAGATCATGCAAACCATTTGCGATTAGTATTGCATACCTTGCGAAGGAATAAGCTGTATGCCAAGTTCTCAAAGTGTGAGTTCTGGCTCTCGTCGGTGGCTTTTCTAGGCCATGTGGTAAGTGGAGAGGGCATAGCGGTGGATCCGGCTAAGATAAGTGCCATTCGGGATTGGCCAGTGTTATCTTCAGTGGCCGAAGTCAGGAGTTTCCTTGGACTGGCGGGCTACTATAGGAGGTTCGTGGGGAACTTCTCCCGGATTGCTTTGCCTCTGACTACGTTGACGAGAAAGGATCAGAAGTTCGTTTGGACGCCGGAGTGCGCACGAGCTTTTGAGGAGCTGAAGAGTCGTTTGACCACGGCGCCCGTGTTGACGTCGCCATGTGGTACAGATGGATTTGAAATATACAGCGATGCGTCAGGAAGCGGCTTAGGCTGCGTTCTCCTGCAGTTTGGCAAGGTGATCGCTTATGGTTCACGTCAATTGAAAGTACATGAGCGTAATTACCCCGTCCATGATTTGGAGTTGGCGGCGGTGATCTTTTCGCTAAAGTTGTGGCGGCATTATCTATATGGCGTGAAAGTAGATATTTATACCGATCATAAAAGTTTAAAGTATCTGCTCGATCAAAAGGAGTTGAATATGCGACAAAGAAGGTGGATGGAATTCCTTGGGGATTTTACATTCGACATTCACTATGTTCCCGGAAAGGGAAATGTGGTCGCTGATGCCTTGAGTCGTCGGGCTCCGGTACAGGCAAATTGGTTGCGGATACATGATGAGCGGTTAGTCCAAGAGTTGGAAGCCTTGGAGATATCTTGTGTGGAAAGAGATTCTTCAACTGAAGCAAGCATGAACTGGTTGGAAGTTCAATACGACCTTTCTGACAGGGTTCGGCGGGCAACGGAGTTGGATGAAAGTCTCCAACGCTATGCAAAGGAGGGATCTGGTGATCAGTTCTCCTGGGATGATGGCTTGTTACGAAAGGATGGCCGATTGTGCGTCCCTAGTGCGGGTAAATTGCGAGAAGGGCTGCTATATGAAGCGCACTTTACAAAGTATTCAATTCACCCTGGGAGCACAAAAATGTACAAAGACATGAAGAAACTGTTCTGGTGGCCTGGTTTAAAGAAGGACATAGCCGCGTATGTGGCTAAATGTCGTACTTGTGCTTTAGTAAAGGCAGAATGTCAACGGCCGAGTGGTTTCCTGAAGTCGTTGCCGGTTCCGCAATGGAAATTTGAGGATATTTCTATGGATTTCGTGCACGGATTGCCGAAATCTCAGCGTGGCCATGACTCAATCTGGGTGATTGTAGACCGGTTAACAAAGGTGGCTCACTTTATACCAAACAAGCGGGACGATTCAGTGGAAACGTTGGCAAAGCTCTATGTGGAGCAGATAGTTCGATTGCACGGTGTTCCCCGGAGCATCGTAAGTGACCGAGATGGGCGCTTTACTTCAAAGGATTGGAGATTAGTTCATCAGATGTTGGGCACGAAATTAGCATTCAGTACGGCCTTTCACCCGCAAACGGATGGCCAAACTGAACGAACCAACAGAACGATGGAGGATATGCTCCGTATGTGCGCCCTGGACTTCGGTAAGAAGTGGGAAGAACATCTTATTATGGTGGAGTTTGCCTATAATAATAGCTATCAAGCGAGTATAGGCATGGCCCCATTTGAAGCGCTGTATGGTCGCAAGTGTCGTACACCGCTAGCTTGGGCAGAAACTGGCGAGACTAAACTGTTAGGCAAAAAGGAAGTCGAGGATGCTACCTCAACAATACGCTCTATTCGAGAGAGGCTCCTAATAGCCCAAGATCGGCAGGCCAAGTATTACAATGCTAAGCACCGGAACGTGGAGTTCGCGGTGGGTGAATGGGTCTATTTAAAGATTAAGCCCTTCAAAGGCGTATCTCGGATCCGGCGGTTGAAAAAGCTAAGTCCGCGATACCTTGGTCCGTTTGAAGTGGTGGAGCGAATTGGGGAAGCTGCCTATCGGTTAGCTCTTTCATCGGAATTGAGTGGATTGCTTGACGTGTTTCACATCTCAGTGTTACGCAAAGCAGTCAAGGATCCAGCTCATATAGTTGAAAATGATCGAGTGCCAGTTGAGTATGGGTTGACGACAAAGGTGAAGCCTATACGGATAGAGGATCGAGCCGAGAAACAGTTGCGGAACAAGGTGATCGGGATGGTCAAAGTCCGGTGGGACAATTGTGGCCGAGAAGAGCTAACATGGGAGCGCGAACAGACCATGCGAGCCGAGTTTCCCGAGTTATTTTCGTAACTTGTTCGCTCGTTATATATGTAATAGAAACATATAAATGTTTTTTATTTTCTCCCTTTTTGTCTTCAAATTTCGGGACGAAATTTTATTAAGGGGGGGAGGATTGTAACACCCCAAAAATCTCAAAATATGGTTGTACACAATTTTGGGTTGGAGGCTGTTAGACACGGCCTGGGACACGGGCGTGTCCCAGGGCGTGTCGGGTGTACACGGCCTGGGACACGGGCGTGTCCCAGGGCGTGTTCAGGCTGGTCGACGTTTGAGAGTCGACGATCGTCGAGCCTGGGACACGGCCTTCGACACGGGCGTGTCCCAGGGCGTGTTCGAATTAATTTTCGAAATTGACCTATTCAAGTCAGAGCCGGACACGGCCTTGAACACGGCCGGGAACACGGGCGTGTGAGGCTGGACACGGGCGTGTCAGCTGCCGTGTTCCGACCCGTGTACTGGTTTTGGAAATCGGTGAGTACCGTGTAACAGGAGACACGGGCGTGTCTCATGACTGACACGGGCGTGTCAGGTTCGACACGGGCGTGTCGATGCCCGTGTTCTCGAATATTTCAGTCGGTGCGACTGCCGCGTGTGCCGCTTAAGGGTACACGGCCTGTGACACGGGCGTGTCACAGGCCGTGTCGGCCAAATTTCAGGGGAATTTTCAGTAGATCGTGGCCCTTCATTTTCTTTAAATAAGATCCTGTGGCTGGAGTTCATTCCTGGGCTGATAAGGCCGGGAAAAGGGGGGGAGAAGCTCATTCTTCTTTTCATCTTCTCTTTCTAAAGTAAGAGAGAGGTGAGAGCAAGGAGGAAGAAGAGGAAGTGGAGTCCGGCTGCCGGTGGTGCTACGGTGGTCCAAATCGCGAGCCGAGATCGGATTTGCGAAGGCAACGCTGCTGCGAAGGCTTTCATCCGTCTCAAATTTCTCTCCATGGCTCCGAAGCGAACTCCTAGGGTAACGATTTCCTGCTTGGACATGTGAAGTCCTTAATTCCTGCATTGCATAGAGAAAACCCTTCCCCGCGTGTGTGCGGTGGGTTGTGGCGTCCCTTGGGGTAGATATGTGAAGTCCCCCTTGTTAGAGTCCGGAATTGGAGTACGGATCTAGGCATGCTGTGTGAAGCCCATCTGGACATGGTCTGGATTGGTGATGCTTGGTTGCATATCGGAGAAGGCTCCGTGATGATTGCTTGTATGCATGATGGATAAAAGTACTGGAGGAAGTCCAGGAAATTATGAGAGTTGGACTCTCTTATGGCCGTGAGTGCTACTGGTGGAAAGTTGAGCTGTGAGGCTGCAACTAGGAAATGGTGGAACGGGCAAGGTGAAACTGTACCCGCGTCAGTCCAGGCGTGAGTCTGACGATGTGAGCAACGGGAAAGGTGGATCTGTACCCGCGTTATGGTTGTCTAACCTTGGGTGCTTAAGACCCTGTTAGGATCACATAGCGAGAGTCGACGGCCGGTGAGCCGATCAGACTAGAATGCTCATAGTGCGCCGTTATGTCTGGGACCTCTGAACGGTGTGAATGTGCCCTGAGTGCACGGAGCGTCGGGCCGTCGAGCCGACGTTTGTGATATGTGACGGTGCGGGCGTGCACGTCTTGCTTGAATGGCTATATATATCATGTTGGATGAATGCTTTGCAGGGATGGAATTCCGCTGCCCCGTGCCAGGGGCAGGGTCGTTATAATTGGTCAGCTGAATGCTGACCGTTGCCCTGTTTTGCCACCGTTTGGTGGATTGGTTCTTACAGGTGCTGGAGGAGCTGGTCCGAGCGGGACTTAGCGGGCTGAAGCCCAAAGCTGCGTTGCTGCCCTCGAAGGCATTGTTTTGTTTCTTTTGTTCATGTGTGGCCGGCCTGCGTGCCGATGTATGTAAACCACACTCTTGTTAAGAGAAACTGTTGTAAGGCCTTAAGGCCAGACTCTTTTGATGTATGTATATACATTCCTATGGTAGTGGACAATGTTGTTTATCTTGAGTTCATTAATTCAACCGTGAAGCTTCCGCTAGAATGCTCTGTGTTAGGATGCGTTGGTTATGATATTATTTAGTAGCGTCTCCGCTTGTTTGTGGAATATGGTGTGGGGCCCCGGCCGGACCCTCTATTATATTCTTCTTGACGGGTAGAGGTGTTACACCTACTATCTATATGACTATGTAATTTTTTAACCACTTCTACCATAAGATCCCAAATTATCCAAGATTGAGAGACTATCTCTAATGTAACTCGATTTACTATGTTTTGGATGTTTTCTCCGGCAACTTTCTCCTCTTAATTCTCTGCTCTATCACCTTCTATAGTCCTCTTTACCTTTACATCTCTTGTTAGTACTTGTGCCCTACAATGTTCCTAAGGATTTGAGGAGGCATCATCAATCATGCTAAGGGCCATAGATGTATTTGATGTGTGCTTAAGTTCGTGCATGCAGGTTGTCCTTGATTGGAAAGGTGAATAAAAAGGGTAAGCTGGAAGTCAGGTAATTTTACTAAGGCAAAAAATGTGTAGAGATGAAGGCACACTTAAAGCTCTTAATGACAGAGACAGCTGAGAAGAATGTCTAAGGCAAAAGCGTCGAGATAGCTGAGACAGCTGAGAAGAATGTCTCAGCATAACCGTTGAGACAACTGAGAAGCTCAACACAAAATGTTGAGAGAAATGTTGGTCCCAGCAAAACTGCAGAGATAGGAGATATTCTTAGATATGAAGAAGAAACCGCTGAGGGAGTTGAGGAGAACCCGCTGAGATAGAAGATAGTCACAGATGTGAATAAAAAACCACTGAGACAGTTGAGAAGGAACTGCTGAGACAAAGCCAGCTGAATTTCTCTAAGTCCAGAAGCGTTGAGTAAGGCAGGCTCACTCAACGCTTCTAAAGATGAGCTCAGTTCAGAATTCATCGAACTGAATTCTGAGTTCGTCGAGCTGAGCTCACCTTTCGTCGAGCTCAAGTTAAAGTTTGAAGATTCTGAGTTCGTCGAGCTCAGTTCAGAATTCGTCGAACTAATTTCAGAATTCGCCGAACCCAGCTTACCTTTCGTCGAGCTCAAGTTAAAGTTTGAAGATTCTGAGTTCGTCAAGCTCAGTTCAGAATTCGTCGAACTGATTTCAAAATTCATCGAACCCAGCTCACCATTTGTTGAGCACAGTTAGAGTATTTCATGCCATTGCAGAAAAGCTACAGCAGTGTCGAAAGGTACTATTTGTCCTCTTCAAAGGGAGGTGTCGCTCACCATCCTTGGCGGGGCCACATTTAATTGTTCTATTGATTCAAATCAACATATATAAAAGGAAAACAAGAAAAGGGGATTAGGGTTGACAAACACAAAAATGAAAAAGAAAATGAAAAGAGAGGCGGCTGGACTTTGTCTTCTCCGAAGAGCTTGAAAGTCAAGTCCAGCAGAGCTATCCAGAAAGACAGAGAAAGATAGCTACATCTTTTCCATTTCAGCAAGTTTGTTATTTCCATAACAAGGTAGCTGATTCATCTAATCAGCAAGGAGAGATAGCAAGTCTGTTCTTTAGTGTAGCAAAAAAGGAGCTAGCTATAGAAGAAGTCTAATTCCTTCTACAACAAGAGGGCTGGACTGATATCTTATCAGTCCAGCAACGTAGACTCTGAGATTTATCTCAGAGTCAAGGTTTTATTTTATTTCAACTTCTTGATTAATTTCCTGTAGGATTAAGCTTGCCTGAATCTTAGCTGTAGGGCACTTTGTGCTTCAGTTATAGGTGACTAATTAGTCACTGAGGTAGGTGCCCTGTTGGGGTACTGAGGTAGGATCCAAGTGTGGATCTAAGAATAGGGCTATCCTCCCATCCTGAGTAGTAGGGCCTAGTGCCTGAGGTAGGTGACTGTTGAGTCACTGAGCTATGGGTTACAAGTGTGTTACTGAGTTGTAGTCCTTGGAGGAGGCTGAGCTGTAGGTGCCTGAAAGGGCACTAAGGTAGGTACCTTGAAAGGTGCTTAGCTGTAGGAGTGCTGCAGTGCTCTGAGAGTAGGGCCTTGTGCCTGAAGTTGTAGGGCTGAGAAGCCTGAGTTGTAGGCCTTAGAGATACGACTGAGGTAGGTTGTTTGAGGACCATTGAGCTGTAGGAGCACTACAAGGCTCTTAGGTAGGAACCTTTATGGTTCTGAGGTAGGGTTCTAAAGAGAACCTGAGTGTAAGGCTGAGGGCCTGAGGTGTAAGCTCTGAGGAGTATTTAGAGGAGATTGTTCCTTGTCTAACATAAGTTATAAAGGTGAGAGGGAAAGTGGATGTACCCAATTGGGGAACCATTATAAATATCTGTGTGTCGTGCTGTGTTGCTTGTTCTTATTTTATATTGCAGGTACTAAGGACAAGATCTAGATTACTTAGAAAAGAAAAGAAAATAGCAAAAACACTTAAGAAAGTTCAAACACCTATTTACCCCCCTATAGGGGACTAGCTAACCTTGAAGTAATTACTTTCACCTCTCTTTTTTTCACATCTCTTTTACCTATCTCCTTTCTACTCATAACCAACCTTTTCTTTTCTTTCCCCATAGTTTTTCTTCTCTTTCTTTCCCTTTCCTCTTTTTTGTAAAAAAATTTTGTTGTAATTTTCGCTTGAAATACTTCTTCATTTTATTTTTACTTGACTCCTCCTCACTTGATGCTACAACCACTGATTTCTCTTCTTTATAATCATATTCTTCAAATTCACTATCCTCCGGTGCTTTAACACCTAATAAAACCTCCTAGTTTGGAAATATATTCTCGAATGATTCTTTCACCTGTATAATAATATCTTGATAAGGTAATATTAATGATGAAATTTGAAATTAATCAAACTATTGATATTTATTAGAAGATAATGCATACCACACCGTGGTCGCTTATTTTTGAACATAGTTTAGAACAAAATTTAGTATTAAAACAAAACTTACAACACCACTGACAAAATTTGGGCCTCGCTAAGTCGTAAACCACTAGTACCAAGTTAGTGATCTGTTGGGTTTTTCAATACATCACAACACGTGTGCACATCGAAAGAAGGAACACAAAAATCCCTAAAGAAATAAATCTTGCGATGAACATTGATCAAGAAGTAAAGTGCTATAAATAAAATTTACCTTTTCGGGATTGACTCACTACTCAACCAAGATGCTCCAAGAAAACCGGCGAACACAAGCGGCTGGAGTTCCGAGCGCATAATAATGTCCATGCCTCTATAGGTGATCCACACGAACGGGAGAACCCTTAGAATCTTGTCGCACAATATCTAGGTTGGAGGAAAGCACTCTGCGTCTTCACAGACTTCTAGATCTGCTCTAGAAGAGGCGGCAATGATGGGCTCCAGAAACGGGCTGAGCGATGGCGATGTGATCGGGACTTTCAGAAATGCTTTTTGTCGACCTTTTCCTCTCGGGTTTAGCATAGTGTATTGGTACCCTAGTTTGGATTTGTGTTTAGTCTGATCTTTTAGTTTCTTGACCCAAGATTTATCTATGGTCAAAGGTTAGCTAATAGGTTAGATTCCCTTAGTTGTAGAATTGCTTATCCAGATGAAAATTTGGTTAAGTCATTTTTGGTTCGACTATAGTCGAACGCCGCTCGACCTTCGTCTATCGACTGGTCGACGATCGTCTATCGGTTGGTCGACGTTCGTCTGTCAGCAGATCGTCTTTCTCTGAGTTAGTTCAACTCTCGACGATCTGCGGTATCTGCCTTGACGATCGTCGAACCCCGCTCGATTTCTTTTGTTAAGATAGATTTCTTAATAGTTCGACTATCTTCCTTGATAGTTTAACTATCTGATAGCTCGACTATCTGTTTTGATAGTTCGACTATCTGCTCGTTCGACTATCTATTTGATAGGTCGACTATCTTTCGGTTAGTTCAACTATCTGTTTTGATAGTTCAACTATTTGATGGCTCGACTATCTGTTCTGATAGCTCGACTATCTGTTCTGTGTTGATAGTTTGACTATCTGTTTGATAGGTCGACTATCTATGTGGTAGTTCAACTATCTGTGTTGATAGTTCAACTATCTGATAGCTCGACTATTTGTCTGCTTTTTGATAGTTCGACTATCTGTGTGATAGTTCGACTATCTGTGTGATAGCTCGACTATCTGCCTTGATAGTTCGACTATCTGTGTCGTTCGACTATCTGTATGATAGGTCGACGATCTCCGTGCTTCGGTCGACGATCTCCGAGGGTCGTTCGACGTTTTTTTCTCTGCCTTTAGTAAAGTTATATTATTTATTTCTTATCTGCTTGGCATATTTTATTAAAGTATATTTCATTGATGTTATGTTATTATTTCCAGGCAATCTTTGCTCCATTCTTTATGCATAAGTCAATCTTTATCTGACAAAGTGGTTTGTCTTATTAGTTGAAATATATTTTCTGTTTTATCTGCCAGGCTGTCCTTTATAGCTGTTAGACTCAAAAGTCTTCTCTGGCCGTAAAGAGCACTTTCTGATGTGACTTTTTCTAGCACTCTTTTATCAGATTGATTTGCAGCTTCTTAGAAAGCTTTATCTTTTTATAGGATATCTGTCTACAAGATATATTTTGCTTTGTGCTATTTGCAGCCCAGTTTGCAGATTCCAGAAGAAGACAAAGTTCAAACTCAGATTAGAGCCGTTGCAAAGGCTCATATATAAAGTGCCTTCTAAAGACAGAGAACAACAACAACAACACAAAATACAAGAAGTTTTACACACAGCAGCATAGAGATCTACAGCTCTCAGAAATTCACATTCAACTGAGAAGATCAAATCTCTTCAGCATTCTTCTTCATCCTGAGTTCATCCTGCTCATAGGAAGACATTCACTCAGAGGCTTTTAGAAGAAGAAGAAGAAGAAAGGAAGCTGATTAAAGAAGAACACCTCATTTCAAATCAAGAGTCTTCTTCAAGCTTCTCCTTCAGAACTCCAAGACAGTTCTTTGTCTCAAGTTCAGAAGAGTTCCTGCACCCTGAAGCAAGACTTCTTCCTGGATATTCTCTAAGCCAGGGGGAGCCTTGATTCTTTAGAGCTCTCTAGCTCTATGCAATCCACTAGCTTCTCTAATCTGTTTTAACAATAGAGAAGAAACTTTAACTCTCTCAACCTCCTGTATAAAGGGTTATTACTCCCTTCAAAAGTGAACCTTGGTGGCAGGGCACCTGATCAAAAACCTGTGTTGGATTTTGAGCTCCTGATCAAAAGCTCAAAGGGTCTACTTGATCTACCTGAAGAAGATCAGTTGGTGGCAGGGCACCTGAACAAAAACCTGTAGTGGATTCCTATCAGGGTTGTAGAAGAGTGGACGTACCTATTTAGAGGGAACCACTATAAAATTTCTTGTGTCGTCTGTGCTGCTTATTTAATTCATTGCACTGTGGCTGTGAGTAGAAATAACTAGGATTGCTAGTTGCTGTGTTAGGACCAAAGCTTAACTGTAATTACAGTTAGCTTTCTCCAGTGCACTTCACTTTTTGTTAGGCTCTAGGGTTATCAATATCTATAAACTCATTCCGTAAATTAACTCTAAGGGAGTTGAGTAGGGTGTCATAATTTTTGAATACTCTATTCACGCCCCCTCTAAAGTTGTATCTATCCTCACCTTCAATTGGTATCAAAGGGAGGTTGACTGACTGTACATGCTAACATTTGAGTCACAAGATCCTGATAGATACCAAGCTTATAGATATTCACTTCATGGCCTAGTCCAAGGATTACTCTAGCACCAGACCTCCAGCTTGCAACTAGGCTAAGTTTAGCATCTGGAAGGCAAGAATAAGATTATATATGAACTCTATTGATGAAGACATTTTCTCTTCTATTTTGACAGGACCTCCAACACCTCCTGCTGCAGCCACTGCTACAACATCTACAAATCTAAGTGCACTGCCTCCTCCAGATTACAATGATGCCTACAAGAAGGCAAAGATAGCTGATGCCAAAGCTATAAACATTCTGGCTCAGACTATGTCTGATGAAATCTTCCAGAAAGTGGCTGACTGTACCTGTGCAAAAGCCATGTGGGACTCACTGAACCAGATTGTAGCTGGTTCAGCTGATGAAAGGAAGGACAGAAGGTCTAACCTTATATCCCAGTATGAAAACTTCAAGAAGACTGAAGCTGAATCAGTTGAAGCCATGTACACCAGGCTCAGCTCAATCATCAATGAGCTGAGAACTCTTGATAAGGAGATTACATTGATAGAGGTCAATGATAAGATAATGATGTGCTTCCCCAGCACATGGGATCTTAGGATCTGGCCTATCAAGGAGGCCAGAAGTACAACTGAAATCTCAACTGAAGCTCTCCTTGGCAAGCTAAAGTATTTTGAGCAAGTGCTGAAGACCAGGGAAGCTGAGGCTGAAGCAAAGACTCCAACTCCAGCAAGAAAAGATCAAACTCTTGCTCTCAAAGCTGCTGATGCTTCTGAAGGAAGCCAACCCAATGAGGAGCTGATGGCACTCTTTGCCAAAAGGTTTCTCAAGATGGGAAGAAAAGACTTCAGAAAGAAATCTTCAAGATATGAAGATAAACCAAGGTATGACAGATCTCCTGCTAAAGAAATTATTTGTTATGGTTGCAGGAAACCTGGACACATTCTACCAGAGTATCCAGAGGAAAAGAGCAAAGAAAAGAGAAAGGAAAAAGAACATCACAAGAAACACTCCAAGTCCTCCTCCTACAAAAATAAGAAGAAGGAGAAAGGATTTGTTGCTGAGACCTGGAGTGATTCAAATGAGGAATCTTCCTCCTCAAGCTCTAGTGAGGATGAGGAAGAGAAGAAGGCAAAGGAAATCTTCCTTATGGAAATTGATGGCTGCAGCAATCACTCAGCTGTAGAGAGTTCTGATGATGATGAAGAAATGCCTACAGAAGATCAGGTATTATCTTCATATGATTTTTCTTCTTCTGAATTTAAATCTGAATTTAAATCCCTTTGCTTAGATCAAATTAGTTCAGAAAAGGAAATTAAGGAACTTAGAAATAAGTTAGCTGAATCAGAATCTATTTTCATTGAAAATGTTAGGTTAGAATCAGAACTCACTAAGTCTAGTGAAGAAATAAAGTTTCTTAAAAATGAACTAACAAAGTCCAAGAGATTAGAAGAATACTTAAATGGTAGAAGCCTTAAGCTGTTAGAAATCACCAGCATGACAAACACTAGGTCAGGCAATAATAAGCTAGGCTTAGGAGCCTCATCAAGTGAACCCCCATTGGTTCTTAAAAATCATCTTTCAACTCCAGTGAACTTTATTTCAGCTGATGGAATAAAGAACACTGAGCAAGTAAAACAAGTTAATCAAGCCTTAAATAAAGCTAAGAGAGAAAAGAGAAAGCAAAAATTTAAGGAGTTGCAAAAAGCGTCGAACGCTGCTCGACGATCGAAGGCTCAATGGTTGAACGAAGCTCGACGATCTGAGCATCCATCGTCGAACGATGATCGACGATTTCAATTTGATTTTCAAAATTACAACCAGAACCTTAGAAACCCTAATATAAATAGAAACCCTAGGTTTGTGGACCCATTAACTGTATGGAGCATCCCACCTAGGAGATCTTACCCTTTAGGATATAAACCCCAACCTGCTTATTCATTTATTTCTAGTTTTCATTATGTGAAGAATAATGGACCCAAGGTTACCTGGGTCCACAATGTCTAATTGTCTATTCTGCAGGTGAAGACCTATCCAATTACTAAAGACAAATGGTATTTGGATAGTGGCTGTTCCAAACACATGACAGGAAACAAAGAAAATCTGTCAAGATTCAAGGCCAAGCTTGGACCAAAGGTGATCTTTGGGGATTCTAGCTGTGGTCAAACTGAAGGATATGGTAAGATTACCATTGGAGCAGTAACTTTCAAAAGGGTTGCATATGTAACTGGACTAAAGCACAACCTTATCTCAGTAAGTCAGTTATGTGATGCAGGATATCAGGTATCTTTCACTAACACTCTCTGTAATATTACTTTAAATAGTAATGTTGTGTTAGTAGGTATTAGACAAGGTAATATTTATTTAGTAGATTTTAGTTTTACCCAATCTGAAATCTGCCTATTTAATGAAGTAACAAATAACAACACCTTATGGCATAGGAGACTTAGCCATGTTAACCTCAAGAACATATCTAGGTTATCTAAATACAACCTTGTTAGAGGTTTACCTTCTTGCCCCTACAAGAAGGAGAGCCTATGCAAGGCTTGTCAACTAGGCAAGCAAACCAAAAATTCCTTTAAATCTGTAAATAAAAGTGATTCACCTAGAATCCTGTATTTATTACACTTGGATCTTTTTGGTCCAATAAATGTACAGAGTCTAGGAGGGAAGTAATATACTTTAGTAATTGTAGATGACTTCTCTAGGTTCACTTGGGTGTTCTTTTTGAGAACTAAGGCTGATAACTTCAAAGTTTTTATAGACTTTCTGCTATGTGTGCAGACTGAGTATTCTACTCATGTGGCCTTGATCAGAAGTAATCATGGTACTGAGTTTGAGTCTCTTCTCATGCAAGAATTCTGTGAGAAAGAAGGTATCAAACATAGCTTCTCTGCTCCTAGAACTCCCCAACAAAATGGGGTAGTGGAAAGGAAGAATAGAACTCTGATTGAAGCTGCAGGAAAACTGTTGGCAGATGCTAATATGCCTCTCCTATTGGGCAGAAGCTGTTAGCACAGCTAATTATGTTCTGAACAGAAGTCTTATACACAAGCTTAAGAGTAAAACTCCTTATGAGTTGCTTAAAGGAAAGAAACCTAAAATTAATTATTTTAGAGTGTTTAGTTGTGTAGTATACATTCATAACAATAACAAAGAATACCTTAGAAAGTTTGAAGCAAAAGCTTCAATGGGAATCTTTCTTGGATATTCCCAAGTAAGCAAAGCTTATAGGGTATTTAATAAATCAACTTCTAAAATTGAGGAATCTGTGCATGTGTCCTTTGATGAATCTCAGATGTTTTACAAGGAGAAGGAAACTTCCCCTTCCTCAAGTTCATTGCAGGTACCAGAATCCAATAAAGATGTCACTCAAGAGATTCTTCATCTATCAACTCTTCATATCACTGATTCAGACAGTGATGAGTACTTTGCAGAAGCAGTTGTTGTACCACCAACAGTTGATCCAATTCCACCTAAGGAATTAATCCCAACTGTTGTTGAAGTTCACATCCCACCTGCTGATCTTATCATACTTAGAGATCATCCTACATCTCAAGTGATTGGAGACATATCAGCTGGTGTACAAACAAGACATCAGTTAAGACAGGATGTGATGCATGCTTGTTTCCATTCACAGGTTGAGCCCCTCACCATAAAAGATGCTGAGCTAGATCCCCACTGGATCATTGCTATGCAAGAGGAACTCAATCAGTTTGAAAGATGTAAAGTATGGACTTTGGTTCCAAGACCTAAAGGCCAACTGATCATAGGCACCAAGTGGGTGTTTAGAAACAAGTTGGATGCAAATGGAATTATTGTAAGGAACAAAGCTAGGCTTGTAGCTCAGGGCTACAGACAGGAGGAAGGTATAGATTATGACCAAACCTTTGCTCCTGTTGCAAGGCTAGAGGCAATAAGGATCTTTCTAGCCTATGCAGCCTATATGAAGTTTAAGGTCTTTCAGATGGATGTCAAGAGTGCCTTCCTAAATGGTGAGCTAAAGGAATAGGTATTTATTGAACAACCTCCTGGGTTTGTTTCTTCAACTAAGCCCTCATTTGTGTACAAGTTGCAAAAAGCTCTTTATGGACTTAAATAAGCACCCAGAGCCTGGTATGAGACTTTAGCTAGTTTCCTGTTAGAGCACAACTTTGTTAGGGGAGTAGTTGATAGAACCCTTTTCGTTAAGCACCACAAGGACACAATCATGTTAGTTCAAGTGTATGTAGATGATATTATTTTTGGTTCCACTGATCCCAAACTGTGCAAAAAGTTCTCTGACTTGATGCATTCTAAGTTTGAGATGAGTAGTATGGGTGAGCTGTCTTACTTTCTTGGTCTCCAAGTAAAGCAAGATGCTGATGGCATCTTCATCTCCCAATCTAAATATGCCAAGGAATTGGTAAAGAAGTTTGGGATGGTTGATGCTTCAGCAATGCATACACCTATGGCTACTAATATAGTTATAGATTCTGATGATCAGGGCAAGCCAGTTGATCAGAAAACTATAGGGCCATTGTTGGTTCCCTGTTGTATTTAACTATAAGTAGACCAGATATAATGTTTGCTACATGTCTATGTGCTAGATTCCAGGTCAACCCCAAGGAATCTCATTTGATTCTTCTCAAGAGAATTTTGAGATACCTGAAGGGATGCCCAAATTTAGGACTATAGTACCCAGCTGAATCAGAATTTGAGTTAATTGGATACTCTGATTCTGACTATGCTGGTTGTAGAGTAGATAGGAAAAGTACCTCAGGAACTTGTCAGTTCTTGGGATAGAGATTGGTCTCTTGGTTTTGTAAGAAGTAGGCTTCTGTCTCAACTTCAACTGCAGACGCTGAATATATAGCAGCTGCTAGTTGTTCACAGATCCTGTGGATTCAAAACCAGCTTTTGGATTATGGGTACACACATAAGAACACAAAAATCATGTGTGACAGTACCAGTTATATCTCCATTGCACAAAATCCTGTGCACCACTCTAGAACCAAGCACATTGAGATAAGACACCATTTCCTGAGAGATTGTGTGGAAAACAACAAGATCAGCCTTGAGTTCATATCCACTGACCTTTAGAGAGGTGATATTTTCACCAAGCCCTTAGATGAACAGAAGCATCTGTTCTTTTTGGTACAACTAGGCATGATTAATGGAAAAGACTAAGTGTGACGTTTGCCTTTGTTGAAATCTGTTTGAAGATCGTCGAACGACGTTCGACGATAGTCGATTAGGTTGAGCCGATCATCGACCCATGGGTGACGACAGCTCGTTTTGTTTGGAAGACAGAAATAGTCGATCGATTGATCGACTACTCTGCCTCAGGAACCGATCGTCGAACGACCGTTCGACCATCGTCTCCAGTATCTTTTAAAATAGACCGACGATTGCGTTTTTTATTTAAACCGATGGTTGATCTAGGTTAAGAGATCGTGCTTTTTATAGTCGATGGAACTCGTCTTTTCGTATTCCGTCTTTCTGTTTGAGCTCTGCCTCGCGCTTTCTCCTCCTCGTCTCTCTCGTCTTCTCCGACAAATCGATGGTGATTGCTCCAGCCCTTCTGTCTGCGATTAAGTTCGACGCTGGCTTCAGCGTAGACTTCGACTCTTTCAGTACCTGTGATTCTGAGATAATAGAAATCCTCCAACTCTGCAAAGAATAAGGATTGGAAAGGCTTATGTCCACAAGGATCAAGATAAACATCCAAGAGATTAAAGAGTGGGTTTTCACTTCGTCTTCCAATGATAAATCGATGACTGGAACGATTGGCGGCGAAGAGGTAAGTTGACTCCTGCCGCATTGACTGATATTTTCGGATTATTGAACGGTGAAGAGGATTATGAACAAGATACCCAAGAGTTTGGAAGGATGTTAATCGAGTTAGGACATGCCGAAGGCATTCCTTCTAAGTTGTTAAAAGTTAATTTTCCGTTAAAGATAAAGTTCTTGGCTGAACTCATTGGAAAAGTGCTTCTGAGCAAGCACTCTGCTCATGACAACATCACCAGGCAGCAATTTGCCTTGATGTGTGCCATAGTAAATAAGAAACAGATCAATTGGGCAGGGATTATGTTTGATTTGATAAGAAAGAAGAATGGCAAGAAGGAAGTAACCCTAGGTAGGGTACTTGGGATATTTCTAAAAGAGAAATACTCCCACCTGTTGGTAACAGTTTCAACAACTATCAATGCCAGTAAGAAGATGAACCCAACACTGTTTGTTAAGTGGAAAAGAAGTTTTCAGAAGCCTTCTCTTGTAGGGGTAGCTCCAGTTGTGTCTGAGAGCACAAGGACTATTTCAGTCACTCCCCACCTACCTGAAGCAGGCTCATCCATTCTTTTCATTCCATCCACTTCTGCTGCATTACCATCTACATCTACTACCACTCTTCCTCTTGATTCTTCTTCTATTCCCCATACTTCATCTCTAGTATCTCTTATTCCTGCACATCTAGCTGGGACTGATATTCCCAATTTTGATTTGTTAGGATCTGAGAGAATTCCAACCCCACCTCAGTCACCACTTACACCTCCAGATCACACTGACTTTCCCTCATCCACTCCTCAATCACTAGTTCATAACATATCTCATCAGGAAACTGCCTTTCCTGATGATCTTCCATCTTCCGTTGTTCCCCCAGCCACATCTATATCTCCAGCACTCTTAGCCAATATCCTGGAGTTAATTACTCCTTCAATCAAAACCATGATTGAAGAAGCAATTGCTCCTCTTGTATCCTCCATTTCTTCCCTGACTGCCTCCATCCAAGCCCTCTCTAAATCTGATGAGCCCTCTTCATCTAGGGGCCTGGTTTCAGTTTCCACTGAAATCAGGCAGGGGGAGATGTTCTATGAAGATGCCTCTCAACTGCCCCTGGCCTCTCTTCCAGCAGATCCTCCAGCAGATACTCAAAGAGAAACAACACTTATAGAAAAAGAGATAGTAGCTCAAGAATAAATAGTACCTCAACTTTCTGAAAAAGAGATTTCTGATGTTATATTGCATGCGGAATTTGTTGTTAAAGTATGCCTCGAAGAAGCCTCCACTCCCTTAGTTGCCCTTTTCCTAGAAGGAGTCATTACCTCCTTTCTAGATGACTTATGGGAGTTAGGAAATTCTAAGGAAAATCCTGAAGGTAATTCATTTACTCATTTTCTTGACATGTTAACTGACATGCTAGTCTATGAATACCTAGAAGGGATGTTTCAATTTTATTTAGCAAATTTGTGTTCCTGATACTACAGATATAGTGGAAGAAGTTTTAGCTGTCCAAGAACTTATTCAACAACCTGCTCCAGAACCAGCTGATCCAGAACCTGCTGTTCAAGATCCTAAGTCTGCTCAACTAGCTCAGATAGTTGTGCAAGAAGAACTGATCTCCATGACAGTTACAGTTGAACAAGAGAATGTTTCAGTTGGACAAGAAGAAAAATCTACAGTCTGGGATGACACCCCTGGACTAGATCTTGATACTCTTCTGGCACAGGATGCCTTAGAAGAAGAAAGAGAGAAAGCTGCCTTAAAAGCAAAAGAAAAAGCTGAGCAAGAGGCTCTTGATCCCTATGATCATCCTCAATCATCTGATGATGAAGATGACTCTGATGATTCAGAAGGAACCAAGAAGAAGAAATCTGCCAAAAGAAAAAGAAAAGCTGCTGCTCCTCCTCTACCTAACCCTGATCATGATGTACCATACTATATCTTGAAAGGAATAGATCCCAAGTCAAAAGAATATCAGCACTGGATGGGATTCTCCAAGCATCAGCAAAAACAAAGAAAGAAATCTAAAAGATATGACAGTCCAGCTCCTAAATGGAATTCTAAAGGACCTCCTCCTCCTCCTCCTAGTGCAGGAGCATATGGAAATGTTGCCAATCCCTCTGCTCCTCCTTCTAAATTCACTTCTTCCCAATCTTAACAGAGGAAAGGAAATCAAAGCTACCATGGCAAGTCTCAATCTGGACATCAGAGACAGGAAGCTGAGTTACAAGAACAGGTGAAAGAGGTAGTTTACCTAAAGCCAACCTTTTCTCCTCCTCCTTCACCCAAGAAAAGGACATCACCAGATAAAGAAAGCAAGATTATATCTTCCAGAGAATCTGATCAGAAAAGGAAAATAGATGCAAAAGGCAAAAGAGTTATATACTCTGAGAAATCAAGTAAAAGATATGCTGAATTTGCTCCTCCAACATCTTTAGTTATTCAAGAAAAGAAAGAGCCAGTTGCAAGCATGTTAGAACTTTCTACTAAATTCAGAACTGTAAATCCTCTAAATCCAGCTGATGAAAATGAGTATGAAAGCTTAGAGCTTAATCCTGACTTCAGGATGGCCAGATTCCTTGAATTGGTTGGATCAGCTCAGATTAGAAAAGTCAGAGCTGAAGGAAAAGATGTTACAGGCTTAACTACTATGTCCAAATTCAGAAAGAAAGAACTTGATAGATTCCAGGTAAGACCTGAAGTTTTTGATGCTACCAAATATATAGAAAAATATCCAGAAACAGTTGTTCCAAGAACGGGAGAAACCAAAGTTATTGGAGAACAAGATCTGAAGACATCAAAGAAGGAAGCTCTAGATTCTCTCAGAAAAATATCTTTTATTCCTGACTCTTCTATCTCTAAACCAGATTCTGATGCTGCTTAAGTTTTATTGTCAATCCGTTTATGTTAACTGTTTGATTGATGCATTTGATGCTTAGATGTTTCTTTCCTGTATTATATTTATTTCTTGTAGTTTGTTTGTTTTGTTTTGTTTTGAGAGACTTAACACAAATAGGGGGAGTTTGTTGGTACCCTAGTTTGGATTTGAGTTTAGTCTGCTCTTTTATTTTATTGACCCAAGATTTATCTATGGTCAAAGGTTAGCTAATAGGTTAGATTCCCTTAGTTGTAGAATTGCTTATCCAGATGAAAATTTGGTTAAGTCATTTTTGGTTCGACTATAGTCGAACGCCGCTCGACCTTCGTCTATCGACTGGTCAACGATCGTCTATCAGTTGGTCGACGTTCGTCTGTCAGCAGATCATCTTTCTCTGAGTTAGTTCAACTCTCGATGATCTGCGGTATCTGCCTTGACGATCGTCGAACCCCACTCGACTTCTTTTGTTAAGACAGATTTCTTGATAATTCGACTATCTTCCTTGATAGTTCAACTATCTGATAGCTCGACTATCTGTTTTGATAGTTCGACTATCTGCTCTGTGTTGATAGTTCGACTATCTGTTTGATAGGTCGACTATCTTTCGGTTAGTTCAACTATCTGTTTTGATAGTTCAACTATTTGATGGTTCGACTATCTGTTCTGATAGCTCGACTATCTGTTCTGTGTTGATAGTTTGACTATCTGTTTGATAGGTTGACTATCTGTGTGGTAGTTCAACTATCTGTGTTGATAGTTCAACTATCTGATAGCTCGACTATCTGTTTTGATAGCTCGACTATCTGTCTGCTTTTTGATAGTTAGACTATCTGTGTGATAGTTCGACTATCTGTGTGATAGCTCGACTATCTGCCTTGATAGTTCGACTATCTGTGCCGTTCAACTATCTGTCTGATAGGTCGACGATCTCCGTGCTTCGGTCGACGATCTCTGAGGGTCGTTCGACGTTTTTTTTTGTCTGCCTTTAGTAAAGTTATATTATTTATTTCTTATCTGCTTGACATATTTTATTAAAGTATATTTCATTGATGTTATGCTATTATTTCTAGGCAATCTTTGCTCCATTCTTTATGCATAAGTCAATCTTTATCTGACAAAGTGGTTTGTCTTATTGGTTGAAATATATTTTCTGCTTTATCTGCCAGGCTGTCCTTTATAGCCATTAGACTCAAAAGTCTTCTCTGGCCGTAAAGAGCTCTTTCTGATGTGACTTTTTCTAGCACTCTTTTATCAGATTGATTTGCAACTTCTTAGAAAGCTTTATCTTTTTATAGGATATCTGTCTGCAAGATATATTTTGCTTTGTGCTATTTGCAGCCCAGTTTGCATATTCCAGAAGAAGACAAAGTTCAAACTCAGATTAGAGCCGTTGCAAAGGCTCATATATAAAGTGCCTTCTAAAGACAGAGAACAACAACAACAACACAAAATACAAGAAGTTTTACACACAGCAGCATAGAGATCTACAGCTCTCAGAAATTCACATTCAACTGAGAAGATCAAATCTCTTCAGCATTCTTCTTCATCCTGAGTTCATCCTGCTCATAGGAAGACATTCACTCAGAGGCTTTTAGAAGAAGAAGAAGAAGAAAGGAAGCTGATTAAAGAAGAACACCTCATTTCAAATCAAGAGTCTTCTTCAAGCTTCTCCTTCAGAACTCCAAGACAGTTCTTTGTCTCAAGTTCAGAAGAGTTCCTGCACCCTGAAGCAAGACTTCTTCCTGGATATTCTCTAAGCCAGGGGAGCCTTGATTCTTTAGAGCTCTCTAGCTCTGTGTAATCCACTAGCTTCTTTAATCTGTTTTAACAATAGAGAAGAAACTTTAACTCTCTCAACCTCCTGTATAAAGGGTTATTACTCCCTTCAAAAGTGAACCTTGGTGGCAGGGCACCTGATCAAAAACCTGTGTTGGATTTTGAGCTCCTGATCAAAAGCTCAAAGGGTCTACTTGATCTACCGTAAGAAGATCAGTTGGTGGCAGGGCACCTGAACAAAAACCTGTAGTGGATTCCTATCAGGGTGGTAGAAGAGTGGACGTACCTATTTAGAGGGAACCACTATAAAATTTCTTGTGTCGTCTGTGCTGCTTATTTAATTCATTGCACTGTGGCTGTGAGTAGAAATAACTAGGATTGCTAGTTGCTGTGTTAGGACCAAAGCTTAACTGTAATTACAGTTAGCTTTCTCCAGTGCACTTCACTTTGTGTTAGGCTCTAGGATTATCAATATCTATAAACTCATTCCGCAAATTAACTCAAAGGGAGTTGAGTAGGGTGTCATAATTTTTGAATACTCTATTCACCCCCCCCCCTCTAGAGTTGTATCTATCCTCACCTTCACAGTGCTTTTGATTCTCAACGGCTCGGTTCAAGCACAAGTACACACACACTAAAACCCTAAGACATCTTCTATTTATACCCAAAGGAATAAATAGTAGAAATTCGTCGTTATACGCAGACCCATAATATATGGAATATAATTCATCGAATCAACCCTTGACTCAACGAATCATCGAGTGGACACAACACACTTAACGCCTGACAGTCGACTCAACACTTGACTCGACGAATCAACATTTGACTCGACGAATGTTGAGTGCACTTAACGCCTAACTCGACGAATCAACATTTGACTCGATAAACATTGAGTGCACTTAACGCATAACTCGACGAATCAACATTTGACTCGACGAAGCGTCGAGTGGACTCAGCGCTTTCAATGCCTAACTCGATGAATCAAAGCTTAACTTGACGAATCGTCTTGTGGTCTCGACGTACCCCACGCCAACTCAACAAATCAACACTTGACTCGACGAATTGTCAAGTGGTCTTGACGCACTCAATGCCAACTCGACGTATCAACACTTGACTCGACAAATTGTCGAGTGGTCTTTACGCACTCAATGCCAACTCAACGAATCAACACTTGACTCGATGAATCATCGAGTGGTGTCTACGCACTCAACGCCAACTTGATGAATAAACACTTAACTCGATGAATCGTCGAGAGGTCTCGACACACTCAACGTCTGGTTGAGTGGACTCAACACACTCAACTCCTGACATTGCTTAGTCCTTCACTCATCACAAGAGTAATAACAACATAATCCATTCCTCCAAATTCTCCAAATGCTCTTATGTACGACCCTGATAGTCTTATATTTCATTGGCAGTGAGACTACATGCTTGATCACTTCCAGATCATAATGGTAATAATAATAGTCTCCAACTTGATCTTAAAAATATCAAAAAAAAGATTCACAAACAATAAGCGACATCTAGCAATACATCATTGCTCCCCAAGCAATAAAAGTTTATAACTCAAAAGCCATTGTGACAAATATATTAGTGTTGTCATGTCCCTTCGTCTCTTACATCCAGATAGAACTAGAGGTATAGACTTTGTCACCCTTATAATTGTTCAATCCTAGTTTCCTGATCTAGAATAGACTTCCAGAAATCGGTGAGTCCAATATCATATATTTACTCTACCAAGCTTGGCCATGCATTTTTCAGTCATATTCCATCAAGGGGCCCATGGATGCAACTCCTGTTATATAGGAGGATAAATCCCATTTCTGTCCACACGCAAACACCCAAATGATTCATAACATACCCAATAACCACCTTTATCATCCAACTTTCTCAAGATTGGACTTTTGATAGCATCAAAGCACGTTCTTCCTCACTTGATGAATGTCGTGACTTCATGTCAAAGGACCACAAACACCATTGGCACTTGAGCCATACTTGTGACACGTTCATATAACAATCCACAAAGTATTCTCATGGTGGATCCGTCTAGTACAACTTGTTCACTAACAAGTACCCATATGATAACTTGATATCACAATATCATTACCTATGAGAACCGATCATCAGTCAACGCACATACTAGTCTTAATTTATCATCATCGCCCTTAGCTTCTAAGATGACATGCCGAATAGAGACCATTTAAGAATGAAGCTTCTAAGAACATAGGCTCTATCTTTCAAGTTACCACTTGACTCCTATGGAAGCAAACATTCTAAGGGAATTTATTACGTTAAATTAATCTATCACAATTGAAATAAATTTACACAATAATAGAACTTTCCATAAATATAAAATTGAAATATATAGTACTCTACTCATTAAATAAATTATTACAACCAACATACATACAACCCACAAGACTCCTAGTAGAGTTGATCATTCAGGTATCTTATACCCATTGATCTAACATGACCATCATTCTTTCTGAAAGTCTTTTGTTTCAAGAGTAGCTAAACACCTATAGGGGTGGGGGCAAATAGGTTTTTCAGTCTTTTAATACTTTTTTTCTTTTCTTCAGTGTGTTGTGAGTTTGTTAAGTTAGCTTTCAAGACATTCACACATATCACACATGAATTTTATAGTGGTTCCCCAAATTATGGGTACATCCACTATCCCTCCCACCTTTCTAACAGTTTTTAGACAAGGCCACTTCTCCAAACTCGGCTCTAAGAGCTTACAACTCAGATCCCTCAGGATCTCTCAGTCTCCTCCAAGACCTACCTCAGGCATAAAGCCCTACCACTCACAACCAGCAAAGCTCCTACAGCTCAGAGATCCACAAAACACATACCTCAGACTTATCACTAAGTCTTACAACTCAGGCTAGGAGGATTTCCTACCACTTAGAGAGAATGACTCTCCAACCTAGGCCAACAACCCTACCACTCAGATTCAAACATGGATCCTATGTAGGACCCCCTTTTTTTTCTTTTTAAAACCCGGGGTCTTAGGCCCAGAATCGCCACTTTGCGGTGACACCTTCACGTCTTGAAGGGTCATCACCACAAGGCGCCGATTCTGCCGGCCAATTCGATCACAGAAAGGTAGCACAATTTTTGAAGTAAGAGCAAGTCCACTGAAAATCACATATATAGAAATAAAATCTCCACGAAGGGAGTGCCCATAGAATAACGATAATCAGAGTACTATAAATGCGGGCTTATGCCCGGTACATCATATCCTCACTACAAATCTCTCATGCGAGATGTCCAACAAAATTATAATAAATAGTAGGTTGTCTCAATAGGTTAAATCCAAAGTATCATAATTTTTCTATCATCAAAAGGGCACTAAAACTATTTTAGCAATATTTACTATCTTCCATTATTTATGAACCAAGTACAGAGAATATTCTTCCAAAGATTGTAAATAAATTATAATATGCAGATCAAGACTTAAAAATAGCACTGGCCCAGTTTCATAATTTTTCAGCAACAATATCATCCATAATTAATTTTAAAAGCATAGAACCCCTTTTTAACATTTGTGAAGGAAGTACTGGATTTACTCAACTAAAAATTATACAAAAATTCAAAGGTAACCATTCTGTCCTAAAACATTTATTTCCAAGATTTCATGAGATTTCAAAGAATAGAAAGGTACAAATAATTAAAACATCAATTGGGGCTATAGTAAACTTTACAAATGAAGTGCTGGAAATAAACATCATAAAATTCCAGTAAAATCTCTATAGCTTCTACCAACTCCAAAACTCACTCTACCCGAGTTACACAGCCTTTAGATAAAGTTTAGTGACGGATTGTGCTTAATTAGTATTTTACCCTAAATCTAAGATTAAGGTTTTAAGGCATCTACTTATCTCCAAATTCTCCAAGATTCCATCCAAACGATTCTTATCATGCTAATGTCAACTCTACAGAGTTTCAAGGCAATACGAGAGCAATTGCCCCAATGTCCTTCACAACCCTCAAAACCCTCCATTTAGGGTTTGAGATTGGATCCTAGGGTAAATCAACCCTAAACCACACCATTTTCTCCAAGTTGGTTATAATAACCCCTCCAAGTCAGTGGTCGAAATATCAGCCTCAGTTGAGGTGATATGACCTTTCTGACCTCTTGTGCACTTTTTACTCAAAATGTCTCACTATTGCCTAGTTAAGAATAGCTGACTCCCTATCCAAAACTCATCCAAGTGAGTTGGAAATTTGTACAGAGCTAAGTCATGTAGCCAGGGACCACTCACCAAAATTTGGGAGGGTTTGGAGGTCATTTGACTACTTAAATAAATTCCTCTAAGTTTATTAAATTAAAACAAAAACTTTAGGCAAAGTATCTCCAAAAATTCCCATTTTTGGACAGCCTCTAGATAAGGCTAATGGTAACCCCCTTCCCAAATTTCAAGTCATTTGGACAAAGGAAGAAGAGTGGGCATCCATTTTAGTTTCTGCCCAACTCTAGGTTTAGCCCCCATTAAAACGGGTGCTGCGGTCAAACCACTTACCCAAACGAGTTGAAACCAATTTTAAATTAATCTAGACTCAAAGGGCTACGACTTTCGTGACAGGTAATTTTTCCTAAATCGGCATCTAAGTGCCTCGTTTTGCAGGCTCAAAATATACTCAAATAATGTATCTTTTCATTATGTATTATATACATAATTTATATATTATAAAGTGATTTTACTGTTCATCTTCTACAGAACCCGAAAACCAGAACACAGAAAATCACATTTCCTGTAGCTCTTTCGCGATCCGTCGCCGGCCGTCCGGTCACTACCCTGGCCAGCCACCACCACCACCACCTCCGTTGAGGCGATGGCTATCGGTCGGCGGTGGTTTGGCCGCCGGAGGTGGAGGTTTCCGGCGTACCCGAAAAATATCCTTTTCAAGGTTTTCCAAGAAAATGTGAGGTAGGTCCGGCTCCTTTGAGCACGAACCTCATTTCTAAGATCCTAAGATCTAGCCATAAGAGAAGAAGTAGAGGAGGACCTTGTTCGCGGTTTGAAGACGAGATGAACGTCGGTTGGTCATGGCGCGGTGGCGGCGTTCCCGAACTTCTTCAACAGCAAGAACAAAAATCTGAATTTGTTTGGACAAGAGTGTAACCTTCTCCTCTTGCTCTAAGGGGGCTTTTATAGATTTCCCAATGGGGAGGGGAAAGGATGAAACATTCATGGCCATGAATGTTTCTTCTTAATAACGTTTCGGTTATGATGCAGGGAAGAGGAAAAGGTGGAAGATGAATTGGCTAATCAGGTGGCGATTTCCTATTGGACCTCACTCACTCTTTTTCTATTAAATAATTAGAGAAGGAAACGGCCCATAAATATTCCTGCTGTACATTCCCATAACTAGAATTGATTATGACGTCGGTTACCGAAGTTTCCAGTCTCGCTGACGTTTCGGCCCTTGTCACGGGCGTGACACATATGTCACGGGCGTGACAGGCTCGAGTGGCAAATTCTGAGGTCGACGATCGTCGAACTGAGATCGATGGTCGTCGAAGGGTGGTCACGCCCTAGGTCACGGGCGTGACACATGGGTCACGGGCGTGACAGGGTCAAGATGCAAATTCCACGCTCGGCGATCGTCTTGCTGAGATCCACGATCGCCGAAGGGGGTCACGCCCTAGGTCACGGGCATGACACCTGGGTCACGGGCGTGACAGGGCCATGACGCAAATCCTACACTTCGGCGATTGTCCCGCTGAGATCGACGATCGTCGAAGGGGTCACGCTCTAGTTCACGGGCGTGACACCTGGGTCACGGGCGTGACAGTGTCAAGATGCAAATTCTGCGCTCGGCGATCGTCTCGCTGAGATCGACGAACGCCGAAGGGGGTCACGCCCTAGGTCACGACCGTAATACCTGGGTCACGGGCGTGACAGGGCCATGACACAAATCCTACACTTCGACGATCGTCCCGCTGAGATCGACGTTCGTCGAAGGGGTCACGCCCTAGGTCACGGGCGTGACACATAGGTCACGGGCGTGATAGGCCCTAGTTGCAAATTCGACGATCGTCGAAGGAGTCACGCCTCGGTCACGGGCGTGACACATAGGTCACGGGCGTGACCAACCCGTGACCCGAAATCTCGGTCGATGTACTTAAATTCTTCGGCTTCTAGGGTTCTGTCACGACAGACCGACTCCTAGGGGTCTAGCCGGAAATGGGTTGTTACAAATCCCAATAAACAAAACAAAAATTTCATCCCCGAAATTAAGGTTGAGCCTACGCGGATTTCTACCGAAATAAATTAAACTTGTAACATCCCATACGGTTTTTCTATTGGGTTGAAGCGACTACTTGTTTGATAAACGAAGACAATCTCCCCAATAAAAAAAAGATTAGCCCCTACTTTCCTGCGCATGCCTAGGTTCTCAATTTTTCCTTATCTAGTCCTATCGGTTTAGTACAAAAAGGTAATTTATAGTATACCAAGAGGTGGTGAGGTATACCTGACTGAATAACTCCGGGTATTTTTGCCTCATCAGGTCCTGCGGTTCCCAGGTGTGCTCCTCCTGACCGTGGTTTCTCCACAGAACCTTGACTAAAGGGATCTTCTTGCGGCGCAAGATCCGTACTCCTTTATCGTCGATCCGAACCGGCTCCAAGTGAACAGATCGGTCTGAAGCTACCGGCCCTTCGGTGGTCAAAATCCGCTACTCCGGGCGTAGTAGAGCCCTTCTCAGCGAAGAAATGTGGAAGACGTCGTATAGAGCTGCCAGCTCTGGTGGCAACTCTATCCTGTAGGCTAGGGGCCCGATCCGCTCCAGGATCCGTTAAGGGCCCATATACCTAGGGCTGAGCTTCTTACTCCGGCCGCGCACTCGTGAGACTCCGTTCACGGGCCGGATCTTCAAGAACACTCGGTCCCCTACCTGAAACTCCACCTGACGATGCCGGGCGTCATAGTACTTAGCTTGTCTGCTTTGCGCCTCCAACATCCTATCTCTGATCAGTCTCACCTGTGCCTCGGTGTCCTCGACAAAATCCGATCCCAACACCTTCGGATCCTCATCTTGAACCCAAGAAAGCGGGGTCCTACATTTTCTTACATACAAGGCTTCATAAGGCGCCATCCTGATGCTGGACTGGTAGCTATTGTTATAGGAGAACTCGACCAACGGCAACATCTTCTCCCACGGCTCCCCTCGGTCCAGTATACACAGTCGTAGTAGATCCTCCAACGTCCTGTTGGTGCGCTCTGTCTTCCCGTTTGTCTAAGGGTGGAAGGCCATGCTAAAAGTCAATCGGGTGCCCAGGTATGCCTACACTGACTGCCACTCCCTGAATGTAAACCCTCCATCGCGGTCTGACACTATCGTCTGGGGCACGCCATGATATCGGATATATTGCTCCACGAACTTCCGTACCAGCACTCCCACTGAGTCATCCTTCCTGATTGGTATAAAGCGGGCCACCTTCGTCAACCGATCAAAAATCACCCAGATCGAGTCATTCCCTGTCCGAAACCGGGGAAGCCCATGTATAAAATCTATTGCTATATCATCAAACTTCCACTCCGGCACCGGGAGTGGCTGCAACAGTCCTGCGGTGTTCCTGCACTCCGCCTTCACCAACTGACATGCCTCGCAATGGGTCACGAGTATGTAATGTCCTTCTTCATCCCTGGCCAGAACATCATCTTCTTCAAATCAACAGTCAACTTTGTGATCCCCGGGTGCACAGACTACCGGCTGCAATGCGCCTCCATCATAATATCCTCTTGGATCTGGCCTACTGAGGGTATATATACTCTGCCTCTGAAATGTAGCAATCCGTCTCTCAGGAAATAATCTCCTGTCAAACCCTCCTCCAAGGCTCGGAATATCGGTTCTGCCCATGCATCTGTCCTCTGTCCGTCCCGAATGCGATCCCGAATATCATCTATGGCCACCATCGATGCCAGATACTCCCTATACAGCTCTGGATCATCCTCAGACACTAGGGATATCTGCATATCTCTGAATGACCGGACTAACTCCATGGACATAACCTGGGGTCCATCTTCGGAAGTGGCAGCTCTCCGACTCAACGCGTCGGCCACAACGTTTGCCTTCCCTGGATGATAGTGCATCTCATACTGATAGTCTGCTAAGAAATCCACCCAGCGCCTCTGCCTGATATTCAGCTCCTTCTGCGTGTCCATGTATTTCAAGTTCTTGTGGTCGGAGTAGATGTCGCAGTGGACTCCATAAAGATAATGGCGCAAGACCTTCAGAGCAAAAACGGCCGCTCCCTTCTCAAGGTCGTGCACCGGGTAGTTCTTCTCATGGGTCTTCAGCTAGCGGGAGGCATATTCTATGACGTGTCTGTTCTGCATCAGCACCGCTCCCATCCCCTGGTATGATGCGTCGGTATACACCTGGAATCCTTCCTTTCCAGATGGAAGGGCCAGAATAGGGGCTGAGATGAGTCGGTCCTTCAGCTCCTGGAAAGCCGCTTGGCACTGCAGGGTCCAAACGAAAGGTGCCTCCTTCTTTGTCAAAGATGTGAGGGGGAGGGCAATTTGAGAGAACCCCTCCACGAACTTTCGGTAATAACCGGCAAGTCCCAAGAAACTTCATACATCGGTGGCTGTCTTTAACTGCGGCCAATCTCGAACTACCTGAATCTTTGCCGGATCCACTGCCAACCCAGCTCCACTGATAATGTGGCATAGGAAAGCCACCTCCTTCAACCAAAACTGACACTTGCTGAATTTCGCATAAAGGCGATGCTCCTGCAACCTTTCCAAAGTCAGTGCCAGATGCCGAGTGTGCTCCTCCTCCGTCCTAGAGTAGATCAGGATGTCGTCTATGAATACTATGACGAACACATCCAAGTAGGCCTCGAAAACCCGGTTCATGAGGCTCATGAACGCCGACGGAGAATTCGTGAGCCTGAAGGGCATCACGGTGAACTCATACAGGCCATATCAGCTACTGAAGGCCGTCTTCGTGATATCCTCCTCCTGGATCCGCAGCTGGTAGTATCCTGACCTCAAGTCCAGCTTCGAGAAATAATGGGATCCCTCCAGCTGGTCAAATAATTCGTCTATCCGTGGGAGCGGATAGGTATTCCGGACGGTCAGCCTGTTTATTGCTCGATAATCGATGCACAGGCAAAGTGTCCCATCCTTCTTCTTCACGAATAGGACCGGGGCTCGACATGGCGAGGAACTCGGTCTAACAAATCCCGCCACCACCAACTCTTCCAACTGCGTCTGAAACTCCGCCAACTCCTTCGGGGCCATCCGATAGGGAGCCCTGGATATCGGCTTAGCCCCTGGCACCAACTGAATCTAAAAATCCTTCTCCCTGTGCGGAGGCAATCCTGGCAGCTTCTCTGGAAACACATCGGCGTAATCACAAACCACCGGTATATTGGCAATTCGATCCTTCTCCTCGGTCATCTCGAACAGCACCTGCTATATGTAACACCCCAGAACTCAAAATATGTTTGTACACAATTTTGAGTAGCAGGCTGGTAGACACGGCCTGGGACACGGGCGTGTCCCAGGGCGTGTCGGGGGTACATGGCCTGGGACACGGGCGTGTCCCAGGGCGTGTTCGAATTAAATCTCGAAGTTGGCCTATTCGAGTCAGAGCCGTACACGGCCGTGAACACGGCCATGAACACGGGCGTGTCAGGCTGGACACGGGCGTGTCAGCTACCGTGTTCCGACCCGTGTACTGGTTTTGGGAGTCGGTGAGTGCCGTGTAGCAGGAGACACGGGCGTGTCTCAAGATTGACACGGGCGTGTCAGGTTCGACACGGGCGTGTCGATCCCCGTGTTGTTCAGTCGGTTCGAAACCGCGTGTGCCGCCTAAGGGTACACGGCCTGTGACACGGGCGTGTCACAGGCCGTGTCAGGCAAAAATTGGGGTTTTGGGCAGATCTCGGCCGTTCGTTTTCTTCTAATTGGATCTTGTGGTCCAAAGCTTTTCCAGCCTCTTTAAGGCCGTGGATTGAGATGAAATCTCATTCCACTTAGCCTTTCTCTCTCTCAAGAGAAGAAAGAGAGGAGAGCTTGGAGGAGGAGGAGGAGGAGGCCGGTGGAGCTTCGTCGAGCCGAGTAGAGAGCCGAGTGCAGCGTTGCGGAGGCAAGGCCGCTGCGGTGATTTCCATCCGGCTAGTTTCCTATGGCGCCGAAGCGATCGTCAAGGGTAACGATCTTTCTTCCTTGGGCAGGTGAAGCCCTTTGTTTTGCATGTGCATGGGATCCTCCATCAAGAGATGGAAACGCGTAAGTGATTCCAGCAGTTGAGTCTGCATCTAGAGCCGGAAGTCTGTAGTACGGCATAGGCATGCTGTGTGAAGCCCATCCAGACGTATGTCGGGATTGGTGATGTTTGTATTGCGAACCGGAGAAGACTTCGTGTATTCATCGTTTAGCCTGCGGAGATGGTGAGGACGATGTGTTTGGTGTATAGGATGCTTTGCATAGCTCCTTTGGTTGCATGCTTGTAAGAGTTGGTTGATGGAGTGCGGACACCTCTGAGTGGGTGGGTGCGTGAGGTCTTCAACAGGGGTTTGGAGGCTTATGCCCATTCTACCAAGTGGCGATGAACACCTCTGAGTGGGTGGGTGCGAGAGGTCTTCAACAGGGGTTTGGAGGCTTATGCCCATTCCACCAAGTGGCAATGTTAAGATCGGGTGAGCGGTCGATTGGTAGCAAAGTAGCAGGGCGAATTCCCTAGGCTTGTTACACTACGTGGGTAGGTCGACTGATAGTGCTCACGGGTTTTGGTGTGGTGCGTACCTCTGAGTGAGACGGGTGCGTGAGGTCTTCAACAAGGGTTTGGAGGCTTATGCCCGCCTACCAAGTACAAACCATAAAAGGTGCCCTGAGTGCACGGAGCGCCTGGCATTGAAGCCGGCGTTTGGGATGTTGGGTGTATGTTCTTTATATGTTGAAATTGCTATACATGCAGGGAAGGAACCACTGCCCCGGGTAAGGGGTGGGGTCGTTATAATTGGTCAGCTGAATGCTGACCGTTGCTTTGTTTATCACCCATGGGGTGGACGTCCTTATGCAGGTGTTGCGAGCTGATGGATTGAGCGGGCAAAAGCCCATGCTGCTGGTAGGCCCTTGAAGGCCGTGCGAAGTGTTGGATTTCATGTGTGGCCGGCCTGCGTGCCGATGTATGAAATTATATGTGTTGTAAAGAGTAACTTGTAAGGCCTTAAGGCCGTGTGCGGTGTGGTTTTGTAAACATTCCTGGTTATATATATAAATGTGATATTTATATATTAGTGGACATTCAATGGTATGAGTTCTTGCACTTAATAAGCTTCCGCTAGAATGCTCTGAGTTAGGACTCGTTTGGTTTGGTATTATCCTGTGACCTCACCGTCTGTTTGTGGCATATAGTGTGGGGCCCCGGCCGGACCTTCTACTATACGTCATTTAACGGATGGGGTCGTTACATTTTGGTATCAGCGCTTTTGTCGGTCTTCCCTTCCGAATTCGTGGTCGAATTCTTTTGTGGGGTGGCGAGCACATGTTTGTGCGACCTGCTGTAATTTTGTAATGCTAATGAACTCTGGAATGTCCACTAGGAATGTGTGTGTGCGTCTCTTCGGTGAGTTTGCCGTATTACCATGGAAAGTAATGCTATCTTGTTCACCTATAGGTGACGAGGAGTGGAGCTGGGCAGTCGGAGCCCCAGCGTTTGGATGAGAGTGCGGCACCACCTGAGGTGCCTACACCTCCCCCTTCTGCGGAAACGGTGCGCTTAGTTGCGGAGGTGATCTTTGCTATGCTTCAGGCACAACCTTTTGGGCAAGCGAGGCCCGCTGTGGCGCCAGTGCACGTTGGTGCGAGGCAAGAGCATGTTGAGGTTCCGGTTGCTGTGCAAGCAGCGGACGAGCAACTTAAGCACTTTATGGAGTTTAATCCGCCTACGTTTGTTGGGGCAACGTCTCCAACAGAGGCCGAGGATTGGCTCTCTAGAGTGAAAAGAATCCTGGCTGCGCTCAGGATTAGTGAGGAGCAGAAAGTCCCGTTAGCCACTTTCCTCCTGGAAGGGGAGGCGAGGCTTTGGTGGGATGAGATCGAGTTGCACCAGTTGGGCGGGAGAGATCTGGGCGACATATCGATAGACGAATTCTCTAGATTATTTTGGGCGAAATACTTGCCAATGGCGCAGAGAATTGCAATGGAAAATGAATTTCAACGTCTGGTACAGGGTGATAAGACCGTGGACGATTACCTGCATAAGTTTACCAAGCTCGGTCGTTATGCGGGGTCGACGTTTGCGGACCAGGCGCGGAAGACAAATAGGTTCTATGAAGGGCTGCGTGATGAACTGAGGTTGGCTCTCTCGAGTTCAGTGAACCAAGGATTCCAAGCATTGGTGCATACCGCTAGTGCGCTAGAGAAGGATTTGAAGCGGGTACGGGAGAAGAAGATCGTAGCGGTGGAAAAGTCCGACTTCAAAGTTCCGACATCAGAGCAGTCAGAGTTCAGGAAACGTGATAAGAAGCGGTTCAGGCCTGCTAAACAAACTTCTTCAGATGTTGCGTCAGGAGCAACGTTTGGGCAAGAACGGGTTGAGACGCGTACATGTTTCATTTGTGGGAGGCCAGGACATATCGCGCGATTTTGCTGGAATGGTGCGTCCAAGGGTGAAAGAAAGACAGGTGCGTCTTATGACGAGAAGGGTAAAGCTGTGGCAGAGTCGTCTGCATCGCGGGCGCAACCGCGAATATACACTCTTGAGATGCAGGAGCCGCAAAGCTCAAATCAAGCAGAACAGCAAATCCGTGCTTTGGACTTAATGGAGGCCGCTAAACGGATTCTGCGAGATGCGGAGAAGCCGAAATAAAGTGGAGTGTGCACTTTATTATGTTGTTTATTGTATGTATGTATGTATGTATTTCTGTTTGTGACAAACAGTTGTGGTGGTACGATTCCATGGGGCGAGCCAAGCTGTGGCCTCTGAGCTCTAAACCTGGATCGTTTTGGTTTGTATCGCAACAGCGTGGTTGTGTTGATACTTGTGCGTTGCGCTAAATTTCGGGACGAAATTTCTATAAGGAGGGGAGGGTTGTAACACCCCAGAACTCAAAATATGTTTGTACACAATTTTGAGTAGCAGGCTGGTAGACACGGCCTGGGACACGGGCGTGTCCCAGGGCGTGTCGGGGGTACACGGCCTGGGACACGGGCGTGTCCCAGGGCGTGTTCGAATTAAATCTCGAAGTTGGCCTATTCGAGTCAGAGCCGTACACGGCCGTGAACACGGCCATGAACACGGGCGTGTCAGGCTGGACACGGGCGTGTCAGCTACCGTGTTCCGACCCGTGTACTGGTTTTGGGAGTCGGTGAGTGCCGTGTAGCAGGAGACACGGGCGTGTCTCAAGATTGACACGGGCGTGTCAGGTTCGACACGGGCGTGTCGATCCCCGTGTTGTTCAGTCGGTTCGAAACCGCGTGTGCCGCCTAAGGGTACACGGCCTGTGACACGGGCGTGTCACAAGCCGTGTCAGACAAAAATTGGGGTTTTGGGCAGATCTCGGCCGTTCGTTTTCTTCTAATTGGATCTTGTGGTCCAAAGCTTTTCCAGCCTCTTTAAGGCCGTGGATTGAGATGAAATCTCATTCCACTTAGCCTTTCTCTCTCTCAAGAGAAGAAAGAGAGGAGAGCTTGGAGGAGGAGGAGGAGGAGGCCGGTGGAGCTTCGTCGAGCCGAGTAGAGAGCCGAGTGCAGCGTTGCGGAGGCAAGGCCGCTGCGGTGATTTCCATCCGGCTAGTTTCCTATGGCGCTGAAGCGATCGTCAAGGGTAACGATCTTTCTTCCTTAGGCAGGTGAAGCCCTTTGTTTTGCATGTGCATGGGATCCTCCATCAAGAGATGGAAACGCGTAAGTGATTCCAGCAGTTGAGTCTGCATCTAGAGCCGGAAGTCTGTAGTACGGCATAGGCATGCTGTGTGAAGCCCATCCAGACGTATGTCGGGATTGGTGATGTTTGTATTGCGAACCGGAGAAGACTCCGTGTATTCATCGTTTAGCCTGCGGAGATGGTGAGGACGATGTGTTTGGTGTATAGGATGCTTTGCATAGCTCCTTTGGTTGCATGCTTGTAAGAGTTGGTTGATGGAGTGCGGACACCTCTGAGTGGGTGGGTGCGTGAGGTCTTCAACAGGGGTTTGGAGGCTTATGCCCATTCTACCAAGTGGCGATGAACACCTCTGAGTGGGTGGGTGCGAGAGGTCTTCAACAGGGGTTTGGAGGCTTATGCCCATTCCACCAAGTGGCAATGTTAAGATCGGGTGAGCGGTCGATTGGTAGCAAAGCAGCAGGGCGAATTCCCTAGGCTTGTTACACTACGTGGGTAGGTCGACTGATAGTGCTCACGGGTTTTGGTGTGGTGCGTACCTCTGAGTGAGACGGGTGCGTGAGGTCTTCAACAAGGGTTTGGAGGCTTATGCCCGCCTACCAAGTACAAACCATAAAAGGTGCCCTGAGTGCACGGAGCGCCTGGCATTGAAGCCGGCGTTTGTGATGTTGGGTGTATGTTCTTTATATGTTGAAATTGCTATACATGCAGGGAAGGAACCACTGCCCCGGGTAAGGGGTGGGGTCGTTATAATTGGTCAGCTGAATGCTGACCGTTGCTTTGTTTATCACCCATGGGGTGGACGTCCTTATGCAAGTGTTGCGGGCTGATGGATTGAGCGGGCAAAAGCCCATGCTGCTGGTAGGCCCTTGAAGGCCGTGCGAAGTGTTGGATTTCATGTGTGGCCGGCCTGCGTGCCGATGTATGAAATTATATGTGTTGTAAATAGTAACTTGTAAGGCCTTAAGGCCGTGTGCGGTGTGGTTTTGTAAACATTCCTGGTTATATATATAAATGTGATATTTATATATTAGTGGACATTCAATGGTATGAGTTCTTGCACTTAATAAGCTTCCGCTAGAATGCTCTGAGTTAGGACTCGTTTGGTTTGGTATTATCCTGTGACCTCACCGTCTGTTTGTGGCATATAGTGTGGGGCCCCGGCCGGACCTTCTACTATACGTCATTTAACGGATGGGGTCGTTACACTATACCTCGTCTCCATGCAGATGGGCCTTGACGACCTATACCGAAGATAAGAGTATACGAGAGGCAGGTCTTATACCTTCGATGACAATGAAAGAGTCCCCGTATCTCACGGTGATCTTCTTCGCTTGGCAATCAATCTGGGCATGGTTCCAGTGCAGCCATACCATGCCCAGGATCAGGTCGTAGTCCGTCAGCTTCAAAATCATTGTTGGAGCCTCGAACGCCTTTCCACCAATTTCTGCCTCCATATTGCAGTGATCCGTGGTAAGGAGCTCAGATCCATCTGGTAGTTACACCCTTATCCTCGAGCCCGTGAATCACTCTACGCCTTCCAGTCCTTCTACGAACGTCTCCGACACAAAGGAGTGAGTAGCTCCAGTATCGAAAAGCGTGTGGGCAGGCTTGCCGCTGATGAAGACTATACCTGGGGTGATTAGATATCTTAGGGTCCTATAAAGAATTTTCTTTCCTTGTTAATCTATCTAGTGCGGTTCTAAGTTTTAACAACTAAAAGGGAAATTCTATGAAAATAAAGAAGAATTGCGGCGTACCTGCTATGACCTGATCCTGATTCCGAGGCTGCGCAAGGTCCAAAGCATATACCTGCTCCCTTTCTTGTCTATGATCTCCCCCTGGTATCCACGACCGCGGCCGCGTCCTCGGACTCCGTAATGCTGAGCTGGTGGGCCACCCTGTGGTGTTGGAGGTGTTGCCCCCCTCATGTGGCAGTTCCTCCGGATGTGCCAAATCTGATGACAAAGGAAGCACTCTGGTGGGGGATACGCCATTCCCCCGGGTCTCGGCATCTCCTGCATCCGAAGAGGTTGAGGGGCCAATATTATCTGTTTCCTCGGCTCCTGCCTCACTTCCTGACGAGGATGGTCCTCTGTCCTTCTCCCCTCTGGTATAGCACCTCGGCGCTGGTTATTTCTGACTCTCCGTCCCTGATCCTCTGCTGGCCGCTTTCAGCCCCGAGTGGTGTGCCAATCGGCCTCAATCCTCTTGGCCATCTCCAAAATCCGGGAGATAGGCCCGTCGGATACAAACAACAAAGCCTCCCTCAAGTCCTCCCGCAGGCCCTTATAGACCTCCTGATGTACCCTGCTTCATCCCACTGGTAGGAATCCACGTATCAAGCCAGATGGTCGAACTCCCGATGGTACTCCACCACCGTCCGGGTGCCCTGCTTCAGCTGTAAGAACCGCTCCTCCAACTCATCCCTGTCCGACTGCAGAACTAAATGCTCCAGCAGCGCGGCCCTGAACTCTTCCCAGGTAACCTCCGCAACCTCCCTATCGGAAAATGTCGTGTCCAACAGCGTCTTCCACCACCTCTTGGCATGGGACTCCAGGCAAGAGACAACCAGAGCAACCCTCTCCTCCCAGGGACACCGTATCCCGGTCAACATCTCGTACATGATATCCAGCCACTCTTCTATCCGAACCGCTGACTCTGTTCCCAAGTAGGACGGGGGAGAAAGCCCTCGGAAGATGTTCAGCTGGTTGGCCCCCGGATTTGGCTGCGGGACAGGAATCTGCTGGGCCCTGAAAGCCTCTAGGATGGCAGTCAGAGTCTGTCCCATATCTGACTGAAGGAAAGGAGTGGGGACCGGTGGAGGTGGTGCAACATCCTGAGCCTGTTGAACTCCACCTTGTGGTGTAGGCTGTGCTGGAGGCTGCGTAACAAAAACCCATACTGAGAAAACGTTCAATATTTAATAAAAGTGGACAATTTATATATGATCCCCATATGGGCACACCACTGCTTCCGCTGCTTAGTTTGTCCCCAAACTAAACTCGAGCGGGGGTGACCCAGGGATAGTGGACTGCTACCTTTTTCAGATCGATATTTTCCTCTGATACCACTTGTAAGACCCCCTTTTTTTTCTTTTTAAAACCCGGGGTCTTAGGCCCAGAATCGCCACTTTAGAGTGACACCTTCACGTCCTGAAGGGTCATCACCACAAGGCGCCGATTTTGCCGGCCAATTCTATCACAGAAAGGTAGCACAATTTTTGAAGTAAGAGCAAGTCCACTGAAAATCACATATATAGAAATAAAATCTCCACGAAGGGAGTGTCCACAGAATAACGATAATCAGAGTACTATAAATGCGGGCTTATGCCCGGTACATCATATCCTCACTACAAATCTCTCATGCGAGATGTCCAACAAAATAATAATAAATAGTAGGTTGTCTCAATAGGTTAAATCCAAAGTATTATAATTTTCTATCATCAAAAGGGCACTAAAACTATTTTAGCAATATTTACTATCTTCCATTATTTATGAACCAAGTACAGAGAATATTCTTCCAAAGATTGTAAATAAATTATAAAATGCAGATCAAGACTTAAAAATAGCACTGGCCCAGTTTCATAATTTTTCAGCAACAATATCATCCATAATTAATTTTCAAAGCATAGAACCCCTTTTTAACATTTGTGAAGGAAGTACTGGATTTACTCAACTAAAAATTATACAAAAATTCAAAGGGAACCATTCTGTCCTAAAACATTTATTTCCAAGATTTCATGAGATTTCCATGAACAGAAAGGTATAAATAATTAAAACATCAATTGGGGCTATAATAAACTTTACAAATGAAGTGCTGGAAATAAACATCATAAAATTCAAGTAAAATCTCTATAGCTTCTACCCACTCCAAAACTCACTCTACCCGAGTTTCACAGCCTTTAGATAAAGTTTAGTGACGGATTGTGCTTAATTAGTATTTTACCCTAAATCTAAGATTAAGGTTTTAAGGCATCTACTTGTCTCCAAATTCTCCAAGATTCCATCCAGACGATTATTATCATGCTAATGTCAACTCTATAGAGTTTCAAGGCAATACGAGAGCAATTGCCCCCATGTCCTTCACAACCCTCAAAACCCTTCATTTAGGATTTGAGATTGGATCCTAGGGTAAATCAACCCTAAACCACACCATTTTCTCCAAGTGGGTTATAATAACCCCTCCAAGTCAGTGGTCGAAATATCAGCCTCAGTTGAGGTGATATGACCTTTCTCACCTCTTGTGCACTTTTTACTCAAAATGTCTCACTATTGCCTAGTTAAGAATAGGTGACTCCTTATCAAAAACTCATCCAAGTGAGTTGGAAATTTGTACAGAGCTAAGTCATGTATCCAGGGACCACTCACCAAAATTTGGGAGGGTTTGGAGGTCATTTGACTACTTAAATAAATTCCTCTAAGTTTATTAAATTAAAACAAAAACTTTAGGCAAAGTATCTCCAAAAATTCCAATTTTCGGACAGCCTCTAGATATGGCTAAGGGTAACCCCCTGCCCAAATTTCATGTCATTTGGACAAAGGAAGAAGAGTGGGCATCCATTTTAGTTTCTACCCAACTCTAGGTACAGCCCCCATTAAAACAGGTTCTGCGGTCAAACCGCTTACCCAAACGAGTTGAAATCAATTTTAAATTAATCTAGACTCAAAGGGCTACGACTTTCGTGACAGGTCATTTTTCCTAAATCGGTCTCTAAGTGCCTTGTTTTGCAGCCTCAAAATATACTCAAATAATGTATCTTTTCATTATGTATTATATACATAATTTATATATTATAAAGTGATTTTACTGTTCATCTTCTACAGAACCCGAAAACCAGAACACAGAAAACTCACATTTCCTGTAGCTCTTCCGCGATCCATCGCCGACCGTCCGGTCACTTCCCTGGCCAGCCAGCCACCACCACCACCTCCGTTGAGGCGATGGCTATCGGTCGGCGATGGTTTGGCCGTCGGAGGTAGCGGTTTCCGGCATACCCGAAAAATATCTTTTTCAAGGTTTTCCATGAAAACGCGAGGTAGGTCCAGCTCCTTTGAGCACGAACCTCATTTCTAAGATCCTAAGATCTACCCATAAGAGAAGAAGTAGAGGAGGACCTTGTTCGCGGTTTGAAGACGAGATGAACGTCGGTTGGTCATGGCGCGGTGGCGGCGTTCCCAAACTTCTTCAACAGCAAGAACAAAAATCTGAATTTGTTTGGACAAGAGTGTAACCTTCTCCTCTTGCTCTAAGGGGGCTTTTATAGATTTCCCAATGGGGAGGGGAAAGGATAAAACATTCATGGCCATGAATGTTTCTTCTTAATAACGTTTCAGTTATGATGCAGGGAAGAGGAAAAGGTGGAAGATGAATATGCTGATCTAGGTGGCGATTTCCTATTGGACCTCACTCTCTCTTTTTCTATTAAATAATTAGAGAAGGAAACGGCCCATAAATATTCCTGCTGTACATTCCCATAACCAGAATTGATTATGACGCCGGTTACCAAAATTTCTAGTCTGGCTGACGTTTTGGCCCTTGTCACGGGCGTGACACATAGGTCACGGGCATGACAAGCCCGAGTGGCCAATTCTGAGGTCGACGATCGTCGAACTGAGATCGACGGTCATCGAAGGGTGGTCACGCCCTAGGTCACGGGCGTGACACATGGGTCACGGGCGTGACAGGGTCAAGATGCAAATTCCGTGCTCGGCGATCGTCTCGCTGAGATCGATGATCGCCGAAGGGGGTCACGCCCTAGGTCACGGGCGTGACACCTGGGTCATGGGCGTGACAGGGCCATGACGCAAATCCTACACTTCGACGATCGTCCCGCTGAGATCGACGATCGTCGAAGGGGTCACGCCCTAGGTCACGGGCGTGACACCTGGGTCACGGGCGTGACAGGGTCAAGATGCAAATTCCACGCTCGGCAATCGTATCGGTAAGATCGACGATCGCCGAAGGGGGTCACGCCCTAGGTCACGGGCGTAACACCTAGGTCACGGGCGTGACAGGGCCATGACAGAAATCCTACACTTCGACGATCGTCCCGCTGAGATCGACGATCGTCAAAGGGGTCACGCCCTAGGTCATGGGCATGACACATAGGTCACGGGCGTGACAGGCCCGGGTTGCAAATTTGATGATCGTCGAAGGAGTCACACCCTCGGTCACGGGCGTGACACATAGGTCACGGGCGTGACCAACCCGTGAAGCTGCAACCTTGCTTTTGCATTAAATTCAGTACATGAGGCATGCGACACCGTTTGTCATGTACAGTAGACTTCCAACAACATTTTTAATTTCTGCTGACGTTAGCACCCATAGACTTAGTCAAATACAGACAATTCATCATGGGAGTTGAGTGAAGGCATGTTACTCAATGCAAAAATACTTAGCCAACTATTCTGCAACACCAGGCATTGAGTGAGTTAACAATACTCAACGAATATAGACTTTAGCTGTCTAACTGATTAGGCCTTGAGTGAACCTTCATTACTCAATTCATTTGGACCTAGTCGCTTTCTTCTGTATGAAGGCATTGAGTGATGCTTATACACTCAATGCTTTCTTCCTTAGCTCGCCATCTTGATGAGGCATTGAGAGAATAACCTTCAGCACGCTTCTGTACTTAGTAGAATTTCTTGTTGAGCTGGCATTGAGTGAACTGCCTTCACTCAATGTATCTGGACTTAGACGAATTTTTGTCTACTTCATTTTAAGCTTTGACATCACTTCGTGTAACGTTCCAATTCATGCTAGACCACTCACAGGCATTTTGGGTCCATAGACTTGACTCAGGATCGGGGTGCACTGATAACAGGCATCGAGTACGTTGACTGGTGGGGTGGAGTCAAGTGATACTCAACGCATGAAGAGGATTGGACTCGGGACAATTTCGGCGAAGGGGAATTCTTCGAGTATCGTTGAATGGTCATGATAGATTTCAACAAGCATCGAGTGATACTTGATGCATACAATGCCATTGACTTAACGGTTTTCGGGAAAGGAATTCATAGAATATCGCTAGATATTCCCAATGAATTCGACGAGTGATACTCAACAATTTTGGCGGGAAAGACTTGGAAGATTTCGACGGGAAAGTCTTAAAAAAAATCGGTGGAACAAAGGATGATTCGTCGGATATTGTCAAGGAAATTTGATGAATTCATCAAGAGAGGCTTAGGTAGAATTGTGTTAAGTAAAATTCGACAGATATCGTCAACGATATCCAATGAATCCGTCAAAAAGGACTTGGAGTAATTCGTTGGATTTTAATTCTATTCGTCGTGTATCGTAAAGAATGACTTAAACAGTTCGGCGAATATGGTAATCGATTCGTCGAAATTATACAATGGGTCTCGCAAATTCGTTGAGTATGAAGAGGCATATTCGATGAATTTACCTTAGACAATTTTTTGGTACAGGCAAAATTCGCTGTCTTATACATACTGACTTAATCGGACTTTGGGATGTATGCTGGGTGAATCCTTGGACCGGTCTTTTCAATAGGACTTAATTTAAGTGATAATGGGCGGTCCAATGAGGAGGCGACACGTGGCGAGGTAACATAACCCTAATGCATTGCAATAAAATGGGAGAAATGAGAAACCCTACCTGTCACTTCATTCTTCTTGTCGAGCCGTTACTTGCCAAACCCGACGGAAGTGAAGTAGCTTCCGAAGTCAGATTTTCTAGAGGAAGAACTTCCGTTCGAGAGGAACGATACCGATAAGGAAAGCTAAGCATACTGCCAAGGAGGATAACAAGGTACATATACAGAAATGAGGTGAGCTTCCTACCCCTCCCTTGGTGCTAGATCTTTAGCAATGATATAGGGGAGATGTCGACTCAAAAGAGTTTGACTTGTGTGGGTTGAAGATCTCCTAGGAAGATACCATACTAGGAACCTTGTCCTAGGGATTTATGTTTTCAATCTCTCCTCTCTTCCTTGTGAAGGTGATGGACTTGATTTCGTGAGGAGAAATGGTATTTTGAGGGTGAATAAGGGAGGAGGAAGGACTGGATGTAAACATGTAGGAATAACTATAGGAAGAAGACAAACATATGTCATTCGTTTGGCTTTAATATGAGTGAAGAATCTGTTTCCAGCGCTCAATAGATTTTGAGGCCATTTTCGAGCATGGTACGACCGGATCTAGGTCTTGGGCTTGTGTGGGTTGAAGAATCTGTTTCCTCCTTAGTTCGTATCGTAGTCAATATCCTCTTGAATCGTGCAAGCTAGTCCTCTGCCTGCATTGGGGATCCTTTACCCGCAAATGTAGGAGGACTGAAACTCATGAACTGCTTCAGTTGTCATTCTGCTGCTCGTAAATTTACCTTTGCTGCCACAGGTTCTGGCCTCACACCAACCTGTTATGGAACTATTGCAAGCTGTGCCTGACTAGTAGGCTGTGCGTGGATCATTGCAAACAACGCCTCAGCAACTAAACACACTGTCTCCGTAGAAGGAGGAGGCGTGGGTACCTAACTTGGTGTCGCACTTTCAACAGAATGTTGGGGCTCAGACTGCCCCACACAACTTCGAGTAACCTATATGTGTTAATGACATACTTTAGCGACCTTACAAAAGCAACATCGATGAATAGGAACACGCAGGTTCCGTAAACAGGTGAATTTTCATTCCTAAGTGGACATTCTTGAGTTCATTTATGTTATAATGAAATCATATACACGTGCCCGCCAACCCTCAAAAGAATTTGACCACGAATTCATAAGAGGAAGACCAAGACAAGATGATACCAAATTGTAACATTTCCGTCCGTCACATGAAATTTAACAGAGGGTCCGGCCGGGGCCCCACGCCATATTTCGCAGACAGTCGGCGACATTACTTATTAATATCAAAAACCAGAACCCACATCCTAACTCAGAGCATTCTAGCGAAAGCTTTAGGGGTTATTATTGAACTCATCACACATGAATGTCCACTATATATAAACAACTACATTTATATATCACAGGAATGTATACAGAAATACACAAAAGAGTTTGGCCTTATGGCCTTACAGTTAAACTTCACAATTGTGGTTTACATACATCGGTGCGTAGGCCGACCACACATGAAAATAGTAAAACTATTCCTCTTGGCCTTCGAGGGCCAGCAAAACTGCAAGGGCTTCAACCCGCTATTTCCCACTTGGTTCCCCAACACCTGCACAGAGACAATCCACCACGAGGGTGGCAAACAAGCCATGGTCAGCTTTAACTGACCAATTTAAAAACGACCAGACCCCTTACTCGGGGCGGTGATTCTCCTTCCCTACCAGCAATGCAATAACAACATATATATCCCAATAAAGTGAACGACCACACATTTTAATGTATCTCAAAAATGTCAGCCACATGGCCCGACGCTCCGTGTACTCAGGGCACATTATCGGTGTAACGGAAAATCGGGGTCCCACCTCCAACATTGAGCATTCTGCTCGACGACCCATGACCAGAGACTTTAGTCTTGATGGCGTACATCCCAAGACTCTCATTATGTGATCCTTATGAATGCCAATATCCCAGGCACTCAAATTAGACAACCATAACGCGGAGACATTTCAGCTTTTACCCGTTGCTTAAATAGCCGATTCAATGTCTAGACCGATGTGGGTTAGCTTCCCCTTATTTGTTTGGCACGATGATCTTTAAGATCTCGCAACTCATAATAGCCACACTGTCCACCATGGACTGGCTTTACAATCAAAAAGGGAGTTAGTGCCAGCTTTCGTCACGATCGCCTGGTGGGACCAACAAAACTCTCTTTCTGCGCCCAAACTCAACCCAAACCCTACAGCAACCTGCAGTGCATGAAAACTGGTCTTTTATACCACAAATAGCTCTCTGTGGGCTATCACTATCAGAGACACCCACTATCGCCCGACGATATCAATAGTTTCACCAAAACTGTGATTTTACCTGGATATTTTTTTGGATCTCCTCTCCAGTACTTCCTGTTACTCCAATTCGCATGCACAACCCACAGACTCCGTAAAATACTTGTTTATATGCGGAGTCTTCTCCTGTTCACAAAAGAAATCATCACCAATCAGGACCAACCCGTCTGGATGGGATTCACACAGCATGCCTATTTCGTACTTTACATTTCCGGATCTAATGCAATATTAATGGGGATCATACCGATCGACCCAAAGGAATCCACCCTTTTTCCACCTATTTGGTGAGGGGTTTCATGCAGGTATGCGTATTGAGGACTTCACTTGTCTAGGAGAAAAATCATTACCCTTTGATGAGTTGTAAATATACCTATATTTTCGTATTTTATTTAAGTCATTTTTGTTTATTTTTGTCTTTTATAGTTGTTTTATTCAATAAAATTGCTTCTTTTTGTAAAAAGTATACTAACTTAGTTTATTTTTATTTTTCTGGAAAAGTTCAAAAAAGTCAAATTTTGACCTGTCACGCCCGTGACCATGCCCGACACGGGCGTGTCAGACACTCAACGCCATCATCGAGTCGACACTCAATGATTTCACTGTTTAAGACTCAACACCTTCATGTCACGCCCGTGTCAAAGCTTGTCACGCCCGTGTCGATGTCGGCACTCAACGCTTCGTCAACTGTCAACGCTGCCGACATCGAGCTGCCAGCTGTCCAAGTCACGCCCTCCGTCACGCCCGTGACCATGCTAGTCACGCCCGTGACCGCCACGTGGCCCGCCCGAAGTCAAAGCTCCCGTCAAATCCCCAGATCGACCTCCCCGTCACGCCCAGCGTCACGCCCGTGACCTGGGGCGTGACCGCCATGTTTTCAGCCGAAGTCAACTTTCCAGTCAAATCACCGATCAGCTCATGAACAGTAGTGACACGCCCCCCTGTCACGCCCTAGTCACGGGCGTGACCAACCCGAAAATTTGCCTATAAAAGGCCAGCTGCTGTATGAGTTTTTTGTCTCCTTTTTTGACCACTTTGCTAAGGTGTTATGCTGCCCAAATGACTTCTAAAGCTTATGTAAGAGAATTTTCTCCCCCCTCCCTTAGTTTGTATTAGCTTTTTCATTGTAGCTTTGTTGTAATCACTTTTGATTTTAATAAAAATAGTTTATTTTCTCTCTTGCTTAGCATGAAAAGTTCGTTTGGAAGCCTTCTCTTTGCAATTTTTCGTTCCCTTTTTTGTGTTCTCTTTTTGTATTCTTCATTTTTCAACTTTATAACTTAGTTTAGTTTAGGATTTTATCACATTTACTAGCCGTTACGCTGCCCATTTTGTTTTCATTTTCCGCACCCGTTTAGCTTTAGCTTTTTCTTCTTTTCACTATTTTCATTCTTAAGGCTCTATAAAAACAACTAAAAAAGTGTTCATTTTCATTTTATTTAACTTAGGCTCTTTAGGATTATAAAACTTTTCGTATTTTTTAGTTTTATTTTCACTTTTTAGGAGTTTTTATAAAAATCTAAGAATGAAAAAGTAATCGTTATAATTTTTCGCTCACTTTCATTTTAGCTTTTTATTTTCAAAACTTTTGTCCGGTTAATTTTTATTTTCACTTTTTATGCATTTCTACCGCATTCTAGCGGTAGAAATGCAGTCATTTTAATTTTCTGAGCACTTTGCTTTTCTTATTTTTTGCAAGGGTGCGTGCGTGTACGAGTTAGAATTTACAGCTTTATTTTAATTTCTGTAGAGTGTGTGCGTATGCATTTATTTTCGCCTACTCGTTAAGAGTTAAATGGCGCTCTGCTTTCATTTCCCGCCAACTCGTTTGAGTGGGACTTGTCTTTTTACTGCTTTCATTTTCTTCCTACTCACTTGAGTAGGAAAACTTTGTGTGTGTGTGTTTTCATTTATGTAGAGTTTGTGTGCTTGTTTTAATTTCAAGTAGAGTGTGTGCGTGTATGATACTAATTTACCCCCACCCACTCATTTGAGCCGGGATTCGCATTTACTGCTTTCTTCAGTCCTACTCGTTTGAGTAGGACTTGCAATTTTCAGCTTTCCTTTACTGCTTTTTTACAGCTTTCTTTTCTGCTTTCTAGTGTAAGTATCCCCATTCCGATGAGTGGCTACCCGCCCTTAGCCCTCGATATCGATGAGCATTGGGACAGATAAAGTAGCTTTAAATAATTAAAGGTCCTGTTTTTCTATTTAATTAAATTTCTTAAGGTTTGCCCCGGGTTAACGACACGTAGGACCGCATAATCGATGTGCGGGCTCTATTTCCGTTATCCATACGCAACGCCGAGAGGCCGCACGTATGGATCAATCACCCTTGGGTAAAGAGAGCTTCGCGCTAACCCTCGAGAGAGGAGGCACATGACTCTACCGGATTGGGTTCCCCACCCAATAGCGGGGTTCTTAGCGTAATGCGGGCGTTAAGAGGAATCCTTCGTCGGTCTAGCGATCGGTCGAATAGTCTTAGCGTTCAGGTGAGCGATAGTCCTAGAGATAAGTGAGCTCATTCTTATGGAACCTCCACGGCCGAGTCTCCGCCTTAATTAATTTGAAAATTAGGATCTCTTTTTATTAAAAGTTATTTTAGTTCAGTTCTCTTTTTGTATCGTCGCGCTGAGTTGGTCATCGGCATTCCGCACTTTATTTTATGCTTTCCATTATTATTATGCATTATATATATTTTTTATGCCATTTCCTTTTATAAAACCAAACTAAAATATTATTGGTAGAATAATAGGTATTTCAGGGAAAGAGTAGAAATAGGTAGACGAACCCGAGAACAATACGACCCCGATATTCCACACCGGAATATCCTGTACTACACTCGATAGGTGCACTTGCCTCCTTTCGTTAAAACTCGGTTTCTAACAAAACAAAAACGCTCTTCTTTTCTTCATAAATAAAAACCCACTCATCATCTTAAAATAAAATAAAAAGAGCCTTTGCGCACGAAGAGTTCGCTCGATCTCAGGATCGTAAGTAACAAGATCTCTTGCAGCACGTCCCTACATCCACTGAAGCAACAAAACAAAGAAACAAAAATCAAAAAGCACTAACTCTTATACCAATACTTCCAGAAATCATAATCGTTCAACAGTTGCATTCCCCGGCAACGGCGCCAAAAACTTGATGCGCGTAAAATACGGCAAGCGTACCGGTCGCACAAGTAATAAAGTTGGGAATAAATCCCCGGATGTCGGTCTCTTGAGGAATGCAATTAGCGTCGAACGATTTAGACTCTAAAACTATTGTTATGAGAGTTAATTGAAATAAACAGAAAAAGAAGGGGCTTTGGTTGGTGGTCTTACGACCGATTACACTAATGTAAACTATGCGGGTCGCAATCACCGCTTCTCAAGGCGAGATGGATGTAGCGGCCGCGATGCCGTACTTCGGTTGGTAAGTGGACGGAAGTCTAGCGAGTGAGGTGATTAGTGCGGAGTGAAATTGAGTGAAACGAACGTGTGGAGTGGAGCGAGATGGAGCGAGGTGCATCAAAGAATAATTCTCATAAGCAAGATGAAACACAAATGATCAAATTAACACTAGAAATTGATGTTCATTACATGCATAAACATTTCATGCAACAAGAAAAGATAGAAAATGCAAAACCACGAGATTGAAGATCCACCGCGGTTGTTGGCCGGAGGTGCGGGTTGTCAATCCGCTTCCAAGCGCAGTCCAAGGAGGGCTTCCGGTACCACCGAGCTGTCACCTCGAGGGCCTGTAATTCCGTTCTCTAGGTATGCTTCGTCTTCTTCCTTGGTGGAAAGCTCGGAGAAGAATGCTTCAATGGCCGGGAGGATCACCGGAGGATGCAGAATGCTTTGGAATCGCCGGATAAGGTCCTCTCGATGGTAGGGATGAAGGTGGAGGCGAATGGAACTGCTGGAGGGCGAAACGGCAGACTGGAGGAGGTTTCGTAACAACGTCCGTGCCCTAATTCACGGAACAGGGCTTTTTATAGCTTGTAGAATAAATAGGGCGCACGACCACTGGCGCACGACTAGTGGTCGTGCGCGACCAAGGTCAGCGCCCGTGCGCGAGCAACCAGTAGACCTGCATCGGAAAATCAATGGTCGCGCACGATCAACAGCGCACGATCAGTGATCGTGCGAGCCAATGCTGATGATCGTGCGGAAATAGCCAGACAGAACTTTGTAAAATGGGTATGACTGCGCACGATCGGCGGCGCACGAGCAGTGGTCGTGCGCGGTATGGCAAGTGATCGTACGGAAGGTTCAAGACAGAGATTTCACAAATGAGTCCGGGCTGCGCACGATCAGTGATCGTGCGCCAGGAGGTCGATGGTCGTGCGTGGGTAAAAACGCACGACCACTGACTCCTTTGCCAAAAATAGTGAAATGCCTATCTTGAATGCCCTCATGATCCCCAAACCTGCAGGAAAACTGCACGGGACATCGATCGCGGCAGCCGCAGCAAACAATAATAATCATAGCAAGAATGCAAATGCACACAAGCACAGAAATGGGCTAAAAAGGTGCACAGGGCGTGGAATGTCGTAGCAAACCGAAAGGAGTACTAATGGCGCTAAAAGATAGTGCAAAGCTGAGGAAAAAGGCCTAGATGAGTCCAAAATAAGGTATAAAATAGGGACTCATCACACCCCCAGACTTAACCATTTGCACGTCCCGGGCAAATAATCACCTTGTGGACTCAAAAATGGCTAGCTGACGTTGTAATTTCAAAATACAGTAGGACGAGAAATCGAGAAACACAAGTGCATAGAAAATTAATCATGCTATGCAATTTATAATTTTCGATAAACGTAAATAAATACTGTCGCTACTCAAAGGTTGAATTTCCGGAGAATCGCGCGGTCATGTGTAGGAAGAAAATAGGCAAGTCGGATGGTGGAGCATTGCCAAAGAGCAGGGCTCGTGATCACCTCCAAAGGAATCCACCAATGTCGGGGACCATATGCTTGCCCGTTCACACTTTCTCCACGATGCTAGTTCGACTCGAGCATAAATCCGTAGGACTTTAGGTGAAGAGTTGGGGCTTGGGTGTAGACGTAGGTATGGATAAAAAGATGAAAACGAAGGCTACGCACAACCCAGCGGAGCTCGCACAATTACAGATTTCCCACTAGCAAAATGAATGTGAGTGCACCACACCCCCAGACCTGGTTTTTATAACATGGGTGTGTGCACCGCCTACCCCAAAACAGATTTTCATTTATACTTTTTATTTTCTCTTTTTCGTTTCTTTTTCACAATTTTTTTTTTGCTTTTATAAATTTTTCTTTTTCAAATTCTTGAATTTCAGCAAATATAACAAGATGGCAAATCCACATTTTTCACAAAACCACTTCCCACATCAACAACCCAACGAGAAAATGCTTGGAACTAGAGCTCGACGCTGGTGTGCGACTAGGATTGGCTTGAGGCATTGGTGAATTGAGTGTGGAGCTGAAACAAAAGGAAGGTAGGCTCAACGGGGCTAGCGAGGGCTATGTTAGGACGGGTGCAAGGCTCAACCGGGCCAAAGTGATGGCCTACGTCACGCTCATGCTCGACTAACCGTGCACCAATGCTTCGAAAGTAGCCTGGGGCAAGTTCTTAGTCACCGAGAAAAGTGATCCGTCCTCCCAACTCGAGCAATACAAAGCTAGCGACGCCTACACACATTCCTACACTACCGAGTGATTACTCCGGATTCATAGAATTGAGTAGGACAGACAGTATTTACGAGTGCATAAAAAAATATAAATTGCAAGCATAAAGAAAAACTAAATCTATACAATTTCTACATAACGTGAGCACTCGATTAGGAGCACTGCACGAGTTTTGAACTACTCTAAATCAAAATCCTACGTCAGCACCACCATCTTAAAGTTTACACGAAATAATACATCAAATCGAGCCGCACGTGTGGTCAAGTGCGCGCTCATGTGTGTGCTAAAGTGTGTGCAGCAGGAGTCAAAAACAATGAAGCAAAAAGGAATACTACTGGCATGCGAAATTAAATGTGCTCGTGGAGTGCACAAGCGGCTCTTCCCCCCAGACTTGAATGAAAACATAAGCAAGTAAAATAGACATTCAACCAAGGAATGAAATCTGAAGTGAGAGAGAGTACCTATGCTCCAAAGAGGGGAGCATGCCAGAAGATTGCGTGATGATTTGCGGGAGTTGCTGCTTCGCACAAAAGATAAGCTGAACCTGCGAATTAGGCCGAACAACAGAAAATACAAAAAAATAGAAAACATAAAATAAAAAGCATAAACGAGGGGACCAAAAGGTCCAAGCTTGGGTTGTCTCCCGAATAGCTCTTTTGTTTACCGTCCTTAAGGTGGACCAAAAACCTGTATTAGCAGTTGTATATAATGTTTTTGCAGCAAAATAAAAGCTACGAAATAGAGAGCGAAATAAGGTCCCAAAGCAACTAGGAAAATAAGCAGGAAAAGCGAGGCAGAGCGGCAAAGAAGCAATCAGTTATATGCTGATTTGTGGTCAGTCTTTCCGATGGAGAGCGAAGGAGAAGCAGAAATTTTCATAGCATCTTGAGAAGGGGATTTCCCCTTGCTCAGATGGTGCGTGTCTTCGCGCCGAAAGGAAGAATAACGCTTATCGCGCAAGCGCTTGGCCTCCTTCAGCTTCTCAACCGATGGAGAGTTCCAAGGTGTGGATTCCACAGTTTTCCCAGATTTTATGATCGATGGCGTCATTTCCGGCACCGCGACGGCGATCGGATCAGCCCAAGCGACAGAACGCTTAGCACAGTCATGAATATTATTACAAGAATAAATGTCTAGGGATTTCTCCCGCATAGAACTAGGAATGTCATGCTCAACAACAGCATCGGTGGGAAATGGCATGGTCGTCGTGTCTTTGGTGCACTCGAACATCTTCGTGGTCAATAAGTCATTCTTCTCATCAGTCATCTCGGTCAATCCTCCCTTTGTTTTCTCATCCGTAAGGGTTACCTTCAAAGCTTGGATTCCAGAATCTTCCTTGAAATCTACACTACTCAGAAAAACGTTGTTTTGAACAAGAGAGGGGTGTACGAAAGTATCATCGAGGGCGAAATCATCAGCCGGCCAGGTGATGCGTCCTTTGGAAAAATCCAGGGATGCGCCACTTGCCGTCAGGAATGGGACACCAAGTATCGGAATGGAGTCATTTTCTTTTGGTCCCATGACCTGAAAATCAGTGGTAAAATGTTTGCCTTTAACCACGATCTCAACTTCCCTCACACCACCTTCAGTATCAACCACATTTCCAATAGCTAAAATAAGTGATTTCCGATCTTCGGTGTTTATTTGCAATTGCATCTTCGCGACATCCTGCAGAGTGAGGATGTTGCTAGATGCTCCGGAATCACATAAAACAGTGGTTCCAACATTGTTGATCATACAGCTAATCACGAGTTCGTTGTTATTCCCCAGCCTTTCCTCCCCAAGGCTTTTCCCTTGTTCGTGGGGATTTTTTTCGGTGTTGCTTGGGAGAGTACCATGAGTGCACTCGGAGACCATTTGAGCCAATTGGCCCAACTGTGCCTCAAGCTTACGCATTGAAGCGGCTTGGTTTGTCATGTTTGTCTGGGAAACTTCAACAAATTTTTCAAACATTTCAGCCAATGAATTGGTTTTTACGGCGGGGGGCCCTTGGGGGTAATTCGGGTGAGGCGGCCGCGGTTGGCTTCCCGAGGCGAAGGCATCATTTTGATGCTGCCCCGGTTGCCATCGTTGGCCCGGTGCGTTTTGATTCCACGAGAAGTTCGGGTGATTTCTCGCACCCGGATTATACGCATTTCCATAAGGCGCGCCCCTGTTTTGATTCGCGATAAAATTAACAGTTTCATTGGAAAAGGCGGGGTCATACGTTACCTCCGCTCCAGGGCACTCAAAGCTATGATGATGGGCTCCTCCGCATCCTTGACACGAAATGGCCAACACCGGAGCAGCAGCAGCGGGCCTTGATGCTTCCACAGCAAAGACTCCACTTGTCCCACGGGGGGTATTCCTTCCTGCGGTCCAAAAGGCGTTGTGCGTGGCGGTGTCCTGCAAAACTCTCAAAGCATCCTCAGGAGCAAGGTTCATAATTGTTCCACCAGAGGCGGCATCAATCATGGCGCGGTGTTGAGGTTCGATGGAGAAGTAGAAGCTTTCCACGAGATTCCACGTTTGGAATTCGTGGTTGGGGCACTTCCGCAGCAACTCATTGAAGCGCTCCCAAACTTCCGCTAAGCTCTCTTGGTCGTTTTGCCTGAAATTAGCGATGGCCCGTCTCAAGCTCACGATACGGTCGACCGGATGGAATTTGGCTAGAAACTTTGTGGTAAGAGCCTCCCAGGTTGTGGCAGTTCCAGGAGGAAGGGCATGAAGCCATGACTTGGCTTTGTCACGTAGAGAGAAGGGGAAGAGACGGAGCTTGACCGTATCATCAGGAATCCCAGCATAGCGGAAAGTAGCGCAGATTTCCGAAAAGTCTGCCAAGTGAAGATGGGCATCCTCCGTGGCCATTCCGGAGAACTGCGCGTTGTTCCGGATGATGTTAAGAATTGCTGGTTTGATCTCGAACTGCTGGTTTGCAATCGCCGGTCCGAACCCAGGGTAAATGCTCCCTATAGTGGGAGTGGTGTAGTCTCTCATGGTTCGGACATGTGGCGGATTCACCTCATTCTCATCCCCGTTCCGGTAATCATGGAGGTTCCCTCCAACACGAACTCCATTGTCATTATTCAACTGATCTCCCATTGTGATTGGATTGATAGCAGCGGCACGCCTTTGCGCACGAAGAGTTCGCTCGATCTCAGGATCGTAAGTAACGAGATCTCTTGTAGCACGTCCCTGCAACCACTGAAGCAACAAAACAAAGAAACAAAAATCAAAAAGCACTAACTCTTATACCAATACTTCCAGAAATCATAATCGTTCAACAGTTGCATTCCCCGGCAACGGCGCCAAAAACTTGATGCGCGTAAAATACGGCAAGCGTACCGGTCGCACAAGTAATAAAGTTGGGAATAAATCCCCGGATGTCGGTCTCTTGAGGAATGCAATTAGCGTCGAACGATTTAGACTCTAAAACTATTGTTATGAGAGTTAATTGAAATAAACAGAAAAAGAAGGGGCTTTGGTTGGTGGTCTTACGACCGATTACACTAATGTAAACTATGTGGGTCGCAATCACCGCTTCTCAAGGCGAGATGGATGTAGCGGCCGCGATGCCGTACTTCAGTTGGTGAGTGGACGGAAGTCTAGCGAGTGAGGTGATTAGTGCGGAGTGAAATTGAGTGAAACGAACGTGTGGAGTGGAGAGAGATGGAGCGAGGCGCATCAAAGAATAATTCTCATAAGCAAGATGAAACACAAATGATCAAATTAACACTAGAAATTGATGTTCATTACATGAATAAACATTCCATGCAACAAGAAAAGATAGAAAATGCAAAACCACGAGATTGAAGATCCACCGCGGTTGTTAGCCGGAGGTGTGGGTTGTCAATCCGCTTCCAAGCGTAGTCCGAGGAGGGCTTCCGGTACCACCGAGCTGTCACCTCGAGGGCTTGTAATTCCGTTCTCTAGGTATGCTTCGTCTTCTTCCTTGGTGGAAAGCTCGGAGAAGAATGCTTCAATGGCCGGGAGGATCACCGGAGGATGCAGAATGCTTTGGAATCGCTGGATAAGGTCCTCCCGATGGTAGGGATGAAGGTGGAGGCGAATGGAACTGCTGGAGGGCGAAACGGCAGACTGGCGGAGGTTTCGTAACAACGTCCGTGCCCTAATTCGCGGAACAGGGCTTTTTATAGCTTGCAGAATAAATAGGGAGCACGACCACTAGCATACGACCAGTGGTCGTGCACGACCAAGGTCAGCGCCCGTGCGCGAGCAACCAGTAGACCTGCATCAAAAAATCAATGGTCGCGCACGATCAGCAGCGCACAATCAGTGATCGTGCGAGGCAATGCTGATGATCGTGCGGAAATAGCCAGGCAGAACTTTGTAAAATGGGTATGACTGCGCACTCGGCGGCGCACGAGCAGTGGTCGTGCGCGGTATGGCAAGTGATCGTGCGGAAGGTTCAAGACAGAGATTTCACAAATGAGTCCGGGCTGCGCACGATCAGTGATCGTGCGCCAGGAGGTCGATGTTCGTGCGTGGGTAAAAACACACGACCACTGACTCCTTTGCCAAAAATAGTGAAACGCCTATCCCGAATGCCCTCACGATCCCCAAACCTGCAGGAAAACTGCACGGGACATCGATCGCGGCAGCCGCAGCAAACAATAATAATCATAGCAAGAATGCAAATGCACACAAGCACAGAAATGGGCTAAAAAGGTGCACAGGGCGTGGAATGCCGTAGCTAACCAAAAGGAGTACTAATGGCGCTAAAAGATAGTGCAAAGCTGAGGAAAAAGGCCTAGATGAGTCCAAAATAAGGTATAAAATAGGGACTCATCAGTGTCCTACTTGCCTCAATTAGAGTCCTATTCTTTCTTTCAGCAACACCATTTTGCTGAGGTGTTCTAGGTGAGGAGAACTCCTGATGGATCCCCAGTTCTTCAAAGAACTTTGTCATATATTCAGACTGAAATTCAGTTCCATGGTCACTTCTTATTTTGACCACTGAATTGTTAAATTCATTCTGAATATGTCTAACAAAGGTCTGGAAAACAGTAGGAGTTTCAAATTTCTGTCTCAAGAAGAAAACCCATGTGAATCTAGAATAGTCATCCACAATAACTAATGTGTATACTTTCCTACCAAGACTATGAATTGGCATAGGACCGAACAAATCCATATGTAAGAGATATAAACATCTCATTGAATCTTTGGTATCTAGTGCATGGAAAGAGGACTTAGTCGGTTTGCCCTTTTGGCAAGCTGAGCACACACCCTCTTTAATGTACTTGACTTGAGGACCATTCCTCGCTAATCCCATACTGAACAGCTGTCCTATAGACTTGTAGTTCAGATGAGCCAGTCTCTTATGCCATTTGACACATAGTGAAGCTTTCTCACCTGCAACTAGGCAAATGGGTGAGCTATTAAACTCACAATGTAGGTTAAGACAATATACATTCCCTTTCCTAGTGCTAGTCAAAATGATCTCTTGATCACTTGACCTCCTTATTTGGCACTCCCCTTTGAGGAAAGAGATGACATAACCTAGATCACTAAGTTGACTTATGCTAATAAGGTTATGTTTTAGCCCCTTCACATAAGCCACTTTAGTGATGGTAATTGAATCACTAGAGATATTACCAAATCCTATGATGATTCCTTTTTCTGATCCACCAAAGATCACTTTGGGTCCATTCTCTATGGGTACATAGTCCCTCAACATTCTTCTTATTCCAGTCATGTGTCTGGAACATCCACTATCCAAGTAACATATAGGGGTATGGCCACTTGGATTCACTTGCATCAAATAAAGAATCACTCAACCTTAGAACCCAAATTAGTTTTGCGTCCTAGGTTCTTGTTAGTTTGAAAATTAACATGTTTACCTACAGCTTTTCTGAAAGGTAAACTATTCTTGGTTTTAACACTTGTGTTAAACCAGCAATCCATAGCAAAGTGGTCTACCTTGCCACAACACCAACACTCAAATCTATTGTACCTTCTCTTAGGTACAGACTTCACAACCTTGTTGCCAACAGTTCTTTTGTGTGTAGGTGCTGGAGCAGAAACCCCAAGAGTTCCTTTTGAACCTGATGGGCTTGCCAATAGAGTGGCCTACTAGCATTTGCACACTTGCCAATGTGATCTCCATACTCACAGTGACAATGAGTAATTTCATGATCATACCTGTTTGTAGGTTGCATCATCTTCTTAAAGAAAATAAGGGGCTTAGAGGCCAGTGGCTGAACTGGGGCCTTACCTTTTCCATATGAATTGGTGGCCCTTGTTCTTCCCTTAAAGCCTAGACCAGTCTTACCTTTTTGAGAAATAAAGTTGTTTATTAAAGACAAGGCTGATTTTGGCTTAGAGAATTTAGCCACTAACTCTTTTTCTTTCTGAATTCTTGCCTCCAGATTCTTGATATGATTTTACTTGAAAGAGATTGTGCCAATCTGAATGATAGTTATGTTCTTTAGTTTGGCAACCTCATTTAGTTTCAAATCAATCAGCTTGGCTGATTCTGATGCTGCCTGCTTCAGAGATTCAATCTCCTTGGCCTGCTCCATGACAAGAAGCTTGCTTCTCTTTAGAGCTTGCAACAACCCACCATACTCATCAATGAGTTGGTGTACAGAACCATCCACATCTCTTGATGTAGATGATTCTGATTCTGATCCAGTAAAATAATCAGACTCTAAGGGAGAATTGTATACCTTGCTTGGACAAGGCTGATCCTGACACTGATCATTTTCTGACAGGGACATCAGCTCTCTATAGCAATGGTCTTCCCCTCTATTTATGGAGTCCAGCATTTATAGGAATTCTAATTCCCTAGAATCCTCTTCTTTTGAGAACAGCCCAACATATGCTTTTGTATCATCTTCTTCTCCTGATCCTGAAGATGAAGAATCTGCCCAACTCTTCTATTTCTGAGCAACAAAAGATTTCTCCTTCTTGCCCTTTAGTTGATGCTTCTTCTTGTCCTTAGATTCAGTCCTCTTTTCTGGACAGTCAGCAATGACATGTCCTGGCCTATTGCAACATAGCAAACAATCATAGAATTAGTTTGTTTGCTAGGTTTTGAGGCATAACTGTCCTCCTTGGGAGTCTTCTTTTTCTTATAATACTCATCCTTGGAAAAGGATATTGATGGTCTGGTTCTCCACTTCTTCTTTTTCATGAACCTTTAGAACTGCCTTGTAAAGGCAGTAAAGTCCTCATCAGAGGTGTGGTTGTTTGATGAGGTAGTATCAGGATTTCCTTCTTCTGCCTCAACACTCCTTCTGGGTGGAGAAGGAGATTTTCTCCTGCCCATTCTTGTACCTTCATCCTTGAAGGCTACTGATTTGTCCTTGTACTTAGACCTGCTGCTCTTCTCTTCCTCCTTCCTGACAGTAAGCTGCATTTTATATGATATCAGCTTTCCAAACAATATGGGAGGAGGTGTATCAACAATCTTGGCCACCTCTCTGATGGAACAAATCTTTGTGTCCCAGTCCTTTGTCAGAGACCTGAGAAATTTGTCATTCAGTTCATATGTGCTGAAGACTCTTCCATATGTCATCAGCTTATTAACTATCCTGAGGAAATTTTTATAGCATTCAGCTATGCTGTCAGTCTTGTCTTGTCTAAAGCTCCCATATTCTTGATTTAGCATAGATTTCCTGTCCTCTCTAACTTCTTCTGTCCCCTCCATGTAGACAATCAGAGTGTCCTACATTTCCTTGGAGGTTTTACAATGCACCAGATTCTAAAATGTGGCATCATCTATAACACTTTCAATAATGTTCTGTGCTCTTTTGTCTAATGTTGCCAGAATGATCTCATCCTTTGTCATTTCAGAATAGTTCTTATGGGTTCCAACATTGGCATCCAGAGCTGACACCTTCATTGGAATGAAGGGCCCTTCTTGTACAGTAATGTAGATTCTTGGATCAGAAGCTTCCATAAACAATCTGACCCTTTCCTTCCAAATACCAAAGCATTCTTTCCTGCAGATAGGCAATTTCATAGATCCAAACTCCTTTTTATTCTCATTTTAACCCATTCTAGAAATTTGTTTATTGCCTTGGAGATTCACTCAGACTGTTAGGTCAATCTTTGAGAAACCTCCCTTTGATACCACTTGAAAGACTTATTTCAAGAGCCTAGACACCTAGAGGGGGGTGAATAGGTTCTAATTTTCTTTTATAATTCAGGCAATTAACTAGTATTAACATAGCACAGGAAATACAATCTACAGTACAGAAATCACAGCACAACAAACAACAGATTTATAGTGGTTCCCCAAGGTATGAGTACATCCACTTTCCCCCTTTGCCTATCCAGTAGAGAACTGGATTCAGCCCAACTTCCTTCCACTAGCTTAGATCCACAGATCTTACAACTCAGAACCAGATTGGTTCCGACAGCTCAGACTTATACAAGTCTTACCTCAGATTCTTCCCAGGAACCCTACCTCAGGCCTCAGCCCTACCTCAGCCTTTATCACTAGGCTTACAACTAAGACTATTAGAAGTCCTACACCTCAGGCCCTCAGCCCTACCTCAGCCTTTAAAATTATAGGCTTACAACTCAAATCTTACAAAAGATCCTATAAGAAATTAATTGGTTAAGAGATATAACGATATCACAAGATAGATCACTCTATAGGTGTGAGCTTCTTGATCAGTTCTTGAATAAACTAAATCTTTAGATTCAACCTGACTTAGCTGTTTCAAAGCTTCTTGATAGAACTAAATAAGGTTGAAATCTTCTTGATGTAGAAGTTGATCTCCTGTCAGCTCCTTCCTTGAATTCAGAATAAGATCTGAATCTTCTCTAGCAGACTGCTCTGGATCTGCCTTCTTAAGGGTTTCCCCTTTCTTCTTGTCAGATTCTCTTTCCTGAAATAGCTTGATTACTTCCTTAGTTCTGTTATTGTTCTGGTTGTCAAGGATCAGTCCCTTTTATAGAGTTTTCTCATGGTTACCGACTGATCCGGTTTGTAACAACCTTCTGACAGTTCTAACAAAGGTGTCAGACCTGTTGGTTATGACAGCTGTCGAGTTACCAGTCATAACAGCTGATTCCTTAAAGACATTACAACTCAGCATAACCACTCAACAAACTGCTTCACATGTGTCGACACAAATAGACTAAGTGTCGACACAAGTCTTGATGATGTCGACATAATACTCCATGTGTTGACATAATCATTCTTCAGCTACTCGACACAGCTTCTGTTTGTATGTGTAGACACAAGTCATGTGTATCGACACAACTACTCCTGGTCTTGACATAATTAATGCTGGCAGATGGCGTTGAGTGTATATCTAGTTGTCATTGAGTGTGTGTCGAGACTGTTGGGTATTGTATCCATAATATACCTGATTTGAAGAAGCCCCTGAACAAGCTAAGATAAATTCACAATGTATTTGACAACCTTCTGTCAAGTTGTGCTTGCAGTTATTCCACGCTAAGTACACACCAATGTCAGGGTGCAGTGGGTCAATATACACGGATCTGTGCAACGTAATCCCTCGTTGAGCAGATCAGTGTGTTGACTCACGTGTGATCTCTCTATTGAAGTGTACTTAGTCTCAAGTACAGGGTTGAGATAGATCAAGAGCAGAAGAGGAGCAAGGATGAGTCAAAGACCAAGTTCATGGGAAGGAAGAGGAAAATCTTCTAAGTCAAAATCGATGGGAATCACTAAGTGACTCTCACCAATTCGACGGGAATCACTAGTGATTCTCGCCGAAATCGTCGAGAATCACTCGCCGATTTCTGCCGACTTCATCTGGCTGACTGTCCTCCTTCAAGAATTTTGCTAAGGCAGAATCGACGGGAATCACTAACTGATTCTCACCTATTCGTCGAGAATGACTTTGCATTCTCGCTGATTCCCTCCGGATGACAAGTGTTTCAACTGGAATCCTGCCAAGGCAAATTCGACGGGAATCACAAGTGATTCCCGCCGACTTTGACGGGAATCACCAATGATTCTCGCCGACTTCGACGGGAATCACCAATGATTCTCGCCGAATTTGCCTTAGGCAAATTTGCTCTGTTCGCTGGACTGAACCAAGATGTCATGCGCTGTTTTGACCGGAACTAGGGCTTCTTCTTGTGGGCCCCACAACGGTCATTTAGGGTTGTTCTACAGTATTTATACTCACGTATTTTTAACTTACAAAGCAGCGATTCACGGAAAATCAAAAGCAGGCGTGCGTGACCTAGCCGATCGCGGAACTCCACCGCTCGCCGTCGTCGCTCGCAAAGTTGTCGCCGCCGCAGATCTCAGATCATCTTTGATCTTCCGGCGATAGAACCGAGGCAAGTCTAGCGTCTCACACTTCTCTCTCGAGATCTCTTGTCTCTCGATTTGTTGAACGAGGTTAGTTCTTCATTCCGAATCGATTGAGATGACCGATCCGATTGAGATCGTTGGTAGACCTTGCTTGCTTCGTTAAGAAGTTTGGATCTACCAAGCATCGCCGCCACAATCACCCACCGCCGCCGATCTTGGCAAGATCCTCTCCAAAAGAGTACTCCGGTCGTGGACTCTTCATCTTCATCAAGAACGCTTCAACGAACAAAGAGGGACATCAGATTCTCCACAAGTGTAGTTTGTAATTCATGTACATTCTAATTTAGTTTTGTTGTAAAGGAATTGTTGTTCCTAGTTGTAAGGGTTGGGTGCAACCCGTGGTGGAGGAGTAGTGACTCCTTCGGTTGGAAGGGTGCCTTCCGTAGTGTGAGGATTGGATTTCAATCCGTTTGGTGAAGTGACCGAGTCGTCCCTTGTTGGGAGATAGGTCGAAGGGGGAGAGTGGACGTACCCAAATCGGGGAACCACTATAATTACTTTTGTGCTTTTCTGTGTTGTGGTGGTTTATTTGTGTAGGTTATTTAAATTCCGCAAAAGACTGCAATTCACCTATCCCCCCCATAGGTGGAATTTGTTGATACTAAAGACTTTCAAGTGGTATCAGAGGGAGGTTACTCGTCAATAAGGTTAACACCTTGAGTAAGATCCTGCATCTAGTGTCAAGAAGAAAGAAGATCTCTGAAATTGACGGACTCAAGTACTAAGGCAAGATCCCAATATGCACCAAGCTAAACTTTCCCATCTGGAAGGAAAGGATCAGATTCTACATGGAAGAAGTCGACCCCCCGACTCTTCATGGTAGTGGAGGAGGGACCTTATATCCCCACTAAGGCCTCCACCATTGATCTAACCAAAATGGTGCCCAAGAAGCTCTCTGAAATGGACAAGGATGAGATGGTGCTTGTCGGACTAGAAAAGAAGGCTCAGAACATTCTTGTCAGCACCGTCGATGACTCCATGATGCAGAATTTCTACAACTACAGGACTCCAAGGACATATGGCACTGCCTGATCGTTCTGATCGAAGGCACTGATGAAGTAAGGGATGATCGAAGATCCCTTCTGAACCAAAAGTATGAGGCCTTCAGGCAAGGTCCCAAGGAAGAGATCGGAGTGACTTTCGAGAACTTCCTAGAGATCGTTAATGCCCTGAAGGGCTATGGCAGAGTGTTCACCGATGGTGAATTAAATGACAAATTCCTTAGATCCCTTACTAAGGAATGGGACACCAAGATCTGCGCCATCAGAGAATTTGGCAAGCTGGCAGAAACTGATCCCCAGATTCTGTTTGGGAAGCTTATGTCCTATGAGCTTCAGCTGAACACCAGAAAAGCTGAAGAAGAAGCTGACAAAGCCGCTGCCAAAGAAAAGTCTATAGCCCTGAAAGCCAATCACTCAAGGAAGGGAAAGGGTGCAGCCTCGTACCGCTCTTGGAAAAGGGATGAGGAAGAAGACTCTGAGCCATGCTCATCCGGCTCAGAGCTATCTGAAGAAGAATTCTCCCTCATCACTCGAGAATTTAAGAAGTTCCTCAAGATGAGGAATTAAAGAAAGAGAGACGGCTCCACCTCCAGACATCAGAAGAAGAATTACTCTTCTGACAGGTATGAACCCTAACAGAACAAACATCGCTCTGCTGACATTTTTTACTTTGGATGCAATAAGCCAGGCCACGTCGTTGCTGACTGCCACCAAAGAAAGAAAGACAAGGGGAAGGGAGAGGAGCGCAGGTCCTCTAGAGATAAGAAGAAGGAGAGGAGCTACATTGCCAAAAAGACAAAGACACTGAGAGAGTCTGATTCGTCAGACTCCAGTGATGATGAGGAAGCCTACTTCGGGCTAATGGGTCACTCTGACTCAGAAGGAGACTGCCCCTCCCCCCCCCATTTACTGGGAAGGTAAAAGATCATACCCCCCCCCCCTCTCTGACTCTGACTCTGAGTCTCCTGATGATGATCTCGAGGACAACCCATCTGCCCGTGAAGCTGAGCTCCTCGAAAAGTATGAGCTTCTGCTCAATACCTTTGAGGAATGCCGCAAGAGGTTGAGGGCTCAGAAAAGGGAAGTCAAATTCCTTAAGGATGAGGGTGTGTCCCTAAGAGAAGAGATCACTAGCTTGATTTCTCTCCGACAGGAACACTTGGACCTGACTTCTGAGCACTCAGAGTCTCTAAGGCTCCTTGACCAGAAAAAGGAAGAAATCAACAAGTTGGAAGAACAACTTGCGACTGAAAGGAAGATTATCAAAAGCTTCTCCATGCCAAAGACCATTCTTCCTCTGGTTGATGAATTCTCTGCTCAGGCTAAAGGGGCTGGCTTAGAGCATGTGGGTGCGCCTGGTAAATCATCCAGGAGAAACAGAAATCAGAGGAGAAATAAGGCTGCTAAGAAGGCCTTTGCTGCAGAAAAGGGAAAGGCCCCACTCGGTCCTATTTCATTCAGAAAGCCTGGCTTTCCTTGCAATGAGCAGGACTTTTAGTCAACCTATGTCCACTTCTTCCGGCCCTCGGTTGAAAAGCCCAAGAGCCGGTATGATGGTTGGACCTTCCCCCGCAACTACGGTGAGAGTGTCTTCAAGGCACCTTATGAGGAAATCCAAGTGGATAATTATGGCCACTTCTCTAGCGGCCATAATAGGAAGCAGGCACCAAAGGCCAAGCCTGTTATACTGAAGGAACGGGAAGTGAAGAAGTCGTGTGACTGCTGTCATCATGATACCTCCTCCTCCAGATCCAAGGCCCCGGCTGGACCCACCGTTCCAAGGGTGAAGCAGAAGCCTAGGAACCGGTACAACAGGTTTGACTGTTGGTGCTGTGGCAAAGTTGGTCACTTTGTCGTGGATTGCTGGTTTAATCGAAGATACAATGAGAATCCTCATGTTAGTAATGCGAGGCCGACCACTCATAGGGTTAACCAACCGAGGGGGATTGTGCTAACAAGGAACCTAGGACCCAATGCCTATTGGGTTCCTAAGGTAAGGTAATACTATTTTGCAGGATAGTCTAGGTTCCCAGGAAAATGATGAGACCTAGACAAGAGATGTTCCAGGCTTGCACTGGAACAAGAAATTTGGGAAAAACGATAATGCGCTACCACTTCATTCGGGGGCATGTGGAAAACAAAGATATCTCTCTCTGTTATGTCCCCACGGATAAGCAGATTGCAGATATATTCACAAAGCCCCTAGACGAGGCCAAGTTCAGTCTCTTCAAAAGAAGAGTGAAGACTGTAAGGCTCAAGGCTCTTGGATCAAGGGGGGCATTAGAAAGGAACTCAAGTTCGAGCACGGATGCAAGAACTGAGGGGGAGCTTTGTGCTCCAAGTGAAGTCCCAGATTTGTAGAAGCCGAAAAGGGGGAGATTGCCCTCTCGGCTAAGGCTAAGGTGGATGCCAAGGCTAAGTACGCACTCAGGAGAAAATGGTAATGAATTTCACTCTCAACTGAATTTTCAGTTTATGATTTTCATTCCCATATGTTCTATTCACCTTAGCTTGTAGGGTTTAGGCTTCTTCAAATAGGGGGAGATTGTTGGGTATTGTATCCACAATATACCTGATTTGAAGAAGCCCCTGAACAAGCTAAGATAAATTCACAATGTATTTGACAACCTTCTGTCAAGTTTTGCTTGCAGTTATTCCATGCTAAGTACACACCAATGTCAGGGTGCAGTGGGTCAATATACACGGGTCCGCGCAACGTAATCCCTCATTGAGCAGATCAATGTGTTGACTCATGTGTGCTCTCACTAATGAAGTGTACTTATTCTCAAGTACAGGGTTGCGATAGATCAAGAGCAGAAGAGGAGCAAGGATGAGTCAAAGACCAAGTTCATGGGAAGGAAGAGGAAAATCTTCTAAGTCAAAATCGACGGAAATCACTAAATGACTCTCGCCGATTCGACGGGAATCACTAGTGATTCTCGTCAAAATCGTCGAGAATCACTTGCCGATTTCCGCCGACTTCATCTGGCTGACTGTCCTCCTTCAAGAATTATGCTAAGGCAGAATCGACGGGAATCACTAACTGAGTCTCGCCGATTCGTCGAGAATGACTTTGCATTCTCGCCGATTCCCTCCGGATGACAAGTGTTTCAACTGGAATCCTGCCAAGGCAAATTCGACGGGAATCACAAGTGATTCCCGCCGACTTCGACGGGAATCACCAATGATTCTCGCCGAATTTGCCTTAGGCAAATTTGCTCTGTTCGCTGGACCGAACCAAGATGCTGTGTGCTATTTTGACCGGAATAAGGGCTTCTTCTTGTGGGCCCCACAACGGTCATTTAGGGTTGTTCTACAGTATTTATACTCACGTATTTTGAACTTACAAAGCAGCGATTCATGGAAAATCAAAAGCAGGCATGCGTGACCTAGCCGATCGCGGAACTCCACCGCTCTCCGTCGCCGCTCACAAAGTTGTAGCCGCCGCAGATCTCAGATCATCTTTGATCTTCCGGCAACAGAACCGAGGCAATTCTAGTGTCTCACGCTTCTCTCTCGAGATCTCTTGTCTCTCGATTTGTTGAACGAGGTTAGTTCTTCATTCCGAATCGATTAAGACGACCGATCCGATTGAGATCGTTGGTAGACCTTGCTTGCTTCGTCAAGAAGTTTGGATCTACAAAGCATCGCCGCTTCAATCACTTGCCGTCGCCGATCTTGGCAAGATCCTCTCCAAGAGAGTACTCCGGTCGTGGACTCTTCGTCTTCATCAAGAACGCTTTAACGAACGAAGAGGGACATCGGATTCTCCACAAGTGTAGTTTGTAATTCTTGTACATTCTAATTTAGTTTTGTTGTAAAGGAATTGTTGTTCCTAGTTGTAAGGGTTGGGTGCAACCCGTGGTGGAGGAGTAGTGACTCCTTCGGTTGGAAGGGTGCCTTCCGTAGCGTGAGGATTGGATTTCAATCCGTTTGGTGAAGTGACTGAGTCGTCCCTTGTTGGTAGATAGGTCGAAGGGGGAGAGTGGACGTACCCAAATTGGGGAACCACTATAATTGCTTTTGTTCTTTTCTGTGTTGTGGTTGTTTATTTGTGCAGGTTATTTAAATTCCGCAAAAGACTATAATTCACCTATCCCCCCATAGGTGGAATTAGTTGACACTAAAAACTTTCAGAGACGTCGTTGAGTGTGTGTCGACACAAGTCCTGTGTCTTGACACAAGCCTTCTGATTCAGTATAGCTATTGCTGTTAGATGGCGTTGAGTGTCATCCAGATGTCGTTGAGTGTGTGTCGACACAAGTCCTGTGTGTCGACACAACTGCTTCTGGTCTTGACTTAGTTGTAGACAAATGGCGTTGAGTGTGTGTCGACACAAGTCCTGAATGTCGACATATGCCTTTCTTCTGGTGTCGACATAAATCCTGGGTGTCGACACAACTTCTACTTTAGGTGTTGACACAATTCTTACCTTAGGTGTCGACATAATTCTGGGTGCTAACACAGCTTCTTCTTAAGGTGTCAACACAATGCCTGGGTGTCGACACAGGCCTTGCTTCTAGTGTCGACAAAACTTTTGGGTGTCAACACAATTCTTCACAAGTGTCGACACTTGTACTTAGAAAAATTTCTTGCAAAACTTACACCTGCACAATGAAACTCAAACATCGATCAAATATAAATTGATGTATATCATTGAGTAAGATGAGGCTTCACCAAATCTAGTACATATTTTTCAGTGTACCCAACAGTTATCTTCAATCCAGGCCCTTAAGTCCCATAGGAAAGTGGAAGAGGTATATATGATATGTTTTGAACTAAAGAGATGGCAACGAGTATGAAAGACGTGTCGGTGGTGCGGAATTTCCTGAGGCATTCCCCGAGAAGTTTCCAGGATTACCCCCACATAGAGAAGTGGACTTTCAGATTTAACTAGTGTAAGACCCCCTCTCGGAACATAATACATGACCGAGGGGAGTCTTATGCCTAGAACAGCCGCCTTGCGGTAGCGTCAGTACACGGGCTAACCTGTACCACAAGACGCCTATTCTGCCGACTAGTCTTAAATATCATACTGCGAACCCATCAACAAAAGAATAAACACAGAAGTCATGATCTAAATTAAGTAAAAAGTCAAAAAGGCAGGAAGCGACACAAAGGCTCCTGAAAATATCAGAGTATATACAAAATTTTGCCAAAAGGGGCTACATCAGGACTCTTACAAAACTTACATCAGTCACCGACGACAACGACGGTACCATCACAGTAGACCCTATCGTCCTGGCCTGGCTACCCTCCTGCATAACTTGCTGCTGCTCTGTCTGCGAGGTTTTCTCCTAAAAAGGAAGAAATAGCAACCATTAGTCATAAAGACTGAGTGGCTATCACATCCGCTCCCCCGGCGACTCTTCGGCACCGGGTGGAGAAAAGAATAAGGGTACAATATATATATAAATAGTAGTACAAGCAGGTGGTAAAGGATTAATCAACAACAGTGTATAACAAAGAACTATAATAATTAAGTATATCAATCTACTTTAGCAATTCTACCATTAACAACAGTATATAAGTATAAATCTATTACAGTAAGTAACTTAACTTATATGAATGCCCATACAGATATATAAGTTAAGTATCAGCTTAATAATAAAGTAACTCATCGTATAGGAGTGCCCATACAAACTTAAACGATGATGATCGTGTGTATATAATGTATGTAATGATATGAATGCAATGCAATGACTCACCCATGCTCATGCACACGCAACTGATATGTCGACACAGACTTGTAGTTCCCACTTTCGAGCAGGTAGCTAACCTCTTAGGCGTCATCCGTCGTGGCCAGACGGTGACAGTAGAGCGGGCGTCTCCACAACTAGGCTGACATCCACACTACCTGTCCTAGACCTCAATACGCCTCAATGTTAAGAACACAACAATGGAGCTCACATGCGTACTTTGGCTCAGAGGGGTCTTGGGTAGATGTGCACCAAGAACACAACCCAAACTGGCCTATCATCGTGGCACGGAAGGTGCCTCTGTGAACATATCACCAAAGGACCAAGGCCAATCGTCCACTAGCACGGAGGGTGCCTTGGGAAGTAAACACTGAGGATAAATGCCTAACCATGCAAGTCTTTTTGTCAGCTCCCGTCGGTGTGATGACTAGCAAACCCGTAGACCTGCCACACTATCCTTAACCCAGGATCATGACACCGCATGTCAACTCACACCACATGCATTTCACATATAGGGCTCCATAGTGAGTCCCTTATTTTATTTCACATCTCATGCTCAACAGCACGCAAGGGCTCCACACCGAGTCCCTTACAAACATGTCATTTTAGTGCAGCAACACCCTCGCACTTCGAACCCTTCCACATGTCCTTACCACACAAGGGTTCATCATTTACACAGGTGTCAAGCCACCATATACAACACACCAATCCCACACCGCTACCCCTAGGGAGACAACTCTAAGCAGTGGACAACTATACTCATTCCATTAACCATCATACTACATGGCTAGACATTAACCTCACCTAATTCCTATCTTAATAACCAAGCATTCTCAGCTATTATACTTCCACATGACTTTCACAATAACATAATGGTACTTCGCATATTCATCAACCATTTGATTATAATAATTACATATAGACTATGGTCACCTAACTTTAACATCAACTGGATACAATCTCTTTATCAAGTTTAAACCATTCGTGCACATATGGATCAATCAACTAAATGCTAACAACCATTTGTTCATCGCAATCACTACCAATTATGTACAACAAAATTAAATCCAACCTCATCATTATTCGTCGTATTACCATTATCAAGTACATCCTTATCGGTTCACATATTTAAATCATTCCTACCATCCCAACTCGTCAATTCTTTCATTCACTAACCTCCACCACATCATCTCATTCATGTACACTTCACTACACCATTTGTTCATTAAGGATCTATCCAACAAATGCCACTAATCATATTTTATCACAATTACTTATACACTAAATTCACCAAAACATTAACATTATTGTACTACAATCTCTCCACCAAATCCAAAGCCGTTTCAACACAACCAGAGAACTATATGTGCAGGAAAGATTACTGTACAACAACTTCGATCGGGGATTCCCGAGTCTACAGGAATTAGATGAAGGCGTGTAACCCCTCGTTGGAAAGGTCTTTTCATGGGATACAACTTTCATGCTAAGCCCACAACCCAGATCCGGCCACATCATGTCCGAATATGGCCTCGAAGTTCGCTGCGTGCAGAAAACAGATTTCTGCGCGCATCTTAAAGCGGGAAGAACGACATCGGCTCGTCTTCTTCCTCTAACTAATTATTTCAACACTTCTCAAGGATTTTACTCCATCCTTATTCACCCTCATGAGGCCATTTATATTCACGATCTCAATCCACAAACTTCATTTGAAGTGAGGAAAGGTTGAAGACTTTACCACAGGACACAAGTCATAGCCCGCCTCCTCCTAGGAGATCTTCACCTCGCAAGTTAGACTCCATTGACTCCACATCTCTCCTAGAAATAACTATAGATCTAGCACCAAGGGAGAGGGTAGCAAGCTCACAGAGTGTCCATGCATGCTACTCAATAACCGCGCATGCGGCATTTACACGTTGCTCCATCGTTCCCGGCCATAGTGTTTTCTCGCTGATCTTAATATCGTTGGACTTCGTCAAAGAGGACTCGTAACCTTGAGTGGGTTGTTTAAATGGATCCACTACTTAAGTGGATGTTGTTGGAACTTTATTGAAGATCTTGGCTTGAATATTCAAGGCTTGCTGAAATGGAACAAGACAGGTCCAAATTTGGAGCTCTCGGGTAGAAGATTGGCGAGAAGAAGAACTGACTGTACATGTTTAGATCTGGACTGGAAAAAGAGTTCTCCAGAGGAAAATGTCATCAGAGCTAGGGGAGGAGGTCTCGGCCATGGAGTAGCTACTCTCCAGATCTATATGGAAGAGACTCATCGACAGCATGAGGAGAGGAGGCAGGATCTCAGACCTTGTAGATGTAGGTTCAAGCAGGGAAAAAGAAGTGTCAGGCACAATCAAGAAAGAAAGAACAGAGAAGACAAGTTATTTTTGGATGCTTCAAACTTCATTGTTCTCTCTTCTTTATATAGCAAAAAAAACAGCGGTTACACGTAACTATAACAGTTACAAGCTAAATATTTAAAGTAAACTAAATGCTAATTATGATAATAACTAGGAGCTATGAAACGGTAACCGAAACAGCATAAACTATTATTAGGGGAAGTGAAACACTTGGGCAATTTTAATGGAGCATCAAGGATTATTTCCAACATACTCCCTCCTAATCCGGATGTGTCCCAAGGTTGCGAACTCCTAACAGGTGTCGCAATGTTGCTAGCTTTGCTGCCGGCAAAGCCTTCGTCAGCGAATCCGCACGTTGCTCATCTGTGCGAACAAACTCCACCATGATCTGCCCTCCCTCGATACATTCACGTATGAAGTGAAATCTTGTGTCGATATGCTTGCTGCGTCCGTGGAATACGGGATTCTTCATTAATGCGATCTCGGACTTATTGTCAACAAATAGCTTTACCGCATCACTCTTCTTTCCAGTCAGTTCGCCCAACAAACTTTTGATCCACAGTGCCTGACATGCTGCTGCTGTTGCCGCCATGAACTCGGCTTCACATGATGACAAGGCAACTGTTTTCTGCTTCTGCGAGGTCCATGACACTAAGCATTCATTGACATAGAATGCCATGCCCCCGGTACTCTTCCGGTCATCGTTGTCGCCAGCTAGATCACTGTCCGTATACCCCGTGATCACCTCATCATCTCCTCCTATGGTATACAAAAGACCATAGCCCATAGTCCCTTTCACATACCTGAGGATCTGCTTGATCGCCTTATGATGCATCACTGTAGGCCTTTCCATGAACCTGCTCAACACACCGACAGGAAAAGAGAGGTCTGGCCGTGTGTGAAGTAGGTACCTGAGGCAACCAATAACACGACGATACTCCGTTGCATCCACTGGTTGTCCCTCATGATCCTTATGTAGTTGTGATCTTGGTTCCATAGGAAGCTTGGTAGGATTACAATCAACCATCCCGTATTGAGTCAACAACTTCTTGGCATATGATTCCTGCTTGATTGAGATGCCGTCTTCTCCTTGTTTGACCTCAATCCCGAGATAGTAATTGAGCAATCCAAGATCACTCATCTCGAATTCAGACATCATTTGTCGCTTGAAAACCGCAATCGCACCTGGGTCTTCTCCTATCACAATGAGGTCATCGACATATACACCGATAATGACCCCTGCTCGACCTTTACCTCTCGTATACACAGCTTGTTCTTGGATACATTTTACAAGACCGAGTTGCTTCAAACTTTTATCAAGTCGTACATTCCAGGCCCGTGGTGCCTGTCGGAGCCCGTAGAGTGCCTTGCTCAATCTTAGCACCAAATGTTCCTTGTCCTTCACTATGAATCCCTCCGGCTAAGATACATATACTTCTTCCTCGAGCTCCCCATTAAAGAAAGCTGACTTGACATCGAGATGGTGAACTTGCCAGCCGCGATTGGCAGCAATGGCAAGAATGACGCGCACGGTGTCGAGTCTGGCCACTGGTGCAAACACCTCCTCGAAATCAACTCCTTGTCGTTGTACATACCCTTTCGTGACTAGCCTTTCTTTGTGCTTGATCACGTCTCCATCCGAGTTCTTCTTCTGTTTGTAAACCCATTTGAGCCCAATTGGCTTGTGTCCAATCGGTAGCTCTACGAGGGACCAAGTTTTATTTTTCTCAATAGACTCAATCTCCTTGGCCATAGCGTCCTCCCAAACTTGCTGCCCGGCGGCCTCATGGTAGCGGGATGGCTCCTCCATCTCCACGAGCATGGCCTCTCCTTCCATGTCAAGTTGCACTCTTGGAGCATCTCTCAGAATGTCGTCGATATGCCTGTAACGAACATGTTCGTCATCAGTACTGCTGCTCCCTCCTGATAGAGGTGTGGTCCCAACCGAATCAGGTGTGGCAAGATCATCTGCCAGCGATCCAATAGATGTCGTCACCATCGGGGAGATTGCTGTCGTGAGTGTTGTAGTATGCATCCCAGTCGCTGGTCCTTCTGGCGACACCTCGCCGGCCAGTGGAGTTGAAGAAGTGGCTTGGTGAACATGTGTTGTATGCGTTGATTTGCCTGCCATACCACCCATAGGCGGCGTAAAGTTGCCATATATCAACTCAGTGCCGCATTCCTCCTCGACAACAAAACAAGGAGGATCCACGTCTCCTGCACCTGTACTCCAGCACCACTTCACATTTTCTTCAAATTTTACATCACGACTTACATGGATTTTTCCGCCCCGTGGATCAAACAGACGGTGCGCCTTACAACCATCCTCAACGCCAAGGTACATCATCGACTGGCTTCGATCATCGAGTTTCTTTAGGTGTGGTGATGTCACCTTCGTGTGCGTTGTGCATACAAACACACGAAGATGTCCTAGATGTGGCTTCCTTCCGTTCCAGGCCTCGAACGGAGTTCGTTCGCCAAGCGTCTTTATTGGCAAGCGGTTCAACAGGTACTCCGCATGCCGTACCGCCTCTCCCCAAAATCTCCCTGGCACATTCATACTTTTGAGAAGAGATCTCGCCATCGCCATCACCGTCCTATTCCTCCGCTCCACCACACCATTTTGTTGGGGCGTGTATGGCACGGTAATGTGTCGTTCGATCCCGGCCCCCTCGCAGAACCGGTTGAATTCAGTGGAGAGGAACTCTCCACCGCGATCAGTCCTCAACGTCTTGATGCGTTGTTCGCTCGTGTTCTCGACCTGCAACTTGAATTTTTGGAACACAGAGCAAGCTTGATCCTTCGTCTTGATCACGTACAACCACATCCACCTGGAGTAATCATCGACTATTAACATGAAGTAACTATTACCGGCGAGGCTCGAAGGTGTAATTGGACCGCAGAGATCAGCATGTACTAGCTCAAGCGGCTTCTCCACCCTGAAACTTGCCGTCGTAGGGAACGGTTGTCTCGCCTGCTTTGCCACCAAACATCCTTGGCATATCTGGTTCGGGTGTATGATCGACGGCACGCCCACCGCCATCTTCTTGTCAACAAGGAACTTCATGTCGTGGAAGTTGACATGGCCAAGTCTGGCATGCCAAAGCCATGCCGGATCTTCAAGATTTACCAGGAGACACACCGCCTCCCCTTGATGCAAATCAATTTTGTAGAGACGATTTGGAGTGCGTCTCACTCTCATGAGCAGCTTCGTATGACATTTGTCGAGCACCAGCAAGGTATCCTCATCCATGATCACCTTGTGTCCGGTCTCGGTTAGTTGTCCGAAACTCACGATGTTGCTTCGGAGTTTTGGGATATAGTATACTTCCTAAAGTAGCCACGGATCGCCATTTCTACAGGAAAATAGAATTGAACCCTTACCCATGATTTGCACTGCAGAGCCGTCGCCGAATTTGACCTTACCGGTGACATTCTCGTCCAGCTCGCGGAACTTCGCCTTATCACCGGTCATGTGGTTGCTTGCCCCGTTGTCCAGGTACCAGACATGAACATTCTCCTTCGGCCTCGTTTTCTCCTCGCTCAGTAGGACGGCATCCTGCTGCTCTTGTTTTTTCGACGTTATCACCTCCGACACTGCGAGCATTAGGGTCGGCTCAGTGTCGTCCGCACAGGTGAGGTGTGCCTCCTCCTCCTTTTTCGGGACCCTGCATTCAGATGCATAATGACCCATCTTGTCACAGTTAAAACAATGAATGTGACTCTTGTCACGGCCACCGCCGCTGGAGCCACTCATGTCATTTTTGCTTTGCGTCCAACTGCGACCGCCCTTGCCACGCCCTCTGCCGCGACCACGTCCACTCCAGCCGTGGTTGCTGTTGTCTACAAGAGCATGGGATTTTCCATCCCTCTCTTGTCGCGTTTGCCACTCTTCCCGAGTGAGCAAAAGTTGGCCGTCGCCTTTGCCATTTCTGCTGGTTGTGTGCGGGCGTGTTCGTTCTTCATAGGCTTTCAGCCGCCCCACAGCTTCCTCGAATGGCATAGTGTCGAAGTCATAGAACTTCTCAATTCCGGCGATCACGTTCAAGAACCGATCCGGCACTGTGTCGAAAAGTTTTTTGACTAGTGCGGCGGTGTCGAGCGTCGCCCCCAGGTTTGCATACGTGACGCACATGCTGTTGAGCCTTCCAGCGTAGAGGTCCAAGGTTTCGTACTTAGGCATGCGCATGATGTCGAAATCATTCCTCAACGTCTGCAGTCGTGCGTTCTTGACGCGATCTGCGCCAATGAACCTTGTCTTGAGGAAATCCCAAACCTCTTTCACAGTTTTCTTCATCGCCACCTGCATCAGGAGGTCCTCCGGGAGTGCTTGGAAAAGATGCGACCTTGCCTTCTTGTCCTTTTTTTTGTCGACGGGCTCCCCGTCCTCCGACTCGATTGCTTCCCAGACACCTTGATCCTCCATCATCGCTTGTACCCGAATCACCCAACTCGCGTAGTTAGTCGTCGTCAACTGCGGGTAGCGGAACAACCCGCCGCCACTCTCCCGCGCTGCCTCAACTTGAGGAGCGCCGCCGTTCTCCTGCGCTGCCTCACCTTGAGGAATGATCGACATGGCTCTGATACCAGATGTAGGTTCAAGCAGGGAAAAAGAAGTGTCAGGCACAATCAAGAAAGAAAGAACAGAGAAGACAAGTTATTTTTGGATGCTTCAAACTTCATTGTTCTCTCTTCTTTATATAGCAAAAAAAACAGCGGTTACACGTAACTATAACAGTTACAAGCTAAATATTTAAAGTAAACTAAATGCTAATTATGATAATAACTAGGAGCTATGAAACGGTAACCGAAACAGCATAAACTATTATTAGGGGAAGTGAAACTCTTGGGCAATTTTAATGGACCATCAAGGATTATTTCCAACAGTAGAGGGGCAGTCATGGAGGAAGCATGGCCAGATCTGAGGAGAGGGGGTTGAGAAAGAGGGAGATCAAAAGGTTTTGCGAGGTGGATGGTTCTGCTGAAAATAAAAAGAGAGAGAGAGAGAGAGAGAGAGAGAGAGTGAGAGTGGTGAACAGACAGCTCGCCATGAGAAAGAGCCGTTAGAGGAAGCTTGTTGTAGTTGGGCTTGCCATGAAGAAGCGGCGTTGGAAAAAGCAATCAACCATGAGTTTTACTGCTGCTATTGGGAGGAAGAATATATGCCAGAGAAGAAGCTTGTGGTTTTAGATATCTTCTGCCGTCAAGTAGAAGGAATCGGGAGGAGTGGATCCTTTTTAACCTAACTGTTACGTGTATATATATAACATAATAATAATAGTTATCATTATTAGTATTATTATTATTAAACTTTGCATTCAAATGCTAATAACTCGCTCTAGAGAACTTAGAAATTGTTCGGAATGGGCTCGTTACGACCGACTCGGTGACACGCATCCAACGGAATAAGTCACGATCAGTTTGGGGTTTGTTTGCTCATTTTACGCTCCCCGGAGTGTTCATGGCCTAATTTTACATTACATTAAAAACTCTTTGAACGACGTTGAAATTCCAAACAAATGATATTGTTGGACTCGTATTATTGTCACAAGTCTAATAAAACTATCTGAGATCATGTCCTAGGCCGTTTGCTTGATTTCACTGTTTCGCATAAATATGATATTTGCAAACTACATTATTTGAGCTCGACATGCGCTATAATTTCTTCAAGCTGGAATGCTGCCTTGGAGGTAACACATGCTTCCTAGGTAACATAGACCTTCTAGGCGAATGCTACCATCAACGGTATACCTACAACTTGATGATCATGTAACAATCTCTCCTAATTGCAATTTCTTAACTTAAATCATCCTCCTATGCTATCCATGACCCCACCATGACAGCTTCACGGTCTAAAGACTTCTACATAGTCCAGGCTGATACACAATGACACAAGTCACTCGGGGGTCTAGCTCGAATTGGGATGTTACAAATCCAATAAATGAAGAAACAATTTCGTCCCCGAAATTTAGGTTGGGGCTACGAGGATTTTCCGGATGAGAGTAAAACATACCCATCATAAACAGTTATGGATACTTCACCCATAATAATTTCAAGTTCATTATACATTCTCAATTGTCACGATTTGTACATAGAATCAAGATTGTATGAGCACCTCCTACCTTGTAAGGCACAGACTTATAGTGACACACACTGTTTCAAAATAACTACATCAGTTTAAGCTGATTCGGTTATGAATTAAATTCAATTACACATCCTACAAGATGGTATTCTGCGCGAACGTAGTGTGTACGACATCATGGAGGCTAGTCATTTATAAAACCACAATACATCAGGCTACCTCTACCAACCTCTCTATAATAGTACAAGTTCCATGAATTAACAAAACTGACGAACTACCAGCTCGTTTACACCTTGTAGGACTGGATCTCAAAACACTAGATCCCTACAGTAGGTGTCATTAATGGTTTTGATGCATCAATATCTTCCATGCCTTCCATGAGTCTCCAACACACACCCTCAATAATCTTATGTAGTTTATAATATCATCACATTATATATGTACACTAGTGCATAGACACAACTATTGTGAATTCATGAGAACCAGAGACTACATTTAGAATATCAACATACGTCTGAAAATAACAAGTCTGACAAGGTGGATAAGTCAACAAGGAATCTATATGGGTTTAGTGTACATATAAAGTATCTTGAGTACAGTCTACTCATCACCTATTCATACCTTACATGGTCCGACATAAATCCCATGATTTCACATGGTTTGAAAATTTCACCTCACATTTATGATATGATTAGATGAGTTTGTTAACCTAGCAAACCACGCAGAAAAACCTTAGCACAATGAGTGTTACGATTTTGAACCATTTATCCTTAATTTTTACGCTTTTGTAAACATACCTCTTTGATCAACAATCAATACAATTCCAACTTAATAAATTCCAAGGCGTCCCTTAAAATTTGTCATGCAGACATCATACCAACCATTGATCTCTGAGAGGTACCACAACACTATCAAAAGGGTTAAGTTTTCATTACACTACACCCTCAATCTAAAACTTGAGTTAAAAATAATTAATCGAGTTAACGGATTATGATATTATCTCCTAAGTGCTTGTCCGACAAAAGAGAAAGGTAACCTAAATGAATCTACATTTTGACATAACCATCAGAGTTCAATATTATCTGAGTGCTAGCTCGTTGTGTTGTCAGTGCACTAACAATACATGACAGCTTTTGGTGGGCAAAACAAATTATTAATTATAAAGATTATATTTCATCATTGATTACACTTTGGATCTAAAATCTCAGTACAAAAATCATTATTCACACGAGATTAGTATTCATATATTCAAGTAATAATTAGACTTCACTTCCAAAATCATATTATTATCCTCCAAGAACATGAGGACCTGAGTCAAGTGCTACTTTAGTGTAACCTAGATTCTACTTTGACTTGCACCGAATTAAGAATTCTCGTAAGTTTTCTTTTGTGAACTAGGTAATTTTATTTAATGAACCTCATCAACTGAGAACATAAGCATTACTCAGTTGGATTACGCTATTAGAGCATTTAAGAAATATGTTTTGTCGAGGCGACAACATAACACGTACACTTAATTACACGTAAACTATCTTTTAAACACCATTGTTGCCTCAACTTTAGATCTTTTGATAGCAAATTTGCCTAATTTCTTTGAACACTTTCAAACGACTTAAACTGCATTTTGCTTAAGTGACGTCATTATGCATTAAGGAATGCACGACCGCTTCTCAGATTGCGTGTTAAGTAATTATTTCTCTCATTTAACTCAAAAGTTTGAGAAACCTCGCAGCGTCTCTTTGTGAATAGTGTATTCCTGCTTCACGTGCACCAACATTATTCAAAGTAAGGGCATGATTCTCAACATGATAAACTATTTATCAATTAAATTCCAAATACACTACAATTTCAACCAGGGATCGTTCATATCAAGTTTACTTCATGATAGAATGTTGAGATTTTATATCACCCAATCAAGCCATATTTTAATTTTGATAATTTCACCATATAACAAATATTAACTAAACCCAGTAAATTTAGGGAAATCGTGCTCCTACAATAATTACACACAATTTTGGAGTCCTCCCCATGGTGGATATGATGTTATGTATCAAGTTTCACGTCCTTCTGATAGTTATCTAGAAAGGAGTTCAACATGTAAGTTTCTGCTATCCACACCTAAAGAAGCATGTGCGACCGCTTTCTTGGTCAAAACACTAAGGATGAACATTAATATTGATATCTATTCCAAATCCCATAATATCTTAATCACCGATCAAATATAATCATCATCATTCGTGTAATATTTGAATAAACAAAACCTTGATATCATACGTTCGTGACACATCATTTTCAAAATAAGATCTAGGGGAAACCCAAGTTGGTACATAACTAGCCCAATAAACGAAGAGAAAAGACCCAGTACATCCTGGGCTGAGTTTCTTCCACCATCAATACAGTACATTCAACTCATGTATGCGCACCATCCTAAGTGGCATATAGTCCTTGACTTGGGGTTCATACCCTATAAATCCTTGTATCAAAGCACCTCTATAGAATCCCTTGAGACCTATTTAAATAATACATGTTTTAGCTCCTCAGTGATACCATTTACAACAACCATTTATGGGTCGACATGTTCCCGAACCCAAAATGATCACTTTCTAGACTCACAGTCTTATTTGACGCAAACTACAGTGGGGAGAACCACATTATGGGTACAAACATAAAACTTACAAGTCTCATACTGTTCCAACAGTAGATTATAAGTACTGCTTCTCCTCGAGATGCTCCAAACTTCCCGAAGAAGTTATATGAGGATAACCAGGTGTAAGACTTGGACAATTATATTTGCATTTAACACTATCATTTTGTTCATTCTCGGGAATCTTACCGCCCGGACATACCATACCCGTGGTTAGTTTTAGACTAGGGTATGACATAAAGTGTCTTGGTCAGCCAAATCAAGGTGTTATCCTAGTTAGGTTGGCTCTAGATTTAAGGGTTAGTGGACATATTTAATGTGAATCCCACATGGGCACACCATCGCTTCCGCTATGTCCTTTTGTCCTCAAACTGACCTATCAAGCATGGTGTCCATGTGGTTTAATGGACTTCTTTATCTCAGGATTTTTTGTAAGCTGATACCATTTGTAAGACCTCCCTCCCAGAACATAAGACACGGCTGAGGGGAGTATTATGCCCAGAATAGCCTCCTTGCGGTAGCATCAACACACGGGCTAACTTGTACCACAAGATGCCTATTCTGCCGGCTAGTGTCAAATATCATACTGCCAACCCATCAATAAAAGAATAAACACAGAAGTCATGATCCACATTAAGTAAAAAGTCCAAAAAAAGGCAGGAAACTACACAAAGGCTCCTGAAAATATCATAATATATAAAAAACTTTGCCCAAAGGGGCTACATCATGAGTCTCTCAAAACTCACATCAGTCACCGACGGCAACGACGGTACCATCACATCAGGCCCTATCATTCTGGCCTGGCTGCCCTCCTACATAACCTAATGCTGCTCTATCTGCCGGGTTTCCTCCTAAAAATGAAGATATAGCAATCGTTATTTATAAAAACTAAGTGGCTATCACATCTGCTCCACCGTCGACTCCTCGGCACCGGGAGGAGAAAGGAAGAAGGGTACAATATATATATAAACAGTAGTACAAGTAGGTGGTAAAGGATTAATCAACAACAATGTATAACAAAGAACTACAACAATTAAGTATATTAATCTACTTTAGTTGTTCTACCATTAACATCAATATATAATTATAATTCTATGACAGTAAGTAACTTAACTTATATGAATGCCCATACAGACATATAGGTTAAGGATCGGCTTGACAGTAAAGTAACTCATCGTATAGAAGTGCCCATACAAAATTATACGATGAGGATCGTGTGTATCTAATGTATGTAATGATATGAATGAAATGCAATGACTCACCCATGATCATGCACATGCAACTGCTATGTCGACACAGACTTGTAGTTCCCATTTTTCGAGCAGGTAGCTAACCTCTCAGGCGTCATCCGTCGTGGCTAGACGGTGACAGTAGAGCGGGCATCTCCACTACTAGGCTGGCATCCACACTACCTGTCCTAGGCCTCCGTACGCCTCAATGCTAAGAACACAATAGCAGAGCTCACATGCGTACTACGACTCAGAGGGGTCTTGGGTAGATGTGCACCAAGAACACAGCCCAAACTGGCCTATCATCGTGGCACAGAAGGTGCCTCTGTGAACGTATCACCAAAGGACCAAGGACGACCGTCCACTAGCACGGCTGGTGCCTCGGGAAGTAAACACCGAGGACCAAGGCACAACCGTGCAAGTCTATCTGTCATCTCCTGTCGGTGTGATGACTAGCGAACCCGTAGACCTGCCACACTATCCATAACCTAGGATCAAGACACCACGTGTCAACTCACACCGCATGCATTTCACATATAGGGCTCCACACTGAGTCCCTTATTTTATTTCACATCTCGTGATCAATAACATGCAAGGGCTCCACACCGAGTCCCTTATCAACATGTCATTTTAGTGCGGTAACACCCTCGCACTTCCAACCCTTCCACATGTCCTTACCACACAAGGGTTCATCATTTACACAGGTGGCAAGCCACCGTATACAACACAACAATCCCACTCTGCTACTCATAGGGAGACAACTCTAAGCAGTGGACTACTATACTCATTCCATTAACCATCATACTACATGGACAAGCATTAACCTCACCTAGTTTCTCTCTTAATAAACAAGCATTCTCAGCAATTGTACTTCCACATGACTTTCATAACAACATAATGGTACTTCACATATTCATCAACCATTTGATTATCATAATTACATATAGACTATGGTCACCTAACTTTAACATCAACTTGATGCAATCTCTTTACCAAATTCAAACCATTCGTGCATATATGGATCAATCAACTAAATGCCAACAACCATTTGTTCATCGCAATCTCTACCAATTATATATAATAAACTTCAAGCCAACCTCATCATTATTCGTCATATTACAATTATCATGTACATTCTTATCGGTTCACATATTTAAATCATTCCTACCATCCCAACTCATCAACCCTTTCGTTCACTAACCTCCACCACATCATCTCGTTCATGTACACTTCACTACACCATTTGTTCATTAAGGATCTATCCAACAAACGCCATTAATCATATTTTATCACAATTAGTTATATACTAAATTCACCAAAACATTAACGTTATTGTACTACAATCTCTCTACCAAATCCAAAGGCAATTCAACACAACCAGAGAACTATATGTGCAGGAAAGATTACTGTATAGAAACTTCGATCGGCGATTCCCGAGGGTACATGAATCCGGTGAAGGCATGTAACCTCTCGTTGGAAAGGTATTTCCGTGGGATACAACTTTCATGTTCAGCCCACAACCAAAATTTAGACGCATCATATCCGAAAATGGCCTCGAAGTTCGCTGCCCGCAGAAAATAAATTTATGCGTGCATCTTAAAGCGGGACGAACGACATCGGCTCATCTTCTTACTCTAACTATTTATTTCAATAATTCTCACGGATTTTCCACCACCCTTATTCACCCTCATGAGGTCATTTATCTTCACGATCTCAGTCCACAAACTTCATTTGAAGTGAGGAAAGGTTGAAGACTCTACCACAGGACACAAGTCCTAGCCGGCCTTCTCCTAGGAGATCTTCGCCTCGCAAGTCCGACTCTGTTGAGTCGACATATCTCCTAGAAATAACTATAGATCTAGCACCAAGGGATAGGACAGGAAGCTCACCGAGTGTTCATGCATGCTACCCAATAGCCGCCCATGCGGCATTTGCACGTTGCTCCATCGTTCCCGGCAATGGTGTTATCTCGTCGATCATAATATCGTTGGACGTCGTCAAAGAGGACTCGTAACCTTGAGTGGGTTGTTTAAAGGGATCCACTACTTCAATGGATGTTGTTGGAGCTTTCTTGAAGATATTGGCTTGAATAGTCGGGGCTTGCTGAAATGGAACAAGACATGTCCAAATTTGGAGCTCTCGGGTGGAAGTTTGCCGAGAAGAAGATGTGGCTGTACATGTTTAGGTCTGGACTGTAAGAAGAGTTTGCCAGAGGAAGAAGTCACCGGAGCTATGGGAGGAGGTCTCGGCCATGGAGTAGCTACTCTCTAGATCTAGAAGGAAGAGACCCATCGACAGCATGAGGAGAGGAGGCTGGATCTTAGACCTTGTAGAGGGGCAGTCATGGAGGAAGCATGGCAAGATCTGAGGAGAGGGGGGTGAGAAAGAGGGAGATCAAACAGTTTTGTGAGGTGGATGGTTCGGCTGAAAACAAAGAGAGAGAGAGAGAGAGAGAGAGAGAGAGAGAGAGAGAGAGAGAGAGAGAGAGAGAGAGAGAGAGAGAGAGAGAGAGAGAGAGAGAGAGAGAGAGAGAGAGAGAGAGAGAGAGAGAGAGAGAGAGTGGTGAACAAACAGCTCGCCATGATAAAGAGCTGTTGGAGGAAGCTTGCCGTAGTTGGGCTTGCCATGAAGAAGCGGCACTAGAAAAAGCGATCGGCCATGAGTTTTACCGCGGCTGCTGGGGGGAAGAATATCTCAAATGCGGGCAGGCTTAAATGCGGGCGTACGGGCAAGGCGTTTTGGGGGTCAAGGAGGCTCCAAATCGAAAAGTGATCAACATGAAAGTTGTAGATCTCGGCGATCCGAACAACTTTCATGTTGATCGCTTTTTGATTTGGAGCCATCTTGGACTCGATTTGAGCCCCGAAATCTGGGGCGGCGGACGATTTACTGTAGCAGTTCCGCCGCCCCAGATTTCGGGGCCCAAATCGAGGTCTAAGATGACTCCAAATCAAAAAGTGATCAACATGAAAGTTGTTCGGATCGCCGAGATCTACAACTTTCATGTTGATCACTTTTCGATTTGAAGCCTAACTTGACCCTTGCCCGTACGCCCGTACGCCCGCACTATATATATATATATATATATATATATATATATATATATATATATATATATATAACATAATAATAATAGTTATCATTATTAGTATTGTTATTATTAAACTTTGCATTCAAATGCTAATAACTCCCTCTAGAGAATTTAGAAATTGTTCCAAACAGGCTCGTTACGACCGGCTCGCTGAGACGCATCCAACGGAATAAGTCACGATCAGTTTGGGGTTTGTTTGCTCATTTTATGCTCCCCGCAGTGTTCATGGCCTAATTTTACATTACATTAAAAACTCTTTGAATGACGTTGAAATTCCAAACGAATGACATTGTTGGACTCGTATTATTGTCACAAGTATAATAAAACTATCTGAGATCATGTCCAAGGCCGTTTGCTTGATTTCACTGTTTCACATAAATATGATATTTACAAACCACATTATGTGCGCTCGGCACGCGCTATAATTTCTTCAAACTATAATGCTGCCTTGGAGGTAACACATGCTTCCTAGGTAACATAGACCTTCTAGGCGAATGCTATCATCAACGGTATACCTACAACTTGATGATCATGTAACAATCTCTCATAATTGTAATTTCTTAACTTAAATCATCCTCCTATGCTAACCCTGACACCACCATGACAGCTTCACGGTCTGAAGACTTCTACCTAGTCCAGGCTGATACACATTGATACAAGTCACTCAGGGGGTCTAGATCGAATTGGGATGTTACAACTAGTACCAGGTGCCAAGCCCATCTCTCGGACCCCTTGTCGAATGGCTCCAAAGTAACTCACTGAGTTTAGATTTTAGTTGCAGGAGTTGGTGGAATCAGGGTTTGTTCGTCCCAGTTCATCACCCTGGGGAGCCCCTGTTTTGTTTGTTAAAAAGAAAGATGGATCACTACAGTTGTGCATAGACTTCCAAGAACTCAACTAACTGACGGTGCGGAACACCTATCCGTTACCCTGGATTGACGAGTTATTTGATCAGTTGGTAGGTGCGCATTTGTTTTCCAAATTGGATTTGCGCTCGGAGTACTACCAATTGAGGATTCAAGAAGAATACATTCAAAAAACAACATTCAGTTTGAGATACGGTTTATACCAGTTCACGGTGATGCCATTTGGGCTCACAAATGCCCCTTCCGCATTCATGAGTTTGATGAACAGGGTGTTTGAGCCGTATTTGGACATCTTTTTCATCATCTTCATCGATGATGTTTTGGTCTACTTGAAGATAAAAAAGGAGCGTGCTGAACAGTGTCCTTGGTTTTGAGGAAACTAAGAGAGCACTCCCTATTTTCTATGTTCAGCAAGTGCGAGTTCTGGCTCTGAGAAGTTGCCTTCTTGGGCCATGTGATTAGCGGTGCTAGATTAGCGGTAGACCCAACCAAGGTGCGTGCCGTGAAGGAATGGTCACCTTTGAAGTCGATAGCCGATGTACGAAGCTTTCTTGGACTTGCTGGATATTATCGCAAGTTTGTGTAGGGATTTTTGAAGGTATCCCTTCCTCTCACTGCTCTGACAAAGAAAGGTGTGTCATATGAGTGGACACCTCAGTGTGAGGTTGCATTTCAAGAACTAAAGGATTGAATTACCTCCACACTGATCCTAGCTCTTCCATCGGGGAAAGAAGGATTTCAAGTTTACACTGAGGCCTCCTATCGAGGGATGGGATCAGTGTTGATGTAGCATGGGCATGTAATTGCTTACACTTTGAGGCAGTTGAAGAAGCACGAAGTAAATTACCCAGTACATGATTTAGAGTTAGGGGCAGTGGTGTTCGCCTTAAAGGTTTGGATACATTATTTATATGGCATACACTGCGAGATCTTTTCGGACCATAAAAATTTGAAGTATATTCATACTCAGAAGGAGTTAAACTTGAGGCAGCGGCAGTGGTTAGATTTTGTGTGTGATTATGTGTTTACATTGTACTACCACCCCGGGAAAGCAAACTCTGTAGCTGATGCATTGAGCAGAAAGGTACCAGAGTCGAGTCCCGAGTCTCGGATAATGTCTATAGAATTGGCTCGAGTGCTTGAAGAGATGGAAATTATGCTGGTAAGTAAGGATCATTCCAAGACATATACCGAATACCTAGCTACCATGAGCCCCGTTTGTTACATTCGAGATCAAATTTGGGCAGAGCAAGAGAAGGATGCTACTCTGGCCTCAGTGTTTCAGGCCATGGAGAGAGGACAAGGGGAAGGTTATATGCTAAAAACGACCTAATTTATTTCCATAGCAGACTTTACATTCCCTTAGGCGGTGGAATCCGGGAAGATATTCTGAGAGAGGCTCATTGCACCAAGTTTTCGGTGCACCATGGATTGCCAAAATATATATTAGCTTGAGAAAGACCATGTTTCTGCTGGGGATGAAGAATGATGTCACATATTACGTTAAATATTGTGAGGCTTGTCAGAATGTGAAGGTAGAGTGCAAGAGCCCTGGTGGATTGCTACAATCATTGCCCATTACGGAGTGGAAATTCGAGGATATCTCGGTTGACTTTGTTCATGGTCTTCCCCGATCATGATAAGGGAATGACTCAGTTTGGGTGATTGTGGATCGCTTAACAAAAGTTGCCATTTTTATCCCACTGAGAAAAGATATGCGAGTAGATGTATTGGTACGTCTCTTTGCAGAATAATTTGTATGGTACCATGGGGTGCCGAAGAAGATAGTCTCAGACCTAGACGGTCGTTTTACCTCCAAGGAATGGAAGGAAGTTCAAGTGTATATGGGCTCCCGCCTTACCTTTAGTATAGCTTTTCATCCTCAGACGTATGGCCAGTCTGAGAGGACCATCAGAACCATGGAAGATTTGTTGAGACTATGCATATTGGATAAAGGAGAGCCTTGGGAAAGGCTCTTACCACTGGTGGAATTCTCATACAATAACAATCACTAAGACAGCATCAGAATGGTACCCCACGAAGCGCTTTACAGGAGGAGGTGTAGAACACATTTATCATGGGTACATGATGAAGATCCGAGGATTTTGGGAGCAGAGTATATTGATGACGCTGATGCTATGGTTAGGCTGATACGAGAACACATGCTGGAGGCTAAGAGTCGACAAGAAAAATATTATAATGTGAACCATAGGATGGTGGAGTTTCAAGTAGGTGACAAGGTGTTTTAAAGATTTGACCTATGCATGGAGTATCACGAGTGCGTGGTAGGAAGAAGCTCAACTTGAGATATTTAGGGCCCTATACTATATTGGAAAGGATTGGTCCATTGGCCTATCGACTGGAGCTACCACCTGAGTTACAAAACTTGCATGACGTCTTCCATGTATTGTCTCTTCAAAAAGCACTCATACATCCCGATCAACATGTCACCGCCACAAATAGAACAGTGGCAACCGATAGGACTGTTCGACTAGAACCAGTGTGGATAGTGGACCCTGAGACAAGGCGTTTGCGGTGAAAGAGCATCCCTCTGGTGAATGTCCAGTGGTCTAATCACGAAAAATAGGAATACACTTGGGAGCCGGCGGACTTGATGCGGGAGCGCTACCCGGAGTTGTTTCTCCAAGATAAAAATAAAAGCATATATATATTTTTCATGCTTTACTTTTTCCCATAGTCATAGCCTGATTTTAGGGACAAAATCTTTTATTTTGTTTATAGGATTTATAACGTCCTAATTCGTGCTAGACCCCTCGCACGGGTTTTGAGTCAAGAGACTTGACTCAGGCTTGGGGTGCACTGATAACAGGCGTCGAGTATGTTGACTGGTGGGCTGGAGTCGAGTGATACTCAACGCTTGAAGAGAATTAGACACGGGACAATTTCGTCCAAGGGGAATTTGTCGAGTATGATTGAATGGTCACGATAACTTTTGACGAGCGTCGAGTGATACTCAAAGCATATGACACCTTTTACTATAGAATTTTTGGGCAAGGAATTCTTAGAATATCACCGGACATTCCCAACAAATTCGACGAGTGTTACTCAGCGAATTCGACAGGAAAGGCTTAGAGAAAATTCGGTGGAACAAAGGATGATTCATCTGATATCGTCAAGGAAATTCGACAAATTCGTCGAGAGAGGCTTAGGTAGAATTTGATTGTTAAGTAAAATTTGTCGGATATCGTTAACAATATCCGATGAATCCGTCAAAAAGAACTTGGAGTAATTTGGTGGATTTTAGTTCTATTAATCGTGTATCGTAGAGAATGACTTAAATAGTTCGACGAATGTGGTAATCGATTCGTCGAGATTATGCGATGAGACTCGTCGAATCGTCGAGTATGAAGAGGGCTATTTGACGAATTTACCTTAGATGATTTTGCGGCACAGGAGGAATTCACTATCTTGTACATACGGGCTGAACCAGACTTTGGGATGTACGCTGGGTGCCTTCTTGGACCGGTCTTTTCAATAGGACTTAATTTAAGTGATAATGGGCGGTCCAATGAGGAGGAGTCACGTGGCGAGGTGAAAGTTAGGGTTAGATCTGATATACTATACAGGGGGGTGAATAGAGTATATGGGTGTTGAAATCGAAAAATCGGTCTCTGAGGAGTTCGTCCCTCGGGGAAGGGATGGTCGCACACTTACTTATCTCCTCACGAGCCCAGGTGACAAGGGAAAAGGACCAAGGACAGACCCAAGGCTCCAACACGGAGTTCCCACAACACACCCGGAAGATCTTAGAGTGATTCCCCTCCTTAGCAGAGTGCTGAAGCTAAGGTACCTCAGAAAGCGCTAGAAGACCGGGCACAAGAAAGCGTGCCTTCTGAGGTACCCCTTGGGTCCTATTTATAGGAAAAGACGGTCTGCAAATATCCAAACTTCATGGTTTTCGAGGACCATAGGCAATCCAAAGGGGGTAACATGGTAAAAACACCCCACAACTGAAGGGCGATGCGAGCCGGCCCTGAAATAACGCCTGCTAGGCAATGATGGCGAGTACCAGAGCGAGAAAGCCCCGCCCCATGCCGAGGTGAAAAGCGGCGAGTGAGCTCGCCTCTCTCAGCACCGCGGGAGAAGGCGTTCAGTGAGCTCGCCTCTCTCAGCGCCGCGGAAGAGGGCATTGAGTGTGCTCGCCTCTCTCAGCGCCGCGGGAGAAAGCATTGAGTGAGCTCGCCTCTCTCAGCGCCGCGGGAGAAGGCATTGAGTGAGCTCGCCTCTCTCATCGCCACCAGCCTGGCTCGCCTCGCCTTGGGCCCGGGCGAGTTGGCCCTGAAACCCCTTCTCGCAGATGACGGGCGTGTCGGCACTCGCAAACCCTTTGGCTCTAGGCGAACACGTACTCTGCCGGGTCTGCTCACTCGATGAACTAACTTACTTTCGTCAGGCTCAGCTCCACAAACTCCGAGCTCGGCCCGACGATTGCCGAGACCGTACTCGGCATGCCTTGCTGAACTCGCCTGGGGCTCAGGGGCGGTCTGAGCCGGCCGGTTTTGCTCCTGTTAGCCCACTCGCTAGAGACGGGGTTGTACACAATCCCTGCTCTTTGCAAGGTTGGCACAAACTCGGAAAGAAACATCCAACCCCTAGGATCCCGCGAGTGCGATAGGAGCCAAAACGAATCTCTTGGTGGGTCCCATTGATGGCTATATATACATACCCAGCATACCCGGCTGACCTCCGCTCTTCCCTTTACTAAACCTTGTCGAGATGCCACTCCCCAAGGAGGTTATGGAGCGACCCGCGAAATCTCGCGAGGAGACCGCCCTTCGCGCGACGGCCTTAATGGATCTGAACGCCCTGGCTCGCCGCTTCACTGAATTTGGCCCGGTTAAGTGGGCGAGGACCTTTCCTCCCGAGGCCGAGCACATATTTGCTGACTTAAAAAACACTCTGGCCAATGGCTCCGACTCCTCCAGCCGTCCTGCTCCGGCTACCCTCGATAAAGACATTGTGGACCTCACCACCGAACAAGACCCTGGCGGCGAGGTCTCCACGCCGAGGGTTGAGAATCTCCCTTCTAAGACGCCTAAGCCATCCTTTGACCCACATCCGCAGGACTCGCTCCTCGCCGCCATGACCATTGAGCTGGACTTGCGGAAACTGGGGTCGCCGGCTCGCACCCCTTTACGATAACCTTCTTTTGTTCCCGCGGCCGCTGGGGAGGGCGCCGAGCACACGTCCGCTCCCGATTCTCCCCGAAATTCTGAAGGTATGATTCTGATCCCCTCACATTGCGTCCGATTTCCATCAGTGCTCACTTCCCCCACTCGCCATCATGACTTTCTCGTGCATGCCTTCCTAGCCGATCTGGGCCCGATGATTCAGCCTAGCGCTACTCGCCCCTCCCATCGTCGCGCTCTTTAGACGCCTTCCTAGATTCAGAGATGGACAGCCCCGAACAGTCGAGGCGAAGCCAATTGGTCCTAAAAAAGTTAGTACGCGAGCTCCACGAGCTGAAGAAAGACAATTCCAGGCTGCAGGAGGAGTGCGCGCATCTTGCTGGTGAGGTGAGGGTCAGCTCGGCGTATGTGGTGACATCTTCCTCCATACTCTTCGACGAGATCGATGAGAACCTGCGAGCAACGAACAGTAACTTGGGGCAGCTTCGGCATCTCTTCGCGCAGCGGCTGGCGACATCAGGCCGGCGAGAACGGGGTAATTAAGGATGGCTCCCTTGAGAGACGACCGTCACTCGCCCCTACTGTTGCCTGGTCCACGCGTGTGTTTTAGTTGTTTATTTTTCTGGATAATCTGCTCTCTTTATGCTAATAAGTTGTATAAGTTTTTGTTATGCGAGCGTATCTTATTTCTTTTGAGCGATGCGTGCCTTTTCGAATTCCTCCTATGGGCTCACCGAGGTCGGCGAGCAGAGAGCGGCGAGACGGAGTATGCGAGCCGGGATGGTCAGTCGGCTCCACTTCTCCTCCCTTTTTCAATAAATAGTGATCCCCACCTACCCCTGACTATGCCTTTATTGCCTTCTCATCTCTTTCCTTTCTTGCTCGCCCCGCCTTCTGCTCGCACGCTTCCCTTCCCTCGGCGAGCATGGGTAAAGGAAACCCTGATTCCGATGGCCGCGCCAAGTGTGCCCAGAACTTTGCGGACCATTTCTTTTTCGATGGCAACACCACGACGGGCGAGCTCGCCGAGTTTGTGGCGGACTATGTCCCTTCCGGCTTCGTGGCCCGCCTCCCGGCGGAGCATGAGGCCATAAACTCCTTCTTCGAGGACGAGCTCACCTTTCCCATCTCCCACTTTGAGGTGGGGTTGTGCCTGCTGCTCTGGCCTGAGGTTCGCCAGGTCCTTAAGTATTACGGCGCCGTGCCCGCGCAACTCAACCCCAATGCCATCACTATGGTAGTGGGATTTGCCTGCTACCTCCGCCGAGAGCGGATCAAGTTCAACCTCACCGTCTTCCGCAAACTCTTCTCTTACAAAGCCAACGCCGACGGGGTCGCCTTCTTCGGCGGTATGTCCATAAAGATCCGCGAGGTCGCCAACAAGAACCATAATTGGATGTCGAAGATCGCCTTCATCCGGGGCGACCTCTACAACATTCCCTTCTCGCCCCTGCAGAAAAGAGAGGAGGTGTACCGGCCACCGTCCGTGTCCGGCAATGACGCCGAGCTTCATAAGTTCTTTCTGTACAAGGACTTTGAAGTCTCCTTCCTCCGCCGTGACCTCGAGTCCCTGCTGTCTGTCCTTCCGGGCGAAGGTTTGTCTCGCCCACCCTTTGGTCGCCACTTGACCTAGTCAATCAGAACCTTATTTTCCGGCTAAGTCTTTTTACAGGGGAGCGTCTGATCCCGATGAATCCTCCCTTCGCCGACCCGGGAGTTTTTTCGGATACGCTTGAGCTAGCCCGGGCTGCGGCTGAGGCGTGCCGAGAAGAGAAGGCTAAAGGCAAGCCTTCCAGCAAGAGGCAACTGGAGCTTGGAGGGCCGAGCTCGCTTCACCGTCCCCCGGCTCCTAAAAAGGCGAGGGTGATCTCGCGAGGCCGGACACAGCAACCCTTGTCGCCCATGAGGTTTATGAGCTCGCCGGAGGTTTTTTCCGACGTAGCCCCGGCGAGCCCACTGAAGGAGGCGTCATCTCCTCGCGGGAAGAAGCGCGGGTCCTCCTCCCCTCCCTCCGTTGAGGAAGTTGCTCCCTGCGATCCAGGAATCCCAAAGTACCACCCCTACTTCGGCAAGGGGGGAAGGAGCAAGGACGCGGCCGGCGAGCCGATGCTGATTTGGGATGAGGGGGCCCACCGCGTCTCCATATCTACTCGTGCCCCCTCCTAGGGACCTCGTCGGCCTCCTACGGGCCATGCGTTCGCCCTTGGTTTCGGCCTCTACGACCAGGAGGGTGCCGAGGCCTACAAGAACATGACTCCTCGGCAGATAGACCATGAGGGTCTGCAGGCCCATCTGAGGGCCTTCGAACTCCATCATATGATGGTTCGCCGTGGCTTTCAGCTCAGCCAACTTCTGCTAAAGGCTGAGCAGGAGCGCGACCTAGCGGCGGAGAAAGATGCTGACACGGAGCGGCGGTTCGACATTGCCGAGCGCTTACTCGACGAGGCCTCGGGCGGGCTGTTAAGAACCGACCAACTCTCATTTTAACTTGGAAAAATATTTCAGCGAGAATCTAACCTCTTTGCTTTTCAGTATGCCGAGTCTGCCAGGGTGTTACAGGCCCGTGCTAGCGTGTTGGAGGGCGAGGTTGCCCAGCTGCGGGTCCACCTCGCAGATCTGGAGGCAAGCTCACGCGAGCAGGAGGCCCATGTTGCCGAGCAGGGGGCCTTGCTGCTCGGTTGGCGGCCAAGGTGGAGGCGCTAAAGGAGTAGAACCACGGTCTCCAAGGCGAGGTCCGTCGGCTGACGGAAGCCCTTTTCCCCCTAGATGGCGCCGAGCCCCCTTTTCCCTACAAGCATCCACGGGTTTTCGGCGAGGGGGAGGTCATGGAGCAGCTGCGAGTCAACTCGATCGAGTCTGCCGAATGTCTCCTGGGCGCCATGAAAGGATCGGGGATTCTGGCCGAGGGCTGCGAGGAGGTGGTGGTCCGGGATCTTCTGCCAAGCCTGTTCCCGCCGTCCCACCCAGCGAGAAGGAGGAAAGCTTTGGCTACCTCTTCGATGGGGCGAAGGGCAAGGAAAAGTCGCTCGGGGGCGAGGAGGAGGATCATCCTTCGGGAGAGGAGGGCGAGAGCTGACTGGAATCCCCCCTTCTTTATGCATTCATTCTTGTAATCATCCCCCCAACTTTTTGTAATGTCGTCGATGCGAGCCTTTCCCCTTTTGAAATTATAATGAAAAAAATTTTCTATCTTCTTTTACCTTCAGCGCTAGAATGCACGTGAGCTAGGATTCGCGCTCGCCGAGGGGCCCTGAGCGTCGGCAGCGGCCAGAATCGCGAACACTCCGCTTACCCGCGAAGCGACCTTTGCGAGAACGGTCGCCGCCGGCGCCCGCCTATCATACCGAGAAATTCCCTCTACTGAGCCGACCCTTGCGAGAACGGGCTCGCCTTGGAGGTGTACTCCTCCCTCAACCAGAGGTGGGGTAAAAAAGCCTTTTTAACAGAAAACCAAGGGGGACTGGACCCCTTGATCTCACCCTTCTAATTGATGGGTTTGCTCGTACATGTTTTCCATGTGTTAACTTTCAGGTCCACCTCCCGGTCCGTAACAACGTCCATCGTGACCCCTGCCCCTGCCAGCTTGGAGGGAACCTAGAAGCGGGAGATTCGAGACCTTCCCCCAGAGCGAGAAGACTCAAAACATTTTCCTCTCCAGGGTGCTACCACCAGGCCAGTCAGCTAGATGGGAGCCTGAGGGTGGGCATTGAACATCCTCCGGGCTCAGCCCCAGGGTCATAACGACGTCCATCGAGACCCCGGACCCTGCCAGCTTGGAGGGAGCTTGGCGGCGGGAGAATCTAGACATAAGCCCAGAGCGAGAAGACTTAGAACATTTGCCTCTCCCGGGAGCTACCACTAGGCCAGTCAGCTAGATGGGAGCGTGAGGGCGGGCGTTTGAACATCCTCCGGGCTAAGCCCCAGGGTCATAGCGACGTCCATCGAGACCCCGGCCCTGCCAACTTGGAGGGAGCCTGGTAGCGGGAGAATCGATACCTAACCCCAAAGCGAGAAGACTTAGAATGTTTGCCTCTCCCAGGTGCTACCACCAGGACAGTCAGCTAGATGGGAGCCAGAGGGCGGGTGTTTGAACATCCTCTGGGCTCAGCCCGAGGGTCATAGCGACGTCCATCGAGACCCCGGCCCTGCCAGCTTAGAGGGAGCCTGGCAGCGGGAGAATCGATACCTAACCCCAGAGCGAGAAGACTTAGAACATTTGTCTCTCCCGGGTGCTACCACCAGGCCAGTCATCTAGATGGGAGTCTGAGGGCGGGTGTTGAACATCCTCCGGGCTCAGCCACAGGGTCATAATGACATCCATCGAGACCCCGGCCCTGCCAGCTTGGAGGGTGTAACACCTCCCCTGTAAAGACCATATAATATGGGTCCGGCCGGGGCCCCACAACATACGGACGCCACAGCTTTAGTATTAAAAGATGATATGAAAACTACCCAATCTCAAAACTCCAGACAAACACAGTGGAAACAGAAAACTAACAGACAGATGTTATCCACTAACGGTAGAGTATCAAATGGCCTTAAGGCCTTACACAAAAAAATAGTCCAAAAAATATAAATGTGCCAAGCACTCCTAGGCTACCTCAGCATGCAAGCCGGACATAAACATAACAAGGGTTGCAAACACGATAGGAAAATCCAAGCACAGCAACACTTCATGAGGCTTAGGGCTTTTCGCCCGGCGCGCTAGCTCCTACATGCGATCCTTGCCCTGTAAGGATTTGAAGTAACGTGGGTCAGCAAAGGCTGACCTCTACTGTGTAACAAACACATCTCCTCCCGGCCGTCCCTAACGGACTCCGGGGTACCACTCCACCTGCAAGTTAGCACTTCGTATACCAAAAGAGCATATATATTAAGGCGGTAAAATAGGCTTGGATGTTTCATACAACATACATGTTTTCTATGTTTTGTACAAAGTGAAAAGGGGGCCTACTATGCAACATGAATGCAACCCGGGTTTCACCCAAGGCACCCTAGCTCGTATGCATCTAGCACAACATCAAACACTGGGTACTTCCGTTTCCCCATTGGCTTAAAGCCACAAACACAAGGGAACCACCATGTCCCTAACGGCACACACGCCGTCACACGGAACCTAGCAAAGGCCCCACCCGCACAAGGGTCAAATACCCCGGGCTTGCCCGCACATTCTGACTTCGCACGTCAGGGTTCCGTCTCACACTGACCGATTCTAAGAAGTCTTGCTGGACCCCACCCGCTCATGGCCACAATGCCCGGGCTTGCCCTCCACTCGACATTCTCGTCAGTCCACACAAGGGGCTAGTCTCGCCGGGACACTTCCCCCACATGACTTGAGCGTCACGGGATAGCCAGCCAACCACGGAGACATAGCCGCGCCTTTGCACAGCACAAACAAAGGTTCCCCCCTCCCAATCACCATTCGCACAGTGTCTTTTCCGTGCTCCAAGGAAACCATCTACCACACAACACGGAGCTAACCTTGTCCGGTTCCGACCACGAGTACTCACTCAAATGTAAGAGGGAAAACACATACACAGAACGGCGTAACGCCGCAACGGATTTCTACCGAAACCTCACATCTCGCTATGCAACATCACCAGGTCGGACTAACGGTCGCGACCACGGCTTCACCCACAATGCCTAATCCGCTAACGGAGCGGATCTCTAATGCAAAGCATGCCGAGATGAACATACTCAACCCGGAGGTTCCTCTTGAACCTAGCCTACACGAATCCCTCTCATTTGAGAGATTCGGTGCTCAAAATACGAAAGGATGGGGATGCTATTCATGCATCCTAAATCCTAAAAACCGAGAGGAGAAGTATCATTACCTTTCGTCCCCTCTTCCTAGCCATGGAGAAGATTTGCTCGGTTGAACACCACCGCAACGCTCCCACCTTCGAGGATCTGAACTCCGCTCGCGAAACGGACCTCCGAGGCTTCGCCAGCGGCCGGAACTTGGCCTCCTTCCTCCTCCCTGCTCTCCCTTCTCTCTAGAATCAAGAGAGATAAAGCCAAATGGAAAATGAGAGTTTGAAACCCTATTCCCGGCCTTAAACCACCCAAGGAGGCTCCCCACCGTTGGATCTTTCAAAGAAAAGAACGAACGGCCACGATCGGAACCCAAAATAGAAAAACTGGGCCGAACACGGGTTGCAACACGGCCGTGTGCCAGGCCGTGTTACCCACTCGCCGTCTCGATCGAGTCGAAAAACCAGCACACGGCCTTTGACACGGCCTCCGACACGCCCATGTCACCTGCGACACGCCCGTGTCGGGACCCGTGTCACGCCCCCCATGTGCAATCGACCAACATTTCGTAGTCAGAGAGGTACACAGCCTTGTGACACGGCATCAGACACGCCCGTGTCAAATTTGACACGCCCGTGTTTGTGCCCGTGTCACGGCCTGTGTACCACACTTGCAGAATCCCTGGAGTGACACGGCCTGGGACACGCCCGTGTCCTAGGCCGTATTCTACAACTCGACTAGCGTCGACCGCCAAAGCGTCGACCGCACGACCCGAGGCCAAACACGCCTGTGTCATGCCCGTGACACGCCCGTGACACGCCCGTGACACGCCCGTGACACGCCCGTGACACGCCCATGACACGCCCGTGACACGCCCGTGACACGCCCGTGATACGCCCGTGACACGCCCGTGACACGTGCTCCAAAAACCAAACTGGGCTTAAAACATCACCCGTCCCTCTTTTGAGTTTCGGGGTGTTACAACTCTCTCCCCCTTAAAAGAATTTCATCCCGAAATTTAAAACATGGAAGGTAAACAAAACTAAACAGTACCTGAGGAGAAAAGCTCGGGGTACTCCTCCAGCATGGCCTGCTCTCGCTCCCATGAGAGCTCCTCGCAACCACAGTTGTCCCAACAGACCTTTACGAGTCTTACCTCCTTGTTCCGCAATTGCCAAACCTCTGAGTCTTCTATCCCGATTGGACGAACTCGCGTCCTCAAGTCTTCCTCTACCGGCACCGCCGTCGGCTCAATCACCACGCTGGCTTCTAAAACGCTTTCCTCAGGACGGAGACGTGAAAAACGTCATGCAATCCACTTAGCTCTGTGGACAACGCCAACCGGTACGCTACCTCTCCCACTCGCTCGATGACCTTGAATGGTACCAAAAATCTCGGACTCAGCTTCTTGAGTCGGCGAATTCGCGAAACTCCTTTGAACAGCTTGATCATAAGATACACCCAGCCGCCTACAGCGAATTCCACATGCCTGTGGCGAGCATTGAAATACTTCGACTGCCGATCTTGAGCTACCTTCATGCGCTCTTGGATGGTCCGCACTAGCTCACTAGCGTCGGCTACCACTTCTTTCCCCAAAATCTTGGTGTCTCCCGCCTCTGTCCAAGACATCGGTGTTCGACACCGCCTCCCATACAGAGCTTCGTATGGCGCCATCTTAATACTAGCTTGGTAACTATTGTTATACGCAAACTCCACCATGAAGAGGTGATCCTCCCACTTCTTGCCGAAGTCGAGAGTACACATCCTTAGCATATCTTCCAAAGAACGGCTCGTTCTCTCATTTTGCCCATCGGTTTGAGGATGAAAAGACGTACTGAACTTGAGTTTTTTGCCCAAGCTCTTCTGCACCAATCGCCAATCCTTAGACGTGAAACGTCCATCCCGGTCGCTGACTATACTCTTCGGAATCCCATGGAGTCGTACAATATTGCGGACGTACAACTCCACCAACTTTTCCACACCGTCCTCCCTCCGGTTTGGGATGAAATGTGCCACTTTGGTCAAGCGGTCCACAATCACCCAAATGGCATCATTACCCTGCTGCGATCTAGGCAACCCATGCACAAAATCCATGGAGATGTCATCAAATTTCCATTCGGGGATTGGAAGAGGCTTCAAGAACCCGCCCGACTTCTGACACTCGGCCTTCACCAAGGCACAAGTTTGGCACCGACTCACACACAAAGCTACGTCCTGCTTCATCCTAGGCCACCAATAGGACTTCTTCAAATCCAAGTACATCTTTGTACTGCCCGGGTGAATGGAGTACTTAGTGAAGTGGGCCTCAAACATCAACTCCTCACGGAGCTTGCCGAACTGCGGTACACAAATCCTTCCGCCCTTCCTCAGAATTCCATCAACCATCTCCCAGGCGCTACCCTCGCCCTTTAGAGCTTCCTCCACGAAAGGTTGGAACTCCGCATCTATACGGGTCGCTTCCCGAATACGATCGCATAAGTCACTCTGCATCTCAATCCAATTTAGTCGAGCCACGCTAGACTCGCCTCTTGCCACACATTCCAAACCAAGGGACTCCCAATCCTGCCTTAACCGCTCATCGTGAGCTTCAATCCAATTTCCTTGCCCCGAGTATTTCCTACTCAAAGCATCTGCCACCACATTGGCTTTCACTGGCGTGTACTGGATCGCCACCTCGTAGTCCCCAAGGAACTCGACCCACCTGCGCTGCCGCATATTTAGGTCCTTCTGATCCAGGAGATACTTCAGACTCTTGTGGTCCGTGAAGATCTCCACCTTTGCACCATAAACGTAGTGCCTCCACAACTTCAAAGCAAAAATTACCGCTGCCAACTCCAAATCATGGACGGGGTAATTTCTCTCGTGGGGCTTCAGCTGCCTCGACCCAAAGGCTATCACACCACCATGCTGCACTAACACGCATCCTAAACCCCATCCGGATGCGTCGCTAAAAATCTGGAATCCTTCGGTCCCCTTTGGTAGACTTAGGATCGGCGCCGTCATTAGCCTTTCCTTCAGGGTTTCAAATGCCTCGTTGCACTCTTGAGTCCATACAAATTTCTGATCCTTGCGAGTTAGTGAAGTGAGGGGTAGAGCTATCCGCGAAAAGTTTTCCACAAACCTTCGGTAGTACCCGGCTAGTCCAAGAAAACTTCGGACTTCCGCCACGGTCCTCAAAACTGGCCACTCTCTGATGGCTTCTACTTTCGTTGGATCTACCGCCACCCCATCCCCACTAATCACATGGCCTAGAAATGACACTTTCTCCAACCAGAACTCGCACTTGGAGAACTTCGCATAAAGCTGATTCTCTCTCAATACTTGCAACACTGTCCGCAAGTGCGACTCGTGCTCCGCCTCCGACTTGGAATACACCAATATGTCATCGATAAAGACGACTACGAACCAGTCCAAATATTCGCGAAACACTCAGTTCATCAAGTCCATGAACACGGACGGCGCGTTCGTCAGCCCGAACGGCATCACCGAGAACTCGAAATGACCATACCTCATAACAAACGCGGTCTTGGGTATGTCTTCGTCACGAATCCGCAACTGATAATATCCGGACTTCAGGTCCAACTTGGAGTACACCACTGACCCCACCAACTGGTCGAAGAGATCGTCTATCCGGGGAATCGGATACTTATTCTTGACAGTCAATTTGTTCAACTCTCGGTAGTCTATGCACAGACGCATGCTACCGTCCTTCTTCTTTACAAATAACACCGCCGCACTCCACGGTGAAGAGCTGGGCCTGATATACCCTTGCTCCAAAAGCTCCTGCAACTGAACCTTGTGCTCGGCCAACTCCTTTGGTGCCATCATAAAGGGTGGTCGTGACACCGGTCTAGCCTCGGGCACTAACTCGATGGAGAAATCAATCTCCTGCCGAGGAGGTGCTCCCGGTAGCTCCTCAGGGAAAACATCTCCAAACTCCGCCACCATGGGCACTTCTCCAAGAGACAGCCTGGAAAGGCTAACCTCCAACAACGCTACTAGAGCAATACCCCCCTGGTTAACAGCTCGCACCAGTTGAAGTTCCGAAACTAGGGAACATGCCACTCCATGCAGGCCCTCAAACTTGACTTCTGCTTGCCCCACGCCCCTCAGGGTTACCACCTTGGACAAACAGTCGATGCTGACACGCTGCTCCGCTAGCCAATCCATCCCCAAAATCACATCGAACTCGGACAACGGCAAGATCGCCGCTACCAATATGAAGTCGACTCCCTCAAGACTCCAACAAATCTGCCCTTTAGCCCTGGTTGTCATAGACGACCCATTGGGCATGCACACTTTCAACTCTGAGTCTGTTGCAAAGGACTCAACTCCAATCCTCCGGGTGAAACTTTCCGCAAGGAAGGAGTGCGACGCTCCCGTATCAAAAAGTACTCTAGCGGGGTACCCAGATACCACTACAAAGCCTACACACATGCAACAAACATAAAAAGGCTTGAAAGGAAGAAATCTACGATACAGGTTGAACTCTCATACCTGTCACCACGTCGATTTGGCAGATTGCTTCCTGCTGCCCAAGGTTATAAGCCCTCGGCTGCACTGGTTGAAACCGGGAAGCACTCGACTCCGCCATTTTCCCCTTCTCTACTGCACTGGGTCCGGAGCGTACGGTCCGCTCTTGCCTTGGCTCTTGCTCAGCGCCCCCTTGGGTACAAAATCTTGCTATGTGGCCTAGCTTGCCATAATTGTAACACGTCTGCGGTCCCTTAGAGCGTGACCCTCCGGACGTCCAATTACTTTTCTCGCCCGTCTTATATGTGGAAGACTACTTCTTCCATCGGCTCCCTTCCGTCTTTCCATGGGACTGAGCAACTTCTTCTCCTCCCCCTGCTTGGGTGTGAAACCCTTGCGATGCTGGGATCGCTCCATGTCACTCTCCAAAATTTGGGCCGCCTCCACCAATTCGTTGAAACCCGCACGTTTCATCGATATGAGGGGTTGTCTTAGATTCTCCCTCAATCCATGATAGAAGAGATTGTCCCTCTCTTCATCGTCTGCCATGGTCGTCCCTGCATAACGACCCAAGCGAGTAAATTCCTGAACATACTCATCCACTGACTTGTCTCGCTGCACCAGATGTAGGAACTGCCTCTGGAGGGCTAACCTCGTTGAGGCGGGAATGTACTTCTTCAGGAAGGCATTCCCAAATTCCTCGATGGACGGTGTGCGTCCTAGAAATTGCCGGCCACTGTGGCTCACCCACCATAACTTGGCATCTCCCTCCAACATAAAAGCTGCGAACTCTGCCTTTTTCTCTTCGGGCGCCTCTGCCGCCCTCAGAAGCTCCTGAATTCTAGCCCACCAATCCTCTGCATCTGTGGGCGTGCCGATTCCCTTGAAGGTTGGAGGGTGGAAGCTCAGAAAGTACTTCATCTGCCGGTCCCCCTGCCCGACAACCACTCTCTCGGCCTGCGGCTCCGCCCGCCTGGCCTCCTCAACCTGCACGGTCGCTGCCGTGACCGGGGTAACAGGAGTTGCTACCTGAGCAATGGGAGCTGCTACTTGTGTTGTCGCTGCAGCTTGGGCCGCCACCATCGCTTCTGCAAGCATACAGCAGAAGTCGGCCGGTGTGACCCCCATCCCTAACGGACCTTGCGCAGTCGCACTACTTACCGAGAGCTCTTCTCTTGGCCTCGAGGTCCCAGCCCCATTGCTTGCACTCTAAACACAAGCAAGAAAACACAAATCAGTCTCTAATCGCAAGACTCGAACACAAGGACACACATGGTCCCGCGATACTCCTATGTGGATAACTTCTTATACGTGACTCGACTTATACTTTCGACCGCGAAACTTCTCATTGGAACGCCAACCTCCCTCTGATACCAAATTGTAACACCTCCCCTGTAAAGACCATATAATATGGGTCCGGCCGGGGCCCCACAACATACGGACGCCACAGCTTTAGTATTAAAAGATGATATGAAAACTACCCAATCTCAAAACTCCAGACAAACACAGCGGAAACAGAAAACTAACAGACAGAAGTTATCCACTAACGGTAGAGTATCAAATGGCCTTAAGGCCTTACACAAAAAAATAGTCCAAAAAATATAAATGTGCCAAGCACTCCTAGGCTACCTCGGCATGCAAGCCGGACATAAACATAACAAGGGTAGCAAACACGAAAGGAAAATCCAAGCACAGCAACACTTCATGAGGCTTAGGGCTTTTCGCCCGGCACGCTAGCTCCTACATGCGATCCTTGCCCTGTAAGGATTTGAAGTAACGTGGGTCAACAAAGGCTGACCTCTACTGTGTAACAAACACATCTCCTCCCGGCCGTCCCTAATGGACCCCGGGGTACCACTCCACCTGCAAGTTAGCACTTCGTATACCAAAAGAGCATATATATTAAGGCGGTAAAACAGGCTTGGATGTCTCATACAGCATACATGTTTTCTATGTTTTGTACAAAGTGAAAAGGGGGCCTACTATGCAACATGAATGCAACCCGGGTTTCACCCAAGGCACCCTAGCTCGTATGCATCTAGCACAACATCAAACACTGGGTACTTCCATTTCCCCATTGGCTTAAAGCCGCAAACACAAGGGAAGCACCATGTCCCTAACGGCACACACGCCGTCACACGGAACCTCGCAAAGGCCCCACCCGCACAAGGGTCAAATACCCCGGGCTTGCCCGCACATTCTGACTTCGCACGTCAGGGTTCCGTCTCACACTGACCGATTCTAAGAAGTCTTGCTAGACCCCACCCGCTCATGGCCACAATGCCTGGGCTTTCCCTCCGCTCGACATTCTCGTCAGTCCACACAAGGGGCTAGTCTCACCGGGACACTTCCCCCACATGACTTGCGCGTCACGGGATAGCCAGCCGACCACGGAGACATAGCCGCGCCTTTGCACAACACAAACAAAGGTTCCCCCCCAATCACCATTTGCACCGTGTCTTTCTCGTGCTCCAAGGAAACCATCTACCGCACAACACGGAGCTAACCTTGTCCGGTTCCGACCACGAGTACTCACTCAAATGTAAGAGGGAAAACGCATACACACAACGGCGTAACGCCGCAACGGATTTCTACCGAAACCTCACATCTTGCTATGCAACATCACCGGGTCGGACTAACGGTCGCGACCACGGCTTCACCCACAATGCCTAATCCACTAACGAAGCGGATCTCTAATGCAAAGCATGCCGGGATGAACATACTCAACCCGGAGGTTACTCTTGAACCTAGGCTACACGAATCCCTCTCAATTGAGAGATTCAGTGCTCAAAATACGAAAGGAAGGGGATGCTATTCATGCATCCTAAATCCTAAAAATCGAGAGGAGAAGTATCGTTACCTTTCGTCCCCTCTTCCTAGCCATGGAGAAGATTTGCTCGGTTGAACACCACCGCAACGCTCCCACCTTCGCGGATCTGAACTCCGCTCGCGAAACGGACCTTCGAGGCTTCGCCGGCGGCCGGAACCTGGCCTCCTTCCTCCTCCTTGCTCTCCCTTCTCTCTAGAATCAAGAGAGATAAAGACAAATGGAAAATGAGGGTTTGAAACCCTATTCCCGGCCTTAAACCACCCAGGGAGGCTCCCCACCGTTGGATCTTCCAAAGAAAAGAACGAACAGCCACGATCGGAACCCAAAATAGAAAAACTGGGCCGAACACGGGTTGCAACACGGCTGTGTGCCAGGCCGTGTTACCCACTCGCCGTCTCGATCGAGTCGAAAAACCAGCACACGGCCTTTGACACGGCCTCCGACACGCCCGTGTCACCTGCGACACGCCCGTGTCGGGACCCGTGTCACGCCCCCTGTGTGCAATCGACCAACATTTCGCAGTCAGAGAGGTACACGGCCATGTGACACAGCATCGGACACGCCCGTGTCAAATTTGACACGCCCGTGTTTGTGCCCGTGTCACGGCCCGTGTACCACACTTGCAGAATCCCTGGAGTGACACGGCCTGGGACACGCCCGTGTCCGAGGCCGTGTTCTACAACTCGACTAGCGTCGACTGCCAAAGCGTCGACCGCACGACCCGAGGCCGAACACGCCTATGTCACGCCCGTGACACGCTCGTGACACGCCCGTGACACGCCCGTGACACGTGCTCCAAAAACCAAACTGGGCTTAAAACATCACTCGTCCCTCTTTTGAGTTTCGGGGTGTTACAGAGGGAGCCTGGCAGCGGGAGAATCGAGACCTAAACCCAAAGAGAGAAGACTTAGAACATTTGCATTTCCCGGGTGCTACCACCAGGCCAGTCAGCTAGATGGGAGCCTGAGGTCAGGTGTTGAACATCCTCCGGGCTCAGCCCCAGGTTCATAACGACGTCCATCGAGAACCCGGCCTTGCCAGCTTGGAGGGAGCCTGGCAGCGGGAGAATCGAGACCTAACCCCAGAGCGAGAAGACTTAGAACGTTTGACTCTCCCGGGTGCTACCACCAGGTCAGTCAGCTAGATGGGAGCCTGAGGGCGGGTGTTTGAACATCCTCCAGGCTCAGTCCCAGGGACATAGCGATGTCCATCGAGACCCCGGCCCTGCCAGCTTGGAGGGAGCCTGGCAGCGGGAGAATCGAGACCTAACCCCAGAGCGAGAAGACTTTGAACATTTGCCTCTCCCAAGTGCTACCACCAGGCTAGTCATCTAGATGGGAGCCTGAGGGCGGGTGTTGAACATCCTCCGGGCTCAGCCCCAGGGTCATAACGACATCCATCAAGACCCCAGCCCTGCCAGCTTAGAGGGAGCCTGATAACGGGAGAATCGAGACCTAACCCTAGAGCGAGAAGACTTAGAACATTTGCCTCTCCCGAGTGCTACCACCAGGCCAGTAAGCTAGATGGGAGCCTGGGGGCAGGTGTTGAACATCCTCCGGGCTCAGCCCCAGGGTCATAACGACGTCCATCGAGACCTCGACCCTGCCAGCTTTGAGGGAGCCTGACAGCGGGAGAATCGAAACCTTACCCCGGAGCGAGAAGACTTAGAGCATTTGCATCTCCCGGGTGCTACCACCAGGCCAGTCAGCTAGATGGGAGCCTGAGGGCAGGTGTTAAACATCCTCCGGGCTCAGCCCCAGGGTCATAACGACGTCCATCGAGACCCCGACCCTGCCAGCTTTGAGGGAGCCTGGCAGCGGGAGAATCGAGACCTAACCCCAGAGCAAGAAGACTTAGAACATTTGCCTCTCCCGGGTGCTACCACCAAGCAAGTCAGCTAGATGGGAGACTGAGGGTGGGTGTTGAACATCCTCCGGGCTCAGCCCCAGGGTCATAACGACGTCCATCGAGACCCCGCCCTGCAAACTATGAGGGAGCCTGGCAGTGGGAGAATCGAGAACTAACCCCAGAGCGAGAAGACTTAGAACATTTGCCTCTCCCGGGTGCTACCACCAGGCCAGTCAGCTAGATGGGAGCCTGAGGGAGGGTGTTTAACATCCTTCGGGATCTGTCCCAGGGTCATAATGACGTCCATCGAGACCCCAGCCCCGCTAGCTTAGAGGGAGCCTGACAGCGAGAGAATCGAGACCTAACCCCAGAGTGAGAAGACTTAGAACATTTGCCTCTCCCGGGTGCTACCACCAAGCCAGTCAGCTAGATGGGAGCCTGAGGGCGGGTGTTTAACATCCTCCGGGCTCAGCCCCAGGGTCATAACGATGTCCATCGAGACCCCGCCCCTGCCATCTTGGAGGGGGCCTGACAGCGGGAGAATAGAGACCTAACCCCAGAGTGAGAAGACTTAGAACATTTGCCTCTCCCAGGTGCTACCACCAGGACATTCAGCTAGATGGGAGCTTGAGGTCGGGTGTTGAACATCCTCCGAGCTCAGCCCTAGGGTCATAACGACGTCCATCGAGACCCCGGCCCTGCAAGCTTGGAGGGAGCCTGACAGCGGGAGAATCAATACCTAACCCCAGAGCGAGGAGACTTTGAACATTTGCCTCTCCCAGGTGCTACCACCAGGCCAGTCAGCTAGATGGGAGCCTGAGGGCGGGTGTTGAACATCCTTCGGGCTCAGGCCCAGGGTCATAACGACGTCCATCAAGACCCCGGCCCCACCAGCTTGGAGGGAGCCTGACAGCAGGAGAATCGAGACCTAACCCCAGAGAGAGAAGACTTAGAACATTTCATGAGGGTTTATGATATTATGCTACAAAAGTTCCGCCACATCTCATGTCACTGTTACGATTATCATGCAAAAAGGGCTCAAATGAGTGAAACACATTGTATTGAAAGAGCTAAGGCACATATAAATATTCAGGGATAGAAGCGTTTCAGGTCGTCGCCGCTCCAGGTATGGCTCAAAGTCTCGCCCTCCACATTTTGGAGGCGGTATCCTCTCGACCTTAGCGCCTCTTTTACGATGTAGGGCCCCTCCCAGTTTGGATGGAGCTTGCCCACGGCAGCCGATCTTCCCGCCGCATCTACCTTCTTCAGGACCAGATTGCCTTCCACAAACTGTTTGACCCGGACATGTTTGTCAAAATACTTGGCCATTCTCCGCTTGAATTCCTCCTGCCGAACCGCTGAGAGGTCGCGCAGTTCTTCTATCAGGTCTAAGGAGAGTCGCTGTTCTCCCTCATTTTCCACTCTCCACTCCTGTCCTCCAGCTTCCGCCTCAGCGACCCTAGGTGTACGGACCTCGAGTTCGATGGGGAGCACCGCCTCGCTTCCATGAGATAGTTTAAAAGGTGTCTCCTCCGTGGCGTTATTGGGAGTAGTCCTCAGGGCCCAAAGAACAGAAGGGAGTTGCTCCACCCAACTCCCTTTCAGATTTTCAACCTTCTTTTTCTGGAGGTTCACGATAACCTTGTTGGCTGCTTCCACCTGCCCGTTGCTTCTCGGGTGATGGACAGAGGCAAACCTAAGGTCAATCCCGAGCTCTCCATAGAACTTGATGAACTCATTGCTGGCGAACTGCAGTCCGTTGTCGGTGAGATGGCTTGGGGAATCCCATGCTTGCAGATGATTTCTCCCCATACAAAATTCTGGATGATCTGCGAGGTCACCTTGGCCAATGCCTTCACCTCCATCTACTTGGAGAAATAATCAATCATTACCAACAAGAATGTTCTTTGCCCACTTGCCTGGGGGAAGGGCCCTACTAGATCCATCCCCCAAATTGCGAAAGGCCAGGGTGCCGTGATACTCCCGAGTCGCTGAGCCAGTTGTAGTTGGAGGGGGGGCGAATAGTTTGCACTTATGGCATTTTTTGACAAACTCTAAGGCATCATGCCCCAGGGTAGGCAAGAAGTAGCCCTGCCTGATAATTCTCCGCTCCAGGGTCCGACCTCCCGAGTGACTCCCACATTCCCCGAAGTGGACCTCCTCCAAAATCCTTGACACCTCCCCCTCCGCCACACAATGAGCCAGTAATCCCGAAAGGTTCTTGCGGTAGAGTTGCCCGTCGCGCAAGAGGTAGTACGCTGACTTGTACTTGAGCTTCTTTCTATCCATCCCTTATGGGTACTCTCTAGTAGACAAATAGGTGGTGAAGTGGTCCATCCATGTGGATCGCTGATCTATCTCCATAAACTCTCCTTCCTCCAAGGATGGGTGAAAAAGGTCCGTGATAGTGCCCCTCACCCGAGGGTCATGCTTGGCAAGATGGTTGACCTGTTCATTTTCCTCCCGCGGCACATATTGAATGGAGAAGGTTTGAAACCCCCCAATGATTCCCTTAACCTTGGCCAGATACCGTTGCAGGGTAGGCTCCCTTCCTTCGAACTCCCCGTTGACCTGGGAGGATACTACCAGGGAGTAAGTGAGGACCTTCATGTCATGCACTCCCCGTTCCTTTGCCAGGCGCAGCCCTGTGATCACCGTCTCGTACTCGGCCTGATTGTTGGTTATGGAAAAATGTATTACTACTGTCTGCTCGAACCGGGTCCCTTGGGGGCTCTCCAAGACAACCCCAACCCCTAAGGAGTGTTTCCCTGAAGCTCCATCCACCATCACCTTCCAAGGGATGGGGTAAGTGAGTTTGTCTTCTGCTACCTCGACCACATAGTCAGCCAGGAAGTCAGCCATCGCTTGTGCCTTGATCGCGAGTCGAGGGACAAAAGAGATGTCGAACTCGCTCAATTCCACCGACCACTTGGCGAGTCTTCCTGAATGCTCCACCCCCTCAAAGATATTGCAGAGGGGGTGGTCGGTCACCACCTGGATGGGGTATGCCTAGAAGTAGGGCCTGAATCTCCGGGCCGAGATAATTAGAGCGAAGGCCAACTTCTCTAAGATGGGGTAGCAGAGTTCCGCCTTCCTCAGAACCCTACTCACGTAATAGATGGGCAGCTGTTTCCTTTTTTCTTCCTGAAATAGGACAGAACTCACGGCCTCCGCCCCGACCCCAAAATACAAGAACAGGTCCTCCCCTCCTTCGGCCCCTGGAGCAGGGGGGCCTGAGTCAACTGTCTCTTCAAAGCCTGGAATGCCTCCTCGCATTCCGAGGTCCATTCGAACTTCCTTCCTCCTCTCAAGGTCCTAAAGAAGGGGGAGCACTTTTCTCCGGCCCGGGATAGGAACCTGCTTAGCCCTGCCAGCTTCCCTGTCAGTCGCTATACCTCCTTTGCATCCCGAGGCGACCCCAACTCCATAATCGCCCAGACCTTGTCAGGGTTGGTTTCGACTCCAGCGGGGGTGAGGAGGTGGCCCAGAAATTTGCCCCTACTCGCCCCGAAGATGCACTTCAGGGGGTTCAACCTCATCTTGTATTTACGGAGGGTGCCAAAGGTCTCCTCAAGATCCCGGAGGTGGGAGTCAACCTACCGACTCTTTATCATCAAGTCATCCACGTATACTTCCAGGTTCCTCCCCTTCTGTCCCTGGAATACACGGTCCATAATCTTCGGGTATATTGCCCCTGCATTCTTCAACCCGAAAGGCATCATCTTGTAGCAGTAGCATCCATCTCCTGTGATGAACGAGACATTCTTTATGTCAGGAGGGTGCATCCTGATCTGATGATAACCTGAAAAGGCATCTAAAAAACTCATTACAGAAAAACCAACGGCAGAATCTACCAGCGCATCGATTCTAGGCAAGGGTAATAATCTTTTGGGCATGATTTATTAAGAAGTGAAAAGTCTACACACATCCTCCACCGACCGTCTCTTTTTTTCACTATTACAACATTTGAGACCCAGTCAGGGTATTGAATTTCGGAAATTAAACCGGCCTTGAGGAGCTTGGCGACTTCCTCCCATATAACCCCTTCGTGGCCCTTGATCCTACCACTCCGGCCTCCAACCCAACCGATTATTCGGTTCCTGACGCCCCCACCTGGGCTACTGCGGCTGCTGCTCTCTCTGCCGAGGCTCGGCCCTTCTCTCCTCCTGGGCTCGGCCACCCCTTGGTTTCTCCTTCTCTACGGCCCACCTAGCCAACCTCCGAGCAAACTCTGGGTGTGCTGCTTCCATGTCGGCCTCCCTTACTGCCCTCTCTAGGAGCGCCTCAAAAGGCACTGGAGGCGTCCTCTTCAACTCCATGGCGAAGAACCCGGGATGGAGACCTAGGGTGAAGGCCACCATCATGGTATGCCCTGGCATCTCTTGTACCTGGGACAGTTCCTCCTGAAACCTGTCTAGGTAACTTCCCAGGGTCTCCCCTACTTTTTGTTTGATACGGAACAAGGACTCGGCCTCCCTCTTCCTTTTATTTGAGGTGGTGAATCTCAACATGAACCCCCTGCACAGGTCCTCGAAGCAGTAGATGGAGCCGACCAGGAGCTGATGAAACCTCTCTCGCTTTCTCCCTGAGGGTGATAGCGAAGAGCCTACACTTGAAGCCATCTGATATCTGTCGGATTGAGACCACGTCTTCAAACCACTGGACGTGCTGGACTGAATCTCCCTTCCCTGAGTAGTAGGACATCTCCGGCTCTCGGAACCCCTCTGGAACTGGGGCAAAAGAAACGAACTCGCTGAAGGGGCTACCTCCCTCAGCCGGGCGAGTTGGGAACTCCCTCCCCACCGTCTCGCTGAACTGGTACTCGTCTGCCGAGCCCAGGAAAAGGACTCGCTCCCTCGGCTCGCGCTCCCCCTCACTCGCGACTTCCTTCCCTGCTCGCCTGAGGGGCGCGTCGTTGCCTAGTGCTGGATCAGCGACCACGGAAACCACCGGCGTCGTGCTTTCGGCTCGCATGCCGAGTGCGACCCTGACAAGTCCGAGCACTTCTTCCCTGAGCTCCACAGACATCCCCGTCGTCGCGGGAGGGGGAGGGGGTAGCGAGCTCGCCCTGCCTGAACCTTTCCCTTCGTCTCTTGTCATCAGACTTACGGAAGATTTTCTGTGCTAACCACGCTTCACGCTCACTGCACCAATGTGTTGAAAACAAAAAATCGGTCTCTGAGGAGTTCGTCCCTCGGGGAAGGGATGGTCGCACACTGACTTCTCTCCTCACGAGCCTAGGTGACAAGGGAAAAGGACCAAGGACAGACCAAAGGCTCCAGCACAGAGGTCCCACCACACACCCGAAAGATCTTAGAGCACTTCCCCTCCTTAGCCAAGTGCTGAAGCTAAGGTACCTCAGAAAGCGCTAGAAGACCGGGCACAAGAAAGTGTGCCTTCTGAGGTACCCCTTGGGTCCTATTTATAGGAAAAGACGGTCTGCAAATATCCAAACTTCACGCTTTTCGAGGACCATAGGCATTCCAAAGGGGGTAACATGGTAAAAACACCCCACAACTGAAGGGCGATGTGAGCCGGCCCTGAAATAACGCCCGCTAGGCAAAGTCGGCGAGTACCGGAGCGAGAAAGCCCCGCCCCATGCCGAGGTGAAAAGCGGCGAGTGAGCTCGCCTCTCTCAGCGCCGCGGGAGAATGCATTGAGTGGGCTCGCCTCTCTCAGCGTCGCGGGAGAAGGCGTTGAGTGAGCTCGCCTATCTCAGCACCGCGGGAGAAGGCGTTGAGTGAGCTCGGCTCTCTCAGCGCCTTGGGAGAAGGCGTTGAGTGAGCTCTCCTCTCTCAGCGCCACCGGCCTGGCTTCGCCTCGCCTTGGGACCGGGCGAGTTGGCCCTGAAACCCTTACTCACGGATGACAGGCGTGTCGGCACTCGCCAACCCCTTGGCTCTGGGCGAATACGTACTCGGTCGGGTCTGCTCACCCGATAAACTGACTTCCTTGTGTCGTCTGGTTGCCACTTTTTCTTTTTGTTCTTGCTGTGACTGTGTTATTTAGTTTTTTCTGTGATTTCGTTTATTTCATTTGATATTCTGTGATACAGTGCCTGAGTTTTTGAGTACTTCTTAAAGCAAAGAAAAGGTTTTAAAATATACCCATTGTACAACCCCGTCTCCAGCGACTGGTTTGGCTCCTGTTAGCCCACTCGCTGGAGACGTGGTTGTACAATGGGTATATTTTAAAACTTTTCTTTGCTATAAGAAGTACTCAAAAACTCAGGCACTGTATCACAGAATATCAAATGAAATAAATGAAATCACAGAAAAAACTAAATAACACAGCCACAGTAAGAACAAAAAGAAAAAGGGGCAACCAGACGACACAAGAATTTATAGTGGTTCCCCAACCTGGGTACGTCCACTCTTCTACCACCCTGGTAGGAATCCACTTAGAGTTTTGATCAGGTGACTGACACCAATGAGCTTTTGATCAGGTGCTCAACAACAAAACCTCAAGTCTTTTGATCAGGAGACTTGCAAACAGGAATCACTTTTGAAGGGAGATGACAACCCTTTTTACAGTGGGGGTGAGTGAATGATTGTGTCTTCTCTTTCTCAAATCAAACAACTGAGAAGACTTATGGATTTGATGGTAGCAAAAGCTCCCCCTGAGATGTTGCTTGTTCAGGATGATAGAAGCTTTGCTGCCGGGTGATAGGCCTTTAAGCTTTCAGTTTTGACAAGAAGAACTTCAGGAACTATTTTGATAGATGCAGTATTGTTGTCCTTCAGAGAGTTCCTGAGAAGAAGACATTTGATTTTGATGGTTGTTCTTCCTCTTCAGAATTGTTCTTCTTCTTGTCTGGCTGCTATTGATTCTTTACTGATCGATTTTCAATCTCAAGAAATTCTGTCTATCTCACAGAATGTTGTTTTCTGTATATAATTCTCTGTACAGGAAATAATAATCTATGTTTTTATATTTCCAATGTGAATGTCCATTTGAATTTTGAAATTCTTTCTGCAATTAATGCTAACGACCTTGGAATATTTTTGGCATTGATTTGTTTCCCCAACTGTCCCTTATAAAAACGGCAGGCAACAATTCTGATGAAGACCATAATTAATGCTCTTGTCTAACGGTAATATTCAGAGAATATTAGAGCATTAATTACTCAGGAATTATTGCCACATAATAAGGACAACAGAGGGAAATTGCCAAGACTGGATTCGTCGACCTGAGTCAATAGTTCGTCGAGCTGAGAATGGCTGTTCGTCGAGCTGAGATCCAAGATCGTCGACCTCTGAATGTTGCTTGATAACTTTATTCTTCTGTGCATCAAGTTCGTCGAGCTGAATCTACGATCGTCGAGCTAAGCCTTGAGAACAGAGTTAGTCAGGTTGGGGTCCAAGATCGTCGAGCTGAGTATGCAGTCTGGACTAAGAATATTTTCTGATATAGAGTGTTGAAGTATCATTTTTGGTGTTGAGTGTGATGTCCTCTGGCTTTGAGTGTTAACTCACCATTCTGGCGTTGAGTGTAATGTCATCTGGCGTTGAGTCAAATGTTATCTGACATTGAGTGTTGAATCACCTTATCCAGAATTAGTCGACCAGAGAACAGAGTTATTCTAGCTGATGTTCTTAGTTCGTCGACTGAGGTTTGAATTATAGGAGTTATTACTTTGCTCACAGTTCGTCGAGATGAGAGATAAGTTCGTTGAGCTGAGCTCAGAGAATTATCCCTGAGTTCGTCTAGCTAAGCTCGACTTTCGTCGACCAGAGATCGAGAAGTAGAACTCCTTTTTTTTAAGTCTTGAATTCTCTAAGTCTTGAGTCTCTGGCAGTGTTGGAGGCTGGTCCTTTGTACTGTTGACTCAAAGGACTTGACCTAGACTCTAGGACACAACCATGACCCTGATCTATACATGTTGGGTTATATCCTAACTTAGTGTACCTAGCCCAAATCTAACTAGGGATGCAACAATCTCCCCCTATTTGGGTGAGGTCACTAATAACAGACTCAATACAAAAAAATGTACAAAGCAAGAAGACATATATCTGGCAGAAAAATAATGCATGCAATAGATATATTTATACACAGTAAGCTTTGTATTATAAAAACATAGTTTTTAAAAAATGATACCATAATAAAATCAGTTCAGGTTTTTTACTTTTACTGCTTCTTTTCCCTTGGCTTTTCTTCTTTGCTTTTATCCCCAGGCTGAGTGAAAATGATTTTACTGTTGGGATTGTCAGCTTCTTTCTTTGATATGTATAGATCTGCTGCTCCAATCACAGTCTGGGTGGAAGTTCTGGGAACTACAGCCTCTGGGTGTCTAGCCATATACTCTGTAGAATTAAATACCTTCTTGCTGACTTGAAGCTTATCCAGTTCTTTTTCTCTATATGATGACATAGTTGTATACTTTGATGGATCTTCACCTTATTCTCTGGCCTTCTTTATCTGTGACAGACCAATCAATTCTTGAAGCCTAGCCATCCTAAAATTAGGATCAACATCCTGACTGACAGATGATTGATCATCTTGAGAGGGTAGCAGAGATGCAGGCCTGAATTGAGTTGACTGTGCTTGAAAGTTTGTTGCCTTCTGGCTTTCATTACTCTTAGTGTATAGTGACTTTGGAGGTGCAGCTTCACTATATTTTCTTTTAAGTTTGTGTGATTCTTAATGTCTTATTTATTCAACTTGTTGTTGGGGAGGAGAGAACTCTAGCTTCTGATGGATTACTTCCTTTATCTGCTCTGTATCACTAGTACTTCTTTGCTGACTGCTTCTATGTGATTGATGTCTAGATGGCCTTCCTTGCCTTTGATAAGTTTTTGTAAAAGATATAGACTTGGAGGGTGCATTTGAACTTTGAGGAGTTGTTCCTGAGGCACCAGCAGTAGGAGGAGGAGGGGGTCCTTTCTGTATCTATGAGCTGGGGGAGGAGAGTATCGTCTGCTTTTCTTTCTAGCCTTTTGTTAATTCTTTGAAAGCCACATCCAGGCTGACATCCCTTTGTATGGGGTTATGGTTTATAAAATGTAGTAGGGAGTGTCATTTGTATTTCCAGGCTTAGGAGAGGGAGGAGGAGGAGCCTTCCTTTTCTTAGAGATTTTCTTCCTCTTTTGATCCTTATCAGAATCATCATCATCATCATCATCAGACTGAGGATTGTCATACATAACATCAATTTGGCTTATTGTATCCTTGGAGATTTCTTTATTGACTGGAGTGGGGACAACTTCAGCATGAGCTACTTCAGTTTCCATGGAAATGTCTTGAGCTATTATGTCATCAAGATTGGGGAGAGGGCTATCATCCATGATATAAGATGGCCCAGGAGGGCTAGATATTTTATCATCAGACTTATTTTCTGGAGGAGCTATCAAACTTTTCTTTATAGTGTCTAACACCACTGAGCTAGCAGGAGAGGTATAGCACACCATTGCTTTAGATGATGGAATGGGGGGGGAAGCAGAAGTAAATGTATGACCCAAATATTCTTAGTAAAGCTGCTAGATGAACTTTGGATTTAATGAAGTAAACCCTTCCTGGCAGAATCTCTAGCAGAGTGATCTCTTGAGTATCTAACTGAAAGATAGGGTAAGCTCTGAATAACTCTACAGGGGGGGGGGTGAATTGAGTTTTTAAAATCTTTTCAATTCTTGCAGAAATAAGAAATCTTTAATAAAATATGTTACTATGATATGGGTGTATGAGTGTACTAGTGCAACAAGTGAACTAGAGAAAAGATAACTAAGCTACACAACAAAATGTATCACAGTTTAAGCACACAGGAAAATCATAGCCACATAGACAACACAAGAATTTTATAGTGGTTCTCCAAACTTAGGTACATCCACTCTTCTACCACCCTAGGTAAGAATCCACTACAGGTTATGATCAGGTGATTGCCACCAATGAGCTTTTGATCAAGTGCTCAAAAACTAACCCAAGTTTTTTGGAAGGAGACTTGCAACCAGAATAATTTTGAAGGGAATTAAAACCCTGTACAGAGGTGGGAAGAGAGGTTGATTGAAGTCTTCTTTTCTCAAATCAAAATGAGAAGACTTTGTTGATTCTTTGATGTTGGCAAAGCTCCCCATGAGATCTTGAATGGTTCAGGAGTGGAAGCTTTACAAAGGGTGAGTAGGCCTTCTGCTGTAAGATCTACTTTCTGAGATCCTTTGACTGATTTGAATGTTTTTGTTCACTTGAGATCTCAGAAAACAAAGAAGGAGAAGAAAGACTCTTGATCGTGATTGTTGTTCTTTCTTCTTCTTTTGAGAGCAGTTGATTTTTATTGAGAGAGCTGCATGCACTGCCATTGATTAATGTTCTGTGTGTCTTTTTGTTCTGTTTTGGCTGAGAGTTGATCCCCTTGATAACTGCCTCTTGGTCGAATTCAAAATCCTGCAATCAATGCTCAGCCGAAATCTCAGGAATGAAAACGGCAAGAATGCTGTCATATATTCTATTCTATGTCTGTCCCGAGATATAAACAATTAATTCCATTAGGAATATTTGCAATCAATGCTGCCAGTAACGGCTCGATCCAAAGGATATAAGAGAATTGATTTTCCAAGGAATTAACAACCTATAATATATATAAAATAAGGAGACAGAAAAGGAAAGAATAAATAACAATATGTCTTACAGTTTTCGTCGACTAGAGAACAGCTTTCGTCGAGCTGAGAATAACAGTTCGTCGAGCTGAGAATAGCTGTTCGTCGAGCTGAGATCCAAGATCATCGAACTGAGAATAGCTATTCGTCGAGATGAGATCAAAGATCGTCGAGCTGAGTCTACAGTCTGGACTTAGAATACTTTCTGGTGTTGAATGTTGAAGTATTGATCTTGCGTTGAGAGATATTTGGCTCTGAGAGTTGAAGTGTTGATCTGGCGTTGAGAGATATTTGGATCTGAGAGTTGAAGTATTAATCTAGCATTGAGAGATATTTGGCTCTGAGAGTTGAAGTGTTAGTCGAGCTGGGGACAGAGTTCGTCTAGCTGATGTTCTTAGTTCGTCGACTGAGTGGTAGACTTAGAAGGTATTACTTTGTCCAGAGTTCGTCGAGCTGAGATATGAGTTCGTCAAGCTCAGCTCAGAGAATTGTCTCTAAGTTAGTCGAGCTGAGCACGACGATCGTCGATCAGAGATCGACGAACGTAGATCTCCTTTTTCCAAAGCTTGAATTCTCTAAGTCTTGAGTCTTTAGTAGTGTTGGAGGCTTGTCCTTCATACTGTTTGACTCTAAGGACTTGACCTAGACTCTAGGACATAGTCATGACCCTGATTTATACATGTTGGGTCATATCCTAACTCAGTGAACCTAGCTCAAATCCAACTAGGGGTTCCAACAATCTCCCCCTATTTGGGTGAGGTCACTAATAACAAACTCAATACAAGAAAAAATATACAAAGCAGGAAAACAATATATATCTGGCAGATAATTTAATAATAAGTGTAGCAGATATATGTACATAGTCAACTTTTTAACATAAAAGAAAACATAATTTTAACAAAGTATACCAAAAGTAGCAATTCTTCTTCAGGATTTTCTGTTTCTACTTCTTGGATTTTTCTTCCTTCTTCTTTTCTTTAGACTTGGTAAATATAATTTCCCTGTTAGGATTGACAGCTACTTTTTTTTGATATATATAGATCTGCTGCTCCAATCATTGTCTGAGTTGAAGTTCTGGGAACAATTGCCTCTGGATGTCTAGCCATATAATAAGCAGGGTCAAACAGTTTCTTGCTCACTTGAAGTCTTTCAAGTTCTTTTTCTCTTTAAGTAGACATTGTAGTGAATTTTGTTGGATCATGTCCTTCTTCACTAGCCTTTTTCATCTGTGATAGAGCAATCAATTCTTGAAGCCTGGCCATTCTAAAGTTTTGATCATCATTCTGACTGACAGATGACTGATCTTCTTGAGAGGGTAGCAGGGTGACATGCCTGAATTGTGTTGACTATTCTTGGAAGTTTGTTGCAATCTGGCTTTCACTAATTTGAGTGTACAGTGATTTTGGAGGTGCAGCTTCACTGTATTTTCTTTTGGGTTTATGTGATACAGAGTGTCTTCTTTGTTCAGCCTGTGGTTGAGGAGGAGAGAATTCTGTTTTTTGATACACTATTTCTTTTATTTGTTCTGTACAGCAAGTACTTCTTTACTGACTGCTTCCATGTGATTGCTGTCTAGATGGCCTCTCTTGCCTCTGATAAGTTCTGGTGAATGAGGGCTTGTAAGGTGCATCTGACTTTTGAGAACAAATTCCAGAAGCACCAGCAGCTGGTGGAGGAGGAGGAGGGGGATCCTTCCTGTATTTGTGAGCTGGGGGAGGAGAGTACCTTCTACTTTTCTTCCTGGCCTTTTGTTCATTCTTTGAGAGCCACATCCAGGCCGACATTCCCTTATATGGGGTTATTTTTTGTAGGATATAGTAGGGAGTATCATTGGTGTTTCAAGGTTTGGGAGCAAGAGGAGGTGGAGCCTTTCTTTTCTTAGAAATTTTACTTTTCTTAGGTTCCTCCTCCTCATCATCATCATCATCATCATAGGATTGAGGTTTGTCATACATAGATTCAATCTCTCTTAGTTCTTCATCAGAGCTTATTTTCTTTGTTGCATGAGATGGAACTGGGGAGGGAACTAGAGAACTGTATACTTTTGTGCTCTGAGCAGCTAACTTGTTTTCTTCCTCTATGTCAGCCATAATCAATGCATCAAGATCTGGTATTGGAGAATCATCCATTACAAAGACTGGGGCCATAGGAGAAGATACAATTGGGGAGGCAATCTGTCTAGATGATTGAGTGGAAGGAATGACAAAACTGGCCTTTAGTTGTTTGACAACATCGGGGCTTATTGGGGAAGAATATGGAATAATAGCTAATGATGGCTTGTTATATTCAGCTGGAGGAAGACTGTGATGAGCTGTATCAAAAGAACTTAACAAACTCATCAAGTCTACTGTGGATTAATGAAAATGTTACCAACAATATTTATTTTTGGTATAACTTACTCATCAATGTCCATGTCAGTTTCAATAAAATGAATCAATTCTGATAAATCTTTTTCTGCTTCTGTATCCATGTCTGCTATATCTGACATCTGTACAATTGGTCCTGCTACTGCTAAAACTACTGCTGTTGCATCTACTTCTTCATCAAGTATCTCCCCCTATCTAGTTTCAGCATGTGCTGAAGCTAGGCCCCCAACTGAAGTTGGAGCAGTGGTGAGGGCAGATATTTGGGTAGCAAGAGATGAGATGGAGGAAGCAAGAGGAGAAATGAACTCTATTATAAGGGTTTTGAATAGTGGTGTGAGAAGAGTGATGAGAGTGGTGGTAAGAGAGGGATCTAGAGTTAGAGAGGCAGAAACTAGAGCAGTAGCTGAAGGAGTAGATGTGGGTGATGGAGGTAGAGGTGGAGTTTCTAAGGGGAAGTCATTTTGTGGGGATGGGGAGTTCAGGGGAGAGGAGAGCAGGTTAAAGGAGGGAAGGGAGGAGAGGTTGATGTGGGGGATGTCAACCAAGTGAGATGGTAGAGGGGATAGAGGTGGTCTAGGGATGGAAGTGTCAAGTTGAGGTGAAGGAGGAGGAGATGGTAGATGTGTAGGGGAAGAGGGAAGTGGAGATGCTAGTGGTGTTGGAGTATGGATGTGAATGGTAGTAGAAGGTGGGGTTTGTTGGACTTGTTATTGGAATGGAGGAGTATAAGGGAGCCGTTCAGTGGGGTGGGGAGAGGCTGGTGGATCCCTTGTACTCTTGGAAGTTTTAGTGGAGGAGGAGGTAGCCTTAGTTAGCTTGGTGATGGTCCTCTCCCACTTGCCAAAAAGAGCACAGGTGAGTCTATTAGAGGCATTGATGGATATGTTCGAGGAGAACAGGGATCCTGCAACCTTTTCCTTTAGGAAGATCCCTAGGATCCTTCCAAAGCATACCTCTTTCTTGCTGTTCTTGTTTTTGATCAAATCGAACAGAATCTGTGCCCAGTTCACAGCTTTCTTATTTACAATGGCGCACATGACCAGGAATTGATGCCTGGTGATATAATCATGCGCAGTGTGCTTCCCAAGCAACACTTTCCCAACTATATCTACGGGAAATTTATACACGACAGACAGAAGTTTCTTAAAGAGCTTGTTTGGGGTGTCTCCAGAATACCCCATTATATTCAGCATTAGATCAAACTCTTCCGAATCAATTTCTAAATCCTCCTCACCATTTTTCAATCCGAAAATTTCAGTAATAATGTCGGGGGTAAGAGAAATTGCATTACCCGCGATGGTGCCGGTCATCTTGTTCTCATCGATAGTAGCTGTATACACCCATTCTCTGATTTTTGTGGCATATCTTTATTCGGGTTGAGAGCGAAGTCTTCAGTTGTTGTTCTTCTATTAGTTGGAGAATGTTCAGGAAAACTGGATCAGAATACTGGAATGATTCAAAGTCTATGTCGAAGCCAACATCAAATTTCATGGCAGTGAGAGAACCAATGGGAATCGCCATGAAAACTCCTGCAATAGGAAAACGATGATCACGTGCAAAGGGAACTGAAAGCGCAGGACGGAGGTCGAAGAAAACCTAAATATAAGGTTTTCTAGAATATGAACCGACAAGCTCCGGTCCACGAGAAAAAAAAAATCTTCGTTCTGAGGTCGACGAAATAATTTAAGGTTAAACAGTTCGTCGAACTCAGTCTAAAGGATATAAGACATTTCGTCGATCTCTGGTCGACGAAAGGTTTCGGAAGTAAGTTCGTCGATCTCGGGTCAACGAAAATCACTTCACTAAGAGAATTCGTCGAGCTCAGGTCGACGAAAAATCTCAAGAATAGTTATTAGTTCGTCGATCTTAGGTCGACGAAAAGAGATAATTCTTTGACTAAAGACAGAGCATTAGATTAAATCCTGACCATTTATCATACCAAGCTGATTGACAAAGAATAGATGCTTGGATGAGTCTAATGGCTTAGTGAATATATCTGCTCTTTGCAAATCAGTAGAGATAAATTCAAGTTTAATCTTTTGTTTGTCAACACAATCTCTAATGAAATGATGTCTAATGTCTATATGCTTGGTTCTAGAATGCAATACTGGATTTTATGCAATTGAAATAGCACTTGTATTATCACATAGAATAGTTGAATTATTTAAGTTGACACCATAATCCAGTAGTTGGTTTTGTATCCATAAAATCTGTGAACAACAACTGCCTATAGCCATATATTTAGCTTCAGCAGTGGATGTTGAAATAGATGTTTGTTTTCTACAAAACCAAGATACAAATTTGTCACCAAGGAACAAACAAGTTCCAGAGGTGCTTTTCCTGTCTACTCTGCATCCAGCATAATCAGCATCAGAGAATCCAGTTAACACAAATGCTGATTCAGTTGAATACCAGAGGCCTAGATCTGGACAACCTTTTATATATCTTAAAATCCTTTTTAAGAAAATAAGGTGAGATTCTTTAGGGTTCACCTGGAACCTGACACAAAGACATATGGCAAACATAATGTCTGGTCTGCTTGTTGTCAAATACAGTAGGGATCCAACAATGGCCCTATACATGGTCTGATCAACTGGTTTTCCAGATTCATTAGCATCTACAACAGCATTGGCAGCCATGCGGGTTTTCATGGCAGAGGAATCATTCATCCCAAACTACTTAATAAGCTCTTTAGCATATTTAGACTGAGAGATGAAGATCCCTTTAGGGGTTTGTTTCACTTGGAGACCAAGGAAATATGATAACTCACCCATGCTACTCATCTCAAACCTTAAGTGCATTAAATTAGAAAATCTTTTGCACAGATTTGAATCAGTGGAACAAAAAATTATGTCATCCACATATATTTATACTAAGATAATTTTATCATGATGCAGTTTTGTAAAAAGAGTTCTATCTACCATGCCTCTAGAAAAACCATGCTCTAAAAGAAAGCTGACTAAGGTCTCATACCAAGCTCTTGGGGCTTGCTTTAAACCATAGAGAGCCTTATGCAATTTAAAAACATAAGAGGGATGAGATGAAGAGATAAAACCTGGGGATTGTTCAAAATACACCTCTTCTTTGAGTTCTCCATTTAGGAATGCACTTTTCACATCCATCTGGTAGACTTTAAACTTTTTGAATGCTGTATAAGCTAAGAAAATCCTTATAGCTTCAAGTCTGGCAACTGGAGCAAAGGTATGATCATAATCAATTCCTTCCTCTTGCCTGTATCCATGAGCAACAAGCCTTGCCTTGTTCCTCACTATCACACCTTGGGCATCAAGTTTGTTTCTGAATACCCACTTAGTCCCAATTACTGGATAGCCCCTGGGCCTTGGAACTAAGTCCCAAACTCTACACCTCTCAAACTGGTTGAGTTCCTCTTGCATTGTAGTGATCTAGTTTGGATCTTGCTCTGCATCAGATATGGATTGAGGCTCAATTTGAGAGAGAAAGCAGGAAAGCATCACATCAGGGTTGAGTTAATGTCTTGTCTGCACTCCTAATGATATGTCTCCAATTACTTGAGATCTAGGGTGATCCCTAAGTGTTACAAGGTCATTAGGTGGAGCTGGGTCAGCAACAGTTATTTGATTTAATTCCTCTTATGGAATTGTATTAACTGTTGGATGAAATTGAGCTGCTTCCACAGTCTCTTCTTCACTTTCAACTTCTAATATAGCTTGTGGAGAGGGATGTGATTCATCCTTTGAAGTAAGATTTAGGTCATCCAAACGCTTACACAAATTTTGTACCTGCAGATTATTGTTGGTAGAGATGTCTTTCTCCTTGTAAAACATATTAGATTCATCAAATGTTACATGCATAGATTCCTTAATTTTTAATGTTGATTTATTAAACATCCTATATGCCTTGCTGATTTGGGAATATCCTAGAAAAATTCCCATTGCAGCCTTAGCTTAAAACTTTCTAAGATGTTTCTTGTCATTGTTGTGAATGTAGCATATATATCATAATACTTTAAAATAGGTTATTATAGGTTTCTTCCCTTTGAGTAGTTCATAGGGAGTCTTAAGCTTTAGTTTATGTATTAGACTTCTATTCAGGACATTGTTTGCTGTGCTCACAGCCTCTTCCCAATAGGATAGGGGCAGGTAAGCACCTGCAAGTAATGTACCTGCAGCTTCAATGAGTGTTCTATTCTTCCTTTCAACTACCCCATTTTGTTGAGGAGTTCTTGGAGCTGAGAAACAATGTCTGATACCTTCCTTTTCACAGAACTCTAGCATAAGAAGAGATTCAAACTCAGTACCATGATCACTTCTGATCAATGCAACTAGATTAGAATACTCAATCTGTATGTTCTTGAGAAAATCTGTGAGAACCTTAAAAGTATTTGACTTAGTTCTCAAAAAGAAAACCCATGTGAATCTGGAGAAATCATCTACAATAACTAATGTATAAGACTTTCCTCCTAGACTTTGCACTGCAATAGGGACAAAAAAGGTCCATATGGAGCAAGTACAAGATTTTAGGTGAATCACTCTTATTAATGGATTTAAAACTAGATTTAGTTTGCTTTCCTAGCTGACAAGCCCTACAGAGGTCTTCCTTCTTGTAGGGACCAGAAGGTAAGCCTCTAATAAGATTGGCTTTAGATAACTTAGCTATATTTTTATGGTTTATATGTCCTAGTCTTTTGTGTCATAAGCTAGTTTGAATGCTAACTGAGTTGAATAAGCAAATTTCAGATTTAGCTGATTCAAAATTTACTAAGTAGATGTTGCCTTGTCTAATTCCTGTTAAAACAGTTGTGTTGTTCAAAAAAATAAGACACAAAGAGTTAGTGAAGCTTACTTGATAACCTGTATCACATAGTTGGCTTTCTGATATCAGTTTATGCTTAAGACCATTTACATAAGTCACTTTCTTGAATGTGACAGCTCCATAGTTGAAATCTCCATAGCCTTCTATCAGTCCAAAGCCTGAGTCCCCAAAGATTACTTTAGGTCTAGTCTTGGCTTTATAGTTGATTAGGCATTAATTGTAACCTGTCATATGTTTCAGGCAACCACTGTCCAGGTACCACTTGTTTTGAGTGACAGGGTTCTCCTCTACCTGCAAGGAGGATTAGCAGTTTTTGACCCAGATTACCCTGGGTCCTTGTTGTTTAACATAACTGAAACTTGAAATAAATGAGCATTCAGGTTGGTCCTTATAACCTAAAGGATGATACCTTCTAGGAGGTATGACCCACTGACTAAAGGGATTAAAGGATTTATCAGTTTTTAGGTTACTCTGGTTATAAACTGAGTTTGACAAATTTGAGTATGTTTGTCGTTCTGAGCTCGACGATCTGGGTTGAGTTCTTCGATCTCTGCTCGAAGAATGGAGGTATCCATTCTCAGAGCCCCAAAAGCATCGATCTCTGGTCGACGAACCATACTGATTTCGTCGATCCCAGTTCGAAGAATAGTTTACATTATAATTTGCATTCAGGGTTCGTCGTTCTGAGGTCGACGAACCAAACCCATTTCGTCGTTCTGCGTTCGACGAAATATGTTGAACATAGTTATGCTGTTTGTTTTTCCTTTTCTGATTTGTTTTATTAAGTTCTAACTGTTTAAGAACTTTGTTAACCATCTCTACCTATTCAGTATTTTTCTTACCATTTTCACAGATGAAGTTAATAGGTTTTGACAATTGATTTTTTTGAATTAGGATTGGTTCACTTGATGAGGCTCCTTGTCCTAGTTTTTTATTGTTATATCTTGTATTAACTGTGCTAGTTATATCTAACAGTTGTAAGCTTCTACCATTAAGGGATTCTTCTAGTTCCATAGCCTTAATTCAGATTTTCGAAAGACTATTTGTTGATTTGCTAAGCTTAATTCATCAGTTAATTTTTCACTTTCAGCAATGATTTTGTCTTGTTCTAAAAGTTTTTCCCTGAGAAGTTGGATTTCCTTCTCAGATCCTATTAGGTCTAAACACAAGAGTTTAAATTCAGATTGAAATTCTTTAGATTGAAAGTCATAGGATGCAATTACCTGATCCTCTTCAGAGATGGATTCTTCATCATCTGATTCTTCTAAATCATATCTGCTGCTCCCTGCATCTATTGCCATAAGACACATTTCCCTTGCCTTCTTTTCTTATACATCATCTTCACTGGAGCTGGAGGAAGATGTTTTATCTTCAGTATCACTCCAGGTTTCAGCTACAAATCCTTTCTCCTTCTTTTTGTACTTGCTGGAGGAGGCCTTGCTGTGCTGATGTCTTCTTGAATCCTTTTCTTGCCTTCTATCTTTTTTTGGACTTCTGGGCATTTAGAGATGTAGTGTCCAGGTTTCCTGCACCCAAAACAGACAACCTCTTTAGAATGGGTCTTATCATACCTGGGTTTATCTTCATTCCTTGAAGGGTTCCTCCTGAAGTCTTTCCTTTCCATTTTATAAAATCTCTTAGCAAAGAGAGCCATAAGATCTTCATTGGCTGGCAAGTTGGGAGATTCTTCTGTATCTTTGAGTGCTAAGTTCTGTTCCTTTCTGGTAGGTGTTGAAGCTTTTGGTTCAACTTAGCTTCTCTTGACTAGATCAATTACTCATAGGATTTGAGCTTTCCAAGCAGAGATTCTGTTGGGATTTCAGCCATGCTTCTGGCTTCTCTGATGGGCCATATTCTAGAGTCCCAAGTGCTAGGGAAGCACATGAGGATCTTGTAATTGACCTCAGTCAGAGTAATTTCCTTGTCTAGTGTTCTGAGCTCACTGATGATGGAACTCTGCCTGTTGTACATTACTTCCACAGATTCTGCTTCATCTTTTCTGAAATTTTCATATTGGGATATAAGGTTAGATATTCTATCATTCCTCTCATCAGCAGATCCAGCTACTATTTGGTTGAGGGAATCCCAAATGGCTTTGGCAGATGTGCATTAAACAACTTTCTGAAATATGTCATATGACATAGTCTGGGCAAGTATGTTCATAGCTCTGGCATCAGCAATCTTTGCTTTCTTATGAGAATTAGTTTGATCTAGAGGAGGCACTGCACTGAGATTTACTGGGGTTGAAGTAGAGGCCACTAGAGCTGGTGGTCTTGTCAAGATGGAATTAAAAATGTCCTCAGCAATAGAGTTAATATAAAGTTTGATTCTTGCCTTCCAGATTCCAAACTTTTGCAAGTTGCAAACTGGAGGTCTGGTGCTGGCATAATCCTTGTTTTGTGCCATTATATCAGAAAATAAAATTTAAATTGAGAAACTAGTAAGACTTATTCAGAGTTTATCCTGAGGATCTTGATTAATCCAGGCATGAGCCTGTATGATGTGATTAACCCTCCTCTGATACCAATTGAAAGATAGGGTAAGCTCTGAATAACTCTAGAGGGGGGGGGGGGTGAATAGAGTTTTTAAAATCTTTTCAATTCTTGAAGAAATAAGAAATCTTTAACAAAATATGTTACTATGATATGGGTCTATGAGTGTACTAGTGCAACAAGTGAACTAGAGAAAAGATAACTAAGCTACACAACAAAATGTATCACAGCACAAGCACATAGGAAAATCACAGCCACACAGACAACACAAGAATTTTATAGTGGTTCCCCAAACTTGCGTACATCCACTCTTCTACCACCCTAGGTAGGAATCCACTACAGGTTTTGATCAGGTGACTGCCACCAATGAGCTTTTGATCAGGTGCTCAAAAACCAACCCAAGTCTTTTTGAAGGAGACTTGCAACCAGAATAATTTTGAATGGAATTAAAACCCTGTACAGAGGTGGGAAGAGAGGTTGATTGAAGTATTCTTTTCTTAAATAAAAATTAGAAGACTTTGTGGATTCTTTGATGTTGTCAAAGCTCCCCCTAAGATCTTGAATGGTTTAGGAGTGGAAGCTTTGCAAAGGATAAGTAGGCCTTCTGCTGTAAGATCTACTTTCTGAAATCCTTTGACTGATTTGAATGTTTTTGGTCACTTGAGATCTCAGAAAACAAAGAAGGAGAAGAAAGACTCTTGATCGTGATTGTTGTTCTTTTTTCTTCTTTTAAGAGCAGTTGATTTTTCTTGAGAGAGCTGTATGCACTGCCGTTGATTGATGTTCTGTGTGTCTTATTGTTCTGTTTTGGCTGAGAGATTATCCCCTTGATAACTGCCTCTTGGTTGAATTCAAAATCCTACAATCAATGCTCAGCCGAAATCTCGGGAATGAAAACGGCAAGAATGATGTCTTATATTCTATTCTATGTCTGTCCCGAGATATAATCAATAAATTCCATGGGGAATATTTACAATCAATGCTGCCAGTAACGACTCGAGCCAAAGGATATAAGAGCATTGATTTTCCAAGGAATTAACAACCTATATTAGATATAAAATAAGGAGACATAAAAGGAAAGAATAAATAGCAATATGTCTTACAGTTTTCGTCGACAAGAGAACAACTTTCGTCGAGCTGAGAATAGCTGTTCGTCGAGCTGAGATCCAAGATCGTCGAACTGAGAATAGCTATTCGTCGTGCTGAGATACATGATCGTCGAGCTGAGTCTACAGTCTGGACTTAGAATATTTTCTGGTGTTGAATGTTGAAGTATTGATCTGGCGTTGAGAGATATTTGGCTCTGAGAGTTGAAGTGTTGATCTGGCTTTGAGAGATATTTTGCTCTGAGAGTTAAAGTGTTAATCTCGCGTTGAGAGATATTTGGCTCTGAGAGTTGAAGTGTTAGTCGAGCTGCGGACAAAGTTCGTCTAGCTGATGTTCTTAGTTCGTCAACTGAGTGGTAGACTTAGAAGGTATTACTTTGTCCAGAGTTCGTCGAGCTGAGATCTGAGTTCGTCAAACTCAGCTCAGAGAATTTTCTCTGAGTTAGTCGAGCTGAACACGATGATCGTCGATCAGAGATCAATGAACGTAGATCTCCTTTTTCCAAAGCTTGAATTCTCTATGTCTTGAGTCTTTAGCAGTGTTGGAGGCTAGTCCTTTATACTATTTGACTCTAAGGACTTGACTTAGACTCTAGGACATAGTCATGACCCTGATCTATACATGTTGGGTCATATCCTAACTCAGTGAACCTATCCCAAATCCAACTAGGGGTTCCAACACTGACATTGTAATATCTGTTCCTGCTTCTGATACTTCTGTTGTTGTTGCTGTAGCTACTGCTGCTTTTGCTGGCAGAGTGATCTCTTGAGTATTTGTCATTGTGATATCTGTTCCTGCTTCTGCTTCAACTACTGTAGTTTTTTGCTGTTGCTACTGCTGCTTCTTCATCATCAAGTATCTCCCCCTGCCTGGTTTCAGTAGATACTGAAGCCAGGCCCCCAAATGAAGAGGGAGAAGTGGTGAGAGTAGAGATCTGTGCAGCAAGAGAGGATATGGACACAGCTAGAGGAGAAATGGCCTCTACTATAAGGGATTTGAGTAGGGGTGTGAGGAGAGTAATGAGTGGGGTGACAAGAGGTGGATCCAGGTGTGGAGAAGTGGATTGTGGTGCAGTAGTTGGTTGAGTGGAGATTTCAGTTGCTGAGGGGGTGATAGGTGGAGGTTAAGTGTGAGTGTCTAGGGGGGAGTCATGTTGAGGAGAGGGAGTGTGCAGTGGAGATGATAATAGGTTGAAGGATGGGAATGAGGAGAGGTTGATGTGGGGGATATCAGTAAGATGAGATGGAAGAGGGGATTGAGGTGGTGTTGGCATTGGTGTATCTTGTTGGGGGGGGAAGGTGTAGAGGAGGAAATATGTGTTGGAGAATGAGGAATTGGGAATAATGAAGGTAGGGGAGTAGAGACTGGAACATGAGTTGAAGCTGGGGTATGTTGAGTTGCTGACAGAGATGAAGGTTGGATAGCTGGAGATTGAGGACTGGCTGGAGTAATGTTGGATGGTATAATGTTGGATGGGATCTCTTCAGAAGGGTGGGGAGTGGCTGAAATAGCACTTGTACTTTCAGAAGCTTGGGTTGCAGAGGATGAAGCCTTAGAGGGCTTTGTGATTGTCCTCTTCCACCTGCCAAACAAGGCACATGTGAGCCTTTTGCAGGCATTGATGAATGTGGTCTGGGAGACCAGTGATTCAACAAACTTTTCTGTCAAGAAGATCCCTAGGATCCTTCCAAAGTTTACTTCCTTTTTACTGTTTCTTTTCTTGACGAGATCAAAGATGATCTATGCCCAGTTTACCAGCCTCTTGTTTACCACTGCACACATCACCAGAAATTGATGCCTGGTTATATAATCGTGTGCAGTGTGCTTGCCCAACAAGACTTTCCCAACAATATCAGCGAGAAACATAAATGTCTAGGAAAATGAGTTATGAGACTTATCGACGCCCGTTAGCTACCTAACATGTAACGACCCCATCCGTTAAATGAAGTATAGTAGAAGGTCCGGCCGGGGCCCCCACACTATATGCCACAAACAGACGGTGAGGTCACAGGATAATAGCAAACCAAACACGAATCCTAACTCAGAGCATTCTAGCGGAAGCTTTAAGTTGTAATTTGAACTCTAACCAGGAATGTCCAATATATAAACCACCTTTATATATAACCACGGAATGTACAACAAATACATAATGTTTGGCCTTCAGGCCTTACAGTTCCTCTTTTCACACCGTATGGTTTACAAACCTCGGCACGCAAGCCGGCCATACATGAGTAAAAGAAAACAAGCAAAAACATTCGCTTAGCCTTCAAGGGCTAACCGCAGCAGCAGCAGCAACAGCAGTAGGGCTTCAGCCCTTCACTTACCACTTGGCTCTCCAGCACCTGCACGGGAACAATCCACCCAACCGGTGGCAAACAATGCAACGGTCAGCATTCAGCTGACCCAATTATAACAATCCTACCCCTTTCTCGGGGCATTAGCATTCTTTCCCTGCAAAGCATGGCATCATCATATAGCAACTATGTGCGCGCAGGCACATTCAAGCCATCACAACTATCGGCCACACGGCCCGACAGTCCGTGCACTCAGGGCACATTCTTGGTGTACCGGAATACCAGGGTCAACACCACCGTCTACACGGTATTTGAGCATTCTAGTCTTTCCGGCGCGCGGGCCTAAGACTCTCATTAGGCGCTCCAACAAAACCCATAACCAGGCTTCCAAGTCGGACGGACCTAACGCAGGTACGGATCAGCCACCCCCCGTTGCTCAAGTCGCCGTGCCACCTCGTATACGGAAGTATCCATGGCTATTTATAGGCGCGGGTCAGTTTCACCTTTCCTGTTCGGCAATCTGCCTTTTCATCGAGTTGCAGCCCAACGGCTCAACCGCTCATAAAGTAGCAATGCACGGCCACAAGAGTTGCATCCAACCCTCTTCATTTCCTGGACATCATCCAGTACTTCCTGCTGCACCAAGCAACAGGTAGGCACAAGGCAACACAAGCCATAATCACGGAGCCTTCTCCGATATGCAAACAAGCATCACCAATCCAGACCATGTCCAGATGGGCTTCACACAGCATGCCTAGAGCCGTACTCCAATTTCGGCCTCTAACAAGGGGGACTTCACATATCTACCCCAAGGGACACCAGAACCCACCGCACACTCGCGGGGAAGGGTTTTCCCTATGCAATGCAGAAAAGAAGGACTTCACATGTCCAAGAAGGGAGATCGTTACCCTTGTCGATCTCTTGGGAGCCATCGAAAGCTAGCCGATGAGAAAGAACCGCAATAGCCTTGCCTTCACAACGCCGGCTTCGGATCACGAATCGGACCACGGGAACTCCGCCGGTGGCTTGATCTCCTCCTCCTTCTTCTTCCTCCTCTCTCTTTCTCTCTTCCTTAAAAAAATGAAGAATGACTTTCTTCATCAGCCTCTACGGATTTAATCCAGCCAGGAATCACCTGAGCCCTTGGATCCAAAGAGAGAAATCTGAACGGCCACGATTTGCCCCAAAACTCATTTTTTTGGCTGACACGGCCTGTGACACGCCCGTGTCACAGGCCGTGTACCCTTAAGCGGCACACGCGGTATTCGTACCGACTGAGATTTACCAGAACACGGGCATCAACACGCCCGTGTCGAACCTGACACGCCCGTGTCATTCCTGAGACACGCCCGTGTCACCCCTGCCTCATCGAGCTGCAAGCAGTACACGGGTAGGCACACAGCATCGGACATGCCCGTGTCCAACCTGACACGCCCGTGTTCAAGGCTTGGTTCAAGGCCGTGTAACTTTCTGACTCAAAACGCATTTTATTTGCGTGACATGCCCTGGGACACGCCCGTGTCCCAGGCCGTGTACCCCCGACACGCCCTGGGACACGCCCGTGTCCCAGGCCGTGTAAAATGACCTGCACCTCAAAACCATTTTGAGTCTTTTTGGGGTCTTTTTGGGGTGTTACAATCCTCCCCCCCTTAACAAAATTTTGTCCCAAAATTTGCACGGTAAGGAAACAAGAACCAACAATACTATAACTTGAGAATTCGGATATAACAAAAGTACACGGTCTACAGTTTATACAAACAGCTCGGGAAATTCAGCTCGCATGGTCTGCTCTCGCTCCCATGTTAGCTCTTCACGGCCACAATTGTCCCATCGGACCTTGACCATCCCGATCACTTTGTTCCGCAACTGTTTCTCGGCTCGATCCTCGATCCGAATGGGTCTAACCCTCGTCGTTAGCCCATATTCGTCCGGTACCCGATCATTCTCCACTACTTGAGCTGGATCCTTCACTGCCTTACGAAGGACTGAGATGTGAAATACATCATGTAATCCACCCAAGTCTGCTGAAAGTGCTAGTCGATAAGTAGCTTCCCCAACTCGCTCCACCACCTCAAACGGACCAAGATACCTCGGACTTAGCATTTTCAAACGCCGAATCCTGGACACGCCTTTGAAGGGTTTGATCTTCAAATATACCCAATCACCCACCGCGAACTCCACGTTCCGATGTTTGGCATTGTAGTACTTTGCTTGACGATCTTGGGCTATCAATAGCCTCTCCCGAATAGAGCGTATGAGCGAGGTAGCTTCTTCGACTTCCTTTTTCCCACTCAGCTTAGATTCGCCTGCTTCTGCCCAAGCTAACGGTGTACGACATTTACGACCATATAAAGCCTCAAATGGTGTCATAACAATACTCGCTTGGTAGCAATTATTATAGGCAAATTCGACAAGAAATATATAATCTTCCCATCTCTTACCAAAGTCTAGGGCGCACATGCGGAGCATATCCTCCATCGTCCTATTGGTTCGTTCTGTCTGGCCATCCGTTTGGGGATGAAAGGCCGTACTAAACGCTAACTTTGTACCCAACATTTGATGAACGAGCCGCCAATCATTCGATGTGAACCGCCCATCACGGTCACTAACGATGCTCCGAGGAACACCGTGCAGTCGAACAACCTACTCCACATAAAGCTTGGCCAAGGTTTCCACTAAATCGTCTCTTCTGTTTGGAAGGAAGTGCGCCACTTTCGTCAACCGGTCCACAATCACCCAGATGGAATCATGACCGCGTTGAGATCTCGGCAACCCGTGCACGAAATCCATCGAAATATCATCGAACTTCCACTCCGGAATAGGTAACGACTTCAGAAACCGCCAGGCTTCTGGCATTCTGCTTTCACCAACGCACAGGTAGTGCATTCAACCACATAACGTGCGACACCTTTCTTTAGTCCGGGCCACCAGAACAGCTTTTTCAGATCTCTGTACATCTTTGTGCTCCCTGGGTGAACTGAGTACTTTGTAAAGTGAGCTTCGTACATCAACTCTTCCCTCAATTTACCCACACTCGGGACGCACACTCGACCATTTCTTCGTAACAAACCGTTTTCCCAAGAGAATTGGTCATCCGGCCCATCTTTTGCATAGCGCTGGAGACTTTCATCAAGCTCTGTTGCTCGCCGAACTCTGTCCGTAAGGTCATATTGCACCTCCGTCCAGTTCAAGCATGCATCGGTTGACGAACCCTTGTCAACACAAGATATCTCCAACGCTTCCAATTCCTGGATTAACCGCTGATCATGCCTCTGCAACCAGCTTGCCCGTACCGGACTCTTTTGACTCAAAGCATCAGCGACCACATTTCCCTTCCCGGGAGTATAGTGAATCTCGAAGGTGTAGTCCCTAAGGAACTCCATCCATCTTCGTTGTCGCATATTCAGATCCTTCTGATCCAACAAATACTTTAGGCTTTTATGATCTGTATAGATATCCACTTTAACGCCATATAGATAGTGCCGCCATAACTTGAGCGCAAAGATTACCGCCTCCAACTCCAAATCATGGACAGGGTAATTCCGCTCATGCACTTTCAACTGGCGCGAACCATAAGCAATCACTTTACCAAACTGCAGAAGAACGCAGCCTAAGCCGCTCCCGGAAGCATCACTATAGATCTCATACCCATCTGTACCACATGGCGATGTCAACACAGGCGCCGTGGTCAAACGACTCTTCAAGTCTTCAAAAGCTCGCGCGCACTCCGGCGTCCAAATGAACTTTTGATCTTTTCTCGTCAGCGTGGTCAGAGGTAAAGCAATCCGTGAGAAGTTTTCCACCAACCGTCTATAGTAGCCCGCAAGTCCAAGGAAGCTCCTGACCTCGGCCACTAAAGACATTACTGGCCAATCTCGAATGGCACTTATCTTCAACAGATCCACCGCGATACCTTCTCCACTTACCACATGGCCTAAAAATGCGACTGAAGAGAGCCAGAACTCACACTTTGAGAACTTGGCATAAAGCTTATTCCTCCGCAGGGTATGCAAGACCAACCGCAAATGGTTTGCATGATCCTCTTCCGACTGAGAGTATACTAAGATGTCATCGATAAACACAATAACGAACAAATCCAAGTACTCTCGGAACGTTCGATGCATTAGGTCCATAAATACCGAAGGCGCATTACATAGGCCAAACGGCATTACCATGAACTCATAATGACCGTAGCGTGTTCCAAACGCCATCTTGGGAATGTCACCTTCCCTAATCCTCAGCTGATAATATCCCGATTTCAAATCCAATTTGGAATAGACCGTTGATCCTGCCAGCTGATCAAAGAGGTCATCAATCCGTGGGATCAGATATTTGTTTTTCTCCGTCAGCTTATTCAATTCGCGGTAGTCAATACATAACCGTAAACTACCGTCTTTCTTTTTCACAAATAGAACAGGCGCGCTCCAAGGTGACATACTTGGGCGTATATATCCCTGCTCCAACAGCTCTTGCAATTGGACTTTCAACTCAGCCATCTCTTTTGGCGCGACGCGATATGGAGAGCGGGCCACAGGTTTCGCACCTGGCACCAACTCAATAGAGAAGTCAATCTCCCACTGGGGTGGTAACCCAGGAAGATCTTTAGGAAACACATCGGCAAACTCTGACACAACTAGTACTTCACCGACACTGGCCTTTGGCTCAACAGCCTGAATTAGCGTGAAGAATAACTCCGCGCCCTTCCGAACAGCATTGACGACTTGGAGTGCAGACAACAGCGTCCCGCCAACTCCTCGCATACCAGCGAACTTCGTCACAAGTCCGGTATTCTGGCCCAGTGTAATCTCCTTGGAGTTGCAATCAATAAAGGCACGCTGCTCCGAGAGCCAGTCCATACAAAATATCACATCAAACTCCGATAACGGTAGCACAGCTGCACTCAAACCGAAATCCCGACTTCCTATTTGCACATCCACATCACAAGCCCTATCCGCAAGCATCACACAGCCATTCGGCAATAGCACCCTTGTACTATCCACCGTCACATGACTTGGTACCCCAATTCGAGATACGAAATCCTCAGACAGGAACGAATGCGAAGCACCCGTATCAAACAGGGCTCTCGCCAAATTATTCCGAATCAGGACAAAGCCTGCAGCACACACATCATGCACAAGCTATACATAACCAAAAGCAATATCACTTAAGCAAGTAAGCTAACTCAACTCGTACCTGTGACGACGTCACTTTGCTTAATCGCTTCCTGTTGGCCAAGCTGATAGATTCGGGGCTGTGCCTGAGACGCAGATGAATCAACCACCGCTTTGCCCTTCTCAGCATAAGACGCACCCGTCTTCTTTTCTCCTTTGGGCTGAACAACCCGACAGTCACGAGCTATATGCCCCACCCGGCCACAGTTATAGCATGTACGAGAATCCAGCCTTGATGTCGCTCCCGACACACCGGTCGTAGTCACTTGCCCAAACGGCTTGGACCTCTTGCCCCCTTTCTTCTGGTAAAACGATTTGCTCGGGCGAGGTGCTTGAACCTCTGGCTGTGACACAACCAAGCCCTTGTTCCCTTGCACCCGCCGCATGCCCTTCTCCAACGCACACGCAGTATCAACCAACGCCTGAAACCCTTGGTTCACTGAACTCGAAAGCAGGAATCGCAACTCATCCCGCAATCCTTCATAGAACCAATTCGTTTTCCTTTGGTCATCCGCGAAGATTGTTCCCGCATACCGTCCCAACCTGGTAAACTCATGCAAGTAGATATCCACGCTATCTTCCCCTTGCTTTAACCGTTGGAACTCATTTTCCATACCAATGCGTTGCGCCGCTGGGACATGTTTCGCCAGAAATATCCGAGAGAACTCCTCAATCGACACTTGCGTTAATTGCCTGCCCGCCAAATGGTGTACCTCAACCTCGTCCCACCACAACCGCGCCTCTCCTTCAAGCATGAAGGTGGCCAAGGTGACTTTTAGAGTTTCCTCCGCCCTGATCGCTGTCATTATCCTCTTGACACGCGATAACCAATCTTCTGCCTGCGTTGGGGATCCCATTCCCGTAAACGTAGGAGGACTGAAGCTCATGAATTGCTTCAACTGTCGGTTAGCTGCACATGGATCTATAGCCTCAACCGGCTCGGGTCTTACATCAACACGAACTGGCACTACTGCCGGCTGCGCTTGCCCGGTCGGCTGAATCATGGCAAATAGAGCCTCAGCAACTAAACGAACAGTTTCCGCAGATGGAGGAGGTGTTGGCACCTCAGCTGGTGCCGCACTCTCATCAGAGCGCTGGGGCTCAGACTGCCCAGCACCACTACGCGTCACCTATAGGTGGACAAGACACACATTAGCGAACGTATGCAAGCAAAACAACACAAAAAGGAACGCGCAGATTCCTCAAACAAGATTTTGTACATTCTTTAGTGGACATTCCATAGTTCATTAGCGTTACAGCAGGGCGCATAAACACGCGCTCGCCACCCCATAAAAGAATTCGTCCACGAATTCAATAGAGGAAGACCGAACGAAGCTGATACCAAAATGTAACGACCCCATCCGTTAAATGACGTATAGTAGAAGGTCCGGCCGGGGCCCCACACTATATGCCACAAACAGACGGTGAGGTCACAGGATAATACCAAACCAAAGACGAATCCTAACTCAGAGCATTCTTGCGGAAGCTTTAAGTTGTAATTTGAACTCTAACCAGGAATGTCCAATATATAAACCACCTTTATATATAACCACAGAATGTACAACAAATACATAAAGTTTGGCCTTCAGGCCTTACAGTTCCTCTTTTCACACTGTATGGTTTACAAACCTCGGCGCGCAGGCCGGCCATACATGAGTAAAAGAAAACAAGCAAAAACATTCGCTTAGCCTTCAAGGGCTTACCGCAGCAGCAGCAGCAACAGTAGTAGGGCTTCAGCCCTTCACTTACCACTTGGCTCTCCAGCACCTTCATGGGAACAATCCACCCAACCGGTGGCAAACAATGCCACGGTCAGCATTCAGCTGACCCAATTATAACAATCCTACCCCTTTCTCGGGGCATTAGCATTCTTTCCCTGCAAAGCATGGCATCATCATATAGCAACTATGTGCGCGCAAGCACATTCAAGCCATCACAACTATCGGCCACACGGCCCGACAGTCCGTACACTCAGGGCACATTCTTGGTGTACCGGAATACCAGGGTCAACACCACCGTCTACACGGTATTTGAGCATTCTAGTCTTTCCGGCGCGCGGGCCTAAGACTCTCATTAGGCGCTCCAACAAAACCCATAACCAGGGTTCCAAGTCGGACGGACCTAACGCAGGTACGGATCAGCCACCCCCCGTTGCTCAAGTCGCCGTGCCACCTCGAATACGGAAGTATCCATGGCTATTTATAGGCGCGGGTCGGTTTCACCTTTCCTGTTCGGCAATCTGCCTTTTCATCGAGTTGCAGCCCAACGGCTCAACCGCTCATAAAGTGGCAATGCACGGCCATAAGAGTTGCATCCAACCCTCTTCAATTCCTGGACATCATCCAGTACTTCCTGCTGCACCAAGCAACAGGTAGGCACAAGGCAACACAAGCCATAATCACGGAGCCTTCTCCGATATGCAAACAAGCATCACTAATCCAGACCATGTCCAGATGGGCTTCACACAACATGCCTAGAGCCGTACTCCAATTCTGGCCTCTAACAAGGGGGACTTCACATATCTACCCCAAGGGACACCACAACCCACCGCACACTCGCGGGGAAGGGTTTTCCCTATGCAATGCAGAAAAGAAGGACTTCACATGTCCAAGAAGGGAGATCGTTACCCTTGTCGATCTCTTGGGAGCCATCGAAAACTAGCCGGTGAGAAAGAACCGCAGCAGTCTTGCCTTCACAACGCCGGCTTCGGATCACGAATCGGACCACGGGAACTCCGCCGGTGGCTTGATCTCCTCCTCCTTCTTCTTCCTCCTCTCTCTTTCTCTCTTCCTTAAGAAAATGAAGAATGACTTTCTTCATCAGCCTCTACGGATTTAATCCAGCCAGGAATCACCTGAGCCCTTGGATCCAAAGAGAGAAATCTGAACGGCCACGATTTGCCCAAAAACTCATTTTTTTGGCTGACACGGCCTGTGACAAGCCCGTGTCACAGGCCGTGTACCCTTAAGCGGCACACGCAGTATTCGTACCGACTGAGATTTACCAGAATACGGGCATCGACACGCCTGTGTCAAACCTGACACGCCCGTGTCATTCCTGAGACACGCCCGTGTCACCCCTGCCTCATCAAGCTGCAAGCAGTACACGGGTAGGCACACGGCATCGGACACGCCCGTGTCCAACCTGACACGCCCGTGTTCAAGGCTTGGTTCAAGGCCGTGTAACTTTCTAACTCAAAACGCATTTTATTTGCGTGACACGCCCTGGGACACGCCCGTGTCCCAGGCCGTGTACCCCCGACACGCCCTAGGACACGCCCGTGTCCCAGGCCGTGTAAAATGACCTGCACCTCAAAACCATTTTGAGTCTTTTTGGGGTCTTTTTGGGGTGTTACATAACAACCCGCGGTAGCTTCCAGAACTCGATTTCCTGTGTCAAAATATTTTAAATTGCAATAAATGCGAGAAACCTTATTCACCCCCTTTAAGGTTGGCCACGAGATCCACCAAGTGGTATCAGAGGATTAGATTTTTATTTAGACATTATCATTTTCTTATGTAATAAGACAGGTGGGCATTTTTGTCTAGTAGTAGTTATTAATGATATGATGTGTTTTGTGCTACCCCCATGCTCGTTGTGATTTGTATTGCTTTAGTTAGTTTGACCTCATCATCTTACCCTGCTGATCTTATAGCATATAACAACATAACATTACACCACGTTTTAAACTAAAGCGTATTATGAAGAGAAGAAAAAAAAATATAAGCATATCGTGAAGTAAGATGTATTGTAGTTCGTTTAGAGCTTACTTCACGCATATAGTGGATGTTATTGGATATGTGGTTTAGGTATCCAAGTGAGACCCGGTGGAGCGGATCACTTGGGTACCCAAACACTGCGAAATATACCTTGGAGTTTTACTTGTGAGGGTGCCCTACCAGATAGTATAGGTCTGTAATTCTTTACTATGGGCGTCCACTCAAACTTTGTTTTACACTCCTATTTATGATGCACGATCTCATTTAGATTTCTACGAACCATTTTGTGATAACCTTTTCTTTGTATGTTATTAATGCACGTTGGAGGTCTAGATTTGTTAATATTTTTCTCTGAGATAGGTTCATGGTTCATGACGTAAGGATTTGTAGCATAACAATTCTTAGATGGAAACTTATGTTCGTTTAATATATGCTCTAGAGTGACTCGTGTTTGTGGCCGATGGTGGTTCTTATGTTTTGGAAACTCATTTTCATGCGCTTGTCATTCTCTACTCCAGTTGATTAACTTAGTTCTTATATGATCGTTCACTTTCAACCTCCTTTCGGGTCTTGCTTGAACCTTGTGAGTTGTGCATTGAGAGCCTCTAAAAATAATTCCCTTAAGCATGTTGACTTTTGCAATTAACTCATTATTCTTATTTTTGAGGCTCTGTCTAGCTCTTTCGTATGCTATTGAGCTTTTTTTTGAATGAGGACAATGGATTCAATACATGTTTCATACTCACTCCTGAGTTCGTCAAAGGTCTCATTCATCTTCTTATTTTTTTAATTCTTATACTCACTGCATCTAACACACTCCGTTTTTGCAGATAATTCATCTAGAACTAATTTTTCATTTTGTTCTTCTGTAGAGAGAGATCCCTGTCCACCACCCTTGAGTTCTATATTGAGTTGGTTTCTATAATCGGTGCAGGAGAGTTATCCGACGGGCACACAGGAGAGACATGAGCATTAATAGTAGATTCTACCCTTATACGTGTCTTTAAGTAGTTATTCTCTGGACGCAGTTTCAAGTTCATATTTCTCAGTTTCTTTATTCTACGTCTAGTAACATCTAGCATATTCACAGCACGAGCAATGTTTCATACCTCGTAATACTCAGTTACATGCATAATGGTCTATCGTGATATCTCCAGGTATTCTTTATGATGTTCCATTTCTTATTATGTTGCTAATTTTTGTTCATGTATTCTCGTTATGTTTCTAATTTTTGTCCTGTATTCAGTGTTCTGTTATATCAGAAAATTAAAAAAATATAGAAAACCCAAAAGTTCACATACAAAAAAAACTGATTTATAAAGCTTTGAACGGGCACACATGACCTGAACTTAGGCTATAACGAGTACATATAATGTTTGAGTTAGAACTATTACTCCATGTTAACCTTGTCCCCGGTCATGGTGTATCAAATATATAGGTTCTAAGTCACCGAGTGCAATAGTACATGTTTGTGTGTGTTGACCATGCTTCTAGGTATGTATGAGGATTTAGATAGGGGAATGACTTCACACTATTCACACATCCCTAGACGGAGCACTCATGTACCGATGCTAGGCCTACATGCTATGCCTCATGAAATTGCATCCTAACATGTTAAAAATAGTTTGAATAATCAATGTCATGGTATTTATATGTGCATATATGAAGATCAAAACTTTGAGCTCTCTAGTGCTAAGGTCTTATGTATACAAGTTAAAGTGTATCTATCTAGGTGGATTGATTTCCATTGACTCGAGGCTCCTTGAACTCAAAATATATATAAAAATGATAGCTCAAAGCAAACTAAAAAGAAAACTATGCAAGCTATCCAAGGTCATATCATGGTCCCCTCAAGCACTACTCATCCCTCCTGATAAGTATTTATGAGCATTGTGAGGGTGAGCACCTTAGTTCAATGAGTCATTTTGATCTTGTGCATAGAATCTAACTTAAGCTTAGTGCCCTTAGTTCAAGTCTTGGTATGATATAGATAGATATGTAACGAGAACATTCACTGTATTTCTCTTGTATTAGCATTTTAAAAAGATAGAGATAAAACATGTAACATATGCATTTTCTACTTGATGTTTTCTCTCTGATGATGCTACACGCACACGTCGTTACATTATTTAATGCTTCCACACATAAGCATTGGACTGAAACAACACTTTCTGTTTTTTAGCACAATACGTACTAGAACATGATTTATACTCGTGACGCTTACAATGTTCTTTCCCGTAGTTGTGTCCTTAGTTTGGTTTGTGCTGTCCAATTCATATAAACTTTGAAAAATGAACTATTCTATGTCTGTGTACCCTGCTCCATTATGTGACCCATGTGCTTCAACTTCTCTGATTTGTGTTTCATTTTGGGTCACCACTATGCTTATCATGTCTAACTGTAGTTTATGAGTGTGCTATCAACTGTTTGTCCAACTCTCATTATATCTACTATTTTTAATCCTACATTACTAGTTGGCCTTGCCCGCCCCTATTTGATATTATCAAAGGGGGAGAATAGATTGTTCATGAGTATGAGTCATGGGTTAGGAAAGGTCACCTGTAGGGGGAGCATGTTAATAATGCGTGCACATGTTAACAATGTGTGCACATAGATAGGGGGAGCATGTAGAACACATAGATAGGAAGAGTGCAGGTGCAACCTACAACCTGATGTTAGCTTATAACTCTTATTCTTTATATGCACTCTATCTCATTGTAATTTCTCATGAATAGGATTTGATATTATCAAAAGGAGGAGTTTGTTGGAACCGATGTTTCAAATTCCCTGTGTTTGAGAATATCAACTCCCAGGTTGTATTTGATCATGTCTTGTGTTGATAGAGCGTGCAGGTTGACAGGTGCAAGCAAAAAAGAAGAAGAAACCTATGGAAACTAATGCTGAGCGGTAGAAGTTACCGCCGAGCAGTAGCCATGAATTAATTGGACCGATCTCTCGAGAACCTACCGCTCTGCGCTGGTCCTATCGCCTGCGCTAATGCAAGGAATTATTTTGGCCAGCTACTAGGGAAATTACTGCCAAGCTGTAGTTCTTACCGTGCCACGCTAGCCTTTTGACGAGTGTCGAGAAGGATTCCTTGAGTAACCGATCTACCTCCAAGCAGTAGAGCTTACTGCGCCACACTAGCCTCTTGACGAGTGTCAAGAAGGATTCCTCGAGTAATCGATCTACCGACAAGCGGTATTGCTTACCGTGCCGCGCTAGCCTCTCGACGAGTGTCGAGAAGGATTCCTCGAGCAACTGATCTATCGCCAGGCGATAGTTGTTATTGCTCCGCGCTAGCCCTCGACGAGCATCGACACGACTGTTCAGAATCATCGTGCATTATATTTCTGCGCGGTGATAGTTGTAACCGCGCGGCGCTAGCAATGAGAAAACCACAAATATTCGTTTTTAATATTTTCCTTTTTTGTAGGATAGCTGTCAGAACGAAATGCGCGAACCTACTGCCAGGCGATATTTTTACTACCGGCGGTAGCTTACTTTCACAAAGAAGTATAAAAGGCGCCTCATTTTTCTGTAGTCAATAACTATAATGAAAATAAGATTGAAGCTCCTGCACTCTAGGGTTCGGCCGCCTCCTTGCATCCGTTCTGATCGCCTTCGTCAAAGAAGAAGAGAGTCGTCTCCCTCACCTATGCGATCGAAAGACTCTAACGATCTAAGATCTACATTGACTATGAAGAGCCAACTAGTTGCTAGCATACAAAGATCTCAAGCAATGACCGCGGATCGCTCCACGGAGAAATCTTCAAGAGGGAGAACTAAACCTTTTGACTATTTACATCTTTTATTCTTGTAATCTTTTATTTTTCTAAATCTTGTGGTGAGGCAAATCGAACGGTAAGTGTCGTTAGAATCCAGGTAGGATTCCACGGTAATTCGTACTAGAGATAGGGATGTCTAGATCGGAGGATCTAGCGGGGCTCTTAGACCCTTCCTTAAGAGGAGGTAAAGAGCCGGCTCGAAGACCTTTCTTGGAGGGAAAGGGAGAGAGCCAACCAGTCCGTGGAGCAGATCGGTATAGAAACCAAAAGAGTTTTTCTCCTCACCTCTTTCGATCTCCGGCGTCGCGGAGATCACAGTTTTGTCATCACCTAGAATAATTGACATTCTAATTCATGCAATAAAATTCCTTTTTCTGTGTTCATTAATTGTGTGATTGTTCTGGTTTTGTTAAGTGAGTGTTTGTGTTCTGGGGATTGCTCTAGCGTAACTGCCCAGGAAAACGAGTTACGATACTTACCACCACGCGTTAGCTATCTAACGCCCCTCGGTAGCTTCAAGATCTCAATTTTCTTGGTCAAAATATTATAAATTGAAATAAACGCAAGAAACCTTATTCACCCCCGCCCCTCTAATGTTGGTGATGAGATCCAATAGTAGGCACTCCCGCCCCTTCTATCCCAACTAAATTTCAGCAGTCAGAACTGTGAAAAACTCTCACTACAATCTTAGACGCATTTAGATCTCAACAGGCCCATGTGCAGCATCAAGCCACAGGTTCTAACTGGTTGAGTATCTTCAGAGCCATCTCCTCGCCTGCTTACCATGGGACGGAGTCGACTATTCATACTGAGGAATTGCAAGATGTCGTGCAAGAACTGATGGCTGGAAATAGATGCCCAACAAACATGGCGGTTACTCTAGCAGTTTTTGTCCTTGAAACACATGCAAAGTGATGGTGGAAGTCCCTTATGGGCTCCACTTTCGTGGGACGCATTTACACAGACATAAGTTGGGATGAATTCTCAAACATCTTCCTAGAGCATTTCATTCTTACCATGACTCGTGATGAGCTTGAAGAAAGGTTCCTACAGTTGAAGCAAGGATCCAAGTCAGTGGCAGAATATCAGTAGGAGTTTCTGTATCTCGCAAGGTTTGCGGACTCCTATAGTTTGGATGATCATGGGTACGCGAAATGGTTTTACAAAGGGTTAAGAGATCCTCTTAGACAAGCACTTTAGTTTATAGCGGACTCGAGCTTGGCGGAGATAATAGATATGGCTAAGAGGTTGGAGGCGGACCATTTGGGAGTCCAAGCTAGTGGTAAGAGACCTGCAGAAGGCATGAGTTATGTGTTGACGAACTTTAGGATGAGGTAGAATACTCATGGTAGAGGAGGAGATCAATGAGGGGGTGGTCAATTCTGTCAGAACGTTTGGATGGAGCACCTGACCCTACAGCCAACGTTGTCTCCACCTCAACAGATTCAATAGTATCAACAACCTAGGGAGCAGTTCGAGCGAGTTTGCTTCCAGTGTAATCAGCCGGGCCATATACGGCATTACTGCCCATAGCTGGTTGGAGTTGTTCCCCCTGCTACTCCTCTAGCAGCTCAGCAAGGACGAGGACAAATCCGTGGTCGAGGGCGAGGACCACGAGGAAGAAATCCTGGACCTCCGCGGGGCAAATGTTCGCGCTAGATATGATGCAGGAATGGAACCCGTAGGACGTCATAACAGGTATTTTATGCATAAGTATATTCCCTTACTTATGCCTGAAATGCGATAAAATAACAACATTATGGTTACATTTAGGCATGGTGACTATAAGTGGGAGGCCTGTCTGTGCCTTGTTTAATACGGGTGCAACACACACATTTGTCTTGTCAGATTTTGTGAAGGACCTGGAAGGGGTGTGACATTATATCTGAGCCAACCAAAGAGTTCGACTTCCCGACGGATCCGTGATAAATGCATCCACCAAAAGCACCATGGATGTGTACATAGGAGGAAGAATTTTTTAAACCCTAGCAACGGTGTTGCTGCTACCTGAGTTTGATCTTGTTTTTGGCATGACCTAGCTGGAGTAGACCTAGGCCTGGATCGACTATGCACCAAAGGAGATTATATTGATGCTCGGGGATTCAGAGATCGTATTCCGAGGTATTAAATCCGTACCCCGTATGTTAATATCCTCTATTCAGGCCAATAAGGCCTACGCACAGGGAGATGAGGTTTTTGCTATAAGCATTTAGTTGAAGAAGGATGTGTGCAACATAGCGGTTCTTCCCGTAGTTTAGGATATTCCGAATATTTTTCTGGAGAAGCTACTAGGATTACACCCACATAGAGAAGTGGACTTTTAGATCAAACTATTACCGAGTGCCAAACCCGTCTCTCGAACACCATACAGGATGGCACCGAAGGAGCTAACAAAATTTTAGGTGTAGCTCTAGGTGTTGGCAGATTCTGGATTTTTTCGCCCGAGTTCATCGCCGTGGGGAGCTCCTGTATTGTTCGTAAAGAAGATGGATGAGTTGCTTCGGTTGTGCATAGATTACCGGGAGCTTAACCGGTTGACCTTGCGAAACACTTACACTTTGCCTTAAATCGACTAGCTTTTCGATCAGTTGGTGGGGGCACATTGGTTTTCTATGTTAGACTTATGATCGGGGTACCATTAATTGAGATTTAAAGAAAAGGATATTTAGAAGATGGACTTTAGTTCAAGGTACGAACTGTATGAGTTCACTGTGATGTCGTTTGGACTCACAAATGCCCCCTTCGCATTCATGATTTTTTTTAATCGGGTGTTTGAGCCGTATCTGGATATCTTCGTCATCATCTTCATCGATGACGTGCTAGTTTATTCAAAGATGGAGAAGGATCATGTTGGAACCAACAAGGTTGATTCCTCCTAAAGCTCAGAACTATTGGGGAAGCTCACGCTTACTCCCTTTGGATCACATTCGAGGCGAAGAACTAGACCGGAGGCTCCAGCGAGGAGGTCCCACCTCGTACCCGGAAGAGACAAAAACTCTTCCCCTCCCTAACCAATGCTGAGCTAGGTGCCTTAGAAGAAGTGGAAGGAGTCAAGAAAGCTTGCTCTTCTAAGGCACCTTACCGGTCTATTTATAGGCCTCCGAACTGGGACTGCGAATAACCAATTTACACCGCCCTAAAATTACAAGAATACCCCTTGCTAGGTCTGCCAACAGCCAAACTCCGCTGTCCGTAAGGGCTAAATGCAGGCCACCCAGGGTAAAAAGGGTAAAACCTCCCTGGGGCCCAAAAAGTGGGCCCGACCCTACCTGAATCGGCATTGAACCAAAGTGGCACTTGGCGAATGCTCCTCCATAAGGTCCTCTCGCATGGCTAGAGGGCGACCCCGGGCGAGAGCTCCACTCCTGGAGCCCTCTCGCGCGGGGAGCTGGCCACTCGCCGGAAAATCTTCTCGTCTCGGCATTCACCTATCGAAAGCCATGCTCCACTTAGGCCGTCTCGCTTGATGCGGTGAACCTCACTCATTACCCTGTCCCCTGGCACATCTCCCCTGGCACCTCTCTCTCTCCTAGCTCCTCTTCTCTTGCACCTCTTGCCTGGAGCCCTCTCGCTCGACTCTCTCGCACGCCTGGGAGTCCGAGGTTGTACACAATCCCCGTTCTTTTCGAGGTTGTTTACAAGCTCGGAAAGATAGTTCAACCGAGGCTCGCGGTAGTACAGTGAATTTATTAGGGGGAATCTTCGGGTGGGGCCCTTTGCCAAGTCTATAAATATAGAAATCGCCTCCCCGCAAGGGGCCATCCCCTTCCCGCATCTGCCTCTATGTCTCTCAGTCAAAGTTTTCTGGATCACATCGCGGCCGTGCGCCAACCGAACAAGGCGACGGCGGCGGGTCTGAACAAGATCCCCGCACGCGATCATCCTTCGCTACCGCCATCCACCTCTCTCCCAAAAAAGGCAAAGGTTCCGGAGCCTCCCCTCTCGGCAGGAGAACCTTCTCGCTCCTTTCTGGGGGGTATGTACCTCCCACTTCAGCTAGTCTCAAAGGAAAAGAGGTGAGTCTTTCAAACCTGTTATGATCTCTTTGCACCACACGTTTTTACTTGCAACCTTTTCCCAGAAAATCTCGGCGCCTACTCATCGTTCTGAGACCATTCGTATCAACCTTTCAGAGCTTTCTTCCCGGTCTCTCTCGCCCCAAGCCTCCACTCCCCCCTCCACCCCCGTGACAAGGAGGGAAGATCCTTCTACCACATCGGGCTCCACCCGCCGCTTCGGTAAGAGGCCCTACTCCTGACACCTGCTCTCTTCTTCTTGCCGCCTGTTTTTTTCCCTTGCCACTTCATCTCTTTGGCTCCTCCATAGGTGCGAGTGGAACCCCTGTCGAGGACTCACTGGCTGCCGACTCGCCGGTCGACGATTACTCCAGGCAGCTGGCCCCCTCGCCTCTTCCTCCTATAGATGAGATCGAGGACTATCTAGGCGACCCCACGAACCCCATAGATATGAAGCGTAAGGTGGCCAAGATGCTACGGAAGCACGCGCGCATCATTCAAGCGCTGGAAAAAGGGAAGCAAGCCGCAGACCACCGGATTGACTGGCTAGAGGTGGAATGCGCTCGCCTGTCTTCGGAGATTGATGCCGACATTGAGGTGGACCAGACGAACCCTCAGGCAATCTTGGATGACGTCGACCAACAGCTCCGTCTTGCCCGCAGTGGTGTTGAGGCGGCTCGCGCCTTCCACCTCCCCAGTCGTCCTCCCTGCGTGAGAAGCCGCGGGGGAGGACAATGGAGGTGGGATAAGAATTGACCAGAGCTCTGCCTTCTTTCCTTTCACCTCTCGCCTATCGCCTCTTAGCTCTTTCGTTTGCCTTGTTTGTAATAATAAAATATTTCCTTATATAGCGCCAGCTGTGCGCTCTTCGAACTTGCCACCTGTCTTTATGCAGGATTAACTTTATCAATTTGGTGATTTGCCTGTTTTAATTAATGCGACAGCGTTAATACCTTCTTTTATGCTAATTTTTAACCTTTGTTACTTTTATTTCTCTACATCAATCTTTTCACCGCCTTTTTGGGCTGATGGCCCACTGAGGGTTCCGCCGCCCGAGCTTGGAGAGAGAGAGAGGTCGGTCGACGCTTGCCCTTCCCCGGCGTAGTTCTCAATCCGCTCATCCTCCTACTTATGAGGGATATAAATACCCCTGCTGCCAGGGATGGAAACGCGTTTCCCTAGACTTCCACCCGCGGCTCCCCCTCCTTACCCAGCTTGCCTCGCGCTCCAGCCCCCTCCCCCTTTCTTTACTGTCCTTCATGTCCTCTCGCTGGTTCTCCACTCGCCAACTTACCCTTTGACTTGCGCACTCATGGGAAAAAAGAGGCCAGAGGATGGTGAGGGCCGCAGCCGCTGTGGGAAGAGATTCTCCGACCACGATTTCCCTCCCGGTCGCCTCTCTACCGATGAATACGAGGCCTTCCGGAGCGACTTCTTGCAAGAGGTCTACGATTCACGCCCCCCCAAGGTTGGCGAGAGCGTGAATACATTCTACCCGGGCGAGCTCGCCTTCCCCGTATCGCACTTCGAGGCGGGGCTCCGGCTTCCCCTCTGGCCCGAGGTGAAGCAAGTTCTCAAGTACTTCAGCGTCGTGCCTGCCCAGTTGAACCCTAACGCGATCTCGGTTATCGTCGCGTTCGCGTGCTACATGCGGCGAGAGAGAATAGAATTCAGTCTAACCGTCTTCTGGAAGATGTTCGTCTACCACGCCAATCAGGATGGGGTCTCCTTCTTCACCGGGCTGAATCTGAAAGTCTGCGAGACACCAAATAAGAATCATCACTGGCTAACCCGCTTTGTCTTCATCCGCGGGAACCTGGGAGGCGTCCCTCTCGCGCCCGTCTCGCCCGCGGAGATCTTCTATGTTACTCCGCAGGTCGGCGGCACGGACAAGCTTCTTTGCGAGTACCTCGCTGGGAAGAACTTCAAGGTCAGGTTTTTGAGACGGGAGCTCACCTCGCTGCTCCCCATGCTCCCTGGAGAAGGTATGCTCGACCCCCTCATCTTTTCTTGCCTTCAGTACCTTCCTCTCGCTGAACCTTTTTCCTGACTCTGTCTCGGTTCTCCCAGGAGAGAGGAACGTGCAGGTGCACCCCCTATAGAAGTAATATCAAGCCATCTAAAGACATGGGTCTCGCCACTATGGCGGCCGAGGCAGCCAAAGATTCGTTGTCCCCTCCTCCCCGAAAGAGGGCGACTGAGGACTCGCCCCCCTCTCGCCTCAGCCCCTCAAAGAAACTGAAGATGAAGTTGAAGAAAGTAGTCTCCTTCCCTTCCGAGAAGGGCAAGGTCCCTGCGGACACGGCAGTGATGCCGGGATCCTTGAGCCCCATATCCCTGGGATCTGAATCTCCGCACTCGCCTCCCCTGACCTCTCCACACAGGGCTGTCTCGCTTCCTGACGACGCGGCCCCTCTCGCACCGCTCGCGGACTCTTCTCACCAACCGCCCTGGTCCCCTTCTCGCGGGGAGGCTCCTCTCCAGTATCCTGCTCCATCCACCCATTTGAACTTCAACATGGGCCCGTCTATCCCCGACGGTGCCAATGAGCCTACGCTCATCTGGGATAAAGGGGTACATCGGGTCTCCATGTCAACCCTTCTTCCCCCATGGAGAGAGCAAGCCGAGTCTTCTGCCCATGCCTTCTCCTTGGGCTTCGGCCTCTATGGGGTCTCGCCCCTGACGCGCTCGACGCGGCCACCACGCGAGATCTCATCTTCAGGATGGCCCACTCGTAGCTACATACCCTCGAACTCTCTCATCGACTCTCGCGCCGCCTGATTTTCAATACTCGAAGCTGGAAAGAGATAAACACCAAATTAACTGCCGAGCGCGAGAAGTCTGGGGATCTTGCCAAGCGACTGGAGGTGGCCGCGAGCCTTCTCGCCAAGGCCAGTGGCGGAGTGGTGAGTTGTTACTTAGCTGGCCTTCTCGAGCACCCTCTCGCTAGATTTAACGGTTTGTTCTTTTTGCAGGATGCTGAGATGGCTGAAAGGCTGCGCTCGCGAGTGGAGGAGTTGGAGAAGGAGGTGAAGGAGGTGAAAATAGAGAATGCCCAGCTCAAAGAGGCCTCCACCTCTCGCTCGCAGGTCCCTCCACCTCCTCCCGCGCATTATACGCATGATGAGGTTGAAGACTTTTGCCAGGATGCCAACATACGGACCGCCGAGCTCATCCTGAAGATGATGCGAGAGATGGGCATGGTTAAAGATGACTGTGAGGACATCACCTCCCGGGACCTCGTGCCTGAGATTTATGGCGAGGATGAGGAGGCTTCGGCGGGCGAGAAGGACTAGGGCCCTTGAGCACAACAGCTTTTTCCTTTTCCTTTTTTGCTACGATTACAATGCCTCCCGAATTGGGAATGTCCTGTATTAAGACACGAATATGATTCACATGTATATATATATATTTTTGTTCGCGCTTGAAGCTAGCCTCTTCTTCTTATTTTTTTTTCTTCCTTTTTTTTTCTCTCGCTTGGACAGCTCGCGAGATCCTCGAGATCCTCGGCGGCGAGAGGGGGTTGTGTTTCCCCTCGCCGACTGTTACCAGTGGACCTGGCCCAGGGGGCAAGCTGGTGAGTCTCTGCCGCTCTCGTGAGCGCGGGGACACCCTCTCCTTCCTCTCGCGCAGCCTACCGGCTCCTCTCGGTGCGAGTGGACCTGGGGGGTCAATTATCCCCCCTTTTATTAGTGGCCAGGGTCAGTGTTTCTCTGATTAATCAGCTTCTATGTCAAGACCATAGTTAGCTGTCTCCAGAAAACACCTGACCCAAATTATAGCCGTAAGGCATTTATGCTCTCCAACTATAGCTTCTATGCTCCTATCCCGTATTGAAATGGAAACAGGTCCTTGCTCATGAAAACTGTGGCACGGTAGAGTAAGAGGGTAAGTGGGGATGGGGAGGGAGTAACCGCTCCGCAAAAAGGGGCCTGATCCACCTTTTATTATTGTTTCCAACAACCGAGTGAGCCTACAGCCCTGCCAGCTTGATGAGAGCCTGGTCAGCGGGTCTACTCGGGGTCACCTCTCCTCTTTCTCATCCAACCAACGAGTGAGCCTACAGCCCTGCCAGCTTGATGAGAGCTTGGTCAGCGGGTCTGCTCGGGGTCTCCTCTCCTCTTTCTCCTCCAACCACCAAGTGAGCCTACAGCCCTGCCAGCTTGATGAGAGCCTGGTCAGCGGGTCTACTTGGGGTCTCCTCTCCTCTTTCTCCTCCAACCACCGAGTGAGCCTATAGCCCTGCCAGCTTGATGAGAGCCTGGTCAGCGGGTCTGCTCGGGGTCTCCTCTCCTCTTTCTCCTCCAACCACCGAGTGAGCCTACAGCCCTGCCAGTTTGATGAGAGCCTGGTCAGCGGGTCTGCTCGGAGTCTCCTCTCCTCTTTCTCCTCCAACCACCGAGTGAGCCTACAGCCCTGCCAGCTTGATGAGAGCCTGGTCAGCGGGTCTGCTCGGGGTCTCCACTCCTCTTTCTCCTCCAAACGCCGAGTGAGCATACAACCCTGCCAGATTGATGAGAGCCTGGTCAGCGGGTCTGCTCGGGGTCTCCTCTCCTCTTTCTCCTCCAACCACCGAGTGAGCCTACAACCCTGCCAGCTTGATGAGAGCCTGGTCAGCGGCTCTGCTCGGGGTCTCCTCTCCTCTTTCTCCTCCAACCACCGAGTGAGCCAACAACCCTGCCAGCTTGATGAGAGCTTGTTCAGCGGGTCTGCTCGGGGTCTCCTCTCCTCTTTCTCCTCCAACCACCGAGTGAGCCTATAGCCCTGCCAGCTTGATGAGAGCCTGGTCAGCGGGTCTGCTCGGGGTCTCCTCTCCTCTTTCTCCTCCAACCATCGAGTGAGCCTACAACCCTGCCAGCTTGATGAGATCCTGGTCAGCGGGTCCGCTCGGGGTCTCCTCTCCTCTTTCTCCTCCAACCACCGTCTTCTAAGAAGGACGTCCTGAGGTGAATTGTGCTAGGAAATCATGACACATTCAAAAGGTAAGATCATTAAAGTCATACTCAAGCATATTCAGAGGTAAATTATCATTACGGATAGAAACACTTCAGATCATCACCGCTGCGGGCGCGATCCAGGGGTACCCCGTCCACATCCTAAAGGTGATACCCCCCTGACTTCAAAACTTCTTTTACAATGAAGGGACCCTCCCAATTGGGGTTGAGCTTTCCTACCGAGGCCCCCCTGCTAGCGGCGTCCAACTTCCTGAGGACCAAGTCCCCCTTTTGAAATTGCTTGATCCGGATGTGCTTATCAAAGTACTGGCACATCCGGCGCTTGACCTCCTCCTGTCGGATTGATGCTAGCTCCCAGAGCTCCTCCACGAGGTCGAGTGAAAGCCTCTGCTCCTCTCCATTATCGACCTGCCACCTTTCATCTCCTTCCCTTGCTGCTATTACCCTGGGAGATTCAACCTCAAACTCCACAGGTATGACGACCTCCGAGCCATGGGAGAGCTTGAAAGGCGTCTCCCCTGTGGCCGTACTCGGAGTAGTCCGCAGAGCCCATAGGACGGAGGGGAGTTGTTCCACCCAGCTCCCCCTCAAGTTCTCCACTTTCTTCTTTAAGAGATTCACGATGATCTTATTTGCCGCTTCCACCTGTCCGTTGCTTCGAGGGTGATGAACCGAGGCAAACCCAAGGTCTATGCCAAGCTGCACACAAAAGTCCTCAAACTCCCTGCTGGCGAATTGTGGCCCATTGTCGGTGACTATGGCCAAAGGGAGCCCGTGCCGGTAAATAATCTCTCCCCACACAAAGTTCTTGACTACTTGCGATGTCACCTTCGCCAAAGCCTTCACCTCCAACCATTTCGAAAAGTAATCCACCATGACCATTAGGAACTTCCTCTTACCGCTAGCTTGAGGGAACGGCCCCACTAGGTCCAGTCCCCATATGGCGAAGGGCCATGGAGAGGTGATCGTTCACAGCCTCTGTGCTGGGAGGAGGTGTAGGGGAGCAAACTCCTGACACTTTCTACACCTCTTAGCAAGCTCCTCCGCATCTCTCCGGAGGGTAGGCCAGAAATAGCCTTGCCTTAAAACCCTCCCTTCTAAAGTCCGACTCCCTGAGTGGCTTCCGCATTCCCCCGAATGGACCTCTTCCAATACCTTTGATGCTTCCTTCTCGGATATACACCGGGCTAGAAATCCGGACAATGTTTTCTTGTAGAGTACTCCTTCCTTCAACAGATAATAAGCTGACTTGTACCTGATCCGCTTCCTCTCGAGATCCCCCTCGGGTAGACGTCCCGATGCCAAGAAGGTCACAAAAGGATCCATCCAAGACACCTCCTGGTCGACCTCTATTATCTCCCCTTCATCTATGGAAGGCTTGAAGAGTTCGGTCATAGTCCCTCCGGCCTGAGGGCCATGCTTTGTGAGCAAGTCTGCCTTATCACTCTCTTCCCGAGGAACGTGCTGGATGGAGAAGCTATGAAACTGCCCAATGATACCCTTTATCTTTACCAGGTACAACTGAAGGGTCGGTTCCCTCACCTCGAACTCCCCGTTGATGTGTCTTGCCACCACCAAGGAGTCCGTGAAGACCCTGATATCCTGTATGCCTAACTCCCTAGCCAGCCGAAGCCCGACAATGATTGCTTCGTACTCGGCTTGATTGTTCGTGAGGGTGAAGTGTATCTTCAAGGCTTGCTTGATCCTAGTCCCCTCGGGACTCGTCAAGATGACCCCTCCCCCAAAATAATTCTTACTAGAGGCCCCATCTACCAGCATCTCCCAAGCCACCAAGGGAGATATCTCCACCTCCTCGGCCTCTACCACGTAGTCCGCCAAGAAATTCGCCACTACCTGCGCCTTAATGGCCTCTCGAGGGACGTAGGAGAGGTCGAATTCGCTAAGTTCGATCGACCACTTGGCCAATCTTCCCGAGTGCTTGACCCCCTCAAGGATGTGGCGAAGAGGATGATCCGTCACAACTTGAATGGCATGGGCTTGGAAATATGGTCTGAGCTTCTGGGCCGACATGATGAGAGCGAAGGCCAGCTTTTCTAGGATGGGATATTTCAGCTCTGCCTTTTTGAAGACCCTGCTTACATAGTAAATGGGGAATTGCTTCTTTCCTTCCTCTCGGACGAGGACCGAGCTAACGGCCCCCATCCCTACCCCAAAATAGAGGAACAAACTCTCCCCTTCCCTCGGCCCTTGAAGTAGCGGCGTCTGGGTAAGCTGCTGTTTCAGAGCCGCAAAGGCCTTTTCGCATTCCAAGGTCATTTCGAACACCCTTCCTCCCCTTAGAGTTCGGAAGAAGGAGGAGCATCTCTCCCCTGCCCTAAAGAGGAACCTGCTCAACCCTGCTAGCTTGCCAGTAAGACGCTGAACCTCCTTGGCATTCCGAGGAGATTTCAGCTCTAGTATCGCTTTTACCTTGTCCGGATTGGGTTCCACCCCTGCGGGAGTAAGGAGATGTCCCAAAAACTTCCCCCTGTTGGCCCCGAACACACATTTCAGAGGGTTAAGCCTCATCTTATACTTCCTTACAGTTGTAAATGTCTCCTGCAGGTCCAAGACATGGGACCCGAGGTCCCGACTCTTAACCATCAAGTCATCCACATAGACCTCGAGGTTCCGCCCCTTCTGCTCTCGAAAAATCTGGTCCATCATCCTTTGATACGTTGCTCCCACATTTTTTAGCCCGAAGGGCATCATGTTATAACTGAAGCACCCATCCTCCGTGACGAAGGTGACTTCCTTGACATCTGGAGGGTGCATGCGAATCTGATGGTACCCTGAAAAAGCATCTAAAAAACTCATTAGTGAGAAGCCGACGGCTGAGTCAACCAGCGCGTCGATTCGAGGCAGGGGGTAAAAATCCTTAGGGCAGGCTTTATTTAGAAGAGAGAAATCAATACACATCCTCCATTTCCCCTCCCCCTTTTTTACCATTACAACATTGCTCACCCACCCCGGATACCTGTTGGCAGATATGAATCCTGCCTGGAGAAGCTTCTCCACCTCTTCTCTGATAGGCCTGGCCATCTTGGAGGCGATGGCCCTCTTTTTCTATTGGATGGGACGGACCTTGGGGTCAAGGTTGAGATGGTGGCATGCCACGTCCGCGTCGATCCCTGGCATATCTGCCGCGCACCAGGCGAAGACGTCAATGTTCTCTTGCACGCACCTCCGGATCTCCTCCTGGTCTTTGGGAATGAGCTCTCCGCTGATCTTTATCTTTTCCTTCCTTCCGTCCTTTGTGAGGATCTCCACCTCCAGAACTTCCACAGCCGCCCTCAACCTTGAAGGTTCTTCTTCCTCTGGCTCCCTCAAATCCTCCTCCAGATCCTTTCCCCCGTACTCTACTCCCAAGCCTTCCACGACAGCTACCCTTTCCTGGCCCCTCCTTTTCTCTCTTCTTAGGTCACCCTCTGGTGATGCCCTCTTTCTCTTCTTTTCCCCGATACTTCCTTCATTCCCTCTACACTCCCGCTCCCCAGCCACTTGCTCTCCCGCCATTGCTGGCTCCACCGCAATGCCTCTGTCACCTCCTTCTCTCTCCAACTCCTCTCCTCCAGCCATCTCCACCTCTACTACGAGACTTCCCTCCACCCTTGCTTCCTCTCTCACCAGGTCCTCTCCTCTAGCCATATCAACCTCTACTACGAGACTTCCCTCCACCCTTGCTTCCTCTCTCACCAGGTCCTCTCCTCCAGCCATCTCCACCTCTACTATGAGACTTCCCTCTACCCTTACTTCCTCTCTCACCAGGTCCTCTCCTCCAGCCATCTCCACCTCTACTATAAGACTTCCCTCCACCCTTGCTTACTCTCTCACCAGGTCCTCTCCTCCAGCCATCTCCACCTCTACTACGAGACTTCCCTCCACCCTTGCCTCCTCTCTCACCAGGTCCTCTCCTCCAGCCACTCGCTCTCCTGCCATTGCTGGCTCCACCGCAATGCCTCTGTCACCTCCTTCTTCTCTCTCCAACTCCTCTCGTTCCATCCTTTTCTCCAGCTCCTCTGTATCCCCCTTCCATGAGATGGTGTTGACCGCCGTCACGTAGCACTCCCGAGCCGCCTTTGGATCCCCCCTTACCCTGATCTGTGTTCCTCCTGAATTAAGCTTCAAGCACTGATGGAACGAGGATGGTACACACCTAAAGGCGCCGATCAAAGGGCGCCCGAAGATCGCAATATAGCTGCTGGGGGCATCCACTATCACGAAACGACAGTTCCTGGATAGCCCCCCCAGCGTCACCTGAAGTCCTACTCCTCCTTCGACCTCCTTCCTCTCCCCCGAGAATCCAAACAATGGCCCATCCGCCGCCAACACCCTTCGGTCCTCCACCCTCATCTCATTGAATGCCTTCTTGAAGATCACATTGACGGAACTCCCGTTCTCTACCAAAATTCGGGACACCGTGAAGTTCTCAATGGCGGTCCGGATTACCAGCGCGTTGCAGAAAGGGTCCTCGTGATCTGGTAGGTCCCTTTTGGAGAAGGTGATTTTATCATCCGGGGGTGGAGCTTGCGACGTCGAGGCAATGGTCCGACGATACATAGTGTAAAGACTGGCCTTATGGGTGGCCTCGATCCCCCCCCATGAATCACCCGGATCCCCCGATCTCCTGTGTCCGACCGATCCACACATCGATCCTCCTCTGCGGCTCCTGGCATCTCCACTATCTGCACGGGTGGCCGTTGGTCCTCTCCTCCTCTACCCCTCTTCAACTCAAAGAACTCCGGGCATATGGCCGTCGCATGGCCCTCCTCCTCATGGAAATCACAATATGGCAGAACTCCTCCCTCACATCTCCCTTCTTGGGGGTTCCTCCTCCTCCCCACAGTCGCTCTCCCACGCTCTCTTCCTCTTCCTCTCCCTCGGCCAATTGCCATAGCTTGCTGAGGAGGAGGTGGGAGCGGCCTCGGGCCATGCCCCCACCCTAGCGTATGAAATATCCCTGGTCCCGGATAAAAGTTCCTCCCCCCTGTGGAGGACCACAGGCCTCCCGGTTGCCTCCAACCCAACTCTGGGTGCACGGGACCCCTTGGCTCCTCCCTTCTCCTTCCCTCTTGCTGCCTTGTTCCTCCTGACTCTCTCTGCTCCCCCTCCGTCGGCCTAGCTAACTTCCTTGCAAATGCCGGGTTTGTCGCCTCCATGGCTATCTCCTTTGCTGCCTTCTCCATCAATCCCTCAAAGGACAATGGCGCCTTCCGGGTTAGGCTCATCTTGAAGAAGCCTTCCCTCAACCCCACGGTGAAGGCCATCTGGAGGGAGAAATCGGGCACCTCCTGGATGTCTAATATCTCCTCCTGGAAACGATCCACATACTGAGCCAAAGACTCGTCCGCCTTCTGCTTGATCAGGAAGATGGACTCCGGGTTCTTCTTCCTCTTCTTCGAGGTCGAGAAGCGCAGCAGGACGCTCCTGATCAGGTCTTCGAAGCAATAAATAGAGCCCGCCGGGAGTTGATGGAACAAATGCCTGGCCTTATCCTTCAAAGTGATGGCGAAGAGGCGGTACTTGAAGGCGTCGGTCATAGGTCTGATGGAGACCGCATCTTCAAACCATTGCAGGTGTTGGAGGGGATCATCCTTCCCCACGTAGTAGGTCATCTCCGGCTCGTGGAACCCTTCCAGAACGGGTGCCGAGAGGACCAGCTCGCAGAAGGGGGATCCTCTCTCCGGTGGTCTCGCCAGGTCCACTCGCGCGACTAGCCCCGCGGGCGCGATGACACTCGCCGGGCTGGGGAAGAGCTCCCTTCCTTCCACCTCTCGCCGGCTTCCTTCCGCCGCCACTTCCTTTCCCGGTCGCCTCCCGGGTGCATCCTCACCTATCCGTGCCGGCTCGACCCCCTCGCGGAGCGCGTGGTCCGGCACCTGGGGCGAGGGGGTCTCGCACTCCCCTCTCTGCGCGAGCTGCTTCAGCATGTCCATGATCCCTCCGATGGACGACATGAAATATGCCCTCCCGACGTAACCCCCCTGGCTCAGGGACCCCTCGTCTTCCCCTCCTGCATCTACCGCCATGAGGTAACCCTTCATTCTTCCACACAAGCTGCTGTTCCACGCTCACCGCACCATAAATGTTGGAACCAACAAGGTCGATTCCTCCTAAAGCTCGGAACTATTGGGGCAGCTCACGCTTACTCCCTTTGGATCACACTCGAGGCGAAGAACTAGACTGGAGGCTCCAGCGAGGAGGTCCCACCTCGTACCCGAAGAGACAAAAACTCTTCCCCTCCCTAGCCAATGCTGAGCTAGGTGCTTTAGAAGAAGTGGAAGGAGTCAAGAAAGCTTGCTCTTCTAAGGCACCTTACCGGTCTATTTATAGGCCTCCGAACTGGGACTGCGAATAACCAAATTACACCGCCCTGAAATTACCAGAATACCCCCGGCTAGGTCTGCCAATAGCCAAACTCCGCTGTCCGTAAGGGCTAAATGCAGGCCACCTGGGGTACAAAGGGTAAAACCTCCCCGGGGCCCAAAAAGTGGGCCCGACCCTACCTGAATCGGCCTTGAACCAAAGTGGCACTTGGCGAGTGCTCCTCCATAATGTCCTCTCGCATGGCGAGAGGGCGACCCCAGGCAAGAGATCCACTCCTGGAGCCCTCTCGCGCGGGGAGCTGGCCACTTGCCAGAAAAGCTTCCTGTCTTAGCATTCACCTATCGAAAGCCATGCTCCACTTAGGACGTCTCGCTTGATGCGGTGAACCTCACTCCTTACCCTGTCCCCTGGCACCTCTCGCATGCCGCCTCTCTCTCTCCTTGCGGCTCTTCTCTTGCACCTCTCGCCAGGAGCCCTCTCGCTCGGTTCTCTCGCTCGCCTAGGAGTTCGAGGTTGTACACAATCCCCGTTCTTTTTGGATCTATTGGGGTAGCTCACGCTTACTCCCTTTGGATCAAACTCGAGGCGAAGAACTAGACCGGAGGCTCCAGCGAGGAGGTCCCACCTCATACCCGGAAGAGACAAAAACTCTTCCCCTCCCTAGCCAATGCTGAGCTAGGTGCCTTAGAAGAAGTGGAAGGAGTCAAGAAAGCTTTCTCTTCTAAGGCACCATACCAGTCTATTTATAGGCCTCCGAACTGGGATTACGAATAACCAATTTACACCGCCCTGAAATTACCAGAATACCCCTGGCTAGGTCTGCCAACAACCAAACTCCGCTGTCCATAAGGGCTAAATGCAGGCCACCCGGGGTAAAAAGGGTAAAACCTCCCTGGGGCCCAAAAAGTGGGCCCGGCCCTACCTGAATCGGCCTTGAACCAAAGTGGCACTTGGCGAGTGCTCCTCTATAAGGTCCTCTCGCATGGCGAGAGGGCGACCCCGGGCGAGAGCTCCACTCCTGGAGCCCTCTCGCGCGGGGAGCTGGCCACTCGCCGGAAAAGCTTCCCATCTCGGCATTCACCTATCGAAAGCCATGCTCCACTTAGGCCGTCTTGCTTGATGCAGTGAACATCACTCCTTACCCTGTCCCCTGGCACCTCTCGCCTGGCGCCTCTCTCTCTCCTGGCGCCTCTTCTCTTGCACCTCTCGCCTGGAGCCCTCTCGTTCGGCTCTCTCGCTCGCCTGGGAGTCCGAGGTTGTACAGATCATGCAGAGTACATGGTCCTAGCGTTGGAGAAGTTGAGAGAGCACTACTTATTTGCTAAGTTCAGCTAGTGCGAGTTTTGGCTCCAAGAAGTTGTCTTCTTGGGTCATGTTATTAGTGGTGCTGAATTAGTAGTAGACCCGACCAAGGTATGTGCAGTGAAGGAGTGGTCGCCTTTGAGGTCGGAGGCAAACGTGCTAAGTTTTCTTGGACTTGCAGGGTATTATCGCAAGTTTGTGGACGGATTTTTGAAGATAGCACTTCCTCCTACAACCCTGAAAAAGAAAGGTGTGCCATATGAGTGGAAACCCCAGTGTGAGGCTGCATTGCAAGAGCTGAAGGATCGACTTACCTCTACACAAATCCTAGCCATTCCATTTGGGATAGAAGGATTTCTGGTTTACATGGACGCGTCTTATCAAGGTATGGGATCAATGTTGATGCAACATGGACATGTGATTGCTTACGCTTCAAGACAGTTGAAGAATCATGAGATTAATTACCCAGTGCATAATTTAGAATTGGGGGTAGTGGTCTTCGCCCTAAAGGTTTGGAGGCACTATCTCTACGGAGTTCTTTCTGATATATTCTCAGAACATAAGAATTTGAAATATGTTCATACTCATAAGGAGTTGAATTTGAGGCATCAACGGTGGTTGAAGTTCTTGTGCGATTATGAGTTTATATTGAACTACCACCCTGAGAAAGCGAACTGTGTAGTAGATGCATTAACTAGAAAGATACCAGCGTCGAGCCTCGATTCCCGAATGATGGGTATGTTTTGAATCATGTGCTCGAGGAGATGGAGACTATGCTAGTGTCTAAGAATCATTCTGAGACGTATACAGAATACTCTGTTGCCTTCAGTATAGTATGTGACATCCGTGAGCGGATCCGGGTAGAGCATTGAAGGATGCTGGTCTGGACCGTGTGTTTAAGGTTATTTAGAGTGGATCTGTTGAAGAGTATACTATAAAGGAAGGCCTCATTCATTTCCATGACAGGCTCTATATTCACAAGGGCGGTGGAATCCAGGAAAAATCTTGAGAGAGACTCATTGCACCACATATTCAGTGCATCTAGGGATTGCCAAGATGTATAAAGACTTGCGGATGACCATGTTCTGGACAGGATTGAAGAGAGCTGTTAAGTATTATGTTATGCACTGTGAGACTTGTCAAAGGGTGAAGGTGGAGTAAAAGAGCCTAGGTGGATTATTGCAATCATTACCCATCCCTGAGTGGAAGTTCGAGGACATCTTAATGGATTTGGTCCACAGGTTGCCTCGCTCGCGCTCTAGGAATGATTCAGTTTGGGTGATTGTGGATCGCTTGATGAAGGTTGACAGGTTCATTCCATTGAGGAAGGAGTCGCATGTTGATTTTTTGGTGTGTCTCTTTATAGAGTAGTTTGTGCGGTACCATGGGGTGCCCAAGACAATTGTGTCTGACCGCGATGGTCGCTTCACATCCAAGGAATGGAGGGCAGTTCAAGCATATATGGGCTCTCTCCTTTCCTTAAATACGACTTTTCACCCTCAGACCGACGGTCAGTCTGAGAGGACCATCAGAACCATGGAAGATTTGTAGAGATTATGCGTGTTGGATAGGGGCGAGCCATGGGAAAGGCTTTTGCCGCTAGTGGAGTTTTCATACAATAATATTTATCAAGATAACATCGAAATGACACCCTACGAAGCACTTTATTGGAGGAGGTGTAGAAACCCATTATCGTGGGTACAGGATGAAGACCCGAAGACTTTAGGAGTTGAGTATATTGATGGCACTGTTGTTATGGTTTGATTAATATGAGACAGGTTGCTAGTGGCTCAGAGTCGGCATGCAAAGTACTATAATATGAAGCACTGGTTGGTGGAATTTCAAGTGGGTGACAAAGTGTTCTTGAAGATCAGGACAATGCATGGAGTGTCACGTGTACGCGGTAGGAAGAAGCTCAACCCGAGATATGTGGGGCCTTATGTTATATTGTAGAGGATTGGCTCTTTGGCCTATCGATTGGAGCTACCACCTAAGCTAGAAAATTTGTACGACGTCTTCCATGCGTCATCGCTTCGGAAAGCACTACTACGACTTGATCAGCATGTCCTCGCTACAAATGGAAAAGTGTAAACTAATAGGTCTATTCAACTAGAGCCAGTGCAGATAGTGGATACTGAAATAAGAAGATTGCGGTGAAAGAGTGTTCCTTTGTTGAAGGTCTAATGGTCTAATCATGGAAAAGAGGAGTATACTTGGGAGCCGATAGACTTGATATGAAAGCGCTACTCAGAGTTATTTTCCTAAGGTAAACTTAAACACATACCTTGTATTCTTCATACCTTGTTCCCCCAACAGACTTAGCCTGATTTCGGGGATGAAATCTTTTATTTTGTTTATATGATTTGGAACGTCCCGATTTGTGCTAGACCCCACACACGTTTTTTGAGTCAAAAGAGTTGACTTGGGCTCGTTGTGTGATGAGTCTGATATTTATAGGGTTTTTCGGACTCATCTAGGCCTATTTTCTCACTTGTGCACTGCATTTCAACCGGTAATCGGTTATATTTGCTTCGACCGGTCAATGACCACGTTGTGTACCGCTTTGGCCTGAGGGTGTGTAATTGCGCATTCTGTTGTCGGAGGTAAGCACATGGTGCACCCCATGTCCCTTTCTGGTTGTTTTATACATTTGTTTGGAGCTTTTGGGGGTTATGCCTCAGTTGAATTTATTGTGGTGCTAGTGGTCGGGATGTCCGGAATTCCATTTCCAGCTCTTGTATAAAACGCACGGTCGTGCGAATTTCTTCGCGCACTGTTTCAGTGTAATCGTGCGTTATACACAGCATTCCTGGGGACATCTGTCGCTACCCGTGCGTTTTATTCCCACATGGTTTTGGTCAAACCGTACGAGAAGGAATCACATGGTCTGCATATTATTCTCGGAGTTCCAGCACTCTGTGGTTAATCGTGCATTTTCATTCACGCACGGGCATAGGCGCCCGTGAGTGAGTAAAATGCATGGTTCCTCTTTGTTATCCTATTTTTCAGCGTTCTGTCGTTACCCGTGCGTTTTCCTTCACGCATGTGCAGAAGCATCCATGCGCGAGTAAAACACACGGGTCAACACATCTTCCTTGCATGCCATTTTTTGCGTGTTATTAAAGCACGGTCGTGCGCCTAACCGTGCATGACCATTTTTATGACCTGCTTATATTTAAAGCACAGATTTCCATCCATTAAATAAAAAAACATTTTCAGCCATACATGCGCTGTATTAGGGTAAAGCTCCGCCCTTCATCTTCCGCTAAGGAGAGAAGCTCCAGCCATGCTCGAGAAGCTTACCTCTCGCGGGTGCTTGCTCTCGGCCTTCTCCTTCATCTATTAGCTCCATTGCAAGTTTTTTCGTCATAGCCAACAAGCAAAGGGAAGCTTGCAACCTTCTTCCATATCGTGGCACGAAGAATACGGGTCCATTGGAGGGTCGTGACAGCCTTCTCTAGCCCGGACGTAGTTGAGGACCGAGCTTGGACGCGAACTGACAACCCGACGATTCCTTCCGTGACCCCACGACGAGCCTTCGGATTCGGTCAATTTCTTCACTTGTTCTTGCTTTGTTGTTGTATATGCGTAGCTAAATCTTCATATGTAGATGATTTTGTACTTTAGTAGTGAGTGTTAGTTGTTTCATGCCTATGTGATTCTATTTCATTTTTCTGCTTTAGTTGCTTGAGTAGCGACCGTATTTCCCCTTGCCACCACAGTGAGTATTGCCGCACTAGCGATTGCTAGTGGCGCGCGTTATGACAAGGTGTTTCGACCCTCAATCCGCTGTTCCATTCACTCCCTAAGCCTGCCTACACTTCCATTCCACTGAGTGAAGATGTGCATAGCGGCCTGCATAAGAGTACATTTAATTAGCTTTTATTTTATTATAACTAAAACCAAACCCCTTAGGACTTCAATATCAAGTCTTCCTTGAAAGACCACTCCACCTTGCGGTGTTCCTTAAGAGATTCAATACTTGGGAAAGCCTCCCCATTTTATATTACTTATGCGAGCGGTACACTTGCCGTAAGCACATCAAGTTTTTGGCGCCATTGCCGGGGAACACTGTCGCGTGAGTTTTCTGAAAGGAAGTCTTGTGATTGTTGTTTTCTTATTATTATTTTGTTGCTTACCATTTCTTTTGTTTATTTCTTTTTGTCCCTTTTCTGATTTTTGGACTTGCAAGCGGGTCCGTGTATTTGTTTTTATTCTAAGTTGTATAACACCCTTACAACAAATATTTCCTTTCGCTATGTATTCTTGTAGCTGAGTGCTGTCTCTAGGACACTTTGCGCCGATACGTCGATGCCTTGGCTGTTTTAAATGTCGAGCATTGTATTAGGTGTTTGCTATACCATGGTATAGGCCACATGTTGAAGGATTGCCCTCATTTGTGCAAGCCTTCTCCCTCTAAGGGTGTGTGCGCAGCAACCTCCCATTTATGGAGGACTACTATGGACTGGCCTACCAGGGTGTTGTCGGGCCCATACACTGACACCACACATCTTGCTTGTTCTTTGCCCGTTGAGATTACTGAAGAATCTCTCGCCGCATATAAATCTTTTATGGGTCCCTCGCTCCCTTTTTACAAGCTTCCCTTGAGTGATGACGATCACTCTGGTGTTAGCCAGCAAAAAGAGGATCAAGAACACATGGAGACTCCTGTATGGGACGAAGATATTATTCCCGTCGACGCGGAGGTGTTAGTGGATGATTTTGCGACGGGGCCTGCTCATTCAATGCCTAGTTTTGAGAGCATTTTTCCCCCTCCATAATTTTTGCTTGATCGTGATACTCCTTTTTTGTGTGAGTCGGCTGGTGATGCCATATTCGTGGGTGATTCGGTGCCTGAGGATGTGCCGAAGTGGGATGAGGACTCTACTATCTCTGATGGAGAATGCTATGATGCACCCCGGTGGGATGAGTAATATCCCCTTTCTGATGCGGAGGTTTGCACCTCCTTATTAGACGAGGCGGTCCCTCTTACCACCGAGGACCTCGAGTTCTCGGATTCTCCCCGATACGACTCATTTGATACCGACGATGATCTGTGCTCGTTTCCTGCTGAGAGTGATACCTGAATCACTCTCCCATATTCTGTGTATTTTAGTTTTTCCTCTCGTTTATTACTTGACCCCCCTTCATTATCTGAGCCTGTGTGGGTTGAGTCTCCACAGGTACATTGGGATGACGATAGGCCTTGTGCTTATGCCTTCGGCGAGTGCATCTGCTTGTGCGAGAAGGTTCCAACCTCCTTCGTAGTGGAAGCCCCTGCCATCGCCATCGCCTCCTGCGGACCTGCGGTGGACGAAACCTTGCTTAGCAAGGATTTAACTGGTGATGAGATGAGCAAGGAACCGTGCTCCTCCTCTTCTTGTTTCTTATTTCCTCTACCGGTGTTGGCAGGTATTATTATTTAGGTAGAGGGTTAACTGCATTATCTCCGTATCGGTACTCGCTACCGCAACAGATATTCAGCCAGTTACCTATGCATCTTTTATTTCATAGGCCCATCAGCTAGGACTTTTTGTTAGCCGAATAAGTTGTGCTGGGAGGACAATAACCCCAGAACTTATCTAGGAGTAGGTGTAGTTAGTTATTTTTACTATTTAAAAAATATTGTTTTGCGTATTGTATAGCTTGTTTTAGCTTTAGTGCATGCTTGCGAGATTTTTGTGTCTTTGTGCCTGATTCAGGCAGATTGCCTAGTCTATCAGGAGGTTCATTGTTCCTTTTGCTTTTGTTTTTCTCGTAGTTTTTGCAGGATGAGACTTCCTGGAGAAAATTAATCAAATTGGGCTGATTGTGAAAAATGCACGATTTGGAGAAAACATGCGCAGCAAAAACGCAAGACCGTGCGTTTTGTATTTATAAAAATGCTCGGTCGAGCATTTTGCACAAACGCTGGCCCTAGTTTGTCCGTACCGCTGCTGCAAACTCACGATTCTCCTCCATTTTCTCCTGCGAGATCTCCCTCCTTTTCTCCAAATCCTCCCCCATTTCTTCTCTCTCCACTCCCCTCTCTCTTGTTTGCCATGGGATTCAAGAAGGTGATTAGCAAGTTGTGCGGCTCCGGTAGTGCTTCCTCCTCCTCTATGTGGAATGCGGCTCCTGAGGAGCCGGAAGATGCTCCGGATGCACCGGTGGAAACTGAAGAAGTAGAGCAGATGCTTCGATTTGGGCTACCGGAGATGGTTGTAAGGTTTGAATGATTGGTCCAAAAACATTTTTTGGATTTTCGCTATGTTTTGGACAGGGTGCTCGTGATCGTCGGTCTAAAGGAGGATGTGGACCGTTTGCTTTACCTGGGTTCATGGAGTCACCTCTTCTCCATTGTGGAGACCGGGTTTCGCAAACTCACACTCAAGTTCCTCTCCACCTTCCGCACTGTAGAACGACACGACGCGACCACCAGTGAGTCCATGGCTGTGACATTTTGGATGAACTTCTGTACTTACACTATTAGTGTGGGGATGCTTGTCGTTTAAGAGGGTGATGCAGGCCACTCCCTAAATCGAATTAAGGCACGAAAAAGACAAAAGACTCCTAAGGGTAATTTGATCGAACACGTGGTGTGCGCGCAAAACTCGAAATTTCGGCAGAGTTTCGTTTGTAAATGCGCGATCTCACAATGAGGAAAGTCTCACTTAAACCTGCACGAACATACACAAATACATATATCATATCCTAACCATACATCTAGCATCGCATCAACCACATTTCCATTCACAAAGAGGGCGTTCCGGACTAAAATTACAATTCGGAAAGTAGTCCGATTATCCCTCAAAACAAAACCAAACGAGGATATACAAAATCCTCTTGATCCGTTCGAAACCAAAGGCTAAACCAACCCCGGCTTGCAAACGTCCAAGGGGACCTACCCTTACGGAAAATCTTCGCGAAATCGGATAGGAAATGCAATATAAATTCAGATTTTCATATGCAAGCTTAAAATCAATAATTAGGATAAATTTTTGAAACCCAAATCTCCACCATTCTCACACATACAAGATGAAACCACACAGTATTTAGGGGATAGGAAAGCGTTACCCAACTCTGAATTTTAGAAGGGAGGAGAGGAGGAGGAGCAAGAGAACGTGGAAGAGTCACACTTCCAAAATAGGTCACCGGAGTCGCACCGGATGAAGAAGAGCCGAGCCGCCTTCTTTGGAGTCACACCGGAGGAGGATGGAGATAGCCGGAGCAGCAAGGAAACAGCCCACGGGAGGGGGCGGCAGCAGCAGCAAGCGGGTTTCCTCCTGGCGTCGGGATCGGCCAAGGCGAGAGGAAGACGGGCGGCTTGTTTTGGACAAAACCGTGAGGTTAGGTTAGGGGATTCTTTTTTTCTTCTTCTATCATCCTCTCTCTCCCTCACACATACATATATATAAGCTATTACACCACTCCAACACCCTCCATCAAAATCAACTTCATCCTAGCCACTCAAAAGTTTAACAAGGAATGAAAATTAAAAAAAAACAACACAAACATAAGCTTATAAATTTATAACCTCTAAATTATAAATTAATAAACTTATGAAATTAAAAATTAGAGAAATAGGATTTATAATGTTATTTCAATAAGGAAATAACATTATAATTATAATGACGTGACGTAAAGTCGGCGGCGGCGGCGACAGTTGCGGCGACGGTTGCGATGATGGTCGCGGCGACGGTTGCGGCAACGACCATCAAAATCCACGAACATATAGCGGCGGCGATCAAGATGGAGATCCAAGTCGGCACAGTCAAATGGCGGGGCATCCTCGCCATCAATCCTCCCCCGCTCAAAATCACTCATCTCTGATGAGTGGTCAGGGAGAGAATAGCTGGAGGCAGCAACATCCACAAGTAGCGTGGCAAGAGCGGACATCCACGGGGAAGGACAAGCATTGCGGGCGTCCGCAATAGAACAGAACCTGTCATGAGCAAGCACAGCAGAAAACCTCATAGATGTGTCAGCATAAAGAAAAGTAGTGCAGTTCTTACTATCCAATGCGAGAACCAGGAAACCCAAATGGAAGAGCGACACGACAAAAATCTCACCTCTCAACCCATGAGAATTTGAAGTGGAAGAGAGAAACGTCGGAGAAAGCCGCTCATATGGAGACCAGATTTGCAAAATTAAATCCGAAAAATTGACATGCGGTGAAAAACTGACTGCATCGTAAAAATCCAAAGAGATTGCACTAAATCCAAAATTCTTGAAAATCATGAAAGGGTCGGCGCTCCACTGTAAAATTTTTGTTACGGAACCCGAAGGTATCCACTCGAGGGCTAACCAGACTAAATTAGAATCAACAATTCCGCAGTCAGAAGCTCTCGAAGGTGAACGGGCGTGAAAGTGATGCAACTCATAGACACTGGCATAAGGCAATGATATGTTTACATGCAGTTCGTACCAGGATGGACGAAAGATATGTGCAATTTGATTTGGTGGATAACAAAGTTGTGAGGGCACCAAATCAATAGGCACAGTCGCCGTGAAATCATACGCAGTCACAAATGAAAACATGCCCGCCGGCGGATACTCAATAATACAGAGCTCACTAGACACCTCAAGCGGAGGTGCTAAAAACGACGGTTTAACTAGGTGGGTCGGACTAGGTAAAATTTAGTCATGTCCTAACAAGTCCGTAAACCGATCCAAAAGGACGGATCCCTCGCAAAGTAAATTTTCCAACTCAGTAGGTACGTCAGCTAACTCTGGGCCATTATACGGTTCCTCTACTAACATAGGAGATGGGCCTGAAATAAGGTCGAGGGGAGGTGGGCTAATCCCCGGAAGAGATACCTCAGTGGAGACATCATCATCCAGGTCACTAGGATATCCAATCTTCTCATCATCACTACAGTCGTCAGAACAATCGGCATCGCCCTCAGTGGCGGGCTCAGACGTCGAGGCTAAAAGAGCCAAAGCCCTAAGCTTAGTGGGGCACTCCACGGCATAGTGGCCAATCACTCCACAAGCATAACATGTAGCGCTCTCTTTGCAACTTTTAACATTTTGCCTAGGCTTATCCTGCGGTTTTATAGCATCCCTAGTTGGGACAATGACAGGAGGCAGGACAGAGGACCTAACCCTTTCCTTCTCACTAACGGTAGGGGTACAAGTGCGTGAAATAGACAGATCTTGGCGGAGCAAGGATCTAGCATGAGGCTTACAGGCACTCCTAAGATCAGAATCGGGTCTAGTGCCCTGGCGGGGAGAAACAAAATCAGGAGATATCCGAGCATGGGAGTACGAGGGTGTTGGTACCCTAGTTTGATTTGAGTTTAGTCCTCTTCTTTGTGCCCTTGACCCAAGAAATATCTATGGTCAATGGTTAGGAGTCTAGCTGTAGAGTCCTCGCTTTTCCAAATTGAGAATTTGGTTAAGTAGGTTTTTCGTTCGACTATAGTCGAACGCCGTTCGACTATCGTCTATCGGCTGATCGACGATCGTCTATCAGTTGGTCGACGCTTTGGTCTGCGCTGATAGTTCGACTATCTGTTGATAGTTCGACTATCTGTTCTGCGCTGATAGTTCGACTATCTGTTGATAGTTCGACTATCTGTTCTGCGCTGATAGTTCGACTATCTGTTGATAGGTCGACTATCTGTTCTGCGCTGGTAGTTCGACTATCTGTTGATAGATCGACTATCTGGTTTGTTTTGATAGTTCGACTATCTTTTGATAGATCGACTATCTGTTTTCTGAGGTAGGTCGACTATCTGCTTGATAGTTCGACTATCTCTGAGCGCTTGATAGCTCGACTATCTGTCCTAGATAGATCGACTATCTGGTAGTTCGACTATCTGTCCTGATAGTTCGACTATCTGCTGCGGTAGCTCGACTATCTGTTTGATAGCTCGACTATCTGGATCGTTCGACTATCTGCCCGATAGTTCGACGATCTCCTGGCGTCGTTCGACGATCTTCGAAGGTCGTTCGACGTTTTCTGTCTGCCTGTGTATTTTGTATTTATTTATTATATTTAATTATTTAATACATTTTCTGGCACTCTATTTTAAGCTGTATGATAAAGTTTCCAGGCATTATTTGCTCTATTCTTATTGCCTGAGTTAAAATCTTTTAAGATAAAGTTGTTTGTCTTATTAGCTGTCTATTTAAATTACTTTATCTGCTGACAGCCCCTTTATAGCCGTTGGACTGAAAAGTCTTCTTTTTGCTATAAAGAGATTGTTTCTGATGTGACTTTATTTAGTCTATCTGATTATTTGATTTAAGCCTGCAGCTTCTTAGAAAGAGGTTTATTCCTTTTTATAGAATGTTTTGCTGCAGAGATTTTTCTGTCTTCTTGATATTTACAGCCCAGGTCTCAAGGCTTAGAAGAAGACAAACAATTCAAATGGAAGAGAGCCGTTGCTTGCTGATGATTATATAAAGAACACTTTGCAGAAGGATTCAAGCGAGTTAACAGAAGCTAGTGTTACACACATATTCAAAAGCACTCAAGCCTTCATCAAGCTCAAGCTTCCTGCTCTCAGCAAACTCCATCTAACTGAGAAGTGTTAAGATCTTCATCTCTTCTTCACCTGAGTTCTCCTGCTTTCAGGAAGTTCAACTCAGAGTTTCTTTGAAGAAGAAGAAGAAGAAGAATAGCTGCTTGAAGAGATTTCTTTTTGTTATTTATTTTCTTCTTGTAGCTCTTTCCTTCAGAATTTTCTGAAGAGTTTCTGCACTGAAGCAAGACTTCACCTGGACATCTTTGAGCCAGGGGGAGCCTTGATTCTTTAGAGCATTCTAGCTCAGTGCAAGCTTTTTGTGCTTCTCTAATCTATTGTAAAATAGAGAAGACATCTTAACCTTCTTCCCCCTCCTGTACAGGGTTATTACTCCCTTCAAAAGTATCCCTTGGTGGCAGGGCACCTGATCAAAAACCTGTGCTTGGTTTTTAGACACCTGATCAAAAGTCTAAAGGGTTTCTGAATCTACCTGAAGCAGATTCTGTTGGTGGCAGGGCACCTGATCAAAAACCTGAGTGGATTCCTACCGTGTGGGTAGAAGAGTGGACGTACCCAAGTTGTTTGGGGAACCACTATAAATCTCCTTGTGTCGTCTGGATTCAATTGTTTAATTCCTGTACTGTGGCTGTGATTAGATATAACTAGGCTGCTAGTTGCTGTTTAGGTTTTTCCAAGCTTAACTGTAATTACAGTTAGCTTGTGTTTGTACACAACACTTGTGTTAGGCTTTAAGGTTAAATCAATATCTATAATCTTTTCATTCCGCACCTCACTCCAAGGGAGTTGGGTAGACTATTAAGTTTTGTCTGTGCAAAATTTGATAACTCTATTCACCCCCCCTCTAGAGTAGTATCTATCCCTTCACTTTCAATTGGTATCAGAGGGAGGTTGACTGACTGTATAGGCTAACACCTAAGTCACAAGATCCTGATAGATACCAAGAGTTTATAGATATTCACTATCATGGCCCAGTCTAAGGATTATTCAAGCACCAGACCTCCAGCATGCAACTTAGCAAAGTTTGGCATCTGGAAGGCAAGGATCAAACTTTATATGAATTCTATTGATGAAAGTATTTTTGCTTCTATTTTGTCAGGTCCCCCAAGAGCACCTGCTGCAGCCACTGCCTCATCATCTGATATGAGTGCAGTGCCTCCTCCAGACTATAATGACGAATACAAGAAGGCCAAAATTGCTGATGCCAAAGCAATGAACATACTGGCTCAGACAATGTCTGATGAGGTGTTCCAGAAGGTGGCTGACTGCTCCTCAGCAAAGGCCATGTGGGACACACTGAACCAGATTGTAGCTGGTTCAGCTGATGAAAGGAAGGACAGGAGGTCCAACCTTATCTCACAGTATGAGAACTTCAAGAAGACTGATGCTGAATCAGTTGAGGCTATGTACACCAGGCTCAGCTCAATCATCAATGAGCTGAGGACCCTGGACAAAGACATATCATTGACAGAGGTCAATGATAAGATTCTTATGTGCTTCCCTAGCACATGGGATCTAAGAATCTGGCCCATCAAAGAAGCCAGAAGTACCAATGAGATCTCAACTGAAGCTCTCCTCGGCAAGCTCAAGTCTTTTGAGCAAGTGCTGAAGACAAGGGAAGCAGAAGCTGAAGCAAAGACCCCCACTCCAACAAGAAAAGAGCAATCTCTAGCTCTTAAGGCTGCAGATGTTTCTGAAGGCAGCCAATCAAATGAGGAACTTATGGCACTGTTTGCCAAGAGGTTTCTCAAGATGGGGAGAAAGGAATTCAGAAAGAAGTCTTCACGCTATGAAGACAAACCAAGGTATGACCGTTCTCCTGCTAAAGAAATTATCTGCTATGGTTGCAGGAAGCCTGGACACATTTTGCCAGAGTGTCCAGAGGAGAAGAACAAGGAAAAGAGAAAAGACAAAGAACAGCACAGGAAGCACTCCAAGCCATCCTCCTACAAGAACAAGAAAAAGGAGAGAGGTTTCATTGCTGAAACCTGGAGTGATTCTGATGAAGAATCATCCTCATCAAGTTCCAGTGAAGATGAGGAAGAGAAGAAGGCCAAAGAAATTTGCCTAATGGCAATAGAGGCCTGTAGCAACCACTCTGCTGCAGAGAGTTCTGATTCTGATGAAGAGATGCCTACTGAAGATGAGGTACTTTCATCTTATGATTTTACTTCAGAAGAGTTTAAGTTAGATTTTAAATCTCTATGTTTAGATTTAATTAGTTCAGAAAAAGAGATAAAAGAACTTAGAAATAGGCTAGCTGACTCTGAATCAATAGCCTCTGAAAATGTTAGGTTAAAGGAAGAACTCACTACCTTTAGTGAAGAAATCAAATTTCTTAAAATAGAGTTAGCTAAGTCTAAGAGATTAGAAGAATCCCTTAATGGTAGAAGCCTTAAGCTGTTAGAAATTACCAGCATGACTAACACTAGGTCAGGTAATGATAAATTAGGCTTAGGAGCTTCTCCCAGTGAACCCCCAGTCCTCCTTAAAAATAACCTTTCAACTCCAGTGAACTTCATTTCAGCTAGTGGAAAGAAGAACACTGAGCAAGTAAACCTTGTAAATAAAACCCTAAATAAAGCTAAGAGAGAAAAGAGAAAGAAGTTTTTCAAAGAAATGCAAAGAGCGTCGAACGTCGCTCGACGATCGGATGCTCCATGGTCGAACGAAGCTCGACGATCTGAGCGCCCATCGTCGAACGTCGATCGACGATTTCAACATGATTTTCAAAATCATAATCAGTATCATAGAAACCTAAATGAAAATAGAAACCCTAGGTTTGTTGACCCATCATCTGCATGGAGAATCCCACCTAGAAGATCTCACCCACTAGGTTATCACCCTCAGCCTGCATTCTCTTATATTTCCAGTTTTTCTTATGTGAAAAACAAGGGACCCAAGGTTACCTGGGTCCACTCTGTCTAAATAGTTGTTTTGCAGGTGAAGGCCTATCCAATCACTCAAAATAAGTGGTATTTGGATAGTGGATGCTCTAAGCATATGACAGGAAACAAAGAGCTTCTGTCAAAGTACAAAGCTAAGCTCGGCCCAAAGGTTATCTTTGGAGACTCCAGCTGTGGTCAGACAGAAGGATATGGCAAGATCACGATTGGAGCTGTTACATTCAAAAGAGTTGCTTATGTCAATGGACTGAAGCATAATCTGATTTCAGTTAGCCAGCTATGTGATGCTGGCTACCAGGTTTCTTTTTCTAACTCCTCTTGCAATATTACTTTAAATAATAATGTTGTTTTAATAGGTAATAGAATAGGCAATATATATTTAGTAGATTTTAATTCATCTCACTCTGAAATCTGCCTGTTTAATGAATTAACCCTTAATAATAATTCTTTATGGCATAAAAGGCTTAGTCATGTAAACCTTAAGAATATCTCTAGGTTATCTAAGCACAACCTTGTTAGAGGCTTACCTTCTTGCCCTTACAAGAAGGAGAGTCTATGCAAGGCTTGTCAGCTAGGCAAGCAAACCAAGAACTCATTTAAATCTGTAAATAAAAGTGATTCTCCTAGAATCCTGTATTTATTACATTTGGACCTTTTTGGCCCAATAAATGTACAGAGTTTAGGAGGGAAGTACTACACTTTAGTAATTGTAGATGACTTCTCTAGGTTCAGTTGGGTTTTCTTTTTGAGAACTAAGTCTGATAACTTCAAAGCCCTTACAGACTTTCTACTTTGTGTGCAGACTGAGTACTCTACTCATGTGGCCTTGATCAGAAGTGATCATGGTACTGAGTTTGACTCTCTTCTCATGCAAGAATTCTGTGAGAGAGAAGGTATCAAACATAGCTTCTCAGCTCCTAGAACTCCCCAACAAAATGGGGTAGTTGAAAGGAAGAATAGAACACTAATTGAAGCTGCTAGCACATTGTTGGCAGATGCTAACATGCCTCTATCCTTTTGGGCAGAAGCTGTTAGTACAGCCAACTATGTCTTGAATAGAAGTTTGATACACAAACTTAAGTGTAAAACTCCTTATGAGTTGCTTAAAGGAAAGAAACCAAAAATTAATTACCTTAGAATTTTTGGCTGTACTGTTTATATTCATAACAATAATAAAGAATATATTAGAAAATTTGAAGCAAAAGCTTCAATAGGAATTATGCTTGGATATTCCCAAGTAAGCAAAGCTTATAGGGTTTATAACAAATCAACCTGTAAGATAGAAGAATCTGTGCATGTATCATTTGATGAGCATCAGATGTTTTACAAGGAGAAAGAAAATTCTCCTTCCTCCAGTTCTTTGCAGGTACATGATGCCCCTCAAGAAATCCTTCAACTTTCAACTCTTCAGATCACTGAATCAGACAGTGATGAAGACATTGCTGAAGCTGTTGAAGCTGTTGCTGTACCACCAACAGTAGATCAAATTCCTCCTGAGGAATTAATCCCAACTGTTGCTGAAGATCACATCCCACCTGCTGATATTGTCACACTTAGAGATCACCCCACATCTCAAGTGATTGGAGACATATCAGCTGGTGTGCAAACAAGACATCAATTAAGACAGGATGTGATGCATGCTTGTTTCCTCTCACAGGTTGAGCCCCTCACCTTTAAAGATGCAGAGCTAGATCCCCACTGGATCATTGCAATGCAAGAGGAACTCAATCAGTTTGAGAGATGTAAAGTTTGGACTTTGGTTCCAAGACCTAAAGGCCAACTGATCATAGGCACCAAGTGGGTGTATAGAAACAAGTTAGATGCAAATGGAATAATAGTAAGGAATAAAGCTAGGCTTGTAGCTCAGGGCTACAGACAGGAGGAAGGTATAGACTATGACCAAACCTTTGCTCCTGTTGCAAGGCTAGAAGCAATAAGGATCTTCTTGGCCTATGCAGCCTTCATGAAGTTTAAGGTGTTCCAAATGGATGTCAAAAGTGCATTCCTGAATGGTGAGCTTAAGGAAGAGGTGTTTGTTGAACAACCACCAGGGTTTGTTTCATCAACTCAGCCTTCTCATGTTTTTAAGTTGCAAAAAGCTCTTTATGGACTAAAGCAAGCTCCTAGGGCCTGGTATGAGACCTTAGCTAGTTTCCTGTTAGAGCACAACTTCACTAGGGGAGTAGTTGATAGAACCCTTTTCGTCAAGCATCACAAGGACACAATCCTGTTAGTTCAGGTGTATGTAGATGATATTATTTTTGGCTCCACTGATCCCAAACTGTGCAAAAAGTTTTCCAACTTGATGCATTCTAAGTTTGAGATGAGTAGCATGGGTGTGCTGTCTTACTTTCTTGGTCTCCAAGTTAAGCAAGATGCTGATGGTATCTTCATCTCCCAATCCAAATATGCCAAGGAATTGGTAAAGAAATTTGGGATGGCTGATGCTTCAGCAATGCCTACACCCATGGCTACTAATGTAGTTATTGATTCTGATGATCACGGCAAGCCAGTTGATCAAAAGATTTATAGGGCCATTGTTGGTTCCCTATTATATCTAACTGCAAGTAGGCCAGATATAATGTTTGCTACATGCCTTTGTGCTAGATTCCAGGTCAACCCCAAGGAATCTCATCTGATTCTTCTAAAAAGAATCCTGAGATACCTGAAAGGATGTCCAAATCTAGGACTTTGGTACCCAGCTGAGTCAGAGTTTGAATTAATTGGATATTCTGATTCTGACTATGCTGGTTGCAGAGTTGACAGGAAGAGCACCTCAGGAACTTGCCAGTTCCTGGGAGAGAGATTGGTCTCTTGGTTCTGTAAGAAGCAGGCTTCTGTCTCAACTTCAACAGCAGAGGCTGAATATATAGCAGCTGCCAGTTGTTGTTCACAGATCCTGTGGATTCAAAACCAGCTTGTGGATTATGGTTACTCACACAAGAACACCAAGATCATGTGTGATAGTACCAGTGCTATCTCAATTGCACAAAATCCAGTGCACCACTCTAGAACGAAGCACATTGAGATTAGGCACCATTTCCTGAGAGATTGTGTGGAAAAGAACAAGATCTGTCTTGAGTTCATATCCACTGAGTTTCAGAGAGGTGATATATTCACCAAGCCTTTAGATGAACAGAAGCATCTGTTTTTTTTAGTCCAACTAGGCATGATCAATGGACGAGACTAAGTGTGACGATATCTGCCAGTGTTGAGGTCTGCTTGAAGATCGTCGAACGATGATCGAAGATCGTCGAACGGATTGAGCCTATCGTCGACCTCTGGTTAATGATAGCTTATCTGTTTGAAGATCGTCGATCGACGTTCGACCATCGTCGAACAGGCTGAGCTTTTCGTCGATCTCTACTCGACGACAGCTTGTTGCTTGTGAAGCCAGAATTAGCCGAACGATGGTTCGACTATTCTGCTTCTGAGCCGATCGTCGAACGGCCGTTCGACTATCGGTTCAAGATCTTTTTAATAGATCGACTATTTCCGGTCCAATATAAAGCCGATAGTCGACCTAGGTTAAAAGATCGTGTGCTTTATCGTCGACGGAGCGTGCCCTTTCGCATTCTGCTTTCCCGCTTGCGATTTTCTGGCGCTTCGTCTTTCTCGTTCTCTCTCCAGCTTTCTCGTGCTTTCTCCGGCGAATCCATGGCGATTTCCCCAGCTGTTCTAGCCGTCGTCAAGTTCGATGCAGGATTCAGTGTAGATTTTGAAGCTTTCAGCAGTTGCGATGCCGGAATAGTGGAAGTTCTCCAGCTCTGCAGGGATCAAGGTTTAGAGAAGCTGATGTCTGAAAGGATCAAGATTAACATTCCAGAAATAAAAGAATGGGCTTTCACGTCGTCTTCCACAGACGAATCGATGATCGGTACCATCGGCGGAGTAGAAGTTATCCTGACTCCGGCCGTTCTTTCTGATGTTTTCGGTTTAGTTATTGGTGATGAAGATTATGAGCAAGATGCTCAGGAGTTCGGAAGGATGCTCGTTGAGCTGGGACATGCTGAGGGCATTCCCACCAAGCTGCTCAAGGTAAACTTCCCCTTCAAGATCAAGTTCCTCGCTGAGGTAGTCGGAAAAGTGCTTCTGGGCAAGCACTCTGCCCATGATAACATAACAAGGCAACAATTCGCACTTATGTGTGCAATTGTTAATCGTAAAAGGATCGATTGGGCTGCTGTTCTGTTTGATTTAATCAGGAAGAAGACAGGAAAGAAGGAAGTCACCCTGGGAAGGGTTATTGGAATTTTTCTGAAGGAGAAATTCCCCCAGCTGCTGAGTTCTGCCGCAACTACCATCAATGCCAGCAAGAAGATGGATCCCCATCTGTTCTCAAAGTGGAAGAGGACATTCGTGAAATCTGCTCCAGCACAATCTGAGGACACAAGGACTGCTTCAGTCACTCCTCAACCTATTGAAGCTGGCTCAGCTCTCCCTTCCTCCTCCTCTGCTTTGCCGTCTGCCTCAGTTGAAGTACCATCAACTTCAGCTGAGGTACGACCTTCTTCTTCTGCTGCACCTGAAACAACTATGGTTGTTCCTCTGTCTCCTCCAGCCTCTCCTCTACCTACATATCTGGCTAGGATATCTGCTCCTAGCTTCGATTTGTTAGGATCAGAGAGAATTCTTACTCCTCATGCATCTCCCGTTCGTTCCCCAATTCATTCCCCATCCCCTGCTCCCTCTCCTGCTGTATCTCCAGTTCGATCCCCTGTCCCCATTATTTCTCACCCCAGCATCCCTACCATATCTGCTGCTGCTCCATCCTCCTCTCATCCATCTTCTTTTGAAATCTCTCCAGAGATTATCATCCGCATTGTGGAGCTGATTACCCCGTCGATCAAAACCATGATTGACGAGGCAATCGCTCCCCTTGCAGCCTCCATTGATCGTCTAACTGCCTCCATCCAATCCATTTCTAAATCAGCTGAGCCATCTTCCTCTAGGGGCCTGGTTTCAGTAGCTACTGAAATCAGGCAGGGGGAGATGTTCAATGAAGATGTCTCAGACCTTCCTGCCTCTCCTCCAGCTGAAATAGAAATAGCTCCAGATGTTGTCTTGTCTGCCCAGCCAGAATCTGCTCAAGTTGAGCCAGAAGAAGTTCCAGATGTTGTTATGATTGTTCAGGAAGAGACTGTTCCAGCTGAGGAAGAGGTTGCTCCAGCTGAGGAAGAGATTGCTCCAGTTAAGCAAGTTGTAGCTCCAGTTTTGACTGAGAAAGAAATATCAGATGGAATCCTGCTATCAGAAATTGCAGTGAAAGTATGCTTAGAGGATCTATCTACTCCTATGATTGCCAGATTCCTGGAAGGAATCATAACCTCTTATTTGAATGAATCATGGGAAATGGTTAAATATGAAGGTAATTCCCTAATCCGGTTTATTGATGAGTCAATTTATTTGCTTGCTGGTGAATACCTTGAAGGAATGATTCAAGCTTATTTAGCAGATCTGTGTTCTTGATTCTACAGATATTATTAAAGAAGATTTAACTGCCCAGATAATAGCAGTTGTTTCTGAGGCTGCTCCAAGTGATTCTGATATTCAATTAGATCCAGAATTGGATGTGTTTTTGGATGATAAAGAGGATGAAAATCAAGAGGAAATCAAAGTTGATTCTCCTGTTTTAAGTTTGGAAGAAATTCAAGCAAGGGCTGCTTGGGACTTAAGAGTTGTATCTTTAAAAGAAAAAGAGAAAGATTTGCAATTTGAGAAGTCATCCATCTGGGATGACTCTCCTGGTTTAGATTTAGACTCCCTTCTGGCTTTGGATGCCATGGAAGAAGAAAGGGAGAAATCTGTTTCAAAGCTTAAAGAAAAGGCTGTCTCAGAAGCCTATGATCCCTATGAGAACCCTCCATCATCCCATTCTGATGATGATGATGATTCTGATATGTCTGAAAAATCAAAGAAAAAGAAATCTGCTGCTAAGAAAAGAAAAGCTGCTCCTCCTCCACCTCCAAATAAGGATAATGACATTCCCTATTATATTTTGAAGGGCATTGACCCCAAATCCAAAGATTTTCAGCATTGGATGAGGTTTTCGAAAAATCAGCAAAAAGAAAGGAAGAGAACTAAGAGGTATGACAGTCCAGTCTCCAGATGGACTCCCAAAGGTCCTCCTCCACCTCCCGGTGCAGGAGCCTCTGGGAATCTACCTGCTAATAGATCTGCCGCCTATGGAAAATCTGCGTCTGCTCAGCCCCAACCAAGACAAGGTCATCAAAGTTCTCAAAGCAAATCATCCTATGGTTCTCAAAGACCAATGAAGGAGGTTGTGGCCCAAAGACCAACTTTTTCCCCACCTCCTTCTCCAGTTCAATCTGAGAAAAGTGTTTCGAAAGGTAAGTAGTTTACAGTGTTTTAAAACCTTCTAGCAAGTCCCTTTTGCTAAGAGTATTCTAATGTCTTATCTAGATATAATAGCTGATGCTGCTTCTCCAGAGCCCGTATATGAAAATCCTGAGCTCGATCCTAATTTTAGGATGGCTCGCTTTCAAGAGCTTGTAGGAGCAGCCCAAATAAGAAAAGCAAGAGCCGAAGGTAAAGATACGTCTGGCTTTACTACAATGTCAGCATATAGAAAGAAAGAATTTGAGAAATTCCAAGTCAATCCTGAGATATTTGATCCAGCAAGGTACATGGAAAAACATCCTGAAGCTGTTGTCCCCAGAGCTACAGAACTAAAGATCCTTGGAGTGCAGGATTTAAAGATGTCAAAGAAGGAATCAGATGACCCGCTTAGAAAAATTTCTTTTGTCTCTAGTTCTTCTGATCCATTACCTGACCCTAAAGATTCTTAATAGTTTGATTAAACTGCTGTGATATATTTGATTATTTGCTTATCTGATTGATAATATGCCAGTTTATTGATTAATTATTTGATGAATTATTTTGTTTATTTTATTGCTAGATGTTTTAGTTTTTGAGAGACTTAACTCAAATAGGGGGAGATTGTTGGTACCCTAGTTTGATTTGAGTTTAGTCCTCTTCTTTGTGCCCTTGACCCAAGAAATATCTATGGTCAATGGTTAGGAGTCTAGCTGTAGAGTCCTCGCTTTTCCAAATTGAGAATTTGGTTAAGTAGGTTTTTCGTTCGACTATAGTCGAACGCCGTTCGACTATCGTCTATCGGCTGATCGACGATCGTCTATCAGTTGGTCGACGCTTTGGTCTGCGCTGATAGTTCGACTATCTGTTGATAGTTCGACTATCTGTTCTGCGCTGATAGTTCGACTATCTGTTGATAGTTCGACTATCTGTTCTGCGCTGATAGTTCGACTATCTGTTGATAGGTCGACTATCTGTTCTGCGCTGGTAGTTCGACTATCTGTTGATAGATCGACTATCTGGTTTGTTTTGATAGTTCGACTATCTTTTGATAGATCGACTATCTGTTTTCTGAGGTAGGTCGACTATCTGCTTGATAGTTCGACTATCTCTGAGCGCTTGATAGCTCGACTATCTATCCTAGATAGATCGACTATCTGGTAGTTCGACTATCTGTCCTGATAGTTCGACTATCTGCTGCGGTAGCTCGACTATCTGTTTGATAGCTCGACTATCTGGATCGTTCGACTATCTGCCCGATAGTTCGACGATCTCCTGGCGTCGTTCGACGATCTTCGAAGGTCGTTCGACGTTTTCTGTCTGCCTGTGTATTTTGTATTTATTTATTATATTTAATTATTTAATACATTTTCTGGCACTCTATTTTAAGCTGTATGATAAAGTTTCCAGGCATTATTTGCTCTATTCTTATTGCCTGAGTTAAAATCTTTTAAGATAAAGTTGTTTGTCTTATTAGCTGTCTATTTAAATTACTTTATCTGCTGACAGCCCCTTTATAGCCGTTGGACTGAAAAGTCTTCTTTTTGCTATAAAGAAATTGTTTCTGATGTGACTTTATTTAGTCTATCTGATTATTTGATTTAAGCCTGCAGCTTCTTAGAAAGAGGTTTATTCCTTTTTATAGAATGTTTTGCTGCAGAGATTTTTCTGTCTTCTTGATATTTACAGCCCAGGTCTCAAGGCTTAGAAGAAGACAAACAATTCAAATGGAAGAGAGCCGTTGCTTGCTGATGATTATATAAAGAACCCTTTGCAGAAGGATTCAAGCGAGTTAACAGAAGCTAGTGTTACACACATATTCAAAAGCACTCAAGCCTTCATCAAGCTCAAGCTTCCTGCTCTCAGCAAACTCCATCTAACTGAGAAGTGTTAAGATCTTCATCTCTTCTTCACCTGAGTTCTCCTGCTTTCAGGAAGTTCAACTCAGAGTTTCTTTGAAGAAGAAGAAGAAGAAGAATAGCTGCTTGAAGAGATTTCTTTTTGTTATTTATTTTCTTCTTGTAGCTCTTTCCTTCAGAATTTTCTGAAGAGTTTCTGCACTGAAGCAAGACTTCACCTGGACATCTTTGAGCCAGGGGGAGCCTTGATTCTTTAGAGCATTCTAGCTCAGTGCAAGCTTTTTGTGCTTCTCTAATCTATTGTAAAATAGAGAAGACATCTTAACCTTCTTCCCCCTCCTGTACAGGGTTATTACTCCCTTCAAAAGTATCCCTTGGTGGCAGGGCACCTGATCAAAAACCTGTGCTTGGTTTTTAGACACCTGATCAAAAGTCTAAAGGGTTTCTGAATCTACCTGAAGCAGATTCTGTTGGTGGCAGGGCACCTGATCAAAAACCTGAGTGGATTCCTACCGTGTGGGTAGAAGAGTGGACGTACCCAAGTTGTTTGGGGAACCACTATAAATCTCCTTGTGTCGTCTGGATTCAATTGTTTAATTCCTGTACTGTGGCTGTGATTAGATATAACTAGGCTGCTAGTTGCTGTTTAGGTTTTTCCAAGCTTAACTGTAATTACAGTTAGCTTGTGTTTGTACACAACACTTGTGTTAGGCTTTAAGGTTAAATCAATATCTATAATCTTTTCATTCCGCACCTCACTCCAAGGGAGTTGGGTAGACTATTAAGTTTTGTCTGTGCAAAATTTGATAACTCTATTCACCCCCCCTCTAGAGTAGTATCTATCCCTTCACTTTCAGAGGGGACATACTGGTTCGACGTAGGCGGCAACTCACTCAAATAATCAGACGACGGAGAGCGGCAGTATGGAGGGTAATACTCATCCGTTAATAAATTCTTCATAATCCTCCAACCTACAAGTGAGTCGTCGAGGGACGTCCCAAAACGTCGCTCCTAATTGAGCCAGAAGGTGTGTGCTCGACCGCATAATTGTAGCTTCGCAACGGGGATCCTGTGGGGATCCACAATCTGATATCTCTCAAAATAGCGCTCCATATCCTTCACCCAATATAAAAATACACGCGGATCACCAAACACATCATAGGTCGGAGCAGGATTTCTAACAGGCCCATAGGTGCGCGGTGAAGGTGTCATAATCGCTTGACTAATCCTCGAACGAGGAACAGGGGCCCTAAGCTGTTGCCTGGGGGGCTCAAGATGAGGCGTTAGAAGCTGACCGCTAAGTTGCACTATTAATCCCTTTAGGTCATCACATTGGCGGTTCATCTCCTTGCGAAATGCACCAACTGAGGTAAGTGAGGGAAGGGGATTCCCAACGTGCGCCATGACAGACCAATCGGAAACAACTAAAATTAATTAGAAATGTAAAACATATATATATATATATATATATATATATATTTTGTTTATAAAACTAAAAATAAAATTTTAAAACCAACGAAAACGTGCCTAAGTGCAAGTGAGGGGTAGCAAGGAAAGAGCGGATCGTTGCCAATTAGGAAATTGACAAACCTCCATCTGATACCAAATTGATGCAGGCCACTCCCTAAATCGAATTAAGGCACGAAAAAGACGGAAAATCTTCGCGAAATCGGATAGGAAATGCAATATAAATTCAGATTTTCATATGCAAGCTTAAAATCAATAATTAGGATAAATTTTTGAAACCCAAATCTCCACCATTCTCACACATACAAGATGAAACCACACAATATTTAGGGGATAGGAAAGCGTTACCCAACTCTGAATTTTAGAAGGGAGGAGAGGAGCAGGAGCAAGAGAACGTGGAAGAGTCACACTTCCAAAATAGGTCACCGGAGTCGCACCGAATGAAGAAGAGCCGAGCTGCCTTCTTCGGAGTCACACCGGAGGAGGATGGAGATAGCCGGAGCAGCAAGGAAACAGCCCACGGAAGGGGGCGACAGCAGCAGCAAGTGGGTTTCCTCCTGGCGTCGGGATCGACCAAGCCGAGAGGAAGAGGGGCGGCTTGCTTTGGACAAAACCGTGAGGTTAGGTTAGGGGATTCTGTTTTTTCTTCTTCTATCATCCTCTCTCTCCCTCACACATACATATATATAAGCTATTACACCACTCCATCACCCTCCATCAAAATCAACTTCATCCTAGCCACTCAAAAGTATAATAAGGAATGAAAATTAAAAAAAACAACACAAACATAAGCTTATAAATTTATAACCTCTAAATTATAAATTTATAAACTTATGAAATTAAAAATTAGAGAAATAGGATTTATAATGTTATTTCAATAAGGAAATAACATTATAATTATAATGACGTGACGTAAAGTCGGCGGCGGCGGCGACAGTTACGGCGACGGTTGCGATGATGGTCGTGGCGACGGTTGCGGCAACGGCCATCAAAATCCACGAACATGTAGCGGCGACGATCAAGATGGAGATCCAAGTCAGCACGGGCAAATGGCGGGGCATCCTCGCCATCAGAGGGGATATACATGGTTGATGATCTCATGGAGTCGAAAGTTCTGTCCTGACCCTTTGAATTCCCAACTAGTGCATCTTCCCACATTTTCTGCCAGGAGATCACCGGGATGTCACAGTAGTATGAAGCGCGTTCGGCCAAATCTTCCCATATTATCTCCCTCATTCTCCGCTATGGTCAACACTTGATCGAGCACAACATCAATGCCCGCTCGATGAGCAAGAATATAGTGGGGTGGTCAGACCTTCTCTACCTTTATCGTATGCACCACGGCGTTCCTCTCCACCTTGGACGGGTCCTTGCCGATTACTTCGTTCACAAGGACATGTACGTGCATCTGAAGGCAATCGGTGGTTCGCACTTCATTACGCGGATCGCAAAGGGCTTGGGAGTTTTTGATGCTTTGCCCGACATGACTCCCATCTCCCGCGGTGATTTCATCTCAGCCACCATGATGGCCGCCTTCAGGTTGGTACGTCGCGTTTCCGCTGGCGGCACTTGGTGCTACGTTATTTGTATAGTGGAGTGTGAGCATCCAGGCAGGGCTTTGTCTGCTGATGCGGGATCCTCTTCGGAGTCTTGCCGGCTCGACGATGTCACTTCGTTCCATCCCGTGCCCTTGGCCCCATCACCTTCTTTTGCCCATGCCCCGCATCGTAGGAGTTTCACGGAGGATTATCCCGACTTCTATGCGTGGCAGATGTAGATGGAGGAGCTGATGCGCGAGCAGTACGGCATGACGACGCACATTGTTGACTCTCTTCAAGTGCCCCCTGCTGTCCCTACTCGAGCTTCAATTCTACTTCGCGTGTTCGTGCTCCGCCTGCGCCTCCACCTCCTACTGATCAGCCCGAGTGACTTTTGCTTCTCTCCCCGGATGGGATTTTTATGTTTTTCTTCATGTTTGTATTTTTGTATATTTAACAGATTATGTATTTGACATTATTAAGCTGGGGCTTCGTCCCCAGGGTGGTTAGTAGTATTATTTTTTCAGTACCCTTCCTTCGTGTTGTTTTTTTATGTGTGATGATTTTGTTTAGTTTAATAACTTGCAAGCATCACTTAGATTAAAATTGTTATTGCTACAGTGTATACATGTTTTGCTGGAGCTCTATTGCAAGTGGCCCTTCCCTTGCGCGGCGGAGTGATTGAATTTTTTGTCATTGTAGCCTCGAGCTTTCTAGAGTCTTTTAGTATGCTCATTTGCTGAGCATAGGGTAACGCCTCTTCCCCAACTTATATTTCATTATTTGTATTGCATATCTTTGATAGGTTTTTTAGATTTAGTCTTGTGGGGGAGAGTTATGCGGGTTACCTGTGCACATGCCCCGTTATCACTTGTATACCAAAGCACATAATATTTTTTTGGTTTAATGAAATCTCATCCGCATTATTCACCTACACCCACATGAGTGCAATCTTAACCACGCGCTCGGCTCGAGTCAAATGTGTTTCTTTTGCGTAAACTTTAAAATATCGATGCTATCTTAGGATTTTAGGATAGAGTAGTATGAGACTCGTGCAGTGCTCCTAATCGAGTACTCATGTTATGTGTAGAAATAGTATAGATTTAATTTTTCTCTATGCTCGTAAATTTATACTTTTTCTGTAGATGTAAATATTGTGTGTACTATTCAAAAATGTTGAATCTGGAGAAATCGAACAGTAGTGTGGGGATGTGTGTAGCCGTCACTAGCATTGTATTTTTCGAGTCGGGAGGAAGGATCATCTTTCTCGGTGGCTAAGAACTTGCCACAAGCTACTCTCGAAGCATTGGTGCATGGTTAGTCAAGCATGAGCGTGATGTAGACCATTATTTTGGCCCAGTTGAGCCTTGTACCCCGTCCTAACATTAATCCTTGTTAGCCAATGTTATGACTATCCCACCTGTTAATTTAGCCATACTCCACGATCACTAAAGCCTAAAAACCTTTCCCAGTAGCACACCCCTATCTAGAGCTATTAGTATGTTACTTCTTGCATTTGGGATGTTTCTGTGGTGCCGTTATGTGTTTGTGAGTTGAAGTTTTCTTGATAATTTGTGCTCAATGTATTGTTATCTAAAAATTAATAAAAAAAGGGAAAAAGAAAAGAAAAGAGTGTAAAAAAATGTTGTTGTTCTGAAATAAGAAGTGTAATTGGAAATTCCATTTGTTTTATTGCTGAGGAAGTAGGCAGTGCACACACCCTTGTCATCAAGTTCAAGTCCGGTGATGTGGTGCACCTGCAATTTTTATTGGTTTGAGGATACTCTTTTGTATGAGCTCATTTGGGTTGTGCGTAGCCATCATTTTTACCCTTGTACATCCTTACCTATTTGTACACCCAAGACCCATTATTATCCTAAAGCCCTACGGATTCCCTCTTGAGTTAAGCTAGCACCATGGAGAGAGTGTGAACGGGCAAGCATATGGTGCCCGACATTGATTCATTTCTTTGGAGGTGATCCCAAGACCCGGTCTTTGGCAATGCTCACCTGAGTGGCAAGCCTACTTTCTTCCTACGTATGACCGAACGATTCTCCAACATTCAAATTTTGAATGGATACAATATCTATTTACGCCTATCGAAATGTATAAACTCTGTAGTATAATTAAATAGTTTATCTATTCTATTTTCTATGCCCATGATGTATTTGATTTCTCGCAATACTTTATTTTGAAATTACTAAGCCAGCTAACTGTTTTCTAGTCCACGGAGTGATGATTTGTTCGGGACGAGCAAATGTTTATGTCTGGTGGTGTGATGAGTCCGATATTTCTAGGGGTTATCAGACTCATCTGGGCATGTTTTCTCACTTATGCACTGCATTTCAACCGGCAATCAAATATATTTGCTTTGATTGGTCAATGCCAACGTTGTGCACCGCTTTGGCCCGAGGGTGTGCAATTACGCATTCTGTTGTCGGGGGTAAGCACATGGTGCTCCCCATGTCCATTTCCGGTTGTTTTATACGTTTGTTTGGAGCCTTTTGGAGGCTATGCCTTAGTGGAATTTATTGCGGTGCCGGTGGTCAGGATGTCCGAAATTCCATTTCCAACTCCTGTGTAAAACACATGGTCGTCATAATTTCTTCGCGCACAATTTCAGTGTAATTGTGTGTTATACTCAACATTCCTGGGGACATCTGTCGCTACAAATGCGCATTGTTCCCGCATGGTTTCGGCCAAACCGTGCGAGAAGGAATCGCACAGTCTGCATATTGTTCTCTGAGTTCCATCGCTCTGTGGTTAATCGTGCGTTTTCCTTCACACAGGGGAATACGCGCCCGTGCGTGAGTAAAACGCATGGTTCCTATTTATTATCCTATTTTTCAGAGCTCTGTCGTTACCCGTGCATTTTCCTTCATGCACGGGCGAAAGCGTCTGTGCGCAAGTAAAATGCACGGTTCAACGCATTTTCCTTGCAGGCCATTTTCTGTGCGTTATTAATGCACGGTTAACGCACGGTCGTGCGCCTAACCGTGCGTGACCATTTTCTGACTTGCTTCTATTTAAAGCAAGATTTCTGTTCATTAAACAAAAAAATGTTTTCAGCCATACCTGTACCGTATTAGGGCAAAGCTCTGCCGTTCCACCTCCTCCCTTCATCTTCCACTAAGGAGAGAAGCTCCGACCATGCTCGAAAATCTTACCTCTCTCTAATGCTTTCTCTCGGCCTTCTCCTTCATCTATTTGCTCTATTGCAAGTTTTGTCGCCATAGCCAACAAGCAAAGGGAAGCTTGCAACCTTCTTCTATATCGTGACATGAAGAAGACGGGTCCATTAGAGGGTTGTGACAGCCTTCTCTACCCCGTACGTAGTTGAGGACCGAGATTGGACGCAGACTGACAACCCGACGATTCCTTTTGCGACTCCTCGACGAGCCTTCAGATTCGGTCAATTTCTTGACTTGTTCTTGCCTTGTTGTTGCATATGCGTGGCTAAATCTTCATATATAGATGATGTTGTACTTTAGTAGTGAGCATTAGTTGTTTCATATCTATGTGATTCTATTTCGTTTTACTACACTAGTTGCTTGAGTAGCGCCCGTATTTCTCCCCATGAAAAAAAGGATAGATCTTATCTTTACACTAGAGTACATTAAATAGAAGAGCACAACACTTAAAAATAAAGAAAATGAGTAAGCACACAGACGATACAAGGATTATAGTGGTTCCCCAATAAACCTGGGTACGTCCACTCTTCTACCACCCTGGTAGGAATCCACTGATAGGTTTTGCTCAAGTTACTGCCACCACAAGATATATTTACAGGGAGATCTCACAACCCTTTAGTCTTTTGATCAAGTGCCAAAAAACCAAACCAAGTCTTTTGATCAGGAGACTTGACAACCAAAGGCTAACTTTTGAAGGGAGTTAAAACCCTTTTTACACAGGAAATGGAAATGAAGATGTTGTTCTTCTCTTTAAACAATTTGAGAGAAGACTAGTGGAGTTTGATGTTATCAACGCTCCCCCTGAGATGTAGAATAGTTTCGGAAAAGAAGGTTTGCTTCAAGGTGTAGGCCTTCAGGTTGAAGTAGATATTCAACAGCTTTCTGGACTGATATTTAATGGTTGTCCCTTGAAAGCTTGAAGCTAATGGTGAAGAACTCTGTTATTGTTTCTTGTTCTCTGGTTGCAGATGTTCTCTTTCTTCTTCTACTTCATATATATCTAATTCTCTCTCTATTATATATATATATATATATAAGCAGGTCTATTGTCTGATCTCTTTTATTGAAGAATATTTGAAATTTCCTTTAACTGTAATGACATAATCATTCCCGAGAAAGGTAATTGCCTAGGGAGACAATTATCATTAAATCCTGATTTAATCCATAATTAATGCAGCCTCCAAACGGCTATATTCATAAGATTATATAACATTAAATTAAATAGCTATAATTTCCTTTAATTAAGCCTTAATTAATTCGTCCAACTGTAAATAATTCTTCTTGTATACTACAAAGAAATAGTTGATCTCAATTTTAAAGCTTTCTTCAAACTGGGTTCAGAGTTCGTTGATCTTAGCTCAGAGTTCGTTGAGTTCAACTCGGAGCTTGTCGTGCCGAGCTCAAAGAATGTGAACTGCAAAATCGTTGAACTGAGTTTTACAGCTTTCTTTGAGCTGAGCTCAGAGTTCGTTGAACTTAGCTAAGAGTTCGTTGAACTGAGCTCGGAAAATTTCTTCCAGCAAATTTCTGAACTTCAAATCTGAACTTCTCTGGAATTTTTCTAAAGGAGCAAACCTGGAAATAATCCTATGACCCATGACTATACATTTTGGGTCAATCTAAACATTCTAATGGTGTTCCTTGCCAAAATCAGAACAAGGGTTCCAACAATCTCCTCATATTTGGGTGAGGACACTATTTACACAAAAATAAATAAAATACAAACACTACACCATATCATGCATTTAGTAGCGCTTAATTTGTAGCGATTATGTAAACGCTACCAAAAGATATTTATGGTAGCATTCATAACTGCAACTGTAGAAAAATAAATGCTACTATAAAATTTCATTCCTACAGTATCAGTTATTTTGTCGCGGTTATAAAAACACTACCAATAGAAATTTCTTATTGCGTTTACAACCTCTACTAGATATTATAAATGATACCACACTCTAATTTATAAAATATTCCACTCATTTAATTTATGAAATATATCCTTAATTAATTAGGCCATCAATATTCCAACCCGGTCTGTATATATTTCGTGCATTTCAGTTCAATTTTTTCATTTCACGCCATCTCATCGCCATCCAACTTTTAGGGTTTTTTTTGCTTTCTCGCTGAACGACCGACCGAGTGCGTCTGCAGAGTCACTAGAGTGAGGAGAGTGGCGAGTCGGCTACCGAGGAGACTTCAGAGTTGAGATTCTTGTGACTTAAGAGGTATCTCACTACTAGAAAAATGATCGACGACCCACAACAAACATATCTGTTCGAGCTTACTTTCGAGTCGAGCTTGAGCGTAATAAGCTTTGTTCGTGAGCTTGCGAGTCCGTTGGAATTTTTTTATTACTATTAAATAATATCTTATATTATTATTAAAAATAATATTTAAATACAATATATTATATAGCCTTAAATATCTCCCGAGTCCCGATCATCATAGTTTATACAAGTTTTCGATCTTTCTTTATTCTCCACAGCCGCCCCACTCGGCCTCTCATTAGGGTTTCCGCCGCTCCTCGCCTCCGTCGCTTTTCGCCTCCGCCGCTCCTCGCCGCCATCTTTCTCCTCCAGCGCTCGTCTGTTCCCAAGATTTTAGGTACGTGACTCGTGAGTGCTTCATGGTTCGATCAAGTTGTATATGAGATAATTAATTTATTCATAACATCCAGTTCTCCGTTTCTCAATTAATTATTGATTTTGTTCTTTAAGATCCATTTTTGATTTCGTTCTTTAAGATCCGTTTTCCTTGTAAACAATTCATTTTTGATTTCGTTCTTTAAGACCCATTTTGAATCAATTTTAGAATCCCCTTTTTCATGACAATTCTCTGATTCTATCTTTATTTTATTTTCATAGCATGTTTTTGATTTCGTCTTGGATTTAGATTTGCAGTTTATGAAGTTTTAAAGTACGTTTTGGAGTAACATTTTGTTCTTATTAAGAAGAACAACCAACACGAAGTTTGCATAGGTATGCCTATAACTGCTCAACATGTAATACTTACAAAATAATGTTTCAAACCCACTCTTTGTTTATCTGCAGATAGAAAACATCACTGATCGGACCGTTCTTCTTCTGTCTTCTAAAAACTACAAAGTAGTTCTTCCAAGGGTCAATCATATGTTGTTCTCTTGAGGTAATTTAATTTTAAAGTTGATTATTATATAGGTTTGAACATGAAAGAACCCTTCACACTTCAGTGGTTTCTGTTTGATCAATGTTTGATCATACTAGGCAACGTAAAGTTAATTCAAGGCTCTTCTTAATAAATGTCTTCCTCACTTCCATCACTGCAGTACATCCCCCAAGAAAATATAATACAGTTTTCTTATATTTGATTTGTGTTTTGAAGCATAACTCTTGATTTAATAGTTGTTATTCATTTGTTTAATTTAAAATAATATGTTGTTAATTAACGTTGTCATTTTATTATAATTAATCCTACTGAATGAATTAAGTTGGCGTTGATTAAACATACCTGCACTTCCTAAATTTTAGCCTTGAAAATTTATTCTATAATATTAACCCTGAAAATCAAAGATTGCTCATATTAAGAACTTCAACCATTCATAATTCATTCAAACATCCTAGCCTCGCGAGATGCTAATACGCTGAAAGATATTCAGGTTTATGAAAAATTATGGGAACAAGTCTATACTTTGTACTATTTTAAAATGTTAAGAGAATGTTATGCTAATTAAATTTTGGTGATTAATTGCATAGATCTGGATGGAATAATGCCTTTTATTGCAATTTGGACTTAGAAAAAACCTTTTTGTCTACAAGTATTATGTAATTGAATAGTTTGATTTACTGATTTTTTTCTAACAAATCATGCTTTGGCAGTGGTACTACCTCAAAGGCATCTCAGATTCAAGATGACATTTGATGCTACTGAAGCACAAGTTATAGAAGCAATGAAAAAGATCACAACACATATACACATTCTTTCAAAGTTTAGCAAGGCATCTAAGGAGGAAGAAAGAAAAACCATAACCAACAAGCTCGACATGAACACCTTTGAATGGCTTCAAGAGAAATACGACCACGAGAATATAAGCATATGACATTCGATCAGAGGTAGTGGAGATTGTCAGGGAAGCAGTGGCTTGGCTAATTTGATTAGAATGAAAGCAAACCATTAAACCTTGTTATAATTATATTAGAATGTAAGTTCAGTAGCTTTCGGTGTGAGAGCTTGGGTGAAGCCAGAGATTGATAATATTTTTGTGCTTTTTGTGCATATATTGTAGTAATTGGATAGATATTAATATGTATGGATGATATTAATAAGTTAGAGAAGTTATATATGAATGAATATTTGTTTGTACTTTTTGGATTGTATCCATCTTTAAATTCGATGTATATATATGATGATGTATGGATATTGAATCTGAATGCGTGGATACATTTTATGCTTTTTCTCCAGTATTGATTGGGGTATTTCAATTTTGGATAAACGGTGGCTTGAAATAATTAATCACAACAATTAAAAACAATATTAATCGTGACCATATATAGTTAGGCATAATAACTACCATTGAAAACCGCTACTATTAATCATCATAATCGTTGTCATTGACAATAAAAACCATTGCTATATATGAGGATAACCGCTAGCATAAAAAAACAAAAATGTTGCCAAAGGCAAGCATTAACGCTACCATAGAGAACCAATAGTAATGAAATAATCGCTACCCTTAAATTAATTAATCGCTACCATTAAATACCATAACCATTATAATAGATTTCCCTATAGTAGCGGTTGCGAGAATGCCACAATACATTCGGTAACTGCTACCAAACAATAAGACCATGGAAACAGATGCAACACACGCGCAACCGTTACCGTAACCCTACAGTAGCGATGTTTTTATATACAATAGCAATTTTTGAGCGCTATCATATGCATGATATGGTGTAGTGAAAGCAAAATAATCTACCTGAATTATAAATTTTTCAGCATACGTACAAGGGTACTTTGAGAAATAGAATAAATAAAATAAAGCTATTGATGCATCCTTCCAAGAAATTTCCCCTTATAAAGAGAATAATCAATCTCCCCCTACTGTTGTAGCCTTCTAAATAATCTCCCCCTATACAGCTACTACTGCATCCTCTATGTTGACTGAGACTATAGCTTTTGGTTGCTATCAAATACCATTGTTCCTCTGTGGTAAGATATGTCTTTTCCTGAAAAGAGAGGTTAGGAGTTCTGGACCAAGATTACCTTGGGTCCTGGTTCTCTTTTATAATAATTAGATATAAGAGAATATTCAGGTTGACTTTATAACCTAGAGGATGAAATTTTCTTTGTGGAATTGTCCATTGAGAAAAGGGGTTAACAAATTTGCGTCTTTAATTATTATTCTGATAGAAATTAAAATTTCTGTTTCGATGGTTTGAGTTTGACGATTTTTGTAGAGTTCGTAGATCTGAGTTCAACGAAAAGTATTGATTTCATCGATCTCGGTTCATAGAATGAGAATAGTCATAATCTGTGTTCCATGATTGCCGATCTCTGTTCGACAAAACATGTTGATTTCGTCGAGCACCTTTTATTGAGAAAACATACCCAAACTCTGGGTTCAGAGATCGTCGTTCGTCGTTTGACGTATAATACTGCTTTCGTCGAGCTCAGTTCGACGAAATTTTTTAAACCTGATTTTTTTGCAAATTCTTAACTTGTTTGGGTTTGTCATTATTATGCAAAACTTCAGTAAGTTTGTCTAGATCTTTTAACTTGTCTTTGCCTTTAACTGATTCAAAATAATTAATCTGTTCAAGAGTAGTTTTAAAATTTTCTTTAAGCTTTATGTTTTCTGAAGAAGAATTATTTAAATTTTCTCTGAGAAGTTTTATTTCCTTCTAAGATTGGATCATATCTTTACAAATATTTTTAAAATCTTCCTTAAAATGATCTGAAGAAAAATTAAAGGAAAAGATTACCTGATTCTCTTCTGATTTAGATTCTGCTTCAGAGTCTGATTGTTCATCTGAGTTGCTGCAAGAGGTATTTATTTCCATTAGGCAAAATTCTCTTGCTCTTGACTCTTATTCATCTTCAGTTGTACAAGATGAAGCTTCAGAGTCACTCCAAGTTTTAGCTTCAAAGTTTCTTTCATTAGCTGATCCAGCAACCATTGTTGTGAGGGAGTCCCAAATATCTTTTGCTGATGAACATTCAGCAATTTCCTGAAAAATGTCATCAGACATTGATTGTGTAAGAATGTTCATTGCTTGTGCATCAAAAATCTTTACCCTTTTATGGGCTTCTGTCCATTGAGGTGATGAAACAACATTGATGCTTGTTGTTTCTAATGGTTGATAAGGGCCTGTAAAAATGGAGTTGTAAATGGATTCATCAATAGAATTTATAAAAGGCCTAATCCCTGCCTTCCATAGTATAAGCTTATCTAGTTTGCATATAGGAGTTCTAGTGCTTGAAAACTCTTCATTTTGTGCCAGTATAAACTCTTAAGAAATATAAGATCTATCAGATTATTTGGTTCAGGTGTTAGCCTGTACAACCAAAGAACGACCCTCTGATACCAATTGAAAGAAAGGATAGATCTTATCTTTACACTAGAGTATATTAAACAGAAGATCACAACAAATAAAAATAAAGAAGATTCATAAGCACACAAACGACACAAGGATTATAGGCTTTCCCCAATAAACCTGGGTACGTCCACTATTTTACAACCCTGGTAGGAATCCACTGATAGGTTTTGCTCAGGTGACTGCCACCACAAGATCTATTTATAGGGAGATCTCATAACCCTTTAGGCTTTTGATGTGGTGCCCAAAAACCAAACCAAGTCTTTTGATTAGGAGACATGACAACCAAAGGCTAACTTTTGAAGGGAGTTAAAACCCTTTTACACAGGAAATAGAAATGAAGATGTTATTCTTCTCTGTCAACAATCTAAGAGAAGACTAGTGGACTTTGATGTTGTCAAAGATCCCCCTGAGATTTAGAATATTTAAGGAAAGGAAGCTTTGCTTCAGGGTGTAGGCGTTCAGGTTGAAGAAGATCTTCAACAACTTTTTGGGCTGATATTGATTGGTTGTCCCTTGAAAGCTTGAAGATGATGGTGAAGAACTCTGTTACTGTTTCTTATTCTCTATTTGCAGATGTTCTCTTCTTCTTCTACTTCATATATATCTAATTCTCTGTCTGTTCTATATATATAAGCAGGTCTATTGTCTGATCTCTTTTATTGAAGAATATTTGAAATTTCCTTTAACTGTAATGGCATAATCATTCCCGAGAAAGGTAATTGGGAGACAATTAGCATTAAATCCTGATTTAATCCATAATTAATACAGCCTCCAAACGGCTATATTCATAAGAATATATAGCATTAAATCGGATAGCTATAATCGCCTTTAATTAAGCCTTAATTAATTTGGCCATCAGTAAATAATTCTGCATGTATACTTCAAAGAAATTGTTGATCTCAATTTTAAAGCTTTCTTCAAACTGGGCTCGAAGTTCGTTGATCTCAGCTCGGATTTCTTTGAGCTTGGCTCGGAGTTCGTCGAGCTGAGCTCAGAGAATATGAACATCAAAATCGTTGAATTGAGTTTTACAGCTTTCTTTGAGCTGAGCTCAGAATTCGTTGAACTGAGCTCAGAGTTCGTTGAACTGAGCTTGGAGAATTTCTTCCAAAAAATTTCTGAACTTCAAATCTAAACTTCTCTAGAATTTTTCTGAAGGAGCAAATCTTGAAATAATCCTATGACCCATGACTATACATTTTGGGTCAATCTAAACATCTAAATAGTGATCCTTGCCCAAATCAGAACAAGGGTTCCAACAATCTCCCCCTATTTGGGTGAGGACACAATTTACACAAAAACAAATAAAATATAAAGCAAAATAATCTGCCTGAATTATAAATTTTTCAGCAGATGTACAAGGGTACTTTGAGAAATAGAATAAATATAATAAAGCTATTGATGCATCCTTCCAAGCAATTTCCCCTTATAAAGAGAATAAACAATCTCCCCTACTGTTGTAGCCTTCTAACCAATCCCCCCCTGTACAGCTACTTCTGTTTCCTCTATGTTGACTGAGACTATAGCTTTTGGTTTCTATCAAATTCCACTGTTCCTCTGTAGTAAGATATGTATTTTCCTGAAAAGAGAGGTTAGGAGTTCTGGATCCAGATTACCTTGGGTCCTGGTTCTCTTTTATAATAATTAGATATAAGAAAATATTCAGGTTGACTTTTATAACCTAAAAGATGAAATTTTCTGGGTGGAATTGTCCAGTGAGAAAAGGGGTTAACAAATTTGTGTCTTTTATTATTGATCTGATAGAAATTAAAATTTTTGTTTTGATGGTTTGTGTTTGACGATTTTTGTTGAGTTCGTCAATCTGAGTTCGACGAAAATTATTGATTTCGTCGATCTCCATTCATAGAATGATAATTGTCATAATCTGTGTTCCATAATCGTCGATCTCTGTTTGATGAAACATGTTGATTTCGTCGAGCACCTTTTGTTGAGAAAACTTACCCAAACTCTGGGTTCAAAGATCGTCGATTGCCGTTCGACGTATAATATTTCTTTCGTTGAGATCGGTTCGACGAAATTTTTTGAAAATGATTTTTTTGAAAATTCTTAACTTGTTTGGGTTTGTCATTATTATGCAAAACTTAAGTTAGTTTGTCCAGGTCTTTTAACTTGTCTTTGCCTTTAATATATTCAAAGTAATTAATCTGTTCAAGAGCGATTCGAAAGGAGGCAGGCACTGCCATATTGCCAATACGAAGAACCCAATCTATGGTCAGAATGAGGTGAGCTTCCTACCCTCTCCCTTGGTGCTAAATCTTTAGATATATTCTAGGAGAGATGTCTGCTCAAGAGAGCTTGATTTTGTGTGTAATGAAGATCTCCTAGGTAGAGACCACGCTAGGACCTTTGTCCTAGAGTTTTGTTGTCTTCAATCTTTCCTCTCTTCATTATGAAGACAATGGACTTGGTTTCGTGAAGAATGGTGGTCTATTGAGGGTGAATAAGGGAGGATGAATGGCTAGAGAGAGAAGACAAACTGGTAGCGTTTGTTCAACTTTACGATGCATACCGAAATCTGATTTATGTACGCAGTAGGATTCATGATCGATTTAATCCATGATCCAAGTACTTTTTGTAAGATCACTCTCCCCCTTCTGAGGAGTTAACCCGGATCTTATGCCCATAACCGCCGCCTTACGGTGACACTAACGCATATGTAAGTCAAAACTGCAAGTCGCCGATTCTGCCGACTAGCACGATCATAAACCTGTTCGGCCAATATGAGAAACATAAGTAAACAGGAGTAAAACATCATAGTCCATAACCACAGTACTAATCATATTCATATCAAATGAAAAGTACAACAATATGTAGTACAATAATGAGTAGAATAATAAAAGTGAGTAATAAGGGCTTATGCCCAGTACATCAAATCAAATCTCTCACTCTCTCAAATCCAAAAGCAGCGAAATCTAATCATTTTAACTCATCCCACCTGAGGACGCGCAGTAGTAGTAGTAGCCGGTGGTAACGGTATCTGCTCCTCAAGTCCTGCCATCTCGTCGTGCTGGTGCTCCATCCCCTCGAGCTCCGAAAATGATATGGTCACCGACCATTAGTTAAAAAGATTAAGTTGTTTCCTCTGCACCTCACCCCGCAACTCCTAGGCACCGAGCGGGAGGACGAATTTGAGGACAACAAGGGGTAGCAAAAGGGAAGCAGGTGACAGAAGCTAACTAGCAAGTGTATAATATAATTCTACATCTATCAGTTCTAAGCATAAGATATAAAGAAGTAAAGTGCAGTACAGTAAGTAAAAGAACTGAAAGTAAAGCAGAAGGTAAGGCTACACTACCACTATACTATCATTACAGAGCGTACCTTAACTTATAAAAATGCCCGTACAAATTTATAAGTTAAGGTTTCCAAGAATTGTAACTTATCATATAAAAGAGCCCATACTAATTTATATGATAAGGATCTATGAAGCGTATGCCCTAATATGAATGAATGTTATGATGCAATTTATGTAGCAGGCAAGTGCAACTCACACATAATGACTCGTGATCACAGACCTTTAGTTCCCACTTTTCGAGAGCTTACATCACTCTCAGGTACCACCATTGTGGCTACGGCAGCAGCGGATCGGGCTTCTCCGCTTTCTAGGAGGGTATACACACTACAAGGCCTAGACCTCTCTTGTACGCCCCTGTAAACGTAACAAGTGCACTCTAGAGTCTCTGCATACAAAATGCTAGCTTCCTGCTAGACTTTTAGGTCAGGTGCACGTCTTCGGGGATTGTCTGCCTGACCACAGTATTAAATAACATACGTGCCCTTCCACCCGTACACCTCACCTGAGTCACCGTACTATCATCGGTGTGACGATTGGCCCAATATCGCATGACCCACCACCATTTTCTTTATGCACATGCAATTATTTAAACTCGAGCCTCTAGCTCGCAGGACCAACCTGTCCTGATTCCTCCAACCCCGCCCGGGTGAGCAAGTAAACCAACCACTTCCTTCCAACTCTACACGGGTGAGCAAGTAGTCAACATACTCCAAGTCCCTCCAACCTAGCACGAGTGAGAACGCACATCAAGTTTAGCTCCCTCCAACCCATCACGGGTGAGCATGTGTAGCATTTCCCTTAGCCTAGTATACTACTCTTGTCTACCGATTATTAAACTAAGTAGTTTAGGGTTAATCCCAGGACTGCCCAAGGTATGCCCAATGAAGGGGTCTTAAAGGCAATAGGAACCAAGATGGAATTAAAATCCAAAGTTCCCTTTTGTAAGCATAATTACTTTTAGTTGATGTCTACCCATGATCCACACTCAACTCTCCTTATTACTCTTCGACGATCCTAATGACTTAAGTTGTTATCGGGGAGGGCGACGGTCTTCCGCCGACCTCCACTCCAATTCTTACCCAATGAATTGCACTTACTCTCGTCACTAATACAACACTACCCACCAGGGTTATACTTCCAATTGTAATCTACAGCTCAATTGTCGATCTATCCCCCCGGTGGGTCTTATGGTATAACCTTATTTTAACTATGTGCAGCCCATGACCTAATACCACCCCGAAGTCGAACTTCCAATTCCTTGAGCCACCAATCCCTAATTATTTATCCTAGGGTGGTATGGACTAATGAAATGAGCATGTTGATTTTCATAACTTTCCTAGGTCATTAAGGCTTATTATTAAATCATTTAAATTAATTCCCTAGGTCACTTTACACATGAAGTAGTACAATTTATAATCCACTGACCAAAGAAATTTTTCTTGGGTTGTATATTGATAAAATATTGATGTCTACAGAGTTTCATAATTTCCCTTTGATTATTTATACTTATTCCTTAATTAATACAAAATCCACATAATTACCATTTTCCAAATGAAGTATATGGAATACATAAGCCAAAATTCCAAGAAAATTACAGAGCTTATATATCATTAATTTAAGACTAATGGCAGAGTTTCATTAACCTCTATAGTGTAATGGCCTTTCAAATTCCATTCTTATGTATTTACGAAAATGTCATTATGTTAATTTAAAAATTATCAGTACATTCAAATTTTTTGAGATAAATACACAAGGTTAATCATACAAATATGCAATGCTAGAAATAATTCTAATTCTGCTATGTATTTCCATCAATTCATGAAAAATTACAATAAGGGTTAAATGGTAAATTCAATGCATTTTACTCCAAAAGTTCTCAAACAAAAAGATAAAATTTTCCTAAGTCAATTGTAACCTCCATTTTAACTTGACAGAATTTGGGGGTTTTTACTTGATCAAAATCTATTTTTCCAATTTATTTTCCAAAGAGGCCTATATTTTTAAAATTCCAAATAATGGGATTTTGATCTCAAAAATCCCATAATTAATTTGAGGGGTGAAATTTACCCTAATGAACCTCTGGAATAAATTCCATGATTTTTGTATGCCTCAAATAGGCTGAATGTGCATCATTTCATTTATTGCTATTTGCACCCCAAGACCATATTTAGCCAATACATGCAAGTGGATTAACCCAACATGCAGTGATCCAAATATGCTGAAATTTTTATCAGGCATCAATGATGTCCCCAAGGACCTGCCACCAAAATTTGGGGCCATTTGGATGTTTATAACTCCAAATATTTCATTTATTTAATTTTTGATATTATGACAAATACTATAGAAAACGTTGTCCCACAAAATCCCAATCTTTGGCAGGGTATAGATATGCCCTAGGCAAGAACATGCCCAAAGTCATGTGGACATCTGGTTTGGCATGGGCTTAGGTTTTAGTTTCTGCCCTAGCCTAGGACCAGTCCTAGCAAAAATGCCCTACAGCCCATTCTACTGTACCAAATATGATGATTAGGTGCCAAATTAAAGTTAACAGCATAAGCTACAATTTTCATTCAGGGGTCATGTACTGGTGATGTCTCTAAGTGCCCTAAATTTCACATGCAAAGTGACTGTATAAATGTGACAAATATTTAATATTCATAACATTAATATTAAATCATATAAATTGATTACACAAATCCTAAAGCACAAATAGAAGGCATTTGGTCATCATCCCCAACCAGTTGACAACTGAGATTGAGTTTTCCTAGACGATGTTTGCTGGTGGTTTTCGGCCAGCTGAGCCACCCCCACCGCCGGCGGATGTCGCCTCCACCTTCACTGAGGTGGGGGGCTTGCGTTTCCTGGCGGTGAGGCCGCCAGAGTTGGCTCCTCCGGCAAACCCGAGCAAGAAGTAAAATCTCGAAAATTCTCACCTTGCTCTCATGGCATCGGGCTCAGTTGAGCCCGATATCTCACCTAATAGATCAAAGAAGCTAGCACGAGTAGAGGGGCAGTGAAATGAACCTGTTCTAGGCCTTGGCGGCGGTTGCGGCAGCGGTTTGCCATGGCCGAGCTGCTCCGATGATCTCCTGCCCGAATTTTTGATTCTTCACCAAAAGCTTTGCTCCAAGGCTCGTTCTCCACTCGTTTCCACTCACTAAAGCTGATGGTGAGGCTGGTTTGGACTAAGGTGGGGTATATGGGGAGATAACTCCAAGGTGAGCTCGAGTTGGAGCTTTGGATGCTTCACCCATGGTGCCAAGTGGCCACCATGCTCTAAATTCCTGTAAAATGCATCTGGGAAGTCAGCCAGCATGCTTTGGGCAGAAGGAGCCAACGCCAAGTTGTCTCACTTCTCTTCACTTCTCCTTCTCTCTCCTTTTTTGGATGAAATCTCCAAAATGCCCCCTTGCATGCATTATCTCTCCACAACCAGAGGAGTAGGCGTTGTCATTAGTGCCTTGGGCTGCTAATGGGCCTCATTTTGTGGGCATGGCCCAAGGGAAATGGCTTGGCCTTCATTTTCCTCTTTTAGGTCAAATACTTGACTTGTTGACTTGGAGAGTTGACTTGGTCAACATGATGAGTGGCCTGACCCCACTTGATGTTCATGAGCCTAATGGCACCACCAAACTTGGGTTGGGTGAAGGGGGTGCCCCATTTAGGCTAATTGGGCCTATGAGTATGGGTTTGACCATTTTAGGCCCAAGGTTGACTTGGGTCAACTAGGGTCAAAGTGTTGACCTAGTGACATGCCCTAGGGTCCACTTAGATTGTTTTTTAGGGTTAGGGCAATGTGGTGGGTCCATGGTGTGGCTAGGATCCCTATTTAGGCTAGTTGTACCTAGTTTGACTTTGGTCCTATAGTGGGCCCCACATGGCTACAATCCACACCTAGGGTCAAACTCAGCTAATTTCACTAACACCCACACTATGCCTAACCCAATCTAAGTTAAGGGGCCTAGAAGTAACATGGGATGTTACAAATCCTATAAACAAAAAAAATAATTTCATTCCCGAAATTTAAGTTCGGGTCTACGGGATTCTACTTGCAAGAATTATAAGAGACTTTAAAGCAAAAATTAAAATGTACCTGATGTAAATAATTCCGGATGTTGCTCCAAAATCAGATACCTCGGTTCCCAGGTGTGTTCCTCCCGTCCATGGTTGGACAACAACACCTTCACGAGAGGGACCTTCTTCTTCCACAACACTCGGACGGCCGTATCGTCAATCTGGATCGGCTCCAGTCTAACTGATCTGTTTGGCGCTACTGGTCCGGCTGTGGTTGTAATGTGCTGTTCTGGCCGAAGGAGAGCTCTTCGCAAGGAAGAGAGATAGAAGACGTCGTGTATGGTACTCAACTCCGGTGGCAGCTGCAGTCGGTAAGCCAAGGGGCCGATCCGCTCCAGGATCAAGTATGGCCCCATGTATCGTGGACTGAGATTCTTGAGCCTCTGCACCCGAGAGACACCGTGTATTAGACGAGTCTTCAGGAAAACTCTGTCTCCAACCTGGAACTCCACCTTCTGGTTTCGAGCATCATAATACTTTGCCTGCCTTCTCTGGGCCTCTAGTAGCCGATCCCCGATCAAACGAATATGAGCCTCCGTATCTTCAATAAAATATGAACCAAGAGCTCGAGTGTCCACGTCCTGAACCCAAGATAGCGGTGTCCAACACTTCCTCCCATACAGGCCTTATATGGAGCCATCCCGATGCTATCCTGGTGGCTTTATTGTACGACAACTCAATCAGTGGTAGTAGCCTCTCCCAAGGCTTCCCTGTATCCAATATGCATAGTCTGAGCAGGTCCTCCATAGTGCTGTTTGTCTGCTCCGTCTGGCCGTCGGCCTGCGGATGGAAAGCAGTGCTAAAAGTTAGTCTGGAACCCAAGTAAGCATGCACTGCCCTCCACTCCCTGGAAGTGAAGTGACCGTCTCGGTCCGAGATAATAGACCTAGGGATACCATGATATCTGATGAACTTCTCCATGAACACTCTCACCAAAACTGCAAGTGGAGCATCCTTCCTGACCGGAATGAACCGCACTTCCTTGGTCAGTCTGTCTACAATGACCTAGATGGAATCATGCCAAGAGTGGGAGCGAGGCAGTACGTGTACAAAATCTATAGTAATGTCCTCGAACTTCCACTCTGGGACTGGCAGTGGCTGTAATAACCCTCCCGGGCTCTTGCACTCCGCTTTCACGCACTAGTAGGTCTCGTAATTTGTCACAAAATAGGTGATATCCCTCTTCATCCCAGGCCAGTACATGGTCCTCCGTAAGTCTGCCCACATCTTAGTGATGCCGGGATGTACTGAGTATCTGGAATAATGTGCCTCTCTGAGTATGTCATCCCAGATATCATCTCCTGCTGGTATATATACTCGACTACAGAATCGAAGGAGACCATCCTGTAGCGTGTAATCCTCATACTTGCCCCCTTCCAGGGCGCTGAAAATAGGCTCTAGTGCAGCATCAAGTCTCTGATGTGTAACAATGCGCTCTTGAATATCATTATCACTGATCAAAGAGCTCAGGTACTCTCGATACACTAATGGCTCGGCCTCCGAAACCATGGTAATATGCATATCTTCCATCATGTGTAGCAACTCTATAGACATCACCCGAGGATCCAGTCCAGACGTGCCGGCTCTCCTTCTCAAAGCATCTACTACAGTATTTGCCTTCCCCGGGTGATAATGCATCTCATAATCTTAATCGTAGAGGAACTCTAACCATTTCCTCGGGCGTAGGTTCAGATCCTTCTGCGTGTCAATGTACTTGAGATTCTTGTGATCCGAGTAGATATCACAATGAATCCCGTATAAGTAGTGTCTCCACATCTTGAGGGTGAATACCACATCCCCGAGCTTGAGATCATGTACTGGATAGTTATGCTCATGCTTCTTCAACTATCACGAAGCATAAGCAATAACATGTCCATGCTGCATCAGGATAACACCCATCCCCTGATAAGAGGCATCTGTATAAATCTGGAATCCTTCACTACCAGATGGGAGTGCAAGAATGGGGGATGAGGTGAGTCGGTCCTTTAGTTCCTAAAAAGCTGCCTCACACTGCTCTGTCCAATCAAAAACCGCATCCTTATTTGTCAAGGACGTGAAGGGGAGGGCTATCCTCGAGAACCCCTCCACGAGCTTGCGATAATAGCCTGCTAAACCCAAGAAGCTGCGGATGTCTGACACTGTCTTTGTTGGGTACATTGGAAAATGTGTACCTGATTTGAAGAAGTCCAACTTAGCTCAATGATATACATCAAGGTGTATTTGATGTTGTTTTAAGTTGACATGTGCAGGTGAAGAAGTATTAAAGAATGCAGAAAAATATTCTAAGTCCATGTGTCGACACCTGAAGAAATAGTGTCGACACTTCAGAATATTTGTGTCGACACTTGACGGAAGCTGTGTCGACACAGAGAAAGATAGTCGACATAGAGAAAGATAGTCGACCTCGACACAGAAGGAGATAGTCGACCACATTTGTTTCGACACAGAGAAAGATAGTCGACCTCGACACAGAAGGAGATAGTCGACCACATTTGTGTCGACACTGAGAAGCAGCGTCGACTCACAGAAAGATAGTCGACCACATTTGTGTTGACACTAGGAGGCTGTGTCGACACAATGAGACAGAGTCGACATACATTGGCAGAAGTCGACAATACTTGTGTCGACACCAGAAGACTAAGTCGACACATTTTGGCAGAGTCGACAATTGCTGTGTCGACACCTGAAGGCAGTGTCGACACATATTGAGTTCTGAATCTACAACAACTGTGTCGACACACAGGACTTGTGTTGACACACTGCAGAGTCAAGACCAAGTTATTTTCTGAAGAAGATGTCGACTTAATGGCGAACTTGTCGACATCTTCAAAGACTGTGTCGACACAAAAGTCACTTGTGTCGACACATATAGACAGTTGGTCTCGACACTTTCTGACTGACTGTCTCGACACTTTGCTGTCCAAGACTAAGACACAGGATTTGTTTGAATACTTGACAGCTATGGGTTGCCACTGGTTAACTGATGCTGTCAGACTTGTCAGAAAACAGTTAGAAACTGGATCAGTCGGTTACCATGAAGAAGGTCTATAAATAGACAGATTTAGAAGGAAGTAAGGAGTAATAAAAAAAAGGTGAAGAAGGATTACAATCCAATTGAAGTATCATTTCAAGAAAGTGCTAGGCACTAAAGAAGATCTTCATCAGAAGATCTAAGCAGACGATCTCAGGATCGATCTAAGAAGAGTTCTAACAAGAATTCAGAAGTATCATCAAAGGTGTTGGATAGAGAGGGATCCACCCATTTGAAGAAGAAGAAGGAAGCCATCAGTGGTTTCTCAAGAAGCTGTTTGGAAATCAACTCAGCTAAGTTCAGATTCAAGAAGCTTTGAAGAAAGCTCAAGTTTCAGTTGATTTCATCAGCTGATCAAGAATTGTCTTGTCCTCTTCTCTCTCAACAAAGGCAAGACATTAAAATTTCTTTTCTAAATTTCTGTAGGATCTGTTTTACACAGATCTGAGTTATAAGCCTGTGATATAAAGGCTGAGTGTAGGAGAGTTGATCTCTGAGAGGTAGGGCTGTTTGCCTGAGTGTAAGAGAAGGTTCTTCTCTGAGTTGTAGGCCTTGTGGCAAGGCTGAGGTAGGGCGGTTGTGCCTGAGGTGTAGGAATCATTCTGGGTTCTGAGTTGTAGGAACCTATCCAGGTTCTGAGCTGTAGGATCTGTTGATCTGAGAATAGTGGAAGTTTGGCCGAATCTAGCATACTGCTAGATAGGTGAAGGGGGAAAGTGGATGTACCCAAACCTTGGGGAACCACTATAAAACATTGTGCAATCTGTGATGATTAAATTTCTGTGATTGTTGTGTTGGATGTTTTAATTCTGTAATTGAATTCTGCCTAAAAGTATAAACAAGCAATTAGAACCTATTCACCCCCCCCTCTAGGTGTTTAGGTTGTCTTGAAAGTAAAACTATCAAGTGGTATCAGAGGGAGGTTCCTCAAAAAGGACTTAACAGTCTGAGGTAGATCTGAAAGGCAGAATCAAGATTCAAGAAGATGGGTTCTAGAGAAAATCACAAGGAGTTAGGGTCAATGAAGTTACCCATCTGCAGGAAGAAAATCTTTGGAATTTGGAAAGAAAGAATCAGATTGTTCATGGAAGCATCGGACCCAAGAATATACATCACAGTTCAGGAAGGACCCTTCCTTCCAATGAAGGTATCAGTTCATGATGCTAATATTCAAACTCCAAAGAGTTATTCTGAAATGACCAAGGATGAAATCATTTTGGCAACCATGGACAAGAGAGCTCAGAATATTATTGTGAGTGCCATAGATGATTCTACATTTCAGAATCTGATTCACTGCAAGACCTCCAAAGAAATGTGGGACACCTTCATTGTCTACATGGAGGGATCTGAGGAAGTAAGACAGGATAGGAAGTCTATGCTCAACCAGGAATATGAAAGTTTTAGACAAGGAAAAACTGATAGCATAACTGAATGCTATAAGAAATTCTATAGAATTGTGAATGAGTTGATGTCCTATGGAAGAGTCTTCAGTACCTATGAACTGAATGACAAATTCTTAAGATCCTTAACAAAGGATTGGGACACAAAGATCTGTGCCATAAGAGAAGTGGCTAAATTGGCAGAAATCTCTCCTCCCTCCTTGTTTGGAAAGCTGTTATCCTATGAAATGCAACTTATGGTGAGGAAGGAGGAGGAAAAGAATTCAAGAGGAGAGCATAGAGAAAAGACTGTGGCATTCAATGCAGAAGCCATCAGAAAGAATAGGAGGATATCACCATCCCCTCCTAAGGAAATTGCAGAAGTCAGTTCTGAAAATTCAGATAATCAGGGTTCAGAAAGTTGTGATTCAGATGCAGACTTTCCTGCATTCACAAGGCAATTCCAGAGGTTCTTGAAGAAGAAGCAGTGGAAGTCTAAGCCCTCCACTTCACAGCAAGTTGATGACTATTATCAGAAGAAAAAGTCATCAAGGAAAGAAAAGAACAGATCAAAGCCCAGCAAGGCTACTACTTCAAAGATTGTCTGCTATTGTTGCAATAGACCTGGACATGTAGTGGCTGACTATCCTGATAAAAGAAAAGAGTCTTCAGACAAGAAGAAGACTCATAAAAAGGGCAAGAAGGAGAAATATTTTGTTGCAAAGAAGGATAAGAGCCTAACAGATCAGTCAACTTCAGAGTCAGAATCTGAAGCAGAAGCATATATTAGACTATATGCTGCATCTGAAGAAGAGGAGTTTCTGCAGTTGCTAGACTCCATCTATGATCAAGAGGATCATCAGTGCATAGGACTGATGGCATGATCTAAAGAGGACATATGCCAGAATCAGTCTGGTCCTAATAAGGTACAATGTCCTTCTATGAAATCTGTTTGTAGTACAAGCACAGAATCAGCTACATCTGCATCAAGTGATGTAGATGCATCTGATTCTGAAGGAGATGTCTATCAATTAATAGATAAGTATGAGGACTTGTTGCAGGCCCTCAAGAAAAGCAAGAACCTGGTTAAATCTCAGGCTCATGAGATTGCTAAACTAAGGGTAGCTGCAACTGAGTTAGAGAAAGTAATTGATCAGAAGTTAAATGAAATTGCCAAGCTGAAGAATATAACTATTATTCAGATGGGCACAATTAATTATACCAATGATCAAGTGAAGAGTCTGGAGGCCAGACTAAGAATTGAAAAAGATTTAGTGGCTAGTTACTCTAAGCCAAAGTCTGTCTTACCCTTGATAGATGAATTTGTGAATCAAAAGGGTAAGGCAGGATTAGGATTCAAAGGTAACTCCAGGGCTGGCCGATTCAAGAGGAAAGGCAAAGCACCTGTCAAGCCACTGAACTTTTCAGTTCCTATTAAGTTTAGAAAGGTGCAAGTGCCTTCTAACCAATATGATCATGAAAATATTCATGGTCATATTAAGACTAATGTTCTGAAAAACAAGGGTGTAAATGCCAACAGGCCTACCCGTGTTCATAAACCCAATGGTTATAAAAAATCAGTGGGTGAAGCTGCTGCAGCACCAGCAATGGACAAAAATTCTTTTGTCAAGGATGTATCTAGAACTAGATACAATAGGTTTGAATGTTGGTGCCGTGGCAAAAGAGGCCATTTTGCACTAGACTGCTGGTACAACACAAGTGTTAGAAAGAACAATAGTTTAACTGTTAGAAGAGATAATGGTAGCTTTGTTTATGCTAATCTGAACCAAGGACCCAAGACTTGCATGGGTTCTAAGGGTAAGTAAATCTGTGTTGCAGGTGAATCCAAGTAGCCATGCCCCTATATGGTACTTGGATAGTGGTTGTTCCAGGCACATGACTGGAACAAAGGGGCTGCTGAAGGAGTATTCATCTGTCAAAGATGGAGCTAAAGTGATCTTTGGTGGATCTGAAAAAGGAGTCATCAAAGGGTTTGGTAACATTTCTTCTAACCTAATTACTATCACCCAAGTGGCTTATGTAAAAGGTTTGAAACATAATCTAATAAGCATAAGCCAGCTGAGTGATTTAGGATATGACATTTCATTTGTTAAAGATGGATGTCATATCAAAAGGTCAAGTGATCAAGAGATCATTTTGACTGGGTATAGGAAGAGAAATGTATATTGTCTTAATTTTGTATGTGAGAATAAGGCTTCTCCCATCTGTCTTGTAGCTGATGACAATGCTTCTCATTGTGTTAAGTGGCACAAGAGATTGACTTATCTTAACTACAAGACAATTGGCCAACTCTTTAGCAAAGAGTTAGTGAGGAATGGTCCTCAAGTTAAGTGTATAAAGGAAGGGATATGCTCAGCTTGTCAAAAGGGCAAGCAGAAAAAATCCTCATTTCAAAGCATTGAAAACAAGGATTCTGTGAGGTGCTTATACCTCTTGCATATGGATCTTTTTGGTCCTATGCCAGTTCATAGTCTAGGTAGGAAGGTCTACACTTTTGTGGTTGTAGATGACTATTCTAGATTTACATGGGTGTTCTTTCTGAGACAGAAATCTGAAACCCCAAGTGTCTTACTTAATTTTGTGAAGCAAATTCAGAATGAACTGAATAGTACAGTGGTCAAAATCAGAAGTGACCATGGTACTGAGTTTCAATCTGAAAGCATGACAAAGTTATGTGAAGACTTTGGGATTTTCCAAGAGTTCTCCTCACCTAGAACACCTCAGCAAAATGGAATTGCTGAAAGAAAGAATAGAACATTAATTGAAGCTGGTAGAACTCTATTGAATGACACCTCTCTACCAGAATATTTCTGGGCTGAGGCAGTAAACACTGCTTGTCATGTGATCAATAGAGCTTCTATCACCAAGAGCCACAAAAAGACTCCCTATGAGATTATGAAAGGTAGAAAACCAAATCTATCCTACTTTAGGTTCTTTGGTTGCAAATGCTATATACTTAACAATGGTAAGTCATATTTGACTAAGTTTGCTGCCAAATCCCAGGATGGGATATTTGTTGGGTGCAGCATAAATAGTAAGGCCTATAGAATCTTCAACTTAACTACTCAAGTTGTTGAAGAATCTGTGCATGTTGTGTTTGATGAAACAAGATTAATCAACTGTGAGTTGTCTTGTAGATCAAATGACTCAACAGGTATAAGCAAAATAATGGACAAGCTCTCCATTGCTGAAGCTTCAAGGGAAGATGGAGCATTGGAAAATGAAGACTACTGTCCAGGGGGAGTACAAGACACAATAGAAGATGAAGAAAACCAAGAGGTTCAGCATAATGAAGGAGCTGGAGATGTTCAACCAGAAGGGAATCTTCCTCCAGCTACAAGACATTTAAGAGATCATCCAACTGATCAGATAATAGGTGATCCAAGACAGGGAGTGCAGACTAGAAGCAGAAGTCAAAGCACAGTTCTGCATTCAAGTTTCCTGTCACAAATAGAGCCTAAGAAGTTTGAAGAAGCTATCCAAGACCAGCACTGGATTGATGCTATGCAAGAGGAGCTGAATCAATTCAGAAGGTACAATGTCTGGGAGCTTGTTCCTAGACCAAGAGGCCACAATATAATTGGGACAAAATGGATCTATAGGAACAAGTTGGATGAGAGTGGAGTAATAGTGAAGAATAAAGCAAGATTGGTTGCTAAAGGATACAGGCAGGAAGAAGGGATTGACTTTGATCAAACCTTTGCCCCAGTAGCAAGGCTGGAGGCAATCAGAATGTTCCTTGCCTATGCAGCCTATAAAGACTTCAAAGTATACCAGATGGATGTGAAGTCAGCATTTCTGAATGGTGATCTTAAAGAAGAAGTATATGTAGAGCAGCCATCAGGTTTTGTAGATCCTCTTAAACCTGATTATGTTTATAAGCTTAGAAAAACTTTGTATGGGTTAAAGCAAGCCCCAAGGTCTTGGTATGAAACCCTGTCTACTTTCCTTATTGAGAATAAATTCTCAAGAGAAAAAATAGACAAAACTCTATTCCTTAGGGAATCCAAAGGCAAGATCATCTTAGTTCAGATCTATGTTGATGACATAATCTTTGGATCTACTGAAAACAACCTTTGTAAAAAGTTTGTCAAACTTATGCAAGGGAAGTTTGAGATGAGCAGTATGGGTGAACTTAAGTTCTTCTTGGGACTCCAAGTAAGACAGACTGATGATGGCTTGTCCATATCCCAGTCAAAGTTCACCAAAGAATTAATTAAGAAGTATGGTATGGAGTCATCCTCCATCATGAGAACTCCTATGGGAACAAGTATGCCTATATGCAAAGATGATGCAGGTAAATCTGTTGATGAGACTTTGTATAGAGGAATAGTTGGTTCTCTACTATATCTCACTGCTAGTAGACCAGATATTATGTATGCTACATGTGTCTGTGCTAGGTACCAAGCCTGCCCTAAAGAGTCTCATTATACTGCAGTCAAAAGGATTCTGAGATATCTTAAGGGCACACCTAATCTAGGCCTTTGGTACCCTAGGAATAGAGATTTTCTACTAACAGGTTATTCAGATGCAGATTTTGCAGGCTGTAGAGAGGATAGGAAGAGTACTACATGTACTTGTCAATTCTTGGGAGGAAGACTGATTTCATGGAGTGGTAAGAAGCAGACCAGTGTGGCTATATCCACAGCTGAGTCAGAGTATGTTGCTGCTGGCAGCTGCTGTGCACAACTATTGTGGATACAGCATCAGCTTAAAGATTATGGTATTCAAGTAAGTAGAACACCTCTTTTGTGTGATTCTAAGAGTGCAATTTCTATTGCTAATAATCCTGTTTCTCATAGTAGAACTAAGCATATAGAAATTAAATACCATTTTCTTAGAGAACATGTTGAAAGAGAAGACATCACATTGGAATTTGTTAAAACAGATTATCAAATAGCAGATGCATTTACTAAGCCACTGGATGAAACAAAATTCAATAAATTTAAAATTGAATTAGGCATGTTGACCATTGATTAGTTTATCAACAAACTTACAAGTAACATATTAGATTATCAAGTGGTCTTAAGTGGAATTGACAAAAACAGAAAATGGCTAAGTAAAATGGTGTCGACACATTCAGTGATAATGTGTCGACTCAGTGGTGTAATGTCGACAAGTCAGAGATATTGTGTCGCCACAGAGAATATGTGTCGACACTTAAGAATCATATTGTCGACTTATCCAGGAATGTAGTGTCGACTTCACCAGAATAATGGTGTCGACACTTACAGACTTTGTGTCGACACTTATACTAAGAGTCGACACAGAATTTCTGATGCTCTACTATATATCCCAAATGTCAACATATCCACAAATTGGTGTCGACACATAGTAGACAGACTTGATGTCGAGATAATAGAAGCTTGTGTCGACACATTCCATCTGTGTCGACACTTATAGTCTGTTTTTACCGACTTTTGATCTTCTTTCAATAGAAAGTATAAATAGGTCAAGAACTTAATCTGTCGACATGCTTACAAGGTTTTCAAGACTGAAACCCTGTGTCGACATTCTCTCTCTCTCTCTTCTCTCAAGCTTTCTCAACTGATCAATAGCGCCGAAGATTGAAGACAACATCAACGAAGGTTATGAGTTGGTCCGGAATGCCTTTACAGAAGCCCCAACAGATGTTCAACGGGTTGTCACTCTTATTTCCGAATCCGGATTAGAGTTTTTAGTTTCTGAACCTTCTAAGATATGGAAGAAGGATGTGCATGAATTCTGTAACTTTGCATCAGTGGATTCAGATATTCTCAAGATAAAGTCCACTGTTCATGGGTCGACAGTGAAGATTACCCCAAGAAGTTTAAGGAAGATTCTCCGATTACCAATAATTGAGAATGAAGAAGAAGTTCCTGCTTCTAAATCAAGGGAGGCTCTCCAATGGTGCGGATTGGATCCCACTCTGAAGATTGGAGCTGCTTTCAGCAGGAAAGGGATGAATCAGCAAGGGAAATTTTTGTCTGAAGTAGTTGGCAAGGTGATTCTATGCAAACCAGGGGGACATGATAGGATTTCAGCCTATATGTTCTGCCTAATGACCAGAATTGTGTTTATAATTCCAACTGATTGGTCAGCTGTAATATTTGAAAAGATCAAGGAAGGAATCAAGAAGCCAAATCTGGCTAGAATTATGAGTTTATATCTGACTGGAGTGATCCCTGAGGTAATGCAACAACTGCTAGGAACAAAGATCAATCACATGAGAAAGATGGACATGAGATTGTTTTCTAGGTGGGATAGGGTGCTGTCTAAGGATGTGCCTGATGAGAGCAGACAGGACACCCTGGTGAAATCCCCTTATCATGCTCAAGATACTGAGCAGCTTCAAGAAGAACTATTGAGAAAGCAGGTTGAAGATCAGCCTGAATCTACTCCAGCCCAACAAGGAACTATACCTGCACAGATGCAGGGGCAGCAAGCTCATTCTCCTGCCCAGAATGTATCTACTCCTGACCAGGTATAGTTGTAGGGGGAGCTGGTGTATTTTCCTACAAAAGACATTTCTAAAATTTCTATTTCTGCACAGGTGCAGGGGGAGCAAGTGTACTCACCTGTCCAAGACATTACCAATACTGAACAAGTACAGGGGGAGAAGATGTCTAAGCCAGTGCAAGAGGCAGAACAAATTGATATCTCCAAAGAATTGAATATTGAAGATCTGAATGACACATCTTCTGTTCAAACTCAGAAGGAATATACTCTAGATGAGTTATTCCCTACTGTTGATATTGCTACTGATAAAGTAGAAGAGGGGCAGGATATTGAGAAGGCCCTAGACATGGCGATAGAGCAAGAATCTGAGATCGAGCAAGAGGTTGAGAAGGAGAAAGATATTGAGGAGGAGCAAGTGGTGGAGGGGGAGTCTGTGTATGTTGAGGCTGAACAACATGGCACTGAGACAGATATTCCTCCTCCTCCTCAAGAAAGAGTTCAAATTGATAGTTCATCTGAATCTGAGACTGAAGAAGCCAGAATGGCTAAAAAGAGAAAACTTGTTGTCTTCCAGAGAAGGAGCAAAAGTTATAAGCAAGCTCTACAAACTACAACTCAACAATCCCATTCTGAATTTAATTATAACAAGTTTATGGTTGATTTGCAAGTTAAGTTGGATGAACATAGATTGGCTGTTGAAAAATATGTTGATGAGAGCAATAAGTCCCTTCAATTTGACTTGGCTCAAGATATAAAGTCAATTAGATTTGAAGTCAATATGCATAAGAAGGAGATGACAGATTGCTTCCATAAGGGAGGTAATGCTGTAGTATTCTTGGCAAAACAACAGCAATCAATTATTACCAAAGCAGATGATATAGCACTGAAGCAAGGCTATGTTCTTACAAATCAGATAAACATGAATGCCAATCTTGAAGACTCTCACAATGAGATTCTGAATGAGTTGAAAAAGACTACTGAAGGGTTGCCTGCAGCAAGGGGAAAGGAAATGGAAGAATTTGATAAGAAACTTCAAGATGCTATTGAATCAGTTAAAACTACTATCAATACCTCTCAAAAGGACATATCTGACAAGCTTCAAAAGTTAAAACCATTTTTTAAAGAGGGTGTGAATTATCAGGATGGCCAGATCAGATTTCAGAAGGAAGATCTAAGAGATCATATTACCAGAGAAGTCATAAAGGGGGAGAGGTTGTTAGTTCATGCTGGCTCAGAGCACACCAAATGTGTGACAAATAGTATTCGAGCCATATTGGGATATCCACCTTTGTGTGATGATGCTATGGGGCTGAGTCTGGCATTCAAACAGGTCTACTTGAAGGCAATCAACCTGAGATTGCCCAAGTCATTTACCCTCCTCCAGATTTTGATATGATTGATCAGCAAGTTCAGGATATGTATAGTCCTCCAAAGGAGGTTACCAAGGTTATTATTGAGAAAGTGGATAAGCCTGAGGCCAACTTGAAAGAACAGCAAGATGCTCTACTATCCAAGAAAAGATTTAGAGAGCAGGCTGAACTTAAGCCAGATTTTGAGCAGTGGAGCCCTACTTCAAGAAATATTATACTCACTGCATGGAAGGCTATAAAAGACCAAGTTCATGAAAGAGGAAAGTGGTATAATGAAATGGAATGGCAAAAGCATGAAGCTAGGCAAGAGGCAATAGTACAGTTCAGAAGAAAAGCCAAGCTGGGTAGGCTGCCACCAGATGCTCAGGAGCCGAGCAAGTACTTTCCAAAGCCATATCATTACTTTGAAAGGCAAAAGGCTCAAGGAAGAAGCACAGAAGAAGGCTGATCAAAAAGGCAAGAAGCCAGCTGAAGTTGCTGAAGCTCCTGTGAAGGCTCAAATCCAATCTGGCAAAGGGATTGTCATAAGAGAGCCTGATCAGTCTTAATTTTTAAGTTCTTTCAAAAGTATTTTGTAATGTTTTGATTAAATCATTCAATGTAAAAATCTGTAATCAAACATTACTAAGTTTTAAACAAAATATTGTTTGGAATCATATAATGTTCACTCTGTGATGGATTGTTCATATTTTGTTTTTTATTAAGTATTCCTGTTATGTCATATATCATCATATTATACTTTTATAAATGGTGTATATCATTGGCTTTAAGGGTTATGACTTCTCCAAATAGGGGGAGATTGTTGGGTACATTGGAAAATGTGTACCTGATTTGAAGAAGTCCAACTTAGCTCAATGATATACATCAAGGTGTATTTGATATTGTTTTAAGTTGACATGTGCAGGTGAAGAAGTATTAAAGAATGCAGAAAAATATTCTAAGTCCATGTGTCGACACCTGAAGAAACAGTGTCGACACTTCAGAATATTTGTGTCGACACTTGACGGAAGCTGTGTCGACACAGAGAAAGATAGTCGACACAGAGAAAGATAGTCGACCTCGACACAGAAGGAGATAGTCGACCACATTTGTGTCGACACAGAGAAAGATAGTCAACCTCGACATAGAAGGAGATAGTCGACCACATTTGTGTCGATACTGAGAAGCAGCGTCGACTCACAGAAAGATAGTCGACCACATTTGTGTTGACACTGGGAGGCTGTGTCGACACAATAAGACAGAGTCGACACACATTGGCAGAAGTCGACAATACTTGTGTCGACACCAGAAGACTAAGTCGACACATTTTGGCAGAGTCGACAATTGCTGTGTCGACACCTGAAGGCAGTGTCGACACATACTGAGTTCTGAATCTACAACAACTGTGTCGACACACAGGACTTGTGTCGACACACTGCAGAGTCAAGACCAAGTTATTTTCTGAAGAAGATGTCGACTTAATGGCGAACTTGTCGACATCTTCAAAGACTGTGTCGACACCAAAGTCACTTGTGTCGACACATATAGACAGTTGGTCTCGACACTTTCTGACTGACTGTCTCGACACTTTGCTGTTCAAGACTAAGGCACAGGATTTGTTTGAAGACTTGACAGCTGTGGGTTGCCACCGATTAACTGATGCTGTCAGACTTGTCAGAAAACAGTTAGATACTGGATCAGCCGGTTACCATGAAGAAGGTCTATAAATAGACAGATTCAGAAGGAAGTAAGGAGTAATAAAGATACAAAAAAAGGTGAAGAAGGATTACAATCCAATTGAAGTATCAATTCAAGAAAGTGCTAGGCACTAAAGAAGATCTTCATCAGAAGATCTAAGCAGACGATCTCAGGATTGATCTAAGAAGAGTTCTAACAAGAATTCAGAAGTATCATCAAAGGTGTTGGATAGAGAGGGATCCACCCATTTGAAGAAGAAGAAGGAAGCCATCAGTGGTTTCTCAAGAAGCTGTTTGGAAATCAACTCAGCTAAGTTCAGATTCAAGAAGCTTTGAAGAAAGCTCAAGTTTCAGTTGATTTCATCAGCTGATCAAGAATTGTCTTGTCCTCTTCTCTCTCAACAAAGGCAAGACATTAAAACTTATTTTCTAAATTTCTATAGGATCTGTTTTACACAGATCTGAGTTGTAAGCCTGTGATATAAAGGCTGAGTGTAGGAGAGTTGATCTCTGAGAGGTAGGGCTGTTTGCCTGAGTGTAGGAGAAGGTTCTTCTCTGAGTTGTAGGCCTTGTGGCAAGGCTGAGGTAGGGCGGTTGTGCCTGAGGTGTAGGAATCATTCTGGGTTCTGAGTTGTAGGAACCTATCCAGGTTCTGAGCTGTAGGATCTGTTGATCTGAGAATAATGGAAGTTTGGCTGAATCTAGCATACTACTAGATAGGTGAAGGGGGAAAGTGGATGTACCCAAACCTTGGGGAACCACTATAAAACATTGTGCAATCTGTGATGATTAAATTTCTGTGATTGCTGTGCTGGATGTTTTAATTCTGTAATTGAATTCTGCCTAAAAGTATAAACAAGCAATTAGAACCTATTCACCCCCCTCTAGGTGTTTAGGTTGTCTTGAAAGTAAAACTATCAGTCTTTGGCCGTGACCAATCCCGCACTGCCTCTATCTTGGCTGGATCCACTGCCAATCCAGCCCCGTTGATACTATCCGGACCGCAGGTCTAGCTTAGAGTACCAGAAGGCTCCCTGAAGCTGATCAAACAACTCGTCTATCCGAGGTAGTGGATAGGTATTCCAAACCGTCAACCGGTTCAGCTCTTAGTAATCTATACATAATCACAGCGATCCGTCTTTCTTCTTCACAAATAGAACGGGTGCTCCCCACGGAGACGAGCTCGGCCGCACAAATCCTGAATCCACTAGCTCCTGAAGCTGAGTCCTGAACTCGTCCAACTCCCTGGGAGCCATCCTATAAGGTGCCCAGGACACTAGTCTCGCCCCCGGCACCAACTGAAGCCTGAAGTCCAAATCCCGGGCTTGTGGTAGTCCGGGCAATTTCTCCTGGAATACATCGGAGAAATCTCGAGCCACCGAGATGTCAGCTATGGAACTCTCTACTGCTTCCATCTCGAAGACAATGAGGTACACTGAAAGTGAAGGGATAGATACTACTCTAAAGGGGGGGTGAATAGAGTAATAAAATTTTGCACAATACAAAACTTAACTGTCTACCCAACTCCCTTGGAGTGAAGTGCGGAATGAAGAGAGTATAGATATTGATTTAACCTTAAAGCCTATCACAAGTGATGTGCAAACACAAGCTAACTGTAATTACAGTTAAAGCTTGGAAAACCTAAACAGCAACTAGCAACCTAGTTATATCTATTCACAGCCACAGTACAGGAAATATAATAAACAAGCCAGACGACACAAGGAATTTAAGTGGTTCCCCAAACAACTTTGGTACGTCCACTCTTCTACCACCAAGGTAGGAATCCACTACAGGTTTTTGATCAGGTGCCCTGCCACCAACAGAATCTGCTTCAGGTAGATTCAGAAACCCTTTAGACTTTTGATCAGGTGTCTAAAAACCAAGCACAGGTTTTTGATCAGGTGCCCTGCCACCAAGGGATACTTTTGAAGGGAGTAATAACCCTGTACAGGAGGGGGAAGAAGGTTAAGATGTCTTCTCTATTTTACAATAGATTAGAGAAGCACAAAAGCTTGCACTGAGCTAGAATGCTCTAAAGAATCAAGGCTCCCCCTGGCTCAAAGATGTCCAGGTGAAGTCTTGCTTCAGTGCAGAGAAAACTCTTCAGAAAGTTCTGAAGGAAAGAGCTACAAGAAGAAAGTAAATAACAAATAGAAATCTCTTCAAGCAGCTATTCTTCTTCTTCTTCTTCTTCAAGGAAACTCTGAGTTGAACTTCCTGAAAGCAGGAGAACTCAGGTGAAGAAGAGATGAAGATCTTAACACTTCTCAGTTAGATGGAGTTTGCTGAGAGCAGGAAGCTTGAGCTTGATGAAGGCTTGAGTGCTTTTGAATATGTGTGTAACACTAGCTCCAATCCTTCTTCAAAAGGTCCTTTAAATATTATCAGCAAGCAACGGCTCTCTTCCATTTGAATTGTTTGTCTTCTTCTAAGCCTTGAGACCTGGGCTGTAAATATCAAGAAGACAGAAATATCTCTGCAGCAAAACATTCTATAAAAAGGAATAAACCTCTTTCTAAGAAGCTGCAGGCTTAAATCAAATAATCAGATAGACTAAATAAAGTCACATCAGAAACAATCTCTTTATAGCAAAAGAAGACTTTTCAGTCCAACGGCTATAAAGGGGCTGTCAGCAGATAAAGTAAATTAAAATGACAGCTAATAAGACAAACAACTTTATCTTAAAAGATTTTAACTCAGGCAATAAGAATAGAGCAAATAATGCCTGGAAACTTTATCATACAGCTTAAAATAGAGTGCCAGAAAATGTATTAAATAATTAAATATAATAAATAAATACAAAATACACAGGCAGACAGAAAACGTCGAACGACCTTCGAAGATCGTCGAACGACGCCAGGAGATCGTCGAACTATCGGGCAGATAGTCGAACGATCCAGATAGTCGAGCTATCAAACAGATAGTCGAGCTACTGCAGCAGATAGTCGAACTATCAGGACAGATAGTCGAACTATCAGATAGTCGATCTATCTAGGACAGATAGTCGAGCTATCAAGCGCACATAGATAGTCGAACTATCAAGCAGGTAGTCGACCTACCTCAGAAAACAGATAGTCGATCTATCAAAAGATAGTCGAACTATCAAAACAAACCAGATAGTCGATCTATCACCAGATAGTCGAACTATCAGATAGTCGAGCTATCAGGACAGATAGTCGAACTATCAAAGCGGAACAGATAGTCGAACTATCAACAGATAGTCGAACTATCAGCGCAGAACAGATAGTCGAGCTATCAACAGATAGTCGAACTATCAGCGCAGACAAAGCGTCGACCAACTGATAGACGATCGTCGATCAGCCGATAGACGATAGTCGAACGGCGTTCGACTATAGTCGAACGAAAAACCTACTTAACCAAATTCTCAATTTGGAAAAGCGAGGACCCTACAGCTAGACTCCTAACCATTGACCATAGATATTTCTTGGGTCAAGGGCACAAAGAAGAGGACTAAACTCAAATCAAACTAGGGTACCAACAATCTCCCCCTATTTGAGTTAAGTCTCTCAAAAACTAAACAGCTAGCAATAGAATATTAAAAAATAATTTCAGCAGATAGATAACAGTAAACTGGCAGATTATCAATCAGATAGACAAATAATCAAATATATCACAGCAGTTTAATCAAACTATTAAGAATCTTTAGGGTCAGGTAATGGATCAGAAGAACTAGAGACAAAAGAAATTTTTCGAAGAGGGTCATCTGATTCCTTCTTTGACATCTTTAAATCCTGCACTCCAAGGATCTTTAGTTCTGTAGATCTGGGGACAACAGCTTCAGGATGTTTTTCCATGTACTTTGCTGGATCAAAAATCTCAGGATTGACTTGGAATTTCTCAAATTCTTTCTTTCTGTACGCTGACATGGTAGTAAAGCCAGACGTATCTTTACCTTCGGCTCTTGCTTTTCTTATTTGTGCTGCTCCTACAAGCTCTTGAAAGCGAGCCATCCTAAAATTAGGATCAAGCTCAGGATTTTCATATACGGGCTCAGGGGAAGCAGCATCAGCTATTATATCTAGATAAAAACATTAGAATAAACTTAGCAGAAGGGACTTGCTAGAAGGTTTTAAAACGCTGTAAACTATTTACCTTTCGAAACACTTTTCTCAGATTGAACTGGAGAAGGAGGTGGGGAAAAAGTTGGTCTTTGGGCCACAACCTCCTTCATTGGTCTTTGAGAACCATAAGATGATTTGCTTTGTGAACTTTGATGACCTTGTCTTGGTTGGGGCTGAGCAGACGCAGATTTTGCATAGGCGGCAGATTGAATAGCAGGTAGATTCCCAGAGGTTCCTGCACCTGGAGGTGGAGGAGGACCTTTGGGAGTCCATCTGGAGACTGGACTGTCATACCTCTTAGTTCTCTTCCTTTCTTTTTGCTGATTTTTCGAAAACCACATCCAATGCTTAAAATCCTTGGATTTGGGGTCAATGCCCTTCAAAATGTAGTAGGGAGTGTCATTATCCTTATTTGGAGGTGGAGGAGGAGCAGCTTTTCTTTTCTTTGCAGCAGATTTCTTTTTCTTAGACTTTTCAGAGATATCAGAATCATCATCATCATCAGAATGGGATGATGGAGGGTTCTCATACGGATCATAGGCTTCTGAGACAGCCTTTTCTTTAAGCTTTGAGGCAGATTTCTCTTTTTCTTCTTCCAGGGCATCCAAAGCCAGAAGGGAGTCTAAATCTAAACCAGGAGAGTCATCCCAGATGGATGACTTTTCAAATAGCAAATCTTTCTCTTTCTCTTTTAAGGATTGAACTCTTAATTCCCATGCTGCTCTTGCTTGAGCTTCTTTCAAGCTCAGAACAGAAGAGTCAACTTTGACTTCTTCTTTCTCAGACTCATCTTCTTTATTATCTAAAAAGGATTCCAACTCAGGGTCTACTTGAGTAGCAGGAATACTTGGGTCAGCCTCAGAAACTACTGCTATGATTTGAGCAGTTAAATCTTCTTTAATAATATCTGTAAAATTATGAATATAGATCTGCTAAATAAACAGAGATCATTCCTTCAAGGTATTCACAGACTATCAAATTAATTGACTCATCAACAAAACGAATGAAAGAGTTACCTTCATATTTAACCATTTCCCATGATTCATTCAGATAAGAAGTTATGATTCCTTCCAGGAATCTGGCAATCATAGGAGAGGTTAGATCTTCTAAGCAGACCTTAACAGCAATCTCAGATAACAATATTCCATCTGCTATTTCTTTCTCAGTCAAAACTGGAGCTACAACTTGCTCAACTGGAGCAATCTCTTCCTCAGCTGGAGTTACCACTTCCTCAGCTGGAGCTGTCTCTTCCTGAACGATCATAACAACATCTGGAACTTCTTCTGGCTGGGCAGACAAGACTGAATCTTTCACAACTAGAGGAGAGGCAGGAAGGCCTGAGACATCTTCATTGAACATCTCCCCCTGCCTGATTTCAGTGGATACTGAAACCAGGCCCCTAGAGGAAGATGGCTCAGCTGATTTGGAGAGGGATTTGATGGAAGCAGATAAGAGATCAATAGAGGCAGCAAGGGGAGCGATTGCCTCTTCAATCATGGTTTTGATTGATGGAGTAATCAGCTCCACAATGCGCGAGATGAAATCAGGAGTGATTTCAAAAGATGATGGATGAGAGGTGGATGGAGCTGCAGCAAATATGGTAGATGTGCTGGGATGGAGGATGGTGTGAACAGGGGATCGAGCAGGAGATGGAGCAGGTGATGGAGCAGGAGAATTTATTGGGGAATGAATTGGAGATACAGGAGGAGTAGGGAATCTCTCTGATCCTAACAAATCAAAGCTAGGAGCAGATATCCTAGCCAGATGAGCAGGTAGAGGAGATGCTGGAGGAGACAGAGGAACAACCATAGTTGTTTCAGGTGCAGCAGAAGAAGAAGGTCGTACCTCAGCTGAAGTTGATGGTACTTCAACTGAGGCAGACGGCAAAGCAGAGGAGGAGGAAGGGAGAGCTGAGCCAGCTTCAATAGGTTGAGGAGCGACTGATGCAGTCCTTGTGTCCTCAGATTGTGCTGGAGCAGATTTCACGAATGTCCTCTTCCACTTTGAGAACAGATGGGGATCCATCTTCTTGCTGGCATTGATGGTAGTTGCGGCAGAACTCAGCAGCAGGGGGAATTTCTCCTTAAGGAAAATTCCAATAACCCTTCCCAGGGTGACTTCCTTCTTTCCTATCTTCTTCCTGATTAAATCAAACAGAACTGCAGCCCAATCGATCCTTTTCCGATTAACTATTGCACACATAAGTGCGAATTGCTGCCTTGTTATGTTATCATGGGCAGAGTGCTTGCCCAGAAGCACTTTTCCGACTACCTCAGCGAGGAACTTGATCTTGAAGGGGAAGTTTACCTTGAGCAGCTTGGTGGGAATGCCCTCGGCATGTCCCAGCTCAACAAGCATCCTTCCGAACTCCTGAGCATCTTGCTCATAATCTTCGTCACCAATAACTAAACCAAAAACATCAGAAAGAACGGCCGGAGTCAGGATAACTTCTACTCCGCCGATGGTACCGATCATCGATTCGTCTGTGGAAGACGACGTGAAAGCCCATTCTTTTATTTCTGGAATGTTGATCTTGATCCTTTCAGACATCAGCTTCTCTAAACCTTGATCCCTGCAGAGCTGGAGAATTTCCACGATTCCTGCATCGCAACTGCTGAAAGCTTCGAAATCCACACTGAATCCGGCATCAAACTTTACTACGGCTAGAACAGCTGGGGAAATCGCCATAGATTCGCCGGAGAAAACACGAGAAAGCTGGAGAGAGAACGAGAAAGACGAAGCGCCAAAAAATCGCAAGCGGGAAAGCAGAATGCGAAAGGGCACGCTCCGTCGACGATAAAGCACACGATCTTTTAACCTAGGTCGACTATCGGCTTTATATTGGACCGGAAATAGTCGATCTATTAAAAAGATCTTGAACCGATAGTCGAACGGCCGTTCGACGATCGGCTCAGAAGCAGAATAGTCGAACCATCGTTCGGCTAATTCTGGCTTCACAAGCAACAAGCTGTCGTCGAGTAGAGGTCGACGATAAACTCAGCCTGTTCGACGATGGTCGAACGTCGATCGACGATCTTCAAACAGATAAGCTATTATAAACCAGAGGTCGACGATAGGCTCAATCCGTTCGACGATCTTTGATCATCGTTCGACGATCTTCAAGCAGACCTCAACATAGGCAGATATCGTCACACTTAGTCTCGTCCATTGATCATGCCTAGTTGGACTAAAAAGAACAGATGCTTCTGTTCATCTAAAGGCTTGGTGAATATATCACCTCTCTGAAACTCAGTGGATATGAACTCAAGACAGATCTTGTTCTTTTCCACACAATCTCTCAGGAAATGGTGCCTAATCTCAATGTGCTTCGTTCTAGAGTGGTGCACTGGATTTTGTGCAATTGAGATAGCACTGGTACTATCACACATGATCTTGGTGTTCTTGTGTGAGTAACCATAATCCACAAGCTGGTTTTGAATCCACAGGATCTGTGAACAACAACTGGCAGCTGCTATATATTCAGCCTCTGCAGTTGAAGTTGAGACAGAAGCCTGCTTCTTACAGAACCAAGAGACCAATCTCTCTCCCAGGAACTGACAAGTTCCTGAGGTGCTCTTCCTGTCAACTCTGCAACCAGCATAATCAGAATCAGAATATCCAATTAATTCAAACTCTGACTCAGCTGGGTACCAAAGTCCTAGATCTGGACATCCTTTCAGGTATCTCAGGATTCTCTTTAGAAGAATCAGATGAGATTCCTTGGGGTTGACCTGGAATCTAGCACAAAGGCATGTAGCAAACATTATATCTGGCCTACTTGCAGTTAGATATAATAGGGAACCAACAATGGCCCTATAAGTCTTTTGATCAACTGGCTTGCCGTGATCATCAGAATCAATAACTACATTAGTAGCCATGGGTGTAGGCATTGCTGAAGCATCAGCCATCCCAAATTTCTTTACCAATTCCTTGGCATATTTGGATTGGGAGATGAAGATACCATCAGCATCTTGCTTAACTTGGAGACCAAGAAAGTAAGACAGCACACCCATGCTACTCATCTCAAACTTAGAGTGCATCAAGTTGGAAAACTTTTTGCATAGTTTGGGATCAGTGGAGCCAAAGATAATATCATCTACATACACCTGAACTAACAGGATTGTGTCCTTGTGATGCTTGACGAAAAGGGTTCTATCAACTACTCCCCTAGTGAAGTTGTGCTCTAACAGGAAACTAGCTAAGGTCTCATACCAGGCCCTAGGAGCTTGCTTTAGTCCATAAAGAGCTTTTTGCAACTTAAAAACATGAGAAGGCTGAGTTGAAGAAACAAACCCTGGTGGTTGTTCAACAAACACCTCTTCCTTAAGCTCACCATTTAGGAATGCACTTTTGACATCCATTTGGAACACCTTAAACTTCATGTAGGCTGCATAGGCCAAGAAGATCCTTATTGCTTCTAGCCTTGCAACAGGAGCAAATGTTTGGTCATAGTCTATACCTTCCTCCTGTCTGTAGCCCTGAGCTACAAGCCTAGCTTTATTCCTTACTATTATTCCATTTGCATCTAACTTGTTTCTATACACCCACTTGGTGCCTATGATCAGTTGGCCTTTAGGTCTTGGAACCAAAGTCCAAACTTTACATCTCTCAAACTGATTGAGTTCCTCTTGCATTGCAATGATCCAGTGGGGATCTAGCTCTGCATCTTTAAAGGTGAGGGGCTCAACCTGTGAGAGGAAACAAGCATGCATCACATCCTGTCTTAATTGATGTCTTGTTTGCACACCAGCTGATATGTCTCCAATCACTTGAGATGTAGGGTGATCTCTAAGTGTGACAATATCAGCAGGTGGGATGTGATCTTCAGCAACAGTTGGGATTAATTCCTCAGGAGGAATTTGATCTACTGTTGGTGGAACAACAACAGCTTCAATAGCTTCAGCAATGTCTTCATCACTGTCTGATTCAGTGATCTGAAGAGTTGAAAGTTGAAGGATTTCTTGAGGGGCATCATGTACCTGCAAATAACTAGATGAAGGAGAATTTTCCTTCTCCTTATAAAACATCTGAGACTCATCAAAAGTCACATGCACAGATTCTTCTATCTTACAGGTTGATTTGTTATAGACCCTATAAGCTTTGCTTACTTGGGAATATCCAAGCATGATTCCCATTGAAGCTTTTGCTTCAAATTTTCTAATATATTCTTTATTATTGTTATGAATATAAACAGTACAGCCAAAAATTCTAAAGTAATTAATTTTTGGTTTCTTTCCTTTAAGCAACTCATAAGGAGTTTTACACTTAAGTTTGTGTATCAAACTTCTATTCAAGACATAGTTAGCTGTACTAACAGCTTCTGCCCAATAGGATAGAGGCATGTTAGCATCTGCCAACAATGTGCTAGCAGCTTCAATTAGTGTTCTATTCTTCCTTTCAACTACCCCATTTTGTTGGGGAGTTCTAGGAGCTGAGAAGCTATGTTTGATACCTTCTCTCTCACAGAATTCTTGCATGAGAAGAGAGTCAAACTCAGTACCATGATCACTTCTGATCAAGGCCACATGAGTAGAGTACTCAGTCTGCACACAAAGTAGAAAGTCTGTAAGGGCTTTGAAGTTATCAGACTTAGTTCTCAAAAAGAAAACCCAACTGAACCTAGAGAAGTCATCTACAATTACTAAAGTGTAATACTTCCCTCCTAAACTCTGTACATTTATTGGGCCAAAAAGGTCCAAATGTAATAAATACAGGATTCTAGGAGAATCACTTTTATTTACAGATTTAAATGAATTCTTGGTTTGCTTGCCTAGCTGACAAGCCTTGCATAGACTCTCCTTCTTGTAGGGGCAAGAAGGTAAGCCTCTAACAAGGTTGTGCTTAGATAACCTAGAGATATTCTTAAGGTTTACATGACTAAGCCTTTTATGCCATAAAGAATTATTATTAAGGGTTAATTCATTAAACAGGCAGATTTCAGAGTGAGATGAATTAAAATCTACTAAATATATATTGCCTATTCTATTACCTATTAAAACAACATTATTATTTAAAGTAATATTGCAAGAGGAGTTAGAAAAAGAAACCTGGTAGCCAGCATCACATAGCTGGCTAACTGAAATCAGATTATGCTTCAGTCCATTGACATAAGCAACTCTCTTGAATGTAACAGCTCCAATCGTGATCTTGCCATATCCTTCTGTCTGACCACAGCTGGAGTCTCCAAAGATAACCTTTGGGCCGAGCTTAGCTTTGTACTTTGACAGAAGCTCTTTGTTTCCTGTCATATGCTTAGAGCATCCACTATCCAAATACCACTTATTTTGAGTGATTGGATAGGCCTTCACCTGCAAAACAATTATTTAGACAGAGTGGACCCAGGTAACCTTGGGTCCCTTGTTTTTCACATAAGAAAAACTGGAAATATAAGAGAATGCAGGCCGAGGGTGATAACCTAGTGGGTGAGATCTCCTAGGTGGAATTCTCCATGCAGATGATGGGTCAACAAACCTAGGGTTTCTATTTTCATTTAGGTTTCTATGATACTGATTATGATTTTGAAAATCATGTTGAAATCGTCGATCGACGTTCGACGATGGGCGCTCAGATCGTCGAGCTTCGTTCGACCATGGAGCATCCGATCGTCGAGCGGCGTTCGACGCTCTTTGCATTTCTTTGAAAAACTTCTTTCTCTTTTCTCTCTTAGCTTTATTTAGGGTTTTATTTACAAGGTTTACTTGCTCAGTGTTCTTCTTTCCACTAGCTGAAATGAAGTTCACTGGAGTTGAAAGGTTATTTTTAAGGAGGACTGGGGGTTCACTGGGAGAAGCTCCTAAACCTAGTTTATCATTACCTGACCTAGTGTTAGTCATGCTGGTAATTTCTAACAGCTTAAGGCTTCTACCATTAAGGGATTCTTCTAATCTCTTAGACTTAGCTAATTCTATTTTAAGAAATTTAATTTCTTCACTACAAGTAGTGAGATCTTCTTTTAACCTAATGTTTTCAGAGGCTATTGATTCAGAGTCAGCTAGCCTATTTCTAAGTTCTTTTATTTCTTTTTCTGAACTAATTAAATCTAAACACAAAGATTTAAATTCTAACTTAAACTCTTCTGAAGTAAAATCATAAGATGAAAGTACCTCATCTTCAGTAGGCATCTCTTCATCAGAATCAGAACTCTCTGCAGCAGAGTGGTTGCTGCAGGCATCTATTGCCATTAGGCAAATTTCTTTGGCCTTCTTCTCTTCCTCATCTTCACTGGAGCTTGATGAGGATGATTCTTCATCAGAATCACTCCAGGTTTCAGCAATGAAACCTCTCTCCTTCTTCTTGTTTTTGTAGGAGGATGGCTTGGAGTGCTTCCTGTGTTGTTCTTTGTCTTTTCTCTTTTCCTTGTTCTTCTCCTCTGGACACTCTGGCAAAATGTGTCCAGGCTTCCTGCAACCATAGCAAATAATTTCTTTAGCAGGAGATCGATCATACCTTGGTTTGTCTTCATAGCGTGAAGACTTCTTTCTGAACTCCTTTCTCCCCATTTTGAGAAACCTCTTGGCAAACAGTGCCATAAGTTCCTCATTGGATTGGCTGCCTTCAGAAACATCTGCAGTCTTAAGAGCTAGAGATTGCTCTTTTCTTGTTGGAGTGGGGGTCTTGGCTTCAGCTTCTGCTTCTCTGGTCTTCAGCACTTGCTCAAAAGACTTGAGCTTGCCGAGGAGAGCTTCAGTTGAAATCTCATTGGTACTTCTGGCTTCTTTGATGGGCCAGATTCTTAGATCCCATGTGCTAGGAAAGCACATAAGAATCTTATCATTGACCTCTGTCAATGATATGTCCTTGTCCAGGGTCCTCAGCTCATTGATGATTGAGCTGAGCCTGGTGTACATAGCTTCAACTGATTCAGCATCAGTCTTCTTGAAGTTCTCATACTGTGAGATAAGGTTGGACCTCCTGTCCTTCCTTTCATCAGCTGAACCAGCTACAATCTGGTTCAGTGTGTCCCACATGGCCTTAGCTGAGGAGCAGTCAGCCACCTTCTGGAACACCTCATCAGACATTGTCTGAGCCAGTATGTTCATTGCCTTGGCATCAGCAATTTTGGCCTTCTTGTATTCATCATTATAGTCTGGAGGAGGCACTGCACTCATATCAGATGATGAGGCAGTGGCTGCAGCAGGTGCTCTTGGGGGACCTGACAAAATAGAAGCAAAAATACTCTCATCAATAGAGTTCATATATAATTTAATCCTTGCCTTCCAGATGCCAAACTTTGCTAAGTTGCATGCTGGAGGTCTGGTGCTAGAATAATCCTTAGACTGGGCCATGATAGTGAATATCTATAAGCTCTTGGTATCTATCAGGATCTTGTGACTTAGGTGTTAGCCTATACAGTCAGTCAACCTCCCTCTGATACCAATTGAAAGTGAAGGGATAGATACTACTCTAGAGGGGGGGTGAATAGAGTAATAAAATTTTGCACAATACAAAACTTAACTGTCTACCCAACTCCCTTGGAGTGAAGTGCGGAATGAAGAGAGTATAGATATTGATTTAACCTTAAAGCCTATCACAAGTGATGTGCAAACACAAGCTAACTGTAATTACAGTTAAAGCTTGGAAAACCTAAACAGCAACTAGCAACCTAGTTATATCTATTCACAGCCACAGTACAGGAAATATAATAAACAAGCCAGACGACACAAGGAATTTAAGTGGTTCCCCAAACAACTTGGGTACGTCCACTCTTCTACCACCAAGGTAGGAATCCACTACAGGTTTTTGATCAGGTGCCCTGCCACCAACAGAATCTGCTTCAGGTAGATTCAGAAACCCTTTAGACTTTTGATCAGGTGTCTAAAAACCAAGCACAGGTTTTTGATCAGGTGCCCTGCCACCAAGGGATACTTTTGAAGGGAGTAATAACCCTGTACAGGAGGGGGAAGAAGGTTAAGATGTCTTCTCTATTTTACAATAGATTAGAGAAGCACAAAAGCTTGCACTGAGCTAGAATGCTCTAAAGAATCAAGGCTCCCCCTGGCTTAAAGATGTCCAGGTGAAGTCTTGCTTCAGTGCAGAGAAAACTCTTCAGAAAGTTCTGAAGGAAAGAGCTACAAGAAGAAAGTAAATAACAAAAAGAAATCTCTTCAAGCAGCTATTCTTCTTCTTCTTCTTCTTCAAGGAAACTCTGAGTTGAACTTCCTGAAAGCAGGAGAACTCAGGTGAAGAAGAGATGAAGATCTTAACACTTCTCAGTTAGATGGAGTTTGCTGAGAGCAGGAAGCTTGAGCTTGATGAAGGCTTGAGTGCTTTTGAATATGTGTGTAACACTAGCTCCAATCCTTCTTCAAAAGGTCCTTTAAATATTATCAGCAAGCAACGGCTCTCTTCCATTTGAATTGTTTGTCTTCTTCTAAGCCTTGAGACCTGGGCTGTAAATATCAAGAAGACAGAAATATCTCTGCAGCAAAACATTCTATAAAAAGGAATAAACCTCTTTCTAAGAAGCTGCAGGCTTAAATCAAATAATCAGATAGACTAAATAAAGTCACATCAGAAACAATCTCTTTATAGCAAAAGAAGACTATTCAGTCCAACGGCTATAAAGGGGTTGTCAGCAGATAAAGTAAATTAAAATGACAGCTAATAAGACAAACAACTTTATCTTAAAAGATTTTAACTCAGGCAATAAGAATAGAGCAAATAATGCCTGGAAACTTTATCATACAGCTTAAAATAGAGTGCCAGAAAATGTATTAAATAATTAAATATAATAAATAAATACAAAATACACAGGCAGACAGAAAACGTCGAACGACCTTCGAAGATCGTCGAACGACGCCAGGAGATCGTCGAACTATCGGGCAGATAGTCGAACGATCCAGATAGTCGAGCTATCAAACAGATAGTCGAGCTACTGCAGCAGATAGTCGAACTATCAGGACAGATAGTCGAACTATCAGATAGTCGATCTATCTAGGACAGATAGTCGAGCTATCAAGCGCACAGAGATAGTCGAACTATCAAGCAGATAGTCGACCTACCTCAGAAAACAGATAGTCGATCTATCAAAAGATAGTCGAACTATCAAAACAAACCAGATAGTCGATCTATCACCAGATAGTCGAACTATCAGATAGTCGAGCTATCAGGACAGATAGTCGAACTATCAAAGCGGAACAGATAGTCGAACTATCAACAGATAGTCGAACTATCAGCGCAGAACAGATAGTCGAGCTATCAACAGATAGTCGAACTATCAGCGCAGACAAAGCGTCGACCAACTGATAGACGATCGTCGATCAGCCGATAGACGATAGTCGAACGGCGTTCGACTATAGTCGAACGAAAAACCTACTTAACCAAATTCTCAATTTGGAAAAGCGAGGACCCTACAGCTAGACTCCTAACCATTGACCATAGATATTTCTTGGGTCAAGGGCACAAAGAAGAGGACTAAACTCAAATCAAACTAGGGTACCAACAATCTCCCCCTATTTGAGTTAAGTCTCTCAAAAACTAAACAGCTAGCAATAGAATATTAAAAAATAATTTCAGCAGATAGATAACAGTAAACTGGCAGATTATCAATCAGATAGACAAATAATCAAATATATCACAGCAGTTTAATCAAACTATTAAGAATCTTTAGGGTCAGGTAATGGATCAGAAGAACTAGAGACAAAAGAAATTTTTCGAAGAGGGTCATCTGATTCCTTCTTTGACATCTTTAAATCCTGCACTCCAAGGATCTTTAGTTCTGTAGATCTGGGGACAACAGCTTCAGGATGTTTTTCCATGTACTTTGCTGGATCAAAAATCTCAGGATTGACTTGGAATTTCTCCTCCTGCTCATAGGACTTGATAGCCTGTACATAAGATAAAGAAAGGTGGGGTATAGGACATGATGAGTTGTAAATATACCCATTTTATAGTGTATTTATTTTGTTGTTTTACTTTATTTTCTTCTTTTTTAGTTTGTTTTGTTCAATAAATTGTTTCTTTTTTGTAATTTTTTTTATTTCTAACTTAGTTTTTTGTTTTCTGAAATTTTTCAGGAAAAATAATTTTCGGCCTTGTCACGCCCGTGTCACCCCCCCCGACACGGGAGTGTCAGGCTCTCAACGCAATCAGCCAGTCAAAAATGCAATTTCACTATTCTGAGCCCGACACGCCCAACGTCACGCCCGTGTCGAAGCTAGTCACGCCCGTGTCGATGTCGGCACTCAACTCTTCGTCAACTGTCAACGCTGCCGACATCAGGTTGCCAGCTGTCCGGGTCACGCCCCCCTGTCACGCCCGTGACAATCCTGTCACGCCCGTGTCCGCCACGTGGGCTGCCCCGAAGTCAAGGCTCGCGTCAAATCCCCAGATCCAGCTCCCCGTCACGCCCTAGTCATGCCCGTGACTGACACCTGTCACGCCCGTGACCTGGGGCGTGACCGCCACGTTTTCAGCCGAAGTCAAAGCTCCAGTCAAATCACCAATCAGCTCATGAACAGTACTGACACGCCCCCTGTCACGCCCGTGACCTAGGGCGTGACCAACACGAAATTTTGCCTATAAAAGGGCAGCTGCTGTATGAGAATTCTGTCCACTTTTTGGTCCATTTTGCTAAGGTGTTATGCTGCCCAAATATATTCCAAATGCTATGTAAGGGAAATTTCTCCCTCTCTCCTTAGTTTTTATTATTTTTTGTGTCTTGTAACTTGTTCTTTTAATTAATAAAACGTGTTTTTCTTCTCTTTATATGTGTTTGGAATGGATCTAAGCAACTCTCCCTTTAGCAATCTTATTTCTTTTCTTTTATGTTTTATGTTCTCTTCATTTATAAGCCTTTTAACATAGCTTAGTTTAGGATTTTCTGCACTTTCTAGCCGTTGTAATGTCCATTTTATTTTCATTTTTCGCACCCATTTAGCTTTAGTTTATTTTTATTTTCACTTTTTATGCATTTCTACTGCATTCTAGCGGTAGAAATGCAGTTGTTCTAATTTTTCGCCAACTTCCATTTTGCGTTTATTTGCAAAGCTTTTCGCTCCGTTTAATTTTTTATTTTCTCTTTTTATGCATTTCTACCGCATTCTAGCGGTTGAAATGCAGTCGTTTTAATTTTCCGAGCACTTAGCTTTTCGTTTTAATTTTCAAAACTTTTTGTTCGGTTAATTTTTATTTTCACTTTTTATGCATTTCTACCGCCTTCTAGCGGTAGAAATGCAGTTGTTTTAATTTTTCAGTCACTTTGCTTTTTCTTATTCTTGCAAGTGTGTGTGCGTGTATGAGTTAGATTTTATTGCTTTATTTCAAATTCTGTAGAGTGTGTGCGTATGCATTTATTTCCGCCTACTCGTTAAGAGTTAAATGGCGCTTTGCTTTCATTTCCCGCCCACTCGTTTGAGTGGGACTTGTCTTTTTTACTGCTTTCATTTTCTTCCTACTCACTTGAGTAGGAAAACTTAGAGTGCGTGCGTGTGTTTTCTTTCAAGTAGAGTGCGTGAGTGCGTTTCATTTCTGTAGAGTGTGTGTGTGTGTATGAGTATAAATTTACCCCCGCCCACTCGCTTGAGCCGGGATTCGCATTTACTGCTTTCTTCAGTCCTACTCGTTTGGGTAGGACTTATAATTTACTGCTTTCTTCCTGCTTTCGTACTGCTTTCTTACTGCTTTCTTTTATCGCTTTCTAGCGTAAGTGTCCCCATTCTGATGAGTGGCTAACCGCCCTTAGCCCTCAATATCGAAGAGCATTGGGACAGATAAAGTAGCTTTAAATAATTAAAGTTCCTGTTTTTCAGTTTAATTAAATTTCTTAAGGTTTGCCCCGGGTTAACGACGCGTAGGACCGCATATCGATGTGCGGGCTCTATTTCTGTTATCCATAAGCAACGCCGAGAGGCCGGTGCGTATGGACCGATCGCCCTTGGGTAAAGAGAGATCCGCGCTAACCCTCGAGAGAGGAGGCGCGCGACTCTACCGGATTGGGTTCCCCACCCAATAGCGGGGTTCTCAGTGTAATGCGGGCGTTAAGAGGAATCCTTCGTCGGTCTAGCGATCAGTCGAATAGTCTTAGCGTTCAGGTGAGCGATAGTCCTAGAGATAAGTGAGCTCATTCCTTTGGAACCTCCGCGGCCGAGTCTCCGCCTTAATTAATTTGAAAATTAGGATCTCTTTTTATTAAAAGTTATTTTAGTTCAAATTCTCTTTTTGTATCGTCGCGCTGAGTTGGTCATCGGACTTCCGCACTTATTTACTGCATTTTTCCTGCTTTCTTTTTATGCTTATTATTATTATGCATTTTTATATTTTTAAACCAAACTATAATATTTTCGGTAGAATAATAGTATTTCAGGGAAAGAGTAGATATAGCTAAGCCGGCCCCGAGAACAGTACGACCCCGATATTCCACATCGGAATATCCTGTACTACATGCGATAGGTGCACTTGCCTCCCTCTCGTTAAAACTCGGTTTCTAACAAAATAAAACGCTCTTCTTTTTATAAAAAAAAACCTCCACATTCACACCTAAATAAGAGCCGGCGTTTTAACCATCAGGACAGATACCTTCAATGGTGACGTAGGAATCTCCATGTCTGAGTGTGATCCTCTTCGAGGGGCAGTCGATCTGGGCATGGTTCCAATGGAGCCAGGTCATGCCCAAAATCAGATCAAAGTCTGGCAATCTCAGGACTGCTGTCGGAGCCTTGAATGCCTTGCCTCCGATCTCAGCCTCCATGTTGCAGCTATCCATGGTCCGTAGCTCTGAGCCATCAGGAAGATACACCCTCATTTCCAGGCCAGGGAACCTTTCCACACCCTCTAGTCCTTCAATAAACGTGCCTGACACGAATGAGTGGGAGGCACATGTGTCGAAGAGAGTATGGGCGGGCTTGCCGCCGATCATAACTATCCCTGGGTTTTGTTTGAGTTCAAAGATAAAGATTATTTCTAAGGTTCTCAAGGTACTCATTAAAGTTGAAAATTCTAAATTTTGCAATAATTAAAGTACCTAAAATCACTTCTTCGGGGTTCCTCTGCTCCATGAGGTCCAGCGTATACATTTTTTCCTGGCCACGTCCTCGGCCATGATGTCTACGACCTCTGCCTCGACCTCGTCCTCAGCCTCGACCCTGGTGTGCTGGAGGGGCCACTGGAGGTGGAGGAGGAGGGAGTGGGTGGATCTGATGTGGGCATTGGGACCTGATGTGCCCAGGCTTGCCGCATCCAAAGCACGTGATCTGCCTTTAACACTGATTGTCTTGCCTCATTGGTCCTTGCATCTGCAGAGGTGGGTGAGCCAATGGTGGAGGAGGCCCCTGCTCCTGCCTGTAGTTGGGACGACGACGTCCCCCACCCCTCCTGTATCCAATAACTTTGCCTCTCTGAGATGCCCTGCTACTTTCTCCGGATGAGGACCCCTCTAGCGGTCTCTTTCCTTTGCCTTGCACCATTAGCTGGTCAGCCTCCAGCTTCTTCGCCATCTCAATAATCTGTGTAGTGGTGCCATGCGATATGAACAATAAGGGCTTCCTTAAGGAGTCTCGGAGCCCATGGTAGAATCTTTTTGCATACTTCCGGTCATCCTAGTCATGGAATCCCGCAAATCTAGCCAAGTGGGAGAACTCTCTCTGGTATTCGATCACGGATCTGCTCCCCTGCTGGAGGTTCATAAAACTCGCTTCCAAGGCATCTCTGTCTGTGGAGGATACATAGTGCTCTAAGAATGCATCACTGAATTCCTCCCAAGAAATATCCATCAGCTCCCTATCAGCATATGTAGAGTCTCGCACAGACTTCCACCACCTCTTCGCATGAGCCTCCAGTACCGAGGTGGCAAGAGGGACTCCCTGTCCGACTAGGCAGCTGTTGCCAGCTAACAGCTCCTGAATAGTCACCAGCCACTCCTCCATCTTCACAACATCTTATGTCCCGCGGTACACTGGCGAAGACAGGCTCTTAAAGGCATTCAACCTGTTTGACCCTGGGTTTGGCAGTTGTGTCGGGGCTTGCTGGGCTCTGAAGGAATCTAGGATAGCCGTCAGAGTTTGTCCCATCTCTGTCTGCATGAAAGGAGTGGCAGCCAGAGGGGGAGGAACCACATTCTGCATTGGCTGCATAAGGTAGAGTAAACGTCAAAAATTGGCCTAACTCATTGCTTAATGGACTGTTTTATGTGACTTTTGCACATGGGCACACCATTGCTTCCGCTGCATAGTTTGTCCGCAAACTAATGCTCGAGCGGGGTGTTCTAGTGTTGTGGACTTATTTCTCATATGATCGTTGTTCAAGTGATACCAGTTTGTAAGATCCCTCTCCCCCTTCCGAGGAGTTAACCCGGATCTTATGCCAAGAACCGCCACCTTAAGGTGACATTAACACACGGGTTAGTCGACACAACAAGTCACCGATTCAGCCGGATAGCACGATCATAAACCTATTTGGCCAATATGAGAAACATAAGTAAACAGGAGTAAAACATCATAGTCCACAACTATAGTACTAATAATATACATATCAAATGAAAAATACAACAATATGTAGTCCAATAATGAGTAGAATAATAAAAGAGAGTAATAAGGGCTTATGCCCAGTACATCAAATCAAATCTCTCACTCTCTCAAATCCAAAAGCAGAGGAATCTAATCATCTAAACTCATCCCACCTGAGGACGCGTAGTAGTAGTAGTAGTCGGTGGTAACGGTATCTGCTCCTTAAGTCCTGCCATCTCGTCGTGCTGGTGCTCCATCCCCTCGAGCTCCTAAAATGATATGGTCACCGACCATTAGTTAAAAAGACTAAGTCGTTTCCTCCGCACCTCGCCCCGCAACTCCTAGGCACCGAGTGGGAGGACGAAGTGGAGGACAACAAGGGGTAGCAAAAGGGAAGCAGGTGACAGAAGCTAACTAGCAAGTGTATAATATAATTCTACATCTATCAATTTTAAGCACAAGCTATACAAAAGTAAAGTGCAGTACAGTAAGTAAAAGAACTGAAAGTAAAGCAGAAGATAAGGCTACACTACAACTACACTATCATTACAGAGCGTACCTTAACTTATAAAAATGCCCATACAAATTTATAAGTTATGGTTTCCAAGAATTATAACTTATCATATAAAAGAGCCCATACTAAGTTATATGATAAGGATCTATGAAATGTATGCCCTAATATGAATGAATGTTATGATGCAATTTATGTAGCAGACAAGTGCAACTCACACACAATGACTCCGTGATCACAGACCTTTAGTTCCCACTTTTTGAGAGCTTGCATCACTCTCAGGTACCACCGTTGTGGCTACGGCAGTAGCGGATCATGCTTCTCCGCTTTCTAGGCGGGTATATACACTACCAGGCCTAGAACTCTCTTGTACGCCTCTGTACACGTACCAAGTGCACTCTAGAGTCTCTGCATACTAAATGCAAGCTGCCTGCTAGACTTTAAGGTTGGGTGCACGTCTTCAGGGATTGCCTGCCTGACCGTAGTATTAAACAACATACTGGCCCTTCCACCCATACACCTCACCTGAGTCACTGTACTGCCATCGGTGTGACGATTGGCCTAGTACCGCATGACCCACCACCATTTTCTTTATGCACATGCAATAATTTCCCTTAGCCTAGTATACTACTCTTGTCTACTGATTATTAAACTTAGTAGTTTAGGTTTAATCCAAGGACTGCCCAAGGTATGCCCAATGAAGGGGTATCGAAGGCACTAGGAACCAAGATGGAATTAAAATCCAAATTTCCTTTTTGCAAGGATAATTACTTTTAGTTGATGTCTACCCATGATCCACACTCAACTCTCCTTATTACTCTTGGGCGATCCTAATGACTTGCACTTTCTCTCGTCACTAAGACAACACTACCCACCAGGGTTATACTTCCAATTGTAATCTCCAGCTCAATTGTCGATCTATCCCCCCGGTAGGCCTTATGGTATAACCTTACTTTTACTATGCGCATCCCATGACCTAATACCACCCCGAAGTCGAACTTCCAATTCATTGAGCCACCAATCCATAATTATTTATACTAGGGTGGTATGGACTAATGAAATGAGCATGTTGATTTTCTTAACTTACCTAGGTCATTAAGGCTTCTAATTAAATCATTTAAATTAATTTCCTGGGTCACTTTACACATGAAGTAGTACAATTTATAATCTACTGACCTAAGGAATTTTTCCTGGGTTGTATATTGATAAAATATTGATGTCTATAGAGTTTCATAATTTCCCTTTGATTATTTATACTTTTTCCTTAATTAATACAAAATCCACATAATTACCATTTTCCAAATGAAGTATATGGAATACATAAGCCAAAATTTCAAGAAAATTACAGAGCATATATATCATTAATTTAAGACTAATGACAGAGTTTCATTAACCTTTATAGTGGAATGGCCTATCAAATTCCATTCTTATGTATTTACCAAAATACCATTATGCTAATTTAAAAATTATCAGTACATCCAATTTTTTTGAGATAAATACACAAGGCTAATCATACAAATATGCAATGCTAGAAATAATTCCAAAATTTTCTTCTATGTATTTCCATCAATTCATGAATAATTGCAATAAGGGTAAAAAGGTAATTTCAATGCATTTTACTCCAAAAGTTCTCAAACAGAAAGATAAAATTTTCCTAAGTCAACTGTAAAATCCATTTTAACTTGACAGAATTTTGGGGTTTTTACTTGATCAAAATCTAATTTTCCAATTTATTTTCCAAAGAGGCCTATATTTTTAAAATTCCAAATAATGGGATTTTGATCTCAAAATTCACATAATTATTTTGAGGGGTGAAATTTACCCTAATGAACCTCTGGAATCAATTCCATGATTTTTTTATGTCTCAAATAGGCTGAATGTGCATCATTTCATTTATTGCTATTTGCACCCCAAGGCTATATTTAGCCAACACATGCAAGTGGATTAACCCAACATGCAGAAATTTAAATGTGCTAAAATTTTTATCAGGCACCAATGATGTTCCCAAGGACCTGCCACCAAATTTGGGGCCATTTGGATGCTTATAACTCCAAATATTTCACTTATTTAATTTTTTATATTATGACAAATACTATAGAAAACGTTGTCCCAAAAATTCCCAATCTTTGGCAGGGGCTAGATATGCCCTAGGCAAGCACATGCCCAAAATTTTGGGTCATGTGGACATCTGGTTTGGCATGGGCTTAGGTTTAAGTTTCTGCCCTAGCCTAGGACCAGTCCTAGCAAAACTGCACTACAGCCCATTCTACTATACCAAATGTGATGATTAAGGTGAAAAATTAAAGTTAACAGCATAAGCTAGAATTTTCATTCAGGGATCATGTTCTGGTGATGTCTCTAAGTGCCCTAAATTTCACAAGCAAAGTGATTGTATAAATGTGACAAATATTTAATATTCATAACATTAATATTAAATTATATAAGTTGATTGCACGAATCCTAAAGCACAAATAAACGGCATCTGGTCTCGTCCCCAACCAGTGGACGACTGAGATTGAGTATTCCTGGATGATGTTTGCTGGCGGTTTCTGGCCAGCTGAGCAACCACCACCGCCGACGGATGTCGCCTCCACCTTTACTGAGGTGGGGGCTTGCGTTTCCCGGCGGTGAGTCCGCCGGAGTTGGCTCCTCCGGCGAACCCGAGAAAGAAGTAAAAGATCGAAAATTCTCACCTTGCTTTCATGGCATCGGGCTCAGTTGAGCCCGATATCTCACCTAATAGATCTAAGAAGCTAGCACGAGTAGAGGGGCGGCGAAACGAACTTGTTCCAGGCCTTGGAGGCGGTTGCGGCGGCGGTTTGCCATGGCCGAGCTGCTCTGGCGATCTCCTGCCCGAATTCTTGATTATTCACCAAAAGCTTTGCTCCAGGACTCGTTCTCCACTCGTTTCCACTCATTGAAGCTGATGGTGAGGCTGGTTTGGACTGAGGTGGGGTATATGGGGAGATAACTCCAAGGTGAGATCAGGTTGGAGCTTTGGATGCTTCACCCATGGTGCCAAGTGGCCACCATGCTCTAAATTCCTCTAAAATGCCTATGGGAAGTCAGCCAGCATGCTTTGGGCAGAAGGAGCCAAGGATAAGTGGCCTCACTTCTCCTCTCTTCTCCTTCTCTCTCTTCTTTTGGATGAAATCTCCAAAATGCCCCTTGCATGCATTCTCTCTCCACAACAAGAGGGGTAGGGGCTGTCATTGGTGCCTTGGGCTGCTAATGGGCCTCATTTTGTGGGATGGCTTGGCCTTAATTTTCCTCTTTTAGGTCAAATAGTTGACTTGTTGACTTGGAGAGTTTACTTGGTCAACATGATGAGTGGGCTGACCCCACTTGATGGTCATGAGCCTAGTGGCACCACCCAACTTTGGTTAGGTCAAGGGGGTGCCCCATTTAGGATAATTGGGCCTATGAGTATGGGTAGACCATTTTAGGCCCAAGGTTGACTTGGGTCAACTAGGGTCAAAGTGTTGACCTAGTGACATGCCCTAGGGTCCACATAGATTGTTTTTAGGGTTAGGGCAATATGGTGGGGCCATGGTGTGGCTAGGATCCCTATTTAGGCTAGTTTGACCTAGTTTGACTTTGGTCCTATAGTGGGCCCCACATGGCTACAATCCACACATAGGGTCAAACTTAGCTAATTTCACTAACACCCACCCTATGCCTAACCCAATCTAAGTTAAGGGGCCTAAAAGTAATATGGGACGTTACACTTTTGGATCTTGGGCTGAACATGAAAGTTGTATCCCTTAGAAATACCTTTCGAACGAATGGTTGCACATTTTCTGGTGAGTATTGTGGCTCTCGCAAAGTGCGATGGAAGGTTCTACATTTAAATTAACATTTGGTCAGAAAAGACTTTCTGTCTAAGTTAAGTGTTAGCCCTGCATTCGAGTTGTTGGGTTCAGAAAAAAGAGCGTAGCCAAATGTTATACTGAATTGGGTGAATTTATTATATGTAACAATGATAAGCTAATTGTTTTGGATGGACATTGGTTGTACAAATGATTTATTCATGAAATTGGTAAAGATGCACTTAATAACAAGGCGATGAATGTTGTAACTTTTGGAATAGATTGTGATACATGATGCACGAATGTGTAATTTAAAGCTATGCAGTAATCTGCAATCATTGGAAGAACATGCAATGTATTCCTTGTAAAATTATGCTGATCATGTAAAATCATAAGTGTCCTGATGAATTATTAATGATATAAGTATGGGAAAAGATGCATGAATTGATATACATGTGCATGCTGAATTATAGAAAAGGGCTACATGAATATTACACCCATAGTCATGCTATGAGGCTATTAACCATATGAGTTGAAAGTATGATTGGAAATAGTCCACCGCTTAGAGTTGAGTTAACTCCCTACGGGCAGCGGTGAGGGTGGTAAAGTAATGAAGGGACTCAGTGTGGAGCCCTTGCATGCTTTTGAGCATGAGATTTGTATGATGAGAAGGGACTTGGTTGGAGCCCTTGAATGTCTAGTGGCATGGCTAAGTGTAATTGCATGCAAGGTGAGTTGCCATGTTGTGTCATAATCCTGAGTTAAGGATAGTGTGGCTGGTCTACTGGCTAGCCAGTCATCACATCGGCAGGAGTTGGCAGATAGACCTTGGGTGGTTGGGCTTGGTTCTTGGTGCTCATTCTCAAGGCTCCTTCGGTGCCACAGTGATAGGCTTGTTGGGCTATGTTCTTGATGCACATCTACCAGAGACCCCTTCTGAGTCACAGTACGCAGAGGCTCCGATGTTGTGTTCTTAGCGTTAAGGCATTTGGAGGCCTAGGACTGGTAGTGTGAATACCCGACTAGTAGTGGAGACGCCCGCTCTACTGTCATCGTTTGGCCATGACGGATGATGCCTAAGAGTTTAGCTACCTACTCAAAAAGTGGGAACTAAAGGACTATGTCAACATAGCTAAACAAAGTGCCTGAGTTGCATGGGTGCATCATAAACCATCATTGCATTGCATCGCATATGATCCTCATCATATAAATTTGTATGGGAATTTTTATATGATGAGTTACTTTCAGTTAAGTTGATCCTTAACTTATAAATCTGTATGGGCATTTTTATTTGTTAATCCCTATTTCTATTATAAAATTATATGATGTAGTTGATTTCTCTTATCTTTACGGAATTGTTAATGATGATATTACTTGTTATACCTTGTTATCGTTACTATTTTGATATGTAGAGATATACCATCTGCTTGCACTTACTATTTTTGTTGGGTATTGCATCCATAATAACCCAGATTTGCTTGAAGTCACCCTTGAACTAAGATGAATTAAGTTGTATTTGATATCCTTATTTTAGTTGTGTGTGTGCAGATCCTCAGTGCTAAGTGTAGACCAATGTCAGTCTACAGTGGGTCAGGAACATAGGACCATACAGTGTAATCCCTCATTGTGTGATCCAAGGTGTTGACTCATGTGTAGCCTCTCAATTGGGATACACTTTATGTTTAACCACTTGGAGCATGGGATGAAGACAGAACTAAGAGAAATTTTCTCTAAGTTCAGAAAATTATCTAAGTCCACTTCTCTAGAAGTGTCTCTTAGTTCTCGAGAAGTAGAGTTAGATGTTCTCGAGAAGCATTCTATAATTCTCGAGAAGTAGAAGTGTAGTTCTCGAGAAGTCCTTATAGTTCTCGAGAAGCTTAGCTTCAAAGTTCTTGAAAGTCCCAGCTTTTAGTTCTCGAGAAGTTCAGACAGCTTCAAGAATTTTTCCAAGTCCAAACTCTCGAGAAGTCTAGTGTAGTTCTTGAGAAGTTCTTTTAGTCCTCGAGAAGTCCAGAGTAGTTCTCGAGAAGTCCTTACAGTTTTCGAGAAGCTTAGCTTCATAGTTCTCGAGAAGTCAGCTTATGGTTCTCGAGAAGTCCAGATTGGTCTCGAGAAGTATTAGCCCTGAAGTCTCAAAAACTAACTCTAGTTCCAGATAGTATAGTTCTAGAGAAATCAAACTAGTTCTCGAGAACTAATGTAACTTTTCGAGAACTGCAGGTCAAATTTATCAGAAAGTTGTTTAAGTCCAGATCGGCTGGATTTTCAAATGACTTGACATGATTGGTCCATGTGTCATCATTAAGGTATTTTCTAACCGTTAGGGGTAATCCAATATAAGGTCTTTTCATTAAGACCAAACCCTAACAATTACAAGAAGTGGCAGCCCGTACCTTCTAAATCTTCTGGATCGGCCGTCTCTCTCAAAAAGAAAAGGGACAAACTCTGAAGCAGCCGCCGCCGCTCCTGAGTAGATCGAGCTTTTCTGTTTTCGATCAAGAAGGACTTGCTGTTTAAGGGATCTTTATCCTCTCCTTGATCGAGTAGGTCAAAGCTTTCTCAAATCAGATCTACACGTCTTCTTCAACCATTTCTGAAAGAGCCGCAACTTCAAGAAGAAGACCTAGAGACTTATTTTTCCAGATCTGAGAAATTACTGTGTTTGTATTTCCAAATCTCTTTATTATTGTTGTAGGAGATTTTCTCCGAGTGTAGGAACGTTGCTCTCCAAGTTGTAGGAAGTTTTTATCTTCTGAGTGTAGATCCATTTGGATCGAGTTTGTAGGAACTTGGTTCCAAGGCGTAGGATTGTTTTCAATCCGAGATAGTGAAGTAGCCGAGTCTAGTGATTTGCTAGATCGGTGAGGTAAAGTGGACGTACCCAAGATTAGGGAACCACTATAAATCTTCTTGTCTTCTGTTATTACTTGAATTCTTGTGCATGATCATTAAAATTTTTATTCCGCAAATAGATGCACGATTCACCTATTCACCCCCTTTAGGTGATTTAGGTTGAGAACTTTACACTTTCAATTGGTATTAAAGGGAGGTTGGTCATTAAAAGGTTAACACCTTGATCAATTTCCTCTCGAAAGTTATCTCTTGGATATTCAAGCAATGGACAAGGCCAAAGATTTTGCCAAGCTTCCCCTGTGCACAAAGAATAACTTTCCCATGTGGAAAGAGAGAATCAAATTTTTCATGGAAGCTGTGGACCCCCGGATCTTCATGATTGTTGAAGAAGGTCCTTACGTCCCCATGACTACCTCCACTATAGATCCAACCAAGAAGGTTCCTAAGAAATTGATGGATCTAGATAAGGACGAGATTGCACTTGTTTCTTTGCACAAAAAAGCTAAAAATATTATAGCAAGTGCAGTCGATGACTCAATGCTACAGACTCTGATTCACTGCCAATCGGCTAAGGAGATGTGGTAGTCTCTAGTAACTGATAGTTTTACTTTCAAGACTACCTAAACACCTAGAGGGGGGGGGGTGAATAGGTACTTTTCCTTGATTTAACTTAAGGAAGAAAATAACTACAGTTCTTTGAGTAAATCAAATATTTGTACAGCTAACACAGTTCACAGATTGCACACAGTATTTATAGTGGTTCTCCAAGGTCTGGGTACATCCACTTTTCCCCTTCACCTATCCAGCAGTATGCTAGATTCGGCCTAACTTCTTCCTTTATCTCAGATCCTCAGATCCTACAGCTCAGAATCCAGAAGGATTCCTACAACTCAGAATGTTTCCACATTCCTACAACTCAGGCTAACAAGCCCTACCTCAGCCTTGCCACAAGGCCTACAACTCAGAGAATACCTTCTCCCAACTCAGGCATAAACAACCCTACCTCAGAGAACAAATCTCCTACACTCAGCCTTTATAAAACATGCTTACAGCTCAGATCTATGAATAGATCCTACATAATTTGATAAGGAATTTTATAATCTTTTACCCCTGTTGAGAGAGAAGGGATAAGAACTTTCTTGATCAGCTTCTTGAAGAGGCTGATGGCTGAAATCAACTTGATCTTAGCTTTCTGCAAAGCTTCTTGAATCTGAACTTAGTTGGGTTGAATTCCTTTGAATATAACTGACTGGCAACTTCCTTCTTAGACTCCAGAAATAGATCTGAATCTTCTTGACAGATTAGTTCAGTATCTGCATCTTGAGAGACCTGTGATTGTCTCCTTCTTGACTTCAAATAACTGGATCTCTCTCTATCCAAACCTCTTGAAGATACTTCTGAATTCTTGATTGAATTCAACTTAGACAGAATCTGAATAGAAAACTACTTCAGAACGTCTTCTTAGATCTTCTCACGAAGATCTTCTTCTTTATGACTTGTACTTTCTTGATCAGAGATAAATCTCACAATAGGTGTGTTAGTTGTATGTATTATCAACTTCTTTCTTCTTCTTCTGAATCCATCTATATATAGACTTCATCCATGGTAACCGGCTGGTCCGGTTTCTAACTAACTTCTGACAAGTCTGACAACTTCAGTAAACCTGTTGTAACTCACAGCTATCAAGTCATCAAATAGATCTTGAGCCTTTGTATTTGTTAGCAAAGCCTCGAGACTGACAGACATAAAGTGTCGAGATCATCTGTCAATATATGTCGATACAAGTGACTTAAGTGTCGACATAGACTTTGGTGTTGTCGACATAGCTGACTTGATGTCGACACAGCTTCTTAACACTGTATCTTGGGAATGTGTCGACACTGATTATTTGTGTCGACACAATAACTTCTTAGCTTTTCAGCACTCGACATTATTGAAACACTGCTGAGTGTCGACACAAGTCTTGTGTGTCGACACAGTTGATGTAGACTAAAAATTCTGTGTGTCGACACTGCCTTCCGATGTCGACACAGTTGATGTCGACTCTACCTCTGTGTGTCGACACTGCCTCCTGGTGTCGACACAAACTCAATGAAGTGTTGACACAGCCATTTCCAAGTGTCGACACAATCTTACTGAAGTGTCGACACAGCTTCCTCAGGTGTCGACATATGGACTTAGAATCTTTTTCCTGCATTCTAGCACATTCTTAACCTGCACATATAAACTCAAAATAACATCAAATACACCTTGATGTATATCATTGAGCTAAGTGAGGCTTCTCCAAATCAGGTACACATTTTCCAATGTACTCAACAATCTCCCGCTATTTGGAGAAGTCATAACCCTTTAGCCAATGATATACACCACTTAGAAAATAAAGATGATGATGTACATAAGCATTATATCACAGGGTACTTTATAAACAAAACACATATCAATGTTACATCACAGAATAAAGATGTAAAAGAGAATGATCACAGAACAATGTTTTGTATATTAACTCAAAAATGTTTGTTACAAGTTGTTTACATTGATTTCTTTAACAAACTAACAATTACATAGTTCTTGGACAAAAACTAGTAAAACTTAGACTAAGGCTTGACAGGATCCTTTATGACTATTCATTTCCCTGGTTTAATCTGAGCCTGCACAGAAGGTTCTGTATCTTCAATGAGCTTCTTGCCTTTCAACTCAGCTTTCTTTTGTGCTTCAGCCTTGATCCTTTGCCTTTCAAAGTAATGAAAAGGTTTAGGGAAATACTTGCTAGGCTCCTGAGCATCAGGAGGTAACTTCCCACTCTTTGCCTTTCTCCTGTATTGAACTATGGACTCCTGCCTGGCTTCATACTTTTTCCATTCTTGCTCATTGTACCATTTACCCCTTTCATGTACTTGATCTTTTACAGCTTTCCAGGCAGTTAATATGATATTCCTTGAAGTGGGGCTCCATTGCTCAAAGTCTAGCTTTAGCTCTGCTTGCTCTCTGAATCTCTTCTTTGATAACTGAGCATCTTGCTGAGCTTTGATAACAGTATCTGGCATATCAACCTTTTCAATAATAACATTAGTAACTGGTAGAGGAGGGTTGTACATAGACTCAACTTGTTGATGTACCATTTAAATATCTACAGGTGGGTAAATGACTTGGGCAACCTCAGGTTGATCACCTTCAACTAGAGCTATTTGCACACCTGACTGATCAGCCTCATTATCATAATCACATAAGGGTGGATATCCCAAAGTGGCTCTAATGCTGTTGGTTACAAATTTGGCATGATCAGATCCAGCATATACTAACACCCTCTCCCCCTTTATGACTTCTCTGGTCATATGATCTCTTAAGTCCGCTTTTTGAAATCTGATTTGCCCATCCAAGTAATTGACTCCATCTTCAAAGAATGGCTTTAACTTTTGAATCTTGTCATTAATTAACTTCTCAGATGAAGTGATGGCAGTTTTAACTGAATCAAGGGCAGCCTGTAGCTTCTTATCATATTCTTCCATTTCTGTAGTCCTTGCAGCAGTCATTCCAGTAACAACACTTTTTAACTTAGTGACAATCACATTGTGAGATTCTGTCAGATTGTCATTCATTCTTATTTGATTTTCAAGGACATAGCCTTGTTTAACAACAATTTAATCCACTTGCTTTTTTATTTCTGCTTGTTGTTTTGCAAGAAATACCACAACATTGCCCCCTTTGTGAAAGCAATCTGTCATCACTTTTTTATTCTGATTGACCTCAAATCTGATAGACTTTATCTCTTGGGCTAGGTCAAATTGAAGAGCCTTTTGGCTTTCATCCACATATTTTTCAAGAAGCAATCTCTGCTCATCAAATTGTACTTGTAAATCAACCAAATACTTGGTGTAATCAATCTCAGGAGTAGATTGTGAAGTAGTTGTTTGGAGAGCCTTCTTATAGCTTTGAATTCTTATCTAAAAGACCATTAGTTTTCTTTTCTTGGCCTCCCTGACTTCTTCATGCTCAGACTCTTAAGAACTTTCAATATTAACTCTCTCTTGAGGAGTGTAAGAAATTTCTTTCTCAGCACCATGTTGCTCCTCCTCAATATTAACCTGCTCCCCCTCAAACGTTACTTGCTCCCCCTCAAATCTTAGGGTATCCATTTTATCTGCTGCTCCTTCAAGATCAGGAAACAAATCTTCCATAGTGAATTCTTGTTGAGTGTGAGCAGGAGATAGTACTTTCTCAGCAGCAGCAGCAACTCCAGAAATATCAAGACCAGTTTGAGAAACTATGTCTTCTGATAAATTGATTCTTTCTTCCTCCTACACCTGTTCAGAATGTGGCTCCCCCTGCAACTGTGCATAAATTGACTCCCCCTACACCTGTGCAGATATAGTCTCTTCCTGGACTTGGGTAGTCCCAGTCTGATCCTGAACTTGTTCTCTAACTTGTGCTTCCTATTATTGTGCATATTCATGACCATGCCTAGAAAGGTCATGTGCTGGTGTTTTTGCTGTTCGCTCTTGACTGTCCACATCAGGCATCTCCTTTGAAAGAACTCTATCCCATCTCGAGAATAACCTTATATTACATTCTCCTCATCTGATTTATCTTTGATCCAGGAATCTGTTGCATCACCTCTGGAATTATTCCAGCCAGGTACAGACTCATGATCCTAGCCAAGTTTTGCTTCTTGATTCCTTCTTTTATTTTATCAAATAGGACTGCATACCAATTGGTGTGAATCTTAAAGATTATCCTTGTTTGCAGGTTGAACATATATGCTGATATCCTATCATGGCCACCTGGTTTACATAAGATCACTTTTCCTACTATTTCAGACAGGAATTTACCTTTAGGATTCATGCCTTTTCTGTTGAGGGCTGCTCGTATCTTTAAGGTTGGATCCAATCCACACAATTGAAGCGCCTCCCTGGTCCTTGAGGCTGGGACCTCTTCCTCATCATGTATTCTAGGAAGATGGAGAATCTTGCTCAACCACTTCTGAGACAGCTTGAATTTTTCTCCATGTACAATGGATTTGATCTTCAATCCTGTTGAGTCCATTGATGCAGTAGTATAGAACTCGAATACTTCTTTCTTTCATATCTTTGTAGGTTCAGAGACAAGATATTCTAATCCGTTGTCTGCAAGAAGAGAAATGACCTGTTTGATCTTTGTTGCGGCATCGGCGAATGCATGCCTAACCAACTCATATCCTTCATTGATGTTGTCTTCAATCTTGGGCGTCATTGGAATGAAGAGAAAGCTTGGTTGGAGAGAAGAGAGATTGTCAACACAAGGTTTTTGTCTCGAAACCCTGGTGAGCGTGTCGACAGAATATGTTCTTGACCTATTTATACCCATCTAATCAAAGAAGTTCAAAAGACAGGCAAAAATAGTCTAAATGTGTCGACATAGTTGGAATGTGTCGACACAAACTTCTATTATCTCGACCACAGTGCTGACTACTATGTGTCGACACCAATTGATGATATGTCGACACAGGAGATACTTTGTAGTTCATCAGAAATTCTGTGTCGACTCTTAGTACAAGTGTCGACACAAAATCTGTAAGTGACGACATCATTACTCTGGTTGTGTCGACACTACATTTCTGGATGTGTCGACTCTTTGTCCCTTAGGTGTCGACACATTTTCTCTGTGTCAACACAATTTCCCTGAATTGTCGACATGACTTCTCTGTGTCGGCACTTTATCACTGAATGTGTCGACACCATTTTACTTAGCCAATTTTTTGGTAAACTAACCTATGGTCAGCATTCCTAATTCAATTTTAAATTTATTGAATTTAGTTTCATCCAGAGGCTTAGTAAATACATCTGCAATTTGAAAATCAGTTTTAACAAATTCTAATGAGATGTTTTCTTTTTTTACATGTTTTCTTAGAAAATGGTATCTTATCTATATATGCTTAGTCCTACTATGTGAAACAGGATGGTTTGCAATAGAAATGGCACTTTTAGAATCACACAATAAAGATGTTCTATTTACTTGAATACCATAGTCCCTTAACTAATGCTGAATCCACAAAAGCTGTTCATAACAACTTCCTGCTGCCATATATTCAGACTCAGCTGTGGATATTGCCACACTAGTCTGCTTCTTACTGCTCCAGAATATCAACCTTCCTCCCAAGAATTGGCATGTACCTGTAGTACTTTTCCTATCTTCTCTACAGCATGCAAAATCTGTATCTGAATAACCTATTAGTAGAAAATCTCCATTTCTAGGGTACAAAAGGCCTTGATTAGGTGTGCCCTTTAGATATCTCAAAATCCTCTTGACTACAGTATAATGTGATTCTTTAGGGCATGCTTGGTACCTAGCACAGACACATATAGCATACATAATGTCTCGTCTACTAGCAGTGAGATATAATAGAGAGCCAATTATTCCTCTATACAAAGGCTCATCTACAGGATTACCTACATCATCTTTACATATATGCATACTTGTTCCCATAGGAGTTCTCATGGTGGAGGATGATTCCATACCATACTTCTTAATTAACTCCTTGGTGAACTTAGGCTGGGATATGGACAAGCCATCTTCAGTCTGTCTTACTTGGAGTCCCAAAAAGAACTTAAGTTTCCCCATACTTCTCATTTCAAACTTCCCTTGTATAAGTTTGGCAAACTTCTTGCAAAGGTTGTTCTCAGTAGACCCAAAAATTATGTCATCTACATAGATCTGAACTAAGATTATCTTACCTTTAGATTCCCTTAGAAATATATTTTTGTCTATTTTACCTCTTGAGAATTTGTTGTCAATAAGGAAAGTAGACAAGGTTTCATACCAAGCCCTTGGGGCTTGCTTTAACCCATACAATTATTTCCTAAGTCTATAGACATAACCAGATTTAAGAGAATCTACAAAACCTGATGGCTGCTCTACATAGACTTCTTCTTTTAGATCACCATTCAGGAGTGCTGATTTCACATCCATTTGGTATACCTTGAAGCCTTGATATGTTGCATAGGCAAGGAACATCCTGATTGCTTCCAGTCTTGCTATTGGAGCAAATGTTTGATCAAAGTCTATTCCCTCTTCCTGCGTGTATCCTTTTGCAACCAATCTTGATTTGTTCTTCACAATAACTCCACTCTCATCCAACTTGTTCCTAAAAATCCACTTTGTACCAAAGATGTTGTGGTCTTTTGGTTTAGGAATTAACTCCCAGACCTTGCATCTTCTAAACTGATTAAGCTCCTCTTGCATAACATTAATCCAGTGTTGGTCTTGGATAGCTTCTTCAAATTTCTTTGGCTCCAGTTGAGATAGAAAACTTGAGTGCAGGACTGTATTCAGATTTTTGCTTCTGGTTTGCACTTAATGTCTTGGATCACCAATTATCTGATTTGTTGGATGATCCTTTAGATGTCTTACAGCTGGAGGTAGACTTCCTTCTGGCTGAACATCTCCAGTTTCTTCATTATGCTGCACCTCTTGGTTGTCATCAGCTTCTAGAGAGTCTTGTACTCCCCATGGACAGTAGCCATCATTTTCCAATTCTTCATTTGTAGAAGAGCCTTCTGTAATGGAAAGTTTGTCTATTCTATTGCTTATACCTGTTGGACTGCATGAACTACAAGGCAACTCACTGTTGATTAATCTAGTTTCATCAAATACAACATGTACAGATTCTTCTACAACCTGTGTAATCAAGTTGTAGACCCTATAAGCCTTACTATAGATGTTGTACCTGTTAGAATCGAACTAAAACAAGACGGAAACGGTTTAAACTGAAACTTTATTATCAGTAAAAGTATTTATTACAAAGGTATGACCTCCCTTATATAGAATGGAGGAGAGAAGAGAGAATACAAATAAGAGATGCAGGACTAAAAAAATACATGACACACGCGGACTGTACAGACACAAACCGCACAAGCCGCGCGGTTAGACAGAGAGGCTAACCGCTCGACAACTGCCAGAGAGAGAGATAGATCACCATGTGAGATCGCCAGACCGCCTGGTCTCCAAGACGCCAGTGACAAGCCGCTGGACCGCTTGGATCTCAGACAGCAACACATAACAATAAACCCGCTGAAGGGAAACTGCCAGACCCCCGGTCATCAACTCGCCAAGCCAGATCGCCAGACCGCCCGGTCACCACATCAACACTCCCCCTCAAGCTGGAGCATATATATCGATCATGCCCAGCTTGTCACAAATATGAGAAAACGAGGCGGATACTGGCTTGGTGAAGATGTCAGCCAGCTCTTTTTCAGAAGTGACAAAGGGAGTGCAAATTTGTTCTTTTAAGATCTCTTCACGAATGAAATGACAGTCAACCTCAATGTGCTTGGTTCTTTCATGGAAGACTGGATTTTTGGAGATGTGTATCGCAGCCTTGTTGTCACAAAACATAGGTAGAGGATGGTTGTAGACCTCTCCCAAATCCAGCATAAGAGCCCGTAGCCATTTTAACTCACAAGTGGTCGATGCCATACTTCGATACTCTGCTTCAGCACTGGACCTGGAAACAACAGACTGCTTCTTGCTTTTCTAGCTTACCAGATTTCCCCCAACAAAGGTGCAGAAACGAGAGGTAGATTTGCGATCCCCTTTGTCATCAGCGTAACTCGCATCTGAGTATGCTTCAACCTTCAGATGTCCATTCTTCTGAAATAGTAATCCTTTCCCAGGGGCTGCTTTGACATACTCCAAGATCCGCAATGCGGACTGTAGATGGCACTCCCTGGGTGCTTGCATGAATTGACTTACCTTGCACACAACATAGGAAATGTCGGGCCTGGTCACTGTGAGATATATGAGCTTACTAGCCAGACGCCTGTACCGCAAACTATCTGAAAGAGGAGGCGAATCATCTGTCAAGGTTTTGTCTTCTCTAGTTGCCATGGGGCATCTGGCAGGTTTTTCTCCAGACAATCCTGCCTCTTTTAAAAGATCAAGGGAATACTTACGCTGGGAGAGAACTAATGAGTCGGGCTTCCGAGAGATTTTGATCCCCAGAAAGTACTTTGGAGAGCCCATATCATTTGTGACCAGATGTTGACAAAGATGTCGCTTTGTCAGGGCTACCCCTTCCTGGTCATCGCCAGTGAGAAGAATATCATCGACGTACACAGCAAGAACAACCAGCCCAGAGGGAGTTTTGCGAATAAAGAGTGAGTGATCGGCGGAGCTTCGCACAAAACCAACGGCCGCCACGATGCCGCTGAACTTGTCAAACCAAGCTCGAGGGCTCTGCTTGAGGCCATAGATTGCCTTCTTCAGCCGGCATACTCGAGTCTCCCCCTGAGCAACATACCTAAGAGGTTGCTCCATGTAGACGACCTCCTGAAGATCACCATAAAGGAAGGCATTCTTGACATCCAGCTGGGAAATCGACCAATCCCTATTTACCGCCACAGAGAGAAGGACCCAGATAGTACTGAGACGAGCCACGGGGGAGAAGGTGTCAAAGTAATCAACCCCATAGATCTGAGTAAAGCCCTTAGCAACAAGGCGAGCCTTATAACGATCCACAGTGCCATCTGGGCCAAATTTGACCACACAGACCCAATGACAGCCAACAACATCAGTGCCAAAGGGAGGAGGAACAAGAGTCCAGGTACCCCGCTCAGTTAGGGTCGCCATTTCCTCATCCATGGCCATCTTCCAATGAGGAATAACAAGGGCCTCCTGGTAGGATCGGGGTGTGGCAGTGGCAGAAATAGCTAGTGTAAAAGCCCTGCGAGAAGGGGTAAGACGATCATATGAAACAACAGCAGCAGGGGGGTGTAGGGTACACGTCCGCACCCCTTTGCGAAGAGCTATAGGAAGATCCAGGTCAGCGGGTCCCTCGACATCCGGCGCATCTGTGGCAGAGAGAGCTGGCCTGGGAGTAGAGAGCGACGGCGGCGGAGATGAGGGAGATGGTGGCGGAGAAAGAGTCGGAGTGAGAGGAGTGGACGGAGATGGTGTAGGGGTGGAGATCGCAGTAGGAGATGAGGGAACGAAGGTGTTGGAACCCTAGGTTTTGATTTGAGTTCAGTCCTCTCTTTCTGTCTCTTGACCCAAGATTTATCTATGGTCAAAGGTTAATTGATAGGATAGATTCTCTAGTTGTGTAGAATTGCTTTCCCAGATGAATATTTTATTAAGTAGTTTTTCGTTCGACTATATTCGAACGTCGCTCGACTATCATCTATCGGCTGATCGACGATCGTCTATCGGCTGATCGACGATCGTCTATCAGTTGGTCGATGTTCTGTCTGCGTTGATAGCTCGACTATCTGTTGATAGGTCGACTATCTGTTTGCTTTGATAGTTTGACTATCTGTCCTGATATTTCAACTATCTGATAGCTCGACTATCTGTTGATAGGTCGACTATCTGTCCGCTTTGATAGTTAGACAATCTGTTGATAGGTCGACTATCTGTTTTGCTTTGATAGTTCGACTATCTGCTTGGATAGTTCAACTATCTCATAGTTCGACTATCTGTTGATAGGTCGACTATCTGTTGTCTGTGATAGGTCGACTATCTGCTCGATAGGTCGACTATCTGTTTCGTTTGGTAGTTTGACTATCTGTCCTGATAGATAGACTATCTGATAGCTCGACTATCTGTTCTGATAGGTCGACTATCTGCCGAGGTAGTTCGACTATCACCTTTGATAGTTCGACTATCTGGATCGTTCGACTATCTGCCCGATAGGTCGACGATCTCCGTGCGTCGGTCGACGATCTCCGAGGGTCGTTCGACGTATTGCTTTATGTTTTAAATAGTTTTGTCGTCTTCTGTGATGTGACTAATTTCATATTTATTTTGGCACATTTTATAAAAGATTATCTGAGTAAATTGTGATAACACTTCCATGCAATATCAGTTCTATTCTTTATGCATGAGCTAATCTTTTCTGACAAAGTTGTTTGTCTTATAGCTGAGATCTGATTTCTGCCAGGCTGTCCTTTATAGCCGTTAGACTCAAAAAGTCTTCCTTGGCTGTAAAGAGTCTTTTCTGATGTGACTTTCTCTTATATTATTTCATCAGAGTAATTTGCAGCTTCTTAGAAAGCTTTATCCTTTTATAGGATATCTGCCTGCAGCATTTTTGTTTTGCTTTATGCTTTTTACAACCCAGCTTACAGAGGTCAGAAAAAGACAAGATTCAAACTCAGTTAAGAGTCGTTGCTGCTGCTGCTATATAAAGACTTCTTTGAAGAAGAAATCAACTAGTTGAGTCCACATAGCAAAAATCAAGTTCTCACACATTGAAAAGCTAACTGCAGCATTCAAACAAAAAGCTTACAGTCTCCAACTGCTCTCAGCACATTCACATCTAACTGAGAAGAAGCTTTAGTTCTTCACTCTTCTTCAACCTGAGTTCTCCTACTTACAAGAAGATCTTCACTCAGAGCCTTTTGAAGAAGAAGAAGAAGAAGATAGCTACCTGAAGAAGAAATTCTATTTAATATTATTTTATCTTCTTGTAGCTTTTTTCCTTCAGTATTTACTGAAGTGTTTCTGCACTGAAGCAAGACTTCACCTACACGTTCTTTGAGCCAGGGGGAGCCTTGATTCTTTTAGAGCTTTCTAGCTCAGTACAAGTTATTGTGCTTCTCTAATCTTTTGTAAAATAGAGAAGACACCTTAACCTCCTTTCCCCCTCCTGTACAGGGTTATTACTCCCTTCAAAAGTATCCCTTGGTGGCAGGGCACCTGATCAAAAACCTGTGTTGGTTTTTAGACACCTGATCAAAAGTCTAAAGGGTTTCTTGATCTACCTGAAGCAGATCTTGTTGGTGGCAGGACACCTGATCAAAAACCTGAGTGGATTCCTACCTTGTTGGTAGAAGAGTGGACGTACCCAAGTTGTTTGGGGAACCACTATAAATTCCTTGTGTCGTCTAGATTGCTTTATTTAATTACTTGCATTGTGGCTGTGATTAGATCTTAACTAGGTTTGCTAGTTGCTGTTTAGGTTCCCAAGCCTTAACTGTAATTACAGTTGGCTGCCTTTTTGTGCACATTACTTGTGTTAGGCTCTAAGGTTTAATCTCAAATATCTATAACTTTCATTCCGCATTTAACTCCAAGGGAGTTGAGTAGAAAGTCAACTTTGCTAGTGCAATTTTTGATTACTCTATTCACCCCCCCCTCTAGAGTAGTATCTATCCCTTCTCTTTCAATTGGTATCAGAGGGAGGTTGACTGACTGAATAGGCTAACACCTAAGTCACAAGATCCTGATAGATACCAAAGTTTATAGATTTTCACTTTCACTATCATGGCCCAGTCCAAGGATTATTCTAGCACCAGACCTCCAGCATGCAACTTAACTAAGTTTGGAATCTGGAAGGCAAGGATCAAACTATATATGAATTCTATTGATGAAAGTATTTTTGCTTCTATTTTGACAGGACCACCAAGAGCACCTGCTGCTGCTACTGCCTCATCATCAACTGATATGAGTGCAGTGCCTCCTCCAGACTACAATGATGAGTACAAAAAGGCAAAGATAGTAGATGCCAAGGCAATGAACATTCTGGCTCAGACAATGTCTGATGAAGTATTCCAGAAGGTTGCTGACTGCTCCTCAGCAAAGCTATGTGGGATACACTGAACCAGATTGTAGTTGGTTCAGCTGATGAAAGGAAGGACAGAAGGTCCAACCTTATCTCACAGTATGAGAACTTCAAGAAAACTGATGCTGAATCAGTTGAAGCTAGGTACACAAGGCTCAGCTCAATCATCAATGAGCTGAGGACCCTTGACAAGGATATCTCATTGACAGAGGTCAATGATAAGATTCTTATGTGCTTCCCTAGCACATGGGATCTAAGGATTTGGCCTATCAAGGAAGCCAGAAGCACAATAGAAATCTCAACAGAAGCCCTTCTCGGCAAGCTCAAGTCTTTTGAGCAAGTGATGAAGTCCAGGGAAGCTGAAGCTGAAGCAAAGACCCCAACTCCTACAAGAAAAGAGCAAACTCTTGCTCTTAAAGCTGCTGAAATTTTTGAAGGAAGCCAGTCCAATGAGGAACTGATGGCATTATTTGCCAAAAGGTTTCTCAAGATGGGAAGGAAGGAATTCAGAAAGAAATCTTCAAAGTATGAAGATAAACCAAGGTATGATCGTACCCCCTCTAAAGAAATAATCTGTTATGGTTGCAGGAAGCCTGGACATATTCTTCCAGATTGTCCAGAGGAAAAGAACAAAGATAAAAGGAAAGACAAGGATCAGCACAGGAAGCACTCCAAGCCATCCTCCTACAAGAACAAAAAGAAGGAGAGAGGCTTTGTTGCTGAAACCTGGAGCGATTCTGATGAGGAATCCTCCTCCTCAAGCTCCAGTGAGGATGAAGAAGAAAAGAAGGCAAAGGAAGTTTGCCTGATGGCAATTGATGCCTGCAGCAATCACTCAGCTGCAGAGAATTCAGATTCTGATGAAGAGATGCCAACAGAAGATGAGGTATTATCTTCTTATGATTTTACATCTGTAGAATTTAGATTAGAATTTAAATCCCTATGCTTAGATTTAATTAGTTCTGAAAAAGAGATTACTTAGACATAGGCTAGCTGAATCAGAAATCATATCTATTGAAAACATTAGGTTAAAGGAAGATCTCACTAATTCTAGTGAAGAAACTAAATTTCTTAAGAATGAGTTAGATAAATCCAAAAGGTTAGAAGAGTCTCTGAATGGTAGAAGCCTTAAGTTGCTTGAAATAACCAGCATGTCTAACACCAGGTCAGGCAATAACAAATTAGGCTTAGGAGCATCTTCTAGTGAGCCCCCAATTATTCTTAAAAATCAACTTTCAACTCCAGTGAATTTTATTTCATCTAGTGGAATAAAAAACACTGAGCAAGTCAATCAAGTAAATAGAGCTTTAAATAAAGCTAAAAGAGAGAAAAGAAAACAGAAATTTAAGGAATTACAAAAAATGTCGAACGCTGCTCGACGATCGCAGGCTCAGTGGTCAAACGAAGCTCGACGATCTGAGCATCTGTCGTCGAACGTCGATCGACGATCGCAAGCTCAGTGGTCGAATGGAGATCGACGATCTGAGCAGCCATCGTCGAACGCTGGTCGACGTTTCCAATATGAATTTCAAAATTCCAACTAGAACTTTAGAAACCCGAATATGAATAGAAACCCTAGGTTCATTGACCCATCATCTGCATGGAGAATCCCACCTAGGAGATCTTACCCATTAGGTTATCACCCTCAGCGTGCTTATTCATTTATTTCAAGTTTTTCTTATTTGAAAAACAAGGGACCCAAGGTTACCTGGGTCCACAATGTTTAAATTGATTTATTTGCAGGTGAAGACCTATCCTATCACTCAAAATAAGTGGTATTTGGATAGTGGTTGCTCCAAGCACATGACAGGAAATAAAGAACATCTGTCAAGGTTCAAGGCAAAGCTTGGCCCAAAGGTAATCTTTGGAGATTCAAGCTGTGGTCAAACTGAAGGCTATGGCAGGATGACAATTGGAGCTGTTACATTCAAGAGAGTTGCTTATGTGACTGGACTGAAGCATAATTTAATTTCAATAAGTCAGCTATGTGATGCTGGATACCAGGTATCATTCTCTAACTCTCTTTGTAATATTACTTTAAATAATAGTGTTGTATTAGTAGGCATTAGGCAAGGTAACATTTATTTAGTAGATTTTAATTCAACTCACTCTGAAATCTGCTTGTTTAATGAAGTAACCAATAACAATACTCTATGGCATAAAAGGCTTAGCCATGTTAACCTCAAGAATATATCTAGGTTATCTAAACACAACCTTGTTAGAGGTTTACCTTCTTGCCCCTACAAGAAGGAGAGCCTTTGCAAGGCTTGTCAACTAGGCAAGCAAACCAAGAACTCATTTAAATCAGTAAACAAAAGTGATTCTCCTAGAATCCTGTATTTATTACATTTGGGCCTATTTGGCCCAATAAATGTACAGAGTTTAGGAGGGAAGTATTAAACCCTAGTCATTGTAGATGACTTCTCTAGGTTCACTTGGGTGTTCTTTTTGAGAACTAAGGCTGATAACTTTAAAGCCCTTACATATTTTCTATTATGTGTGCAGACTGAGTACTCTACTCATGTGGCCTTGATCAGAAGTGATCATGGTACTGAGTTTGACTCTCTTCTCATGCAAGAATTCTGTGAGAGAGAAGGTATCAAACATAGCTTCTCAGCTCCTAGAACTCCCCAACAAAATGGGGTAGTTGAAAGGAAAAACAGAACACTAATTGAAGCTGCTGACACATTGTTGGCAGATGCTAATATGCCTCTTTCCTATTGGGCAGAAGCTGTTAGTACAGCCAACTATGTCTTGAATAGAATTCTGATACACAAACTTAAGTGTAAAACTCCTTATGAGTTACTTAAAGGAAAGAAACCTAAAATAAATTATTTTAGAGTGTTTGGCTGTGTTGTTTATATTCATAATAACAATAAAGAATATCTTAGAAAGTTTGAAGCAAAGGTTTCAATGGGAATTTTTCTTGGATATTCCCATGTAAGCAAAGCTTATAGGGTTTTTAATAAATCATCTTCTAAAATTAAAGAGTCTGTTCATGTATCCTTTGATGAATCCCAAATGTTTTACAAGGAGAAGGAAACTTCCCCTTCCTCAAGTTCATTACAGGTACAAGAATCTACCAAAGATGTCACTCAAGAAATCCTCCATCTTTCAACTCTTCATATCACTGAATCAGACAGTGATGAAGACATTGCAGAAGTTGTTGATGTTCCACCAATAGTAGATCAAATTCCTCCTGAGGAATTAATCCCAACTATTGTTGAAGATCATATCCCACCTGCTGATGTTGTCACACTTAGAGATCATCCTACATCTCAAGTGATAGGAGACATATCAGCTGGTGTTCAAACAAGACATCAGTTAAGACAGGATGTGATGCATGCTTGTTTCCTCTCACAGATTAAGCCCCTCACCATTAAAGATGCTGAGCTAGATCCCCACTGGATCATTGCTATGCAAGAGGAACTCAATCAGTTTGAGAGATGTAAAGTTTGGACTTTGGTTCCAAGACCTAAAGGCCAACTGATCATAGGCACCAAGTGGGTGTATAGAAACAAGTTAGATGCAAATGGAATCATTGTAAGGAATAAAGCTAGGCTTGTAGCTCAGGGCTACAGACAGGAGGAAGGTATAGATTATGACCAAACCTTTGCTCCTGTTGCAAGACTAGAGGCAATAAGGATCTTCTTAGCCTATGCAGCCTATATGAAGTTTAAGGTTTTTCAGATGGATGTCAAAAGTGCTTTTCTTAATGGTGAGCTAAAGGAAGAAGTGTTTGTTGAAAAGCCACCCGGTTTTGTTTCTTCAACTCAGCCCTCTCATGTATTCAAGTTGTAGAAAGCTCTTTATGGACTAAAACAAGCACCAAGAGCCTGGTATGAAACTCTAGCTAGTTTCCTGTTAGAGCACAACTTTGTTAGGGGAGTAGTTGATAGAACCCTCTTAGTTAAGCACCACAAGGACACAATCCTGTTAGTTCAAGTGTATGTGGATGACATTATTTTTGGTTCCACTGATCCCAAACTATGCAAAAAGTTCTCCAACTTGATGCATTCTAAGTTTGAGATGAGTAGTATGGGTGAGCTGTCTTACTTTCTTGGTCTCCAAGTAAAGCAAGATGCTGATGGCATCTTCATCTCCCAATCCAAATATGCCAAGGAATTGGTAAAGAAGTTTGGGATGGCAGATGCTTCAGCAATGCATACACCTATGGCTACTAATGTAGTTATTGATTCTGATGATCAGGGAAAGCCTGTTGATCAAAAGAATTATAGGGCCATTGTTGGTTCCCTATTGTATTTAACTGCAAGTAGGCCAGACATAATGTTTGCTACATGCCTTTGTGCTAGATTCCAGGTCAACCCCAAGGAATCTCATCTGATTCTTTTCAAGAGAATCTTGAGATACCTGAAGGGATGTCCAAATCTAGGACTTTGGTACCCAGCTGAGTCAGAATTTCAATTAATTGGATATTCTGATTCTGATTATGCTGGTTGTCGAGTTGACTGGAAAAGTACCTCAGGAACTTGTCAGTTCCTAGGAGAGAGATTGGTCTCTTGGTTCTGTAAGAAGCAGGCCTCTGTCTCAACATCAACTGCAGAAGCTGAATATATAGCAGCTGCTAGTTGTTGTTCACAGATCCTGTGGATACAAAATCAACTTTTGGATTATGGGTACTCACACAAGAACACTAAAATCATGTGTGACAGTACAAGTGCTATCTCCATTACACAAAATCCAGTGCACCACTCTAGAACGAAGCACATTGAGATTAGACACCATTTCCTGAGAGATTGTGTGGAAAAGAACAAGATCAGCCTTGAGTTCATATCCACAGACCTTCAGAGAGGTGATATTTTCACCAAGCCCTTAGATGAACAGAAGCATCTATTCTTTTTAGTTCAACTAGGCATGATTAATGGAAGAGACTAAGTGTGATGTCTGCCTTGTTGAAATCTGTTCGAAGATAGTCGAACGATGTTCGACGATAGTCGAGCAGATCAAGCCTATCATCGACCTATGGTTGAAGATAGCTTATCTGCTTGAAGATCGTCGACCGGCATTTGAAGATAGTCGAACAGGTCGAGCCTATCGTCGATCTATGGTTGACGACAGCTTGCTGTTTGTAAAGACAGAAATAGTCGAACGATTGATCGACTACTCTGCTTCAGGACCGATCGTCGAACGACCGTTCGACCATCGTCTCCAGTATCTTTTAAGTAGATCGACGATCGCTGTTTTAATATAAAGCCGATGGTCGACCTAGGTAAGGAGATAGTTGCTCTTATCGTCGACGGAAAGCGTCTTTTCGCATTCCGTCTTCCCGCTTGCTCTTTTTGTCTCGCGTTTTCTTGCGCTCCGCCCTCGCCGTCTCTCCCTCGTCTTCTACAGCTTTTTTCGATGGCGATTGCTCCAGCGCTTCTTGCAGTAGTGAAGTTTGATGCCGGTTTCAGCGTAGATTTCGACGCCTTCAGCTGCTGTGAACCAGGGATAGTGGAGATTCTGAATCTGTGCAAAGATCAAGGTCTAGAGAAACTCATGTCTTACAGAATAAAGATAAACACTCAAGAGATCAAAGAATGGGCTTTCTCTTCATCTTCAACTGACGATTCGATGACTGGAACAATTAGCGGAGAAGAGGTAATATTGACTCCCGCTATTCTGACTGAATTTTTTGGATTGATTAATGGTGAAGAAGAGTATGAGCAAGATGCTCCTGAGTTTGCAAGGATGTTAACTGAGCTGGGACATGCCGAAGGCATTCCCTCCAAGCTGCTCAAAGTGAATTTCCCATTTAAAATCAAGTTTCTTGCGAAAATTGTTGGAAAAGTGCTACTGGGAAAGCACTCCGCCCACGATAATATTACAAGGCAACAATTTGCACTAATGTGTGCAATTGTTAATAAGAAGCAGATCAATTGGGCTGGCATTATGTTCGATTTAATCAGGAAAAAGAATGGAAAGAAAGAGGTTACCCTAGGAAGGGTAGTTGGAATTTTTCTGAAGGAGAAATACCCTCACCTGCTTGTGTCAGCCGCCACCTCCATCAACGCAAGCAAGAAGATGGATCCATCCTTGTTCTCAAAATGGAGAAGGACCTTCCTGAAGCCCGCTCCCGCAGGGGTTTCTCCAGTTACTTCTAAGAGCACTAGGACTGTCGCAGTCACTCCCCCCTTCTAGCAGCTGGCTCAGCAAATTTATCTCTTCCATCTTCTTCATCAGCTTTGCCGTCTACTTCAGTTGATGTTCCTTCAACTTCAATTGAAGTACGACATTCTGCTTCTCCTCCAGCTTCTCCTCTACCTCCTCATCTTGCTGGGATATCTCAACCCAGTTTTGATTTGTTGATGTCTGAGATTCCCACTCCTCCTCAGTCACCAATTCCCTCTTCTGATCATCTTGATCACCCTGCATCCACTCATGCATCTCCTCATCATTCTCCAGTTCAATCTCCAGCTCATTCTCCAGCTCACCTTGCATATACCATCACTGCTGCTCTTCCACCCTCTGAAATCCCTCCATCATCATCATCATCTTCTTTTGAAATTACTCCTGCATTTATATCTAGCATTGTGGAGTTAATTACCCCCTCAATCAAAACTATGATTGATGAGGTAATTACTCCCCTTGCTTCTTCTATATCATCTCTAACTGCTGCTATTCTGAAACTCTCTAAGTCTGCTGAGCCCTCTTCTTCTAGGGGCCTGGTTTCAGTCTCTACTGAAATCAGGCAGGGGGAGATGCTTGATGAAGACGTCTCTGAGCAGCCCTTGTCCTCTCCTCCAGCAGTTCATCTTGCAGTAGCAGAGAAAGCAACAGAAGATTCAGCTCCTCCTCCTCCTCTATCTGAACAGGAAATTTCTGATGCAGTTTTGAAATCTGAGTTCATTGTTAAAGCCTATTTAGAAGAGTGTTCTACTCCCTTGGTTGCCCTTTACCTAGAAGGAATCATCACCTCCTTTCTAGATGAATTGTGGGAGTTAGGATATGCTGTGGTCGATTCTGAAGGTATTCCCTTTACTTATTTTTTAGACTTGTTAACTGATTTGCTAGTTTGGGAATATCTGGAAGGCATAATTAGATGTCATTTAGAACAATTTTATTCATAAAACTACAGATAAATTGGAAGAAATTCTAAATGTTCAAGAGCCTGTTATCCAAACTACTCTAGAAGTTCAACCAGAACCAGAGGTTCAAATTTCTGAAGTTGCTCAGCCTGAAGTACAAGCAGAACTGGTCACTTTGACAGTTTCTGAGATTCAAGAATCAGCTGCAGATGCCCAGATTGAAAAATCTACTGTATGAGATGATTCCCCAGGATTGGACTTAGATGCTCTATTGGCACAGGATGCCATAGAAGAACGAGAAAGAGCTGCTATTAAGGAAAAAGAAAGAGCTTTGAAAGAGGCTATTGACCCATATGATATGCCTATCTCTTCAAATTCTGAAGATGAAATCGACTCTGATGAGTCTGCTGAGACTAAAAGGAAAAGGATTGCTAAGAAGAAAAGAAAAGCTGTTGCTCCTCCTCCTGCTAATCCAGACAATGATACACCATAATATATACTGAAAGGAATTGATCCAAAGTCAAAAGACTTCCAGCATTGGATGTTGTTTTCTAAGAACCAGCAAAAGCAAAGGAAAAAGTCTAAGAGGTATGACTCTCCTGTTCCCAGATGGAATCCTAGAGGTCCTCCTCCTCCACCTCCCGGTGTAGGAGCCTCAGGAAATGTATCTTCTAAATCTGCCTCTCATTCTGAAAGATCAAATCCATCTCAATCTGCTCAAAGGAGAAGTTTGCAAGGATTCCAAGGTAAAAGCCAAACTGGCTATCAAAGACCTAATACTGTTAAAGAACAAGTTAAGGAGGTAGTATATCAAAGACCAACCTTTTCCCCTCCTCCTTCTCCAAAGAAAAAAGTTTCATCTCCAAAGCCAGTTCATACTGAGAAAGATGTTCCAAAAGGTAAGCAATTTATTTTAACTTAAAATTCTAGCAAGAACTTTGCTAAGTCTACTCTCTCTTGTTATCTAGTTAATCAGGATAAAGAACCAGTTGACACTTCTTCTGAGATTGTTTATGAAAGCCCATAGCTTGATCCTAACTTTAGGATGGCTCATTTTCTTGAACTGGTTGGAAGCGCAAATAAGGAAAGCAAAAGCTGAAGGAAAGGACACTGCAGGATTAACCACAATGTCTAAATTCAGAAAGAAGGAGCTCAAAAAATTCCAGGTCAGACCTGAGATGTTTGATCCTTCAAAGTATATGGAAAAGCATCCTGAGGCAGTGGTCCCAAGGACAGCAGAACTGAAAATTATTGGAGAACAAGGCTTGAAGCTATCGAAAAAAGAAGCTCTAGATCCAACCAGAATAATTACTTTTGTTTCTAGCTCTTCTAATCCTGAATCTAACTCTAAAGTACCTTGATTATTCATTGATTGACAGTTAACTTCTTATCTGATTGATTGATGATATCTGCTTAGTTATTTCCCTTTATGCATTTTATTTTACTTTCAGCAATTAGTTTTGTATGTCTTAATTGTTGAGAGACTTAACTCAAATAGGGGGAGATTGTTGGAACCCTAGGTTTTGATTTGAGTTCAGTCCTCTCTTTCTGTCTCTTGACCCAAGATTTATCTATGGTCAAAGGTTAGTTGATAGGATAGATTCTCTAGTTGTGTAGAATTGCTTTCCCAGATGAATATTTGGTTAATTAGTTTTTCGTTCGACTATAGTCGAACGTCGCTCGACTATCGTCTATCGGCTGATCGACGATCGTCTATCAGTTGGTCGACGTTCTGTCTGCGTTGATAGCTCGACTATCTGTTGATAGGTCGACTATCTGTTTGCTTTGATAGTTCGACTATCTGTCCTGATAGTTCAACTATTTGATAGCTCGACTATCTGTTGATAGGTCGACTATCTGTCCGCTTTGATAGTTCGACTATCTGTTGATAGGTCGACTATTTGTTTTGCTTTGATAGTTTGACTATCTGCTTGGATAGTTCAACTATCTGATAGTTCGACTATCTGTTGATAGGTCGACTATCTGTTGTCTGTGATAGGTCGACTATCTGCTCGATAGGTCGACTATCTGTTTCATTTGGTAGTTCGACTATCTGTCCTGATAGATCGACTATCTGATAGCTCGACTATCTGTTCTGATAGGTCGACTATCTGCCAAGGTAGTTCGACTATCTCCTTTGATAGTTCGACTATCTGGATCATTTGACTATCTGCCCGATAGGTCGACGATCTCCATGCGTCGGTCGACGATCTCCGAGGGTCGTTCGACGTTTTGCTGTATGTTTTAAATAGTTTTGTCGTCTTCTGTGATGTGACTAATTTCATATTTATTTTGGCACATTTTATAAAAGATTATCTGAGTAAATTGTGATAACACTTCCATGCAATATCAGTTCTATTCTTTATGCATGAGCTAATCTTTTCTGACAAAGTTGTTTGTCTTATAGCTGAGATCTGATTTCTGTCAGGCTGTCCTTTATAGCCGTTAGACTCAAAAAGTCTTCCTTGGCTGTAAAGAGTCTTTTCTGATGTGACTTTCTCTTATATTATTTCATCAGAGTAATTTGCAGCTTCTTAGAAAGCTTTATCCTTTTATAGGATATCTGCCTGTAGCATTTTTGTTTTGCTTTATGCTTTTTGCAGCCCAGCTTACAGAGGTCAGAAAAAGACAAGATTCAAGCTCAGTTAAGAGCCGTTGCTGCTGCTGCTATATAAAGACTTCTTTGAAGAAGAAATCAACTAGTTGAGTCCACATAGCAAAAATCAAGTTCTCACACATTGAAAAGCTAACTACAGCATTCAAACAAAAAGCTTACAGTCTCCAACTGCTCTCAGCACATTCACATCTAACTGAGAAGAAGCTTTAGTTCTTCACTCTTCTTCAACCTGAGTTCTCCTGCTTATAGGAAGATCTTCACTCAGAGACTTTTGAAGAAGAAGAAGAAGAAGATAGCTGCCTGAAGAAGAAATTCTATTTAATATTATTTTATCTTCTTGTAGCTTTTTTCCTTCAGTATTTACTGAAGTGTTTCTGCACTGAAGCAAGACTTCACCTGGACGTTCTTTGAGCCAGGGGGAGCCTTGATTCTTTTAGAGCTTTCTAGCTCAGTGCAAGTTATTGTGCTTCTCTAATCTTTTGTAAAATAGAGAAGACACCTTAACCTCCTTTCCCCCTCCTATACAGGGTTATTACTCCCTGCAAAAGTATCCCTTGGTGGCAGGGCACCTGATGAAAAACCTGTGTTGTTTTTTAGACGCCTGATCAAAAGTCTAAAGGGTTTCTTGATCTACCTGAAGCAGATCTTGTTGGTGGCAGGGCACCTGATCAAAAACCTGAGTGGATTCCTACCTTGTTGGTAGAAGAGTGGACGTACCCAAGTTGTTTGGGGAACCACTATAAATTCCTTGTGTTGTCTGGATTGCTTTATTTAATTACTTGCATTGTGGCTGTGATTAGATCTTAACTAGGTTTACTAGTTGTTGTTTAGGTTCCCAAGCCTTAACTGTAATTACAGTTGGCTGCCTTTTTGTGCACAACACTTGTGTTAGGCTCTAAGGTTTAATCTCAAATATCTATAACTTTCATTCCGCATTTAACTCCAAGGGAGTTGAGTAGAAAGTCAACTTTGCTAGTGAAATTTTTTATTACTCTATTCACCCCCCCCCTCTAGAGTAGTATCTATCCCTTCTCTTTCAGAAGGGAACAGTAGGAGAATCAGAAGATGGGAGACGAGGAGAGGAGTCAGCCGAGAAGTAGGAGGTATTCTCGAAGAAGGTGACGTCAGCAGAGACGAATTGCTTACGAAGGACGGGATCAAAGCAACAATAGCCTTTCTGAGTGGTGGAGTACCCCAGAAAGACACATTTGGTGGAGCGAGGGGAGAGCTTATCACGGGTGGCTGAAGGGGCATGCACAAATGCAGTGCATCCAAAGATTTGGAGAGGGAGAGGAAACGGTTCCTTGCCCGGATACAGAATGGAGAATGGGGTTTGTCCGTGGAGAACCGTGGAGGGAATGTGATTGATAAGGTAGCAGGCAAGGAGAACATCATAACCCCAATAGGAGCGAGGAACATGCATCTGGGTCTTCAAGGTGCGAGCGACATCGAGGAGGTGACGATTTTTGCGTTTTGCCACACCATTTTATTGTGAAGTATAGACACAACTAGTTTGATGAATAATCTCATTTTGCATGCAGAAGGCAGAAAAATCATGACTGGCATATTCTTGGGCATTATTAGATCGAAAAACTTTAATAGAAACATTAAACTGAGTTTTGATCATGAGATAGAAGATGTCCATATAGAGAATAATTCAGAGCGATCTTTTAACAGATACACCCATGTACAGCGAGAGAAATCATCAATGAACGTGACAAAATATGAACTACCCTGACCAACGGTAAGAGTAGGAGAAGGACCCCAAACATCGGAGTGGATGAGATCAAACGGACGGGTAGAGCCACGAACGTGTTTTGGAGGAAAGGAGGAGCAGTGATGCTTGCCAAGCTGACATGCCTCACAGTTGAGTGGAGGACTTTGTGGAGGAAGGTGGGGCAGAAGTTGACGAAGAAGGCGTGGAGGAGCATGACCAAGGCGGAGATGCCATTGGAGAAGATCTGTGGAGGTGGAGGAGAAGGTGGAGAAAGCGAAAATGTTGTCCAAGAAGTATAGGCCGCCACTCTCAGTCCCAGTAGCAATCGTCCGTTGGGAGTCCGGATCTTGAAAAGAGCAAGAAGTAGAAGTAAATGTGACGGAACATTGTAATTGCTTGCACAGAGAGGTAACAGATAACAAGTTGCACGGGAACTTGGGCACGTAGAGAGTATTCACCAAGCGAAGAGACGGAGTGACATGAACAATCCCCGTCCCATGGACCGATGATGAAGAGCCGTCAGCGAGAATAACCGGGGGCGACCGATCATGTGTTTCTAGGAGAGAAAAACACTGGATATTGCCGGTCATATGATTAGTAGCACCGGTGTCGATCAGCCATTTTCCTTGAGTAACAACGTGGGCACTACCAGAAGACGTGACCACCGAGGAGAATGGCTTTGAGGAGTATATGCAAGCCATGAAGGGAGGAACCAAAAAACTGCAGCGATCACGGTGACAGCACACCAGCGGCAAGAAGGTCCATGACCAAGGTGCAGAGCAAGGCAAAGCGGAAGAAAAGGGAAACACAAGCCGCGCGACTAAAGCAGAGGTCGCGACGACTAACAAGCAGGAGCGGCTAAAGGCAGAACCGCACAGAGGAGATCAGGCCGCTGCGACTTAGAGACAGGTCGTGGGAACTAAGAGAGAGAGCGGCTAAGGAAGCAGGGCAGAGAGGCCGCCAAAACAAGGAAGAACCCGTGCGAACAGAGGGAAATCGCAGCGGTTAGAAGAAATAAATAATCTGCAGCGGTCACGAGGGGGGAACAACAGCGGGCAGAAAAGCCACGACAAAGCCGCAAAAACAAGCAGAGGGAAAAAAGTCGAGCGGCAAGATAACAGACCGCGCGAACAGAAGAAGCCCGCTGGGAGGCAAAAAACGGCGAACAAGGCAAACAGGCCGCAGCAACAGGTCGGGGCGACTAGAGAAGAGGAGCAGCTAAAACGGAGGGCGCGGCGACTAAGCACAGGTCGCGGCGAGAATAAGGATAAATAAAGAGGTCGCGCACACAAATGGCAACGACAAGGAGAAAAGAAGCCGTGCGAACAGGGCACAGACCGGAAGAAACAAGTCGCGAGAACAGGCCGCGAGAAGAAGCAAGCCGCGCGGACAGGTCGCGCGGTCAGAGAGGGCGCACAGATTCAGGCGGAGAAAACGGAGTACTTTGATACCATGTTAGAATCGAACTAAAACAAGCCAGAAACAGTTTAAACTGAAACTTTATTATCAGTAAATGTATTTATTACAAAGGTATGACCTCCCTTATATAGAATGGAGGAGAGAAGAGAGAATATAAATAAGAGATGTGGGACTAAAAAAATACATGACACATACGGACTGTACAAACACAAACCGCACAAGCCACGCGGTTAGACAGAGGGGCTAACCGCTCGGCAACTGCCAGAGAGAGAGAGAGATCGCCATGTGAGACCGCCAGACCGCCCGGTCTCCAAGACGCCAATGACAAGTCGCTGGACCGCTTGGACCTCAGACAACAGCACATAACAATCAACCCGCTAAAGGGAAACCGCCAGACCGCCCGGTCATCAACTTGCCAAGCCAGACCGCCAGACCGCCCGGTCACCACTTCAACAGTACCCAACAAATATCCCATCTTGGGATTTGGCAGCAAACTTAGTTAGATAAGACTTGCCATTGTTAAGGATATAACACTTGCAACCAAAGATTCTAAAATATGATAAATTTGGTTTTCTATCTTTCTTGATCTCATAGGGTGTCTTTTTGTGATTTTAGTAATAGAGTCCCTATTGATCACATGACATGCAGTACTAACTACCTCAGCCCAGAAGTATTCTGGGAGGGAAGTGTAACTCAATAGAGTTCTACCAGTCTCAATCAATGTCCTATTCTTTCTTTCAGCAATACCATTTTTCTGAGGTGTTCTAGGTGAGGAGAACTCTTGAAAAATCCCAAATTCTTCACATAATCTTGTCATACTTTCAGATTGAAATTCAGTGCCATGGTCACTTCTAATTTTGACCACTGTACTGTTCAGTTCATTCTGAATTTGTTTGACAAAACTATGTAAAACACTTGGGGTTTCAGATTTCTGTCTTAGAAAGAACACCCATGAATATCTAGAATAGTCATCTACAACCACAAAAGTGTAGACCTTCCTATCTAGACTATGAACTGGCATATGACCAAATAAATCCATATATAGTAGGTATAGAAACTTGACTGAATCCTTGTTTTCAAGGTTATGAAAGGAGGATTTTGTCTGCTTGCCCTTTTGACAAACTGAACATATCCCATCCTTTGTACACTTAACCTGAGGACCATTCCTCACTAACTCTTTGCTAAAGAGTTGGCCAATTGTTTTGTAGTTAAGATGAGCCAGCCTCTTGTGCCATTTGTCACAATGAGAATCTCTCTCATCAGCTACAAGACAAATAGGAAAAACATTGTTCTCTCACACAAAGTCAAGACAATAAACATTTCTTTTTCTATACCCAGTCAATAGACCTTTTGATCACTTGACCTTTTGATATGACATCCATTCTTAACAAATGAAATGTCATATCCTAGATCACTCAGCTGACTTATGCTTATCAGGTTGTGTTTCAAACCTTTTACATAAGCCACTTGAGTGATGGTAATTTGGTTTGAAGAAATGTTACCAAATCCTTTAATGATTCCCTTTTCAGATCCACCAAAGATTACTTTAGGCCCATCCTTGATAGGTGAGTACTCCTTCAGTAGCCCCTTTGTTCCAGTCATATGCCTGGAACATCCACTATCTAAGTACCATATAGGGGCATGGCAACTTGGACTTTCCTGCAATAAAGAATTACTTTCCCTTAGAACCCAAGTAAGTCTTGGGTCATTAGTTCAAGTTAACACCATTCATATCAAATCTACCAGCAGCTCTTCTAACTGGTAGACTATTATTCTTCCTGACACTTATGTTATGCCAGCAGTCTAAGGCAAAATGGCCTGTCTTGCCACAGCACCATCATTCATACTTGTTGTATCTAAGTCTAGATACATTTTTGGCAGAAAAATTTTTATTCTGTGCTGGTGCTGCTGCAGCTACACCCACTGTTTTCCTTGGAACATGGGGTTTTTTGACATGGGCTGACTTATTGACATTAACACCCTTGTTATTTAGAATATCAGTCTTATTATGACCATGAATGTTTTTAAGATCATATTTGTTAGAAGTCACTTGTACCTTTCTAAACATTACAGGCACTTTAAAATTTCTGGCTGGACTGGTGCTTTGCCTTTTCTCTTGAATTGGACAGCCCTGGTGTTACCTTTAAAGCCTAATCCTGTCTTACCCTTTTGAGCCACCAACTCATCTATTATTGGTAAGACTGATTTTGGCTTAGAGTAACTAGTCACCAAATCTGTCTCCTTTTGAAGTCTGACTTCCAGACTTCTGATTAGATCATTTTTATATGTGATTGTACCTATCTGAATAACAGTAATTATTTTCAGCTTGGCAACCTCATTCATTTTTTGATCCAATTCTTTCTCTAAACCAGATGCAGCCATCTTAAGATCTGCAATTTCCTTAGCCCGAGTTTTGGCAAGGTTCTTGCTTTTCTTTAGAGCCTGCAACAAGTCCCCATATTAATCTATCAGTTGATGAATATCACCTTCAGACTCAGATCCATCCACATCACTTGATGCAGATGTATCTGACTCTGTTCCAGTACTACAAACTGAATTACTAGACAAACATTGTACCTTGCTAGGACCAGGCTGATCCTATCACTTGTTGTCTTCTGATTCAGCCATCAGTCCAATGCACTAATGGTCTTCTTGTTCATAGATGGATTTCAGCAATTGCATAAACTCATCTTCTTCACTAGCTACATACAGTCCAATGTATGCTTCAGCTTCAGATTCTGACTCTGAGGAGGATTGATCTGTAAGACTCTTCTCCTTCTTAGCAACAAAGGATTTCTCCTTCTTGCCCTTTTGTTGAGTCTTCTTTTTGTCTGCTGACTCCTTCCTCTTTTTAGGACACTCAGCCACCACATGTCCAAGCCTATTACAGCAATAGCAAACAATTTTTGATGTTGTAGCTTTGCTGGGCTTAGGCCTGCTCATTTCCTTTCTTGATGATTTTCTCTTTTGATAGTAGTCATCAACTGGCTGTGATGTGGAGGGCCTTGATTTCCACTGCTTCTTATTCAATAACCTCTGAAACTGCCTTGTAAAGGCAGCAAAATCTTCATCTGAAGGCCACTGACTTTTATCTATGCTCTCCTTAGGAGGTGATGGAGACATCCTCCTGCTCTTTCTAGTAGCTTAAACCTTGAAGGCCACTGACTTTTATCTATGCTCTCCTTTTGTATTTCTTTCTTCCTCCTTCCTAGCCATTAGTTGCATTTCATATGATAGCAACTTTCCAAATAAGGTTGGAGGTGAAATGTCTGCTAGTTTGGCCACTTCTTTAATGACACAAATCTTGGTATCCCAATCCTTTGTCAAGGATCTTAGGAATTTGTCATTTAGCTCATATGTACTGAAGAACCTTCCATAGGACATTAGTTCATTCACTATCCTGTAGAATTTCTTGTAGCATTCAGATATGCTATCAGACTTCCCTTGTCTAAAACTCTCATATTCTTGATTGAGCATAGACTTTCTGTCTTGTCTAACTTCTTCAGAACCCTCCATGTAGACAATCAAAGTGTCCCACATTTCCTTGGAGGTTTTGCAGTGAATCAAATTTTGGAAAGTAGAATTATCTATGGCACTCACTATGATATTCTCAGCTCTTTTATCCATAGTTGCCAATATAATCTCATCCTTAGTCATTTCAGAAAAATATTTAGGAGTTCTGTGATTTGCATCTAGAACAGACACATTCATTGGGATATATGGACCTTCTTTTACTATGATATATATCCTTGGGTCAGAGGCCTCCATAAACAACCTAACCCTTTCTTTCCAGATTCCAAAAATCTCTTTCCTGCAGTTGGGTAATTTCATTGACCCTAGTTCCTTGTGATTCTCTCCAGAGCCCATTTTCTTGATTCTTGATTCTGCCTTAGGGATCTAACTCAGACTGTTAAGTCCTTCTTTGAGTAACCTCACTAATTTCAAGACTACCTAAACACCTAGAGGGGGGGGGGGGTGAATAGGTACTTTTCCTTGATTTAACTTAAGTCAGAAAATAACTACAGTTCTTTGAGTAAATCAAATATTTCTACAGCTAACACAATTCACAGATTGCACACAGTATTTATAGTGGTTCCCCAAGGTCTGGGTACATCCACTTTCCCCCTTCACCTATCTAGTAGTATGCTAGATTCAGCCTAACTTCTTCCTTTATCTCAGATCCTAAGATCCTACAGCTCAGAATCCAGAAGGATTCCTATAACTCAGAATGTTTCCACATTCCTACAACTCAAGCTAACAAGCCCTACCTTGGCCTTGCCACAAGGCCTACAACTCAGAGAGTACCTTCTCCTACAACTTAGGAATAAATAGCCCTACCTCAGAGAACAAATCTCCTACACTCAGCCTTTATAAAATAGGCTTACAACTCAGATCTATGAATAGATCCTACAGAATTTGATAAGGAATTTTATAATCTCTTACCCCTATTGAGAGAGAAGGGATAAGAACTTTCTTGATCAGCTTCTTGAAGAGGCTAATGGCTGAAATCAACTTGATCTTAGCTTTCTTCAAAGCTTCTTGAATCTGAACTTAGTTGGGTTGATTTTGTTGCGCGCTAGGGTTCGAAGAAAATAAACGCAACCGAACTAGCAACCCAATGAGGCAAGTATACCTTTCGAATTGTAGCTAGGGGACACAAGTGTCGTATTGAAATCCGGGAACTGTTGGCTAAGCTTACTCACACGAACGCTATTATCTTATCGACGGAAAAACTAGGGTTTTAGAAAATCTAAGTGCAGGGGAGAAAGTAAAGCTATACTAGAAAGAGAAACACTGCAATTAAGTAAAGCTGTAAAGCAAACAACTAAGCTAGAAAGGAAATTACTGCAGTTAATTAAAGAGCACAAGACAGGAGATTACTACGAAAGGTAGGAAATATGAAATGGAAATGCACCCGATCAAGATTCACCTCGGCTAAAGACGATTAAGAAAATGCGATAAAAATCTAAACTTAATAGGATAAGGGTCCTTGACCGTGGAGGTTCCTAAAGCTTGAACACGCTTCTCTCGAAGTCGTGCCCAACTGAGTTTAGGAAGGTCCGACCGACTCTCGTCTAAATCGGAGGCCTAAAACTCGCTTTACGCGGTGAACCCCACTATTGGATTTTACTCCAATCCGGGAGATTTGGACGTCTGCCTCTCTCGAGGGGTGCGTACAACTCTGTTTACTCTTGAATGCTCACTTCATTCTTTCGGCCTCTCGGCTAGCCCAGAATGAAAGCAAAGGCGGAGAGTATATATATAAAATATACCTCCAACCCGTGATTAATCAAGAGTAATTCAAGGCCCTAACCTAAAAAGAAAAGATTAATTAAAACATCATAACATAATCGCTCTAACCTCGGATCATCAAGATCGAGTACAAGGAGGATTAGTTAATCATAATGGAGTGGAGGGGGGAGATGAGTAGAAAAACATAAGAAGAACACAAGCTAAGGGAAGAACAATTTTATTAATGAAAAAGGGCAAGTTACACTAATGAAAATAAAATTACAAGTGAATGAAAATTAAACCCTATTCTAGCCCTACATTAAGCACTAAGCAAGAAGAAAATTACAATAAAAGCTAGAACAAACTAATATTAAACTAGGGTTAAACAAAAAGTACAAAGTGAGGGGGAGGGAGAGAGAGAGAAAGCATGAAAAAGGATCAAGAAACAAAGGGGCAGCACCTCCCCCACTCAACCAAAGCTTGCTGAAATGAAGAGGGGGGGCTCTATTTATAGATTTTTTTCTCGGGTTGGTAACGCCCTCCGACACGCCCTAGGGGGGCTTGTCAGGGGGCGTGACAGTACTATGTTGACCTCGGGCTCTGGATTCTGGCGGGAGAGATGATTGCTTCGGTACGGCGGTGGTCACGCCCTAGGTCACGCCCGTGACAGGGGGGCGTGACAGGCACGTCATGTCCAAATCATTGGTCGGAAATCCGTCAGTCACCGAAAAAGGAGGGTGTCACGCCCATGTCACGGGCGTGACATGGGGCGTGACAGTACTATTTGCGTGCTGAGGCGGAACGGCATTTAATGCGGCGGCAGCTTTGCGGCAGAGGGCGACACGCCCCTGGTCACGCCTGGTGACACGCCCGGGGAGGGCGTGTCAGGGGGGCGTGACAGCGGTTTTTGCCCGTTTTCTGTCCACTCCAGCAGGTGTCCTCGGGATCGGGTGACACGCCCTTGGTCACGCCCAGGGAGGGCGTGACAGGGGGCGTGACAGGTCATTTTGGCAATTTTTCTGGAAACCTGCAAAAAGACAGGAAAAAGTTAGTGGCAATAAAATTTACATAAAAAGGATAAAAATAAACTAATAATAGACATAATTTGTACAATATAAAATATAAAATACGATAATAGTTTAGGCTACAAAACGTATTATCAAATTCCCCCAAGCTTAAGCTTTGCTTGTCCCCAAGCAAAAATATAAAAACTAGAAATTTATAAAAAGGACTAATCAAAAAGTTCTAATTATGCCTACACAAGTACTATGCGAAATTCTAAGTAGGGAAAAGGTGAAATGTAAGTCTAAAACAATTATTTAGGTATGGTAAAACTTTTATAAACTTTACTTAATAAAAACAAATCATCCAAAATTTTAACGAGATTTTTTTAAATGGACTTAAGTAAAGCAACGAAAATGAAAAACACGCATTGAGTTGTTACTAGATCCAAGCAACGCATTATAATTATATCAATTTAATTATCAAAAATCTAGGTTTAAATCTAAAACTAAAACTGATTTACTGTTTTTCTTTTCTTAGTTGTTAAATAAAAATCAAAAAGCGTGAATCAAAAGGACTTAAATAGGACAGAAACGTTTGGCTTAGGAATATGATCAGGAGTGGAATTCAAAGATAAACGTGAAGGTTTTAAAATCACACTAAACCAAAGCAAAGAGTTTCAAAAATTTTCATAAAAATATATACACATTTTTTTTCTTTTTCTTCTTCTTTTTTTTCAATTTTTTTTCAAAACAAAGGCCATAAATATTTTTATTTTCCTTTTTGAGTTGGCCAAACAAAAATAAACATCACTTTCGAACATACTTTTTTTCCGAAAACCTTTCTCCCACAAAAATCACAAAATACCCTATCAAAATCGTCAAAATAATTTATGAAACTCAAAAAGGCTAGTGTGATTCGATAGGTTGGAAATTTTGGCTTTGGTGAAACTGAAATGAAGGGAGGAGCTATCAAATGAAATCGGAAAAAGGCTCAAAAACGGCTAACTAGTGGTAAAAGTTTTTAGGTTGGCAAGAAAGCTCAAACGAAAACAAAAACGGCCTAAATCATTTTCACGCTTTTGAATTTATTTAAAATAAAGGTTTGAAAAATTTTCAAAAAGCGAGTCCTAGATAATAAAAGAAGATTGATGAAATTATCTTGAAAATAGAAATAATAGGTGACTTGGATCGTTCACATCTACTACGTTATTCAAAAGTTGACTTTACAAAAATTATTCAAAAATGAAAAAGAAAATAGTGGATGATGAATTTTTAAGAAAGTAAAGGAAATAAACAATAAAAAACCATAATAGAAATGCGAGTTTTAGAAAAATATTTCACCTTAACATGCTACCGCAAATTAGAAACACAGCATGGCCAACATTTTACTTGTGAAACATAATTTAAAAGAACGATTAGAAATATTATAATTAACTAAGTTGTTTATAGGAGATTTTGAGTAAAACAAAAACAAAAACTAGGGGTACTATTGAAATATCAAAATGTCTAAACCATTCAAAAACACATATATGTTTTTTTTTAATTTAATTTTGTGAAATATTCTCTTTTTTTGGATTTTGGAATTTTAAGATATTCATCATTTTTTTTTTGGAAATATTTACAATATATACAAAAAGAAGATTATTTACACTACGCAAAAATGAAGGAGGAAATCCTCCCCCAAGCTTAAAACAGACATTGTCCTCAATGGCTAAAGAAGGGGATTGGAGAAGGAGCGAAAAATAAAGTACAGAATTGAAAGACAGAATTGAAATACAGGTACTTCCCCGGATTTATTTGCTGCGAAAGCTGAGTGATGCCGCTCCTCCGAATGTCTTCTTTGGACTTCGTGATGGATTCAACAATGTTGGAGCAGGTGATCGCAGAAGCTTCAGGTTGTCGGAGCCGTCCGAGGCAAAATTGTAAAATAAAGAAAACAGAAAAAGATAACTTGGGTTGCCTCCCAAGAGCGCCCTTTGGTTAAAGCGTCGTTGAGCTCGACGCATCAAAAAAATAATTTTGTCCAAAAATATTGTTGTCCCGAAATAAAATTGTCTTTAGCAAAAAATAAAAAGTTCAAGATTAGAGTTCGTGAAGCAGAAACTTAATAGTGTTTGGACTGACATCATCATCACCAGAGAAATACAGTTTAAGACGCTGACCATTCACTTTGAAATTACCCTTATCAGGGTGAGAAATTAAAACAGTTCCATAAGGAAATACTTCTAAAACAGAAAACGGGCCAGACCAACGAGATTTTAATTTGCCCGAAAATAAACGTAAACGAGAATTATATAACAGGACTTGGTCGCCCGGCTTAAAGTTTTTAGGGTTCCTTAAGTGTTTATCGTGTAAACGCTTCGTCCGCTCTTTATAAAGTTTATTATTTTCATAAGCATAAGAGCGCCACTCATCGAGTTCATTTAGTTGAAATTTTCGAAGGTCACCGACTGAGTGGGGATCGAAGTTTAAAAATTTTAAGGCCCAAAAGGCGCGGTGTTCTAACTCTACGGGCAGATGGCACGATTTTCCATAGACCAGCCGATACGGCGTACATCCGAGGGCGGTTTTGTACGCTGTTCGGTAGGCCCATAAGGCATCGTCAAGTTTGGCTGACCAGTCTTTTCTAGAAGTTGAAACAGTCTTTTCTAATATTCTTTTTATTTCTCTATTAACTACTTTGACTTGACCGTTAGTTTGGGGGTGGTAGGCAGTGGAAAGCTTATGCGTAACGCCGTATTTGGTAAGGATTTTTGAAAATTGTGCGTTACAGAAATGGGAACCCCTATCGCTAACGATTGCGCGAGGCGTACCGAATCTAGAAAATAATTTTTTTTAAAACGTGACTACAACTCGGGAGTCGTTCGTGGGAAGAGCTTGGGCCTCAGCCCATCGTGAAACATAATCAACAGCAACTAAAATATATTTGTTTTCGAAGCTAGAAGGAAGGGGGCCAACAAAATCAATTCCCCAGAGGTCGAAAATTTCGCACTCTAAGAAATAATTTTGCGGCATTTCATTTTTATTAGAAATATTGCCCGACCGTTGGCAACTATCACACCTGCTCACAAAGGCTTGCGCGTCTTTAAACAGGCTAGGTCAGTAAAAACCCGCGCAAAGCACCTTATGAGCGGTGCGAGCAGCTTGATAGTGCCCATCTGTCGGACCTTCATGCAAATGTTTTAGAATATCAATTCCTTCATCAAAAGAAACACATCTCCTTATCACTTGATCCGCACAAATTTTGAAAAGATGCGGGTCTTCCCAGAAGTAGTTCTTCAGCTCAGAAAAGAATTTCTTCTTTTGCTGAGAGGAGAACTCTTTTGGGAGCACCCGGGCCACTAGATAGTTGGCGATGTGCGCGAACCATGGAGAAGTAGATGTATTAACTAAAAGCAGCTTCTCATCAGGAAAATAGTCATTAAAAGATTTTTCATTTAATTTTTCCATAAAGGGGTTATCTAATCTTGATAAATGGTCGGCGGCCAAGTTCTCGGCTCCTTGCTTATCACGGATCTCTAAGTCAAACTCCTGGAGGAGTAAGACCCAGTGAATCAAGCGAGGCTTGGCATCCGTTTTGGCAAGGAGGTACTTGAGGGCCGAGTGGTCCGTAAAAACAATGATTTTTGAAAGTGTAATGTAAGGGCGGAATTTATCAAACGCAAATACTACAGCTAAGAGCTCCTTCTCGGTTGTGGTGTAATTTTCTTGTGCAGATGTGAGGGTTTTACTAGCGTAATAGATGGGGTGGAAGTTCTTAGATATGCGTTGACCTAATACGGCCCCCATCGCAAAACTACTCGCATCGCACATAATCTCGAAAGGAAGGTCCCACACCGGAGCTATCATAATCGGTGCGTTAATTAACTTTTCTTTAATTAATTCAAAGGCAGAAATACAAGAGTCATCAAAAATGAATGGAGCGTCTTTTTCTAAGAGATGGGTGAGGGGCTTAGTGATCTTGGAGAAGTCCTTTATAAAACGACGATAAAAACCAGCGTGGCCTAGGAAACTTCTTATAGCTTTTATGTTTGTAGGCGGCGGCAACTTCTCAATAACTTCTATCTTGGCAACGTCTACCTCAATACCTTTAGCAGAAATTTTATGGCCCAAAACTAACCCTTCCCTCACCATAAAATGGCATTTTTCCCAATTTAGGGCAAGGTTAATTTCTTCGCATCGCTCTAAGACTTTTTCGAGGTTTTCTAAACATCTATCGAAGGAATCGCCGAATACGGAGAAATCGTCCATGGATACCTCCATAATGCTTTCCACGTACTTGTCAAATATTGCGAGCATACATCGTTGGAATGTAGCCGGCGCATTGCATAATCCAAACGGCATTCTTCGGTACGCGAAGGTGCCGAAGGGACAAGTAAACGTAGTTTTCTCTTGGTCCTCGGGAGAGATGGGTATTTGAAAGTACCCCGAGAGGCCATCGAGAAAACAATAAAAGCTATGGCCGGAGAGACGTTCTAAAATCTGGTCGATAAACGGTAAAGGAAAGTGGTCCTTGCGGGTGGCGTCATTTAACTTACGGTAATCTATGCACATACGCCAACCCGTCACCGTCCGTGTCGGGATTAATTCATTATTCTCATTACTAACTACGGTTATCCCTCCCATTTTTGGAACTACCTGAACGGGGCTAACCCACTTACTGTCCGATATAGGGTAGATAATTCCTGCGTCTAATAGTTTCATAACCTCGTCCTTAACTACTTCTTTCATGTTTGGGTTTATACGGCGCTGAGGTTGGATAGAGTTACGCGAATTATCTTCCATTAAAATTTTATGGGTACAGAAAGATGGGCTTATGCCCTTGATATCAGAAATTTGCCAAGCAATAGCCCGGCGATGCTTACGTAGAACTAGAAGAAGTTTATCGTTCTACGTATCCGTGAGGTAGGCCGAAACATAACTGGTAACTTGGAGTCTTTTTCTAAGAAAGCATACTTAAGGTGTTCGGGAAGTTCTTTAAGTTCTAGGGTAGGGGGTTCTTCATACGAGGATTTTGAGATTCTTTCTTTTTCAAAAATAATATCTTCATAAACTTTTTTATAAGGAACGTAATAAGGGGTGGAGCTAGCAGCCAAGACGGCTTCTTGTACAGATTCAGTGGGAAGAAAAGAGGAAGAACAAAAATCAGAAAACTCTTTTTCAAAGTCGGAAAGACAATAAGAAGATTCATCACTTCCTTGCAGTGATTCAGTTGTAAGAGAAGAGGAGCAAAAAGTAGAAAATTCTTTTTCAAAGTCAGAGAGGCAGTAGGAAGAATCATCACTCACGGCGTCTACGAAAAAACATGAGTCATCGTTCGCTAAAGTGTTCTTCATCGAAGGGGTGATAGAAAATGTGACTTCGTCGTCGCCTACTCGAAGAAAGAGCTTACCATTGCTTACGTCAATGATGGCTCGGGAGGTGGCAAGGAAGGGTCGGCCAAGGATCAGGGGAACCTCGACGTCTTCTTCGATGTCCAAAATGACAAAGTCCACCGGGAAGATGAACTTGTCGACTTTCACTAGAACGTCCTCCACTATTCCTAACGGGTACTTGACGGATCTATCGGCTAGCTGGATACTCATACGCGTGGGGTTAAGGCTACCAATCCCTAACTTTTTGAACAACGAAAAGGGCATCGGGTTTATACTTGCGCCTAAGTCGGCTAACGCGTGTTTAACAAAAAGATCACCGAAGACACACGGGATAGAGAAACTACCCGGGTCACTGATTTTCTTCGGCAAATCGTTTGTTAAAACGGCGGAGCACTCGGCGTTTAGCGTAACGTGCGAAAGATTCACTAACTTCTTCTTGTTTGTGAGGAGGTCTTTAAGATATTTGGCGTATTTCGGCATCTGCGAAATAGCCTCGTGGAAGGGAAGATTAATGTGGATTTGTTTGAAGATTTCTAAGAAGCGGGAGTACTGATCATCTTGATGTTGTCTATTAAGTTCAGAGGGGTATGGAGGAGTTGAATTATTTTTGAAGATGGGTGGTGGAGTGAGATTATTTTCAAAAGTAGGGGTGATTACTTCTTCAGCAGATGGCGGAATTTTTAAAACGGGAGCGGAGCTTTGATTTTTAAAAGCGGAAGCGGAGCTTTGATTTTTAGAGGCGGGAGCGGAGCTTGCCTCGGGCTCTTCACTTACCATACCAGAGACTTGCTTCACACTCCGAAGAGTTATAGCTTTCGCTTGCTCTCTCGGGTTGGGTTCGGTATTGGAAGGAAGAGACCCTGCGGGTCGCTCAGAAATTATTTTCGCGAGCTGCCCTACTTGATTTTCTAGACTTTTTACACTTCCGGTTAACGTTCTTATAGTGGCGTCATTTGTGGTGATATATTTAGAAAGTAATTCCTCCAAGCTTGGAGGTTTTGGGTAATTTTGAAGAAGTGGTGGTGGTGGTGGTGGTGCAGAAAAATCATTTTGCGGGGGTGGGCGCATCGCATTCGATGGATTACTCCATGAAAAGTTCAGATGATTTCTTAAAGCGGGGTTATAACTATTCGGAAAATTAAAACTAGGCGGAGGAAAATTCGCAGCAGAAAAATTATTAAAAGCAGTTCTAGGCATATTATTAACATAATCTAAATGTTCTGGAGTAGGGGTTGCAGATTCCCATACCTGAGGGGCGGAGGTAGCAGTCATCTCCGTTATCTTTTTGCTTAGGATTTCTACTTGCAGAGCGAGCTGGGAGACGTTGTCCACTTTATAGATACCTGCAGGCTTGTTCGGGCGGGACCTAGGCACATTCCACTGATAAGTGTTCATGGCCATGTCCTCAAAAAGCTCAAGAGCGGCTTCCGGGGTCTTATGATTTAAAGTACTGCCAGAAGCTGCGTCTATCATTTGCTTCGTGCTTTGATTTAGCCCGTTATAAAACGTCTGCACTTGTAACCATACAGGCAGCGCGTGATGTGGGCATCATCTTAATAATTCTTTAAATCTCTCCCAGGTTTCGTAAAGGGTTTCAGAGTCTATTTGTCCGAAGGCAGAGATGTCGTTCCTAAGTTTTGCAGTTTTAGCTGGCGAAAAATACTTCGCCAAAATTTTTTCAGTTAATTCATTCCAAGTGGTTATGCTATTTTTCGGAAGTGTGTTAAGCCACTGCTTAGCTTTAGTTCTTAGAGAGAAGGGGAAGAGTCTTAGCCTGATCGCATCATTTGTGACACCATTTATCTTGAAGGTGTCCCAAATTTCAAGAAAGCTAGCTATATGTGCGTTCGGATCTTCATCTTGAAGTCCGTCAAATTGCACATATTGCTGCACCATTTGAATTATGCTAGGCTTTAATTCGAAGTTATTATTTGCTATAGCAGGGCGGACTATACTTGATTCTGTTCCCTCGAGGTTCGGTCGTGCATAATAGGACATAGTCCTTTGCACGGCCTCATCTACGTTGGGTTCTTCCATTATTAAAGTAGCAAATGACTCGGAGTCCTCAACCGGCACTTGGATAGTAGGACCTTGAAATCGCGATCTTCTCCGAAGAGTACGCTCAATTTCGTGGTCCAAGTCCAAAATAACCGACGGACTCCCGCGGGTCATGCACTAAAAGAATAGAAAAGAAGAAGAGAAAGAGAAAAAGGATAAACTAGAAAAAAGATTAGAATAATTTTTTTTGAAATAGATTTTTTTTATAGATTAACTCTCGAACTTCCCAAGGACTACCCCGTGAAGGGTTCGCAAGGTACTAGACAAGACAGTGGCACTTAAAGCCCTTTGCCCTTTTCTAGAGAATTAGGTGGCGTAGAAAAATTGTGAGGTTGGTTTCTATTAAGAGCGGTGATAAATTTTTTTGATTTTTAAAATTTTTAAAGAAAGAGGATGAGAAAGAGAAGAGATAAAATTAATAGGTTCGTGTTTTCAAAATATCAACGGAAGTTGGTTCCCCGGCAACGGCGCCAAAAACTTGTTGCGCGCTAGGGTTCGAAGAAAATAAACACAACCGAACTAGCAACCCAATGAGGCAAGTATACCTATCGAATTGTAGCTAGGGGACACAAGTGTCGTATTGAAATCCGAGAACTGTTGGCTAAGCTTACTCACACGAACGCTATTATCTTATCGACGGAAAAACTAGGGTTTTAGAAAATCTAAGTGCAGGGGAGAAAGTAAAGCTATACTAGAAAGAGAAACACTGCAATTAAGTAAAGCTGTTAAGCAAACAACTAAGCTAGAAAGGAAATTACTGCAGTTAATTAAAGAGCACAAGACATGAGATTACTACGAAAGGTAGGAAATATGAAATGGAAATGCACCCGATCAAGATTCACCTCGGCTAAAGACGATTAAGAAAATGCGATAAAAATCTAAACTTAATAGGATAAGGGTCCTTGACCGTGGAGGTTCCTAAAGCTTGAACACGCTTCTCTCGAAGTCGTGCCCAACTGAGTTTAGGAAGGTCCGACCGACTCTCATCTAAATCGGAGGCCTAAAACTCGCTTTATGCGGTGAACCCCACTATTGGATTTTACTCTAATCCGGGAGATTTGGACGTCTGCCTCTCTCGAGGGGTGCGTACAACTCCCTTTACTCTTGAATGCTCACTTCATTCTTTCGGCCTCTCGGCTAGCCCAGAATGAAAGCAAAGGCGGAGAGTATATATCGAAAATATACATCCAACCCGTGATTAATCAAGAGTCATTCAAGGCCCTAACCTAAAAAGAAAAGATTAAATAAAACATCATAACATAATCGCTCTAACCTCGGATCTTCAAGATCGAGTACAAGGAGGATTAGTTAATCATAATGGAGTGGAGGGGGGAGATGAGTAGAAAAACATAAGAAGAACACAAGCTAAGGGAAGAACAATTTTATTAATGAAAAAGGGCAAGTTACACTAATGAAAATAAAATTACAAGTGCATGAAAATTAAACCCTATTCTAGCCCTACATTAAGCACTAAGCAAGAAGAAAATTACAATAAAAGCTAGAACAAACTAAGATTAAACTAGGGTTAAACAAAAAGTACAAAGAGAGGGGGAGTGAGAGAGAGAGAAAGCATGAAAAAGGATCAAGAAACAAAGGGGCAGCACCTCCCCCACTCAACCAAAGCTTGCTGAAATGAAGAGGGGGGGCTCTATTTATAGATTTTTTTCTCGGGTTGGTCACGCCCTCCGACACGCCCTAGGGGGGGCGTGTCAGGGGGCGTGATAGTACTATGTTGACCTCGGGCTCTGGATTCTGGCGGGAGGGATGATTGCTTCGGTACGGCGGTGGTCACGCCCTAGGTCACACCCGTGACAGGGGGGCGTGACAGGCACGTCATGTCCAAATCATTGGTCGGAAATCCGTCAGTCACCGAAAAAGGAGGGTGTCACGCCCATGTCACGGGCGTGACATGGGGCGTGACAGTACTATTTGCGTGCTGAGGCGGAACGACATTTAATGCGGCGGCAGCTTTGCGGCAGAGGGCGACACGCCCCTGGTCACGCCTGGTGACACGCCCGGGGAGGGCGTGTCAGGGGGGCGTGACAGCGGTTTTTGCCCGTTTTCTGTCCACTCCAGCAGGTGTCCTCGGGATCGGGTGACACGCCCTAGGTCACGCCCAGGGAGGGCGTGACAGGGGGCGTGACATGTCATTTTGGCAATTTTTCTGGAAACCTGCAAAAAGACAGGAAAAAGTTAGTGGCAATAAAATTTACATAAAAAGGATAAAAATAAACTAATAATAGACATAATTTGTACAATATAAAATATAAAATACGATAATAGTTTAGGCTACAAAACGTATTATCAGATTTCCTTTGAATATAACTGACTGACAGCTTCTTTCTTAGACTCCAGAAATAGATTTGAATCTTCTTGATAGATTAGTTCAGTATCTTCTTCTTGAGAGACCTGTGATTGTCTCCTTCTTGACTTCAAATAGTTGGATCTCTCTCTATCCAAACCTATTAAAGATACTTCTGAATTCTTGATTGAATTTAACTTATACAGAATCTGAATAGAAAACTACTTCAGAACGTCTTCTTAGATCTTCTCACGAAGATCTTCTTCGTTGTGACTTGTACTTTCTTGATCAGAGATCAATCTCACAATAGGTGTGTTAGTTGTGTGTATTATCAACTTCTTTCTTCTTCTGAATCCATCTATATATAGACTTCATCCATGGTAACCGGCTGATCCAGTTTCTAACTAACTTCTGGCAAGTCTGACAGCTTCAATAAACCTGTTGTAACTCACAGCTGTCAAGTTATCAAACAGATCTTGAGCCTTTGTCTTTGTCAGCAAAGCGTCGAGACTGACTGACATAAAGTGTCGAGATCATCTGTCAATATGTGTCGACATAAGTGACTTAAGTGTTGACAAAGACTTTGGTGTTGTCGACATAGCTGCCTTGATGTCGATACAGCTTCTTGACACTGCATCTTGAGAATGTGTCGACACTGATTATTTGTGTCGACACAATCATTTCTTCACTTTTCATCACTCGACATTGTTGAAACACTGCTGAGTGTCGACACAAGTCCTGTGTGTCGACACAGTTGATGTAGACTAAGAATTCGGTGTGTCGACACTGCCTTCAGGTGTCGACACAGTTGATGTCGACTCTTCCTCTGTGTGTCGACACTGCCTCCCGGTGTCGACACAAACTCACTGAAGTGTCGACACAGCCATTTCCAAGTGTTGACACAATCTTACTGAAGTGTCGACACAGCTTCCTCAGGTGTCTATATATGGACTTAGAATCTTTTTCCTCCATTCTAGCACATTCTTAACCTGCACATATAAACTAAAAATAACATCAAATACACCTTGATGTATATCATTGAGATAAGTGAGGCTTCTCCAAATCAGGAACACATTTTCCAATGTACCCAACAGTAACTCTGATGGAAGGTACTGAAGAAGTGAGGGATAATAGAAGATCCCTATTAAACCAGAAATATGAAGCCTTCAAGCAAGGGTCAAAGGAAACCATTACAGATACTTTTGAGAATTTCTTCAAGATAGTAAATTGCCTAAGAGGGTATGGCAGAGTATTCACTAATGGGGAGCTGTATGATAAGTTTCTGAGGTCTCTCTCAAAGGAATGGTACAACAAAGTCTACGCCATCCGAGAGTTTGGCAGACTTGCTAAGACAGACCCACAAAATCTATTTGGCAAGCTGATGCCCTATGAACTGCAGATCCATTCTAGAAAAGCTGAAGAAGAGAAAAGTCGCTTCTCCTCAAAAGAGAAGTTGGTTGCATTAAAGGCTGACAGTTCAAGGAAGGGCAAAGATGCCTCACCATCACCTGCTCAAGAAGTGAGTGAAGAAGAAAACTCTGAGCCAAGCACCTCGGGCTCAGAACTATCTGAAGAAGAGTTCTCGTTGCTCTCATGGTAGTTCAAGAAATTCTTGAACAAGAAGAAGCAATTGAGTGACAAGGATGCCTCATACGGAAGATCAAGACATGACGGTGATCAGCGAAATATAGGCTCAAGTAACCATGAGAGGTATACCTCTCAACAGAACAAACAAATTTCTACTGACATTTTCTGCTACTGCTGTAACAAACCAGGTTACATCATAGCTGACTGCCCCCACAAGAAGAAGGAGGGTGGCAGAAGAGAAGAAAAGAAGTCCTCATACTACAAGAAGAGGACAAAGAAGAGCCTGTTGGCCAAGAAGGGAAAGACTCTCAGCGACTCTGACTCATCTGAGTCGAGTGAAGAAGAGGAAGCCTACTATGGGCTCATGGATCAATCAGATGACGAACAAGAGCCCCAGTTCACATGGGAGGTAAAATCTCACACTCCTCTCTCTGAATCTGAAAGTTCTGAGCATGATCATGAGGACAGCTCTTCTGACGATGAGTCGGAACAAATGGCCTAGTACAAGGAGTTGATCATGACTTACAACAAATGTCACAGAGTCGTGAAAACTCAGGCAAAAGAGATTAAGTCTCTAAAGGCTATTGAGAGCAGTGATGCATGTAAATACGGCAAGCGCACCGGTCACACAAGTAATAAAGTTTTGGGAATGAATCCCCAAGTGTCGGTCTCTTGAGGAATGAAATTAGCATAGAACAACGAACGATCCAAAATTATCGTTATGAGAGTTAATTAAATAAAGGAAAAAATAAAGGGCTTTGAAGGTGATTTTGCAAACAAATAAACTAAAGCGAAATATGCGGGTCGTAATCACCACTTCACAAGGTTAGATGGATGTAACGGCCTCAATTCCGTACTTCGGTAAGGCGAATGGACGGTGAGCTAGTGAGTGAGGTGTTTAGTGCGGAGTGCAATCGAATGGAATGAAGGAACGGAGGGAAGTTAGATGGGGCGAGGCGCATCAAATCACAAATCTCACGAGCAAGATTAAACAACAATAATCTAATTAAAACAACTAGAAATCGAAGTTCATTACAAGCTTAAGTCATTTCATACAACAAGAGAGATGGAGAAAGACTAAACAAAGAAAGTGAAGATCAACCGCGGTTATTGGCCGGGGGTGCGGGTTGTCAATCCGCTTCCACACGCAGTCCGAGGAGGATTCCGGTACCGACGAGCTGTCACCTCGAGGGCCTTTAGGTCCGTTCTCTAGGTTGTCTTCATCATCTTCTTCGGTGGAAAGCTCGGAGAAGAGGTCTTTAATGGCCGGGAGGATCACCGGAGGATGCGGAACGCTTTAGAATCGCCGAAAAATGACCTCCCGATGGTAGGGATGAAGGTGGAGATGGATGGAACTCCTGGGATGCGAAACGACGAAGTGGCAGCAAAGATCGATCCAGGGTCCGTACCCTAATTCGCGGAACAAGCCGATTATAGAAGCAGAGTTAAATAGCGCGCACGACCACTGGCGCACGACCAATGGTCGTGCGCGAACAAAGTCAGCGCCCGTGCGGCAACAACCTGTAGAACCTGCACCAGGAAATCAAAGCTCGCACACGATCAGCAGCGCACGATCAGTGATCATGCGAAATTGTGAGACAGAACTTTTCAAAAGAGGGCATGACTGCGCACGACCGGCAACGCACGAGCAGTGATCGTGCGCGGTATAGCTGGTGACCGTGCGATATGGCGGGGCAGAACTTTCATAAGAGAAGCCAGACTGTGCACGACCGATGATCGTGCGCTAAAGAGGTCGATGGTCGTGCGCAGGTAAAAACGCACGACCATTGACTTCTTTGCCAAAAAATGGTGAAAGCCCTATCCCGGACGCCCACACGTTCCCTGAACCTGCAGGAAAACTGCACGGGTTGTCGATCATGGCAGTCACATATATTAATAAAATGCATAGTAAGAGGGAAATACACACACGCACAGAAATAGGTTAATAAAGTGCACAAGACGTGGAATGTCATATCGAACCAAAAGGAGTGCTAATGGCGCTAAATGGCAGTGCAAAGTCATGAAATGAAGCCTAGATGAGTCCAGAATTCGGTATGAAATGGGGACTCATCACACCCCCAGACTTAACCATTTACACGTCCCGGACAAATAATCATCTCATGAACTCCAAAATAGCTAGCTGACGAAGTAACTTCAATTTAAAGTAGAACGAGAAATCGAAAACTAAAGTGTATAGAAAATATAATAGAAGAAATTTTTAATTATACTATGAAATTTATAACTTTCGACCAACGTAAATAGATATTATCACTACTCAAAAATTGATTGCCGGAAAATCGCTCGGTCATGTGTTGGAAGAAAATAGGCAAGTCGCTTGGCTAAGCATTGCCAAAGATCGGGGCTCGTGATCACCTCCAAAGGAATCCACCAATGTCGGGGACCATATGCTTGCCCGTTCGCACTCTCTCCACGACACTAGTTTTACTCTAGCGTGAGTCCGTAGGACTTCGGGTAATAATGAGGCTTGGGTTACGGTGAGGAAAACAAGGATAAACAAGATGGGTAATGCATCAAACCCAAATGAGCTAACGTACAAAAAATAGTAACCGCTAACCACCAAATAAATGCAGGTGCACCACACCCCCAGACTTACTTTTACAAATGGGTGTGTGCACCGCCTACTCCAAACAACAATCCCATCTCAAAAAGATTGTTCATTTAAACATTTTATTATTTCTTTTCTTTTCCTCTTTTTTTTTCTTTTCTTTTTATATATTTTTCTTTTAAGCTTTCACATTTTTATTTTACAAAATCAGCATATTTTTCTTTTGGGCACATCCACATATAACAAAAACGAATCACCACATCACAACCCAACGTAAAATGTAAACTACTAATGCTCAAATTGGGCGTGCGACTAGGATCGACTATGAGGCTTTGGCGAATATAGTGGAGCTGAATCAAAAGGAAGGGTAGGCACAAAGGGGCTAGCGAGGGCGACGTTAGGAAAGGGTACAAAGCTCAACCGGGCCAACATGATTGCCTACATCACTCTCACGCTAGACTAACCATGCACCAATGCTTCGAAAGTAGCTTGGGGCAAGTTCTTAGCCACCTAGAGAAATGATCCGTCCACCCGACTCGAGCAATACAAAGCTAGAGACGCCTACACACATTCCTACGCTACCGATAGATTGCTCCGGATTCACAATTTTGAGTAGGACAAACATGATTTACGAGTGCAGAAAAAATATAAATTTACAAGCATAAAGAAAAATTAAACCTATATAATTTCTACACCACGTGAGTACTCGATTAGGAGCACTGCATGAGTTTCGAACTACTCTAAATTAAAATCCAAAGTCAGCACCGCCATTTTAAAATTGACACAAAATGACAACATTGACTCGAGCCACGCACGTGGTTAAGTGCGCGCTTGTGTGGGTGGCAAGGTGTGTGCAGCAGAATTCTACAATAATGAAGCATAAAATAAAACTACTGGCATGCTATCAATGTGCTCGTGGAGTGCGTAAGCGGCTCTTCCCCCCAGACTTGAATGAAAACATAGGCAGAAATGAAAATAGACATATAAAATAAAAAGAGGGCTGAGGAGAAAGGGTACCAAAGCTCCAAAAAATGAGCATACCAGAAGGCGGAGGTTGCTGTATCGCACAAAAGTATGCTGGACCTGCGAATTAGGTTGAACAGTAGAAAAGACAAATAACAGAAAACATAATAGAAGAGCAAAGTAAAAAAGCACAAAAAAGAGGGATCAAAAAGGTCCAAGCTTGGGTTGTCTCCCGAATAGCCCTTTTTTTACCGTCCTTAAGGTGGACCAAATACATGTATTAGCAGTTTATATATTGTTTTTGCAGTTTATAAGATAAATAATAATAAAAAAAACAGAACACTCATGAGACAAAGAATCTGAAGATAAAAATGCAAAGGAAAAAGAGCTCAAACATAGAAGTTCCAACAAAAATAGAAGACCCGCTGCGAAAATTGGTGATCAAGGCGTCACAGTATCACTTTGCGAGGGGTCAGCGAGCTGCAAGCTTTGAGGTTCGCCAATGATAGCACCGCCATCATAAAATTTTAGCCGGTGCCGGTTGACTTTAAAATTGTCTCCGCTCTTCCCGGTTATTTCAATTGCGCCAAAAGGGGAGACTCCGATCACTGTGAAGGGGCCACTCCATTGCGATTTTAACTTTCCTGGAAACAAACGGAGGCGGGAGTTGTACATCAAGACTTGGTCTCCTGGCTGGAATTCTTTTGGGATGATGTGACGGTCGTGCCATTTTTTTGTTTTTTCTTTGTAAATCTGCGCGTTCTCGTAAGCAAAATGTCGGAGCTCCTCCAGCTCATTCAGTTGAGAGCGGCGCTTTCCTGCTGCAGCCTCAATATCTATGTTTAGCAATTTGGTTGCCCATAATGCTTTGTGTTCTAACTCGACTGGCAAGTGGCAAGCTTTTCCATAGACAAGTTGAAAGGGAGTTATACTTATAGGGGTTTTGAAGGCGGTTCAGTATGCCCATAAGGCGTCATCAACCTTCATGGCCCACTCTTTCCTGTTGGAATTAATAGATTTTTCAATGATTCTTTTGAGCTCCCTATTTGAGACTTCTACCTGCCCACACGTTTGAGGATGGTAGGCAAGAGAGATTTTGTGGTGAACTCCAAACTTCTTCATGAGTTGCAAGAAAGATTTGTTGCAGAAATGGCTGCCTCCGTCGCTGATGATGGTACGCGGAGCACCAAATCTAGAAAAAATATTCTTATGTAAGAAAGTCAAAACCGTGTGGGCGTCATTTCCAGCAACAGCTTCGGCCTCAACCCGCTTGGAGACATAGTCAACCGCGACAATAATATAGAGTTTGCCGTGCAATATGGGGAAGGGTCCCATGAAATCGATCCCCAAAACGTCAAATGGCTCGCAGACGAGCATGTTGTTGAGTGGCATTTCGTCCCTTTTTGAAATATTTCCTGTCCTCTGACATTCATTGCATTTGGCAACATACGTTTGGGCGTCTCTGAAAAGGGTTGGCCAAAATAGGCCACATTGTAATACCTTGCGTGCCGTTCTGGTGGCGCCAAAATGCCCGCCGGCCTCCCGGTCATGACAATGATTTAAAACAGATTGGAATTCAATCTCGGGTATGCAGCGCCTAATGACTCCATCATTGCACGAACGAAAAAGTAACGGGTCTTCCCAGAAATAATATTTGGCATCAGATAGAAGTTTTCGCTTTTGCTGCGATGATAGGCTGGGAGAGACAGATTTGCAAGCGAGGTAGTTGGCCATGTCTCCGTACCACGGGATTGTAGGAGGGAGTGAATTGATGGAGAATAACCGTTCATCCGGTAAACAATCAGCTATCTCATTGCGCTAGCAATTTGATGTAGCTCCTTCAATATCGCTCTCCAATCTTGATAGGTGATCAGCTATGACATTCTCCACTCCTTTCTTATCGCGGATCTCGATGGCATATTCTTGCAGCAGAAGAATCCAACTGATTAGCCGGGGCTTGGCATCTTTTTTATTGAATAAATACCTGAGTGTAGCCTTGTCAGTGTAAACAATGACCTTTGATAACACTAAGTACGAATGGAATTTTTCAAAAGCAAAGATGACCGCCAACAACTCCTTTTCTGTAGTGGTGTAATTCATTTGGGAATCGTTGAAAGTTCGGCTCGCATACGAGATGGTATAAAATATTTTATCTCTCCTTTGACCAAGCACCGCACCAACTGCAACATCGCTTGTGTCGCACATGACTTCAAAGGGTAAAGTCCAATCTGGTGCCACCAAAATTGGAGCGGAGATGAGTCGGTCCTTGAGAGTCGTAAAGGCTTGCATGCAATCTTTATCGAAGTCAAACAAAGCATCCTTAGCCAGTAGATTTGTGAGGGGTTTGGATATTGATGAAAAATTGCTGATGAATCTTCGATAAAAGCCATCGTGTCCCAGGAAGCTGCGGATACCCTTGATGGTAGATGGAGGAGGAAGATTTTTGATGATACTGACTTTGGCTTGGTCGACTTCGAGCCCCCGACAAGAGACCTTGTTGCCCAAGACGATGCCCTCGCGAACCATGAAGTGGCATTTTTCCGAATTCAGGACGAGGTTGGTATCATCACGCCGCTTCAGGGCCTTGGCTAGATTTGCTAAGCAAGAGTCAAAGCTGTTCCCGAAAAGGGAGAAATCGTCCATGAATACCTCAAGAAAATCTCCAATCATGTGACCAAAAATGGCGATCACACATCGTTGGAAGGTTGCGGGGGCGTTGCACAATCTGAATGGAATTCGTCTGAATGCAAAGGTGCCTGATGGGCAAGTGAATGTCATCTTGTCTTGATCGTCAGGGTCGACTGCTATTTGATTGTATCCCGAATAGCTGTCAAGGAAACAATAATATTCCTGACCGACCAACTTTTCTAGCATCTGATCTATGAAGGGAAGCGGGAAGTGATCTTTGCGCGTAGCCTCATTCAGTTTTCGGTAATCAATGCAAACTCTCCACCCGGTGACCGCGCGGGTAGGTAGTAGTTCATTTTCACCATTAACCATCACAGTAATCCCGCCCTTTTTGGGCACCACTTGAATTGGGATAACCCATTTACTGTCACTGATTGGGTAAATTATACCAACGTCTAGCAATTTTATAACTTCAGCCTGAACTCCCTCATGCATCTTGGGGTTCAGTCTCCTTTGAGGTTGTGCCGACGGTTTGTATTGATCTTCAAGAAGGATTTTGTGCATGCAAAACTCCGGGCTAATGCCTTTTATATCAGCCAAAGATCGTACAAAGACATTTTTATATTTCTTTAAGACATTGACCAAAGCAAGTTCGTTGTCGGCGGAGAGAGATGCGGAGATAATAACCGGACACGCTGTGCCTTCCTCCAAGAAAGCATATTTCAGGGATTTGGGCAGCGGCTTCAAAGTGACGGTAGTGGTTGCGATGGAGGGTTCTTTGATCAGATGCGAAGTTCCTGATAAGGTAGTGGAGGGTGTGTCCTCAATTTCCCATTCTGGCTTGTACTGTTCAAGAATCAATTCGTCGCACGCGTCCGAGTCTTCAATCAAATCAGAATTGTCACAATTAGTGATTCTGAGTTGTTGTGGTGGTTTGTAGACATTAAAAGAAATTGATTCTTCTCCCAGGCTTAGAGTTAGTTCTCCCTGGTCGACATTGGTAATTGCCCGGGCAGTGGCAAGGAAGGGCCTTCCTAGAAATATAGGAACTTTGGGATCAGCCTTCATGTCGAGGATGATGAAATCGGCCGGGAAAGCAAGGCCGTTAACCGTGACAGTTTGGTCTTCAACTATCCCAGCTGATTTTTTTATCGATCGATCGGCTAATTGCAACCTCAGATGGGTGGGCTGAAGAATCCCAACTCCTAGTTCTTGGAAGATGGAGAGCGGCATCGGATTTATCGAAGCTCCCAAATCACAAAGTGCGTGGCCAAATCTGTGGAGGCCAATTCTATAGGCGATGGTGAAGCTACCGGGATCTCTGCGTTTGGTTGGAGGATAGCTAGTGAGGAGAGTGGAACACTCTTCAGTGAGGTTAACCATCTTCAGTCCTTCCAAGGATTTATGCCTCGAGATGAGGTTCTTGAGGAACTTGGAATATCCTGGGATCTGAGTGATAGCTTCAGTCAAAGGTATGCTAACTTGAACTCCTTTCATGATCTCAAGGAACTTCTGAAATTGCCTTTCGATCTTTTCATTCTTTAGTCGATGGGGAAATGGCGGCCTCACGGTGTCCTTCATAGTTGGCGGTACTATCATGGGTTCTTGCTCGATCGGCAAAGACGGAGGTTCAATTATCGAATCAGAAATGGGTACACAAGAAGATTGTGCAGGAGGATCAGGAGGCAAGGCTCTCTCGAGGCTTTTTCCACTTGTCAGTCTCAATGAATGTACTGTTTCCTACTTCAGATCGACTGAACTTAGCAGCGCTTCTGTAAGAATACCGAAGGCTGTTTGTAGACGTTGAATGGTGGTAGCTTGTTCGTTGAACAGTTCCATCATTCTGCATACAAATGCGAAAAATTGCTCGGTCTTCGACACAGGAGGATTGATGGCTTCATCAAGAACCACCGATTTTATCTCCACGGAAAGATTGGGGTAAAGTGAAGTGTTCCAATGCCTACTAGTTTGGGAAATGTTGTCAATAATCTCCCAAGCATCTTCGCTGGATTTGCTAAACAGAGTTCCGCCGGTTGCGACATCAAGTAGTGGCCGGAATCTGTCTAAAATACCAAAATAAAAAGTTTGGATCAGGAGAATGTCCGACACTTCCACTCTACAACATTCCCTCCGCAGAGACTGAAAACGTTCCCAAGTAGTGAACAAGGTTTCTTCCTCTCTTTGGGAGAATATGATGAGCTCCTTGTAGTTGTCTCTGGTTAGCATTCGCTGCCTGAATTTTGTCAAAAAGTTTCCTTCGAGTTGCTTCCATGAATAAGGTATTCCCTTTTGTATATTATGATACCATTTTTTTGCGCCGTCCTTCAAAGAAAAGGAGAAGAGACGAATCTTCAGCTGCTCGCATTTGGCAGTGTTTGACGAATATGTGTTGTAAATTTCCAAAAAATTTTGAACGTGGCAGAAGGCATCAATGTTTCCATCTCCATTAAATTGACAGTTTTCGATGATATATTCGATCAAGTCAGGCGAAATCTCGAAACTGTCATTACCCATTTCCACTCTATTGGTGAGGTTGGATTGATAGGTTTGCTCATGAATAGAAGGCATTGATAGAGGGCTGACCCTGCATTCACTGCGGCAACTAAACAAAGAAACAACGGTCATAAAACACTAACTCTTACAACAATACTTTCAAACGTCATGGTCGTTCTACAGTTGCATTCCCCGGCAACGGCGCAAAAAACTTGATGCATGTAAATACGACAAGAGCACCGGTCGCACAAGTAATAAAGTTTTGGGAATGAATCCCCGAGTGTCGGTCTCTTGAGGAATGCAATTAGCGTAGAACAATGAACAATCCAAAATTATCGTTATGAGAGTTAATTAAATAAAGGAAAAATAAAGGGCTTTGAAGGTGGTTTTGCAAACAAATAAACTAAAGCGAAATATGCGGGTCGCAATCACCGCTTCACAAGGTGAGATGGATGTAACTGCCGCGATGTCGTACTTCGGTAAGGCGAATGGACGGTGAGCTAGTGAGTGAGGTATTTAGTGCGGAGTGCAATCGAATGGAACGAAGGAATGGAGGGAAGTGAGATGGGGCGAGGTGTATCAAATCACAAATCTCACGAGCAAGATTAAACAACAATAATCTAATTAAAACAACTAGAAATAGAAGTTAATTACAAGCTTAAGTCATTTCATACAACAAGAGAGATGGAGAAAGACTAAACCAAGAAAGTGAAGATCCACCGCGGTTGTTGGCTGGAGGTGCGGGTTGTTAATCCGCTTCCACGCGCAGTCCGAGGAGGCTTCCGGTACCGACGAGCTATCACCTCGAGGGCCTTTAAGTCCGTTCTCTAGGTTTTCTTCATCATCTTCTTCGGTGGAAAGCTAAGAGAAGAGGTCTTTAATGGCCGGGAGGATCACCGGAGGATGCGAAACGCTTTAGAATCGCCAGAAAATGACCTCCCGATGGTAGTGATGAAGGTAGAGATGGATGGAACTCCTGGGATGCGGAACAGCAAAGTGGCGGCAAAGATCGATCCAGGGTCCGTACCCTAATTCGCGGAACAGGCCGATTTATAGAAGCAGAGTTAAATAGCACGCACGACCACTGGCGCACAACCAGTGGTCGTGCGCGAACAAAGTCAGCGCCCGTGTGGCAACAACCTGTAGAACCTGCACCAGGAAATCAAATCTCGCGCACGATCAGCAGCGCACGATCAGTGATTATGCGAAATGGCGAGACAAAACATTTCAAAAGAGGGCATGACTGCGCACGACCGACAACGCACGAGCAGTGATCGTGCGCGGTATAGCTGGTGACCGTGCGATATGGCGGGGCAGACCTTTCACAAGAGAAGCCAGACTGCGCACGACCGATGATCATGCGCCAAAGAGGTCGATGGTCCTGCGTGGGTAAAAACGCACGACCATTGACTCCTTTGCCAAAAAATGGTGAAAGCCCTATCCCGGACGCCCACACGATCCCCAAACCGTCAGGAAAACTGGACGGGTTATCGATCATGGCAGTCACAGATATTAATAAAATGCATAGCAAGAGGGAAATAAACACACGCACAGAAATAGGCTAATAAAGTGCACAAGACGTGGAATGTCGTAGCGAACCAAAAGGAGTGCTAATGGCGCTAAATGGCAGTGCAAAGTCATGAAATGAAGCCTAGATGAGTCAAGAATTCGGTATGAAATGGGGACTCATCAAGCAGTTTGAGAGAAGAAGTCGCTAAGACTGAATCTCTTCAAGAGAACTTCAATCTTGTTATTGAAGAATATAATCAAGCTCTGGAGCACCTCAACCTTAAAGAGAAAATCATCAAAGAGATGGAAGAACAACTCGAAGCTGAAAAGAAACTTGTTGAAAGTTTCTCCAAGCCCAAAAATGTTATTCCACTCATTGGTGAATTCTCAACTAAGGCCAAGGGTACTGGACTAGGCCATGAGGGTGCTCCTAGTAAACCTTATAGGAGAAACAAGGCTCAATGGAAGAATAAGGCCGCCAAGAAGGCTTTGGCCAAAGAAAAAGGGAAAGCCGCTCTGGATCAGACTATCTTTAAGAAAGTTATCTTTCCAACAAATAAGTTTGATCTGTACTCATCCTATGGTCACTTGACCAGGCCTACTTTTGTAGAGCCAAAGTCTCGGTACCAAGGATGGACTCGCCCTCGAAACTTTGGTGAGAGTGTCTTTAAGGCACCTTATGAAGAAGTGATTCTTCAGGGCTATGGTCCATATAATCATGGCCACAACTTCAAGAAAGCACCTAAAGTAAAGCCCGTTGGGGAAAAGCCTCCGAAGGAGAAGAAATCATATGACTGCCATCACCATGAAGCTTCCTCCTCAAAGAATGCTACCCCTGCTAGACCACCATCTCAAAAGGTCAAGCAGGAGTATGTAAGGCAAAGATACAATAGATTTGACTGTTGGTGCTGTGACAAAATTGGTCATTTTGCCATCGATTGTTGGTTTAATCCTAGAAATTCTGCAACTCCTTAAGTTGTCAACATGAGAATGACCACCCGTGATGTTAATTCTCATAGGGGGAGTATTCTAACACGAGACCAAGGACCCAAATATGTTTGGGTTCCTAAGGCAAAGTGATTATGAATGCAGGTATGTCCAAAGGCCACCGAAATGCTAATCTGGTACTTGGACAGTGGATGCTCTCGGCACATGACCGGGTAAGAAGCCTACTCCAGAATTTCACTTCAGTCTGCAATGGACCAAAGGTCATCTTTGGAGGTTCAGATCGAGGGATAACTAAAGGCTACTGTATGATCACTAATGGTAGTGTATCCTTTTCGGATGTAGCCTATGTGGAGGGATTGGAACTCAATCTCATAAGCATAAGTCAACTATGTGACAAGGGATACATAGTTGAGTTCCACGCTGATAGGTCCTTGATAAAGTTTGTTGACAATATGGAAACAATTCTATCAGGCACTCGAAGCAAGAACATATTTTCCTTAAATTTCTTTTGTATAGACTCTTCTATACCAGTGTGTCTTTTAGCAAAAGATAGTGTGTCTCTTGGTGACCAATGACACAAGAGGCTAGCATATATTAATTTTAAAACTATTAATAAATTATTCTCCTAGAAGTTAGTACGTGATGCCCCAAATGTCAAGCACGTCAAAGAGAGACCATATCATGCATGCGTAAAAGGCAAGCAAACAAGGGCTGCCTTTAAAAGCATCATAGGCAAAAACTCTAATAGGTGTTTACACCTACTTCATATGGACTTGTTCGGTCCACTGCAAATTAGAAGCTTGGGAGGTAAGGATTATACGTTGGTAATTGTTGATGACTACTCGCGCTTTGCGTGGGTGTTCTTTCTGAAACACAAGTCAGATACCTTAGATATCCTTACAAATTTTGTCAGGCAGGTCCAGAATGAATACAACTGTTCCATAGTCAAAATCAGAAGTGATAATGGAATGGATTTCAAGTCTGGGGCCATTAGAGAATTCTGTGAAAGCCTAGGTATATTTCATGAATTTTCCTCTCCTCGTACTCCACAGCAAAATGGAGTAGCTGAGAGAAGGAATAGAACACTCATAGAGGCCTACAGGACCATGTTGAGTGACGCTTCACTACGAGAATACTTCTGGGCTGAAGCCGTCAACACTGCATGTCACGTGCAAAATCGAGCCCTCATAAACAAGAATCATGATAAGACACCTTATGAACTTCTAAAAGGCAGGAAACCGACTGTATCATATTTTAGAATTTTTGGCTGTAAATGCTTCTTACTTAACAATGGTAAGTATCATACTACCAAGTTTAGTGAGAAAAGTTTTGAAGGTAATTTTTTAGGATATAGTAGCCATAGTAAGGCATACAGGATTTTCAATAGAAAAACTCTGGTTGTAGAGGAATCCATACATGTTGTATTTGATGAGATGAGCTTGCTGCAAAGCAAATTGTCTAGTGTGCTTGTTGAAAATGCAGGTACAAGGATTAAAGAGATCAGCTTGGATGAACCTATCGAAGGAAAATATGAAAAGTTCATCAAGATCACCTCTCCAACCCCTATTGGAGAGGTAGAGGATCAAGATGAAAATATTGTCCAAATTGATGAAGTCACTCTAGTGGCTGAAGAAGTCCCAGATACAATGAATCTAGAGCTCAGACATCTGAAGGATCACCCAATGGACCAAATCATAGGAAATCCCTGGGATGGTGTCAGAACTCATCGAGGTACAACTAACGAGAATTTATATTTAAGTTTTCTCTCGCAGGTTGAACCAAAAAAGTTTGAGGAAGCCAACTCAGACGCATTATGGATCTTGGCCATGAAAGAAGAACCGAACTAGTTCAAGCGATGCAAAGTTTGGAAACTAGTTCTTAGACCCAAAGGTAAGAATGTCCACCGGAACAAGTTGGACGAGAATGGAACAATCATAAAGAACAAGGCCAAAATCATCGCCAAAGGATATCATCAAGAAGAAGGGATCGACTTCGACCAAACATACGCTCCAGGGGCAAGGCTGGAGGCCATCAATTTATTCCTAGCTTATGCTGCACTGAAGGGCATCACTGTCTACCAAATGGACGTGAAGTCCACCTTCCTAAATGGTGACATAAATGAAGAAGTGTACGTGGAACAGCCCCCAAGTTTTGTTGATCCTAACTTTCCTGAGTATGTTTATTTGTTATCGAAAGCGCTGTACGGTTTGAAACAAGCTCCTCGAGCTTGGTACGAAACGCTATCTACCTTTCTCCTCGAGAACAAGTTCACAAGGGTAAAGATAGATAAGACATTATTTCTTAGGGAAATTAAAGGCAAGATTTTGCTAGTGCAAATCTATGTCGATGACATTATTTTTGGCTCTACAGACGATAACCTCTGCAAAAAACTTTCTAAACTTATGCAAGGGAAGTTTGAAATGAGTATTATGTGAGAGCTGAAGTATTTCTTAGGACTTCAGGTGAAACAATCTGAAGATGGAATTTTCATCTCACAGACAAAGTTCACCAAGGAGTTGATTAAGAAATTCGGAATGGAGAGTGCAACCTCTATGAGGACTCCAATGGCCTCAGCTATGTCTCTGGACAAGGATAAGAAAGGGAAACCTTTTGATGAAACCAAGTACAGAAGCATAGTTGGATCCTTGCTCTACCTTACTGCCAGTAGACCAGACATAATGTTCTCTATATGTGTCTGTGCTAGATTCCAAGTTAACTGTAAGGAATCTCACTATGCTGCTGCAAAGCGGATTTTAAGATACCTTAAAGGTACACTGAATCTTGGCTTATGGTATCCAAGAAGTAATGACAGCGAACTAATTGGGTTTCAGATGCAGACTTTGTAGGTAGCAAAGATGATAGGAAAAGCACTTCCGGGACGTGTCAGTTACTTGGAAGAAGGTTTATTTCTTGGAGCAACAAAAAGCAAAATTGTGTCGCAATCTCAACGGCCGAGTCAGAATACATTTCTGTCGGAAGTTGATGTGTACAGTTGCTTTGGCTAAAGAACCAGCTAGAAGATTATAATAGGAAGGTCAAAGAAATTCCATTGTTCTGCGACTCCTCCAGCGCAATCGTAATCGCAAACAACCCAGTATCGCACAGCTAGACAAAGAACATCGAGCTGAGATATCATTTCATCCGGGAGCACATGGAGCAAAGGGATGTGGATCTACAGTACGTGCCAACAGACCGGCAAGTTGCAGATATTTTCACGAAGCCGCTGGATGAGAGCAAGTTCAATTTCTTCAAAAATGAACTTGGGATGCTGAATAAAAAAGGATAAGTCACATGAAATCAGTTCAAAGCTCAAGAATCGAGGATACTTCAAAAAGGTCAGAAATTTCTCAAGAGGAAGGTAGTTCTTGAAAACTCAGTCTACTTCTCGAAAAGTAAAGTACTAGTTCTTGAAAACTCAGACTACTTCTCGAGAACTTTGATCTGTCTCTTGAGAAGTTTCTTAAGTTCTCGAGAACTAATATCATACTTCTCGAGAAGTACTCTGATAGTTCTCGAGACCTAACCCCACCTCTCGAGAAATGCTCGTTCTTTTTCGATTTCTAATTAATATCCTCTATTTCAAAAACCCGCTTGATTTCAGCCCTAATCCTAGATTAATTAGACACTTAATTGACACTACTAGGGTTATATATATATATATATATAATATTTTAGACATCCTAAATCAACCGCCATTTCGACATCAGTCTTCTCGAAAACTCTTCGTCTTCCGCCGACAAAAAGCTTCGTCGCAACCGTCGTCTTGCGCTCCATCCGTCTCCGCCGTCAGCGTTCATGGCGCAGAGTTTGGAAATAGGAGTCGGCAGTGAACTCGTCGTCACAGGGATTGCAGACATTTCTGATGACTTCAAGAACTTGCTCCTCCTCCTGGAAACAGCCGGTCTGATGTTGGTTCTTTCAGAATCCTGCAATGTTTTATTTCCAGATATAGAGGAATTCTTCAGGAATGCCAAGGTAAGGAGAAATGGTACAGTTTTGAAATCTAAAGTCAGGGGGATCAAAATCAAGTTGAACAAAACCATAGTTTCAATGCTTCTAAAGCTTCCTTTTGTGGATGAAGAGGATGACCTAACAGCTGATGATTCTTACAGAACTTGCTCCTTCTGTGGAGTTTCTGTGGATGTTACCTCATTAAGGAGGAATGCATTGAATGATGTAGGCAGGCTTCTGGTAGACATAATTGGAAAGATCTTGTGGTGCAGAACATAGTCTATTGGTTTTATAACCAAAGACCTATTTGATGTTATGACAGCTGCTATCTGCAGGAAGAAATTCCAATATGGAATGATTTTATTCGATATGATCAGGGACAGTATCAAGATCCCAAGTTTGCAAGAGTAATTTCTTTGTTGCTGCGTGAGATCGATCCTATCACCTTCAGAACCTCTAAAGGTACTCAGATTCATCACCTGAAAAAGATTTCTTTGGCCTCCATCTAAAGATGGGAAGTAAAACTGAAGAATCCCATGCAGTTAGCTAAAGAACTTGCAGCTTTTGCCTTAGAGGTCAGGACCCCATCTCCTCCTTCACATGATGTTGCTGAAACTTCTAGTGTAGCAACTGAGGGGGAGCCTGCACTCTCTGCTCAAGATGACAGGATTCCTTCTCCTCCTCCCTCAGTGAGATCTCCTCTCAAAAGGCCAGTGGCAGATCTTCCAGATGCCACTCTCTCAGATGTTCAAGTACAGGAAACCCTCAAGAACACATCTGAAGCTATTGATAGTATGATTAAAGAACTCACTTCAGATGAATCACTTCCTCTCCTAAACACAAAAATAACTGAAGAACTATCCAAAGAACCATCTTCACCATCCTCACCCCAAGCTACTCCAGCTCCAACTCCTTCTCCCTCTCCAAGGAAATATTCTACTCCAGCTAAACACACTTCAGCACCAGAGACCATCCTTCTCTCTAAAGAGGATGATCCAGAACCTAAAGAGGTGGAAGCCCCTCTCAAGAACCTTGACTTCTCCCTCCCCAAAATTGTAGATGAGGAGGCTGATACAGTCCTTCACACTGTAAGAGTAAAGAGCTCGTTGGTAGTGGAAGAGATCCCTCCCTAGGTAGCTCCTCCTCCACCCCCAAGTACCTCTGATGTTGCTGTTACTTATGTTGCTGCTGCTGCTGATGCCCCTCTCTCTTCTGACATATTGAGTAAAAGATTGAAATTTTGCTTGCTGAATAAAGGAAACATTTTGATGACTTTATGAAAATAGTGCAAGACAAAGTGATTGCTCTGGAAAAATAAATGAGTCGAGGATTTGCTGAAATACAACATAACACTAACTCTCTCAAAAGTCTATTTCAAATTGGTGGCAAAGCTATAGATCACACTATTACTAGTGTTGGACAGGTAATGGAACAGTTTGTCACTCTTGCAAATAATCAGATTCAGTTAGAAAAGAAAGCCCAGGAACATGTCATGAAAATCTGTGAAGAAGTGGGAACTTTCAAAGAAGATGCCATAGAAACCCTATGTGTAGAATTCAGAAAAGGGGAGAGCCTAGTAAAAGAACATGTTGAAAAACTTGTGAAACAGTTTACTGAAGCTATAAAGAAAACCTGGTCTGAAAAGATGAGTGAAATCAATAAGAATGTTATAGAAAAAATTCAATTAGTAAAATTCCATACTTATGACACATCAATATGGATGCACAACCAAATTTTTCCTGAATTTCAGGTTGATCCCAATGTCATTCCTTATAACCTCAACCCCCTTGCTGAAGGAGAATCCAGCCAGATGCCTCAACCTCAAATGTCATGCTTTTATCCAAGGCTAGAAGATCAGAATGCTCCTCCTGCTTCCTATTCCCAGGTTTGGGATGATGTTATTCCTCAAGATCTACCTTAAATTCACATCCCCAAGAAAAGGAAGTATGGAGAAGGCCTATCTGCAAGTAGATGTGCCCCCAAGCCTGACTTAGAGAAAAGGAAAGCCCAAGAGTTTGCAGAAGTTTGGAGTCCTACTTCTAAAAGCTTAATTCTTGACACTCTCAAATTAGTCATGGACTTAAATGAAAGTAGAAATCTCCACTACATCTCCTCTGAGTGGGAATTATATGAGAAGTCCATGACCAAGAGAAGAATATATGATAGAGAGTATGACAAGAATAACCCTAAAGCTCCTACAAAGCCTCCAAGGTACTATCCAAAGCCCTTCAGCTATCAGAGGAGACAACAGGAGAAGCAGGACATGCAACAACAGGGAAAAGAATGAATTCATGTTGATATGTTTTTGAGAATTTTGATGAAATGGTTGTTGATTAAAAATCTAAAACATTACATATATACAATTTCTAGTTTTGCCTAATTGTGTGTTCAAATAATCTCTTATTGCACTTAGATTAAATTATTCATTTCCAGTTCTTTCTTTATTGTTATAATTCACCTTAGTGTAGAGGGTTCTGACTTCTACAAATAGGGGGAGATTTTTTTATATTGCATCCACAATAACCAAGATTTTCTTGAAGTCACCCTTGAACTAAAATGAATTAAGTTGTATTTGATATCCTTGTACTAGTTGTGTGTGTGCAGATCCTTAGTGCTAAGTGTAGACCAATGTCAGTCTATAGTGGGTCAGGAACACTGGACCGTACAGTGTAATCCCTCACTGTGTGATCCAAGGTGTTGACTCATGTGTAGCCTCTCAATTGGGATACACTTTATGTTCAACCACTTAGAGCATGTGATGAAGACAGAACTAAGAGAAATTTTCTCTAAGTTCAAAAAATTATCTAAGTCCACTTCTTGAGAAGTGTCTCTTCGTTCTCGAGAAGTAGAGTTAGATGTTCTCAAGAAGCATTCTATAGTTCTCGAGAAGCAGAAGTGTAGTTCTCGAGAAGTACTTATAGTTCTTGAGAAGCTTAGCTTCAAAGTTCTTGAGAAGTCCCAACTTTTAGTTCTCGAGAAGTCCAGAAAGCTTCAAGAATTTTTCCAAGTCCAAACTCTCGAGAAGTCCAGTGTAGTTCTCGAGAAGTTCTTTTAGTTCTCAAGAAGTACAGAGTAGTTCTCGAGAAGTCCGTATAGTTCTCGAGAAGCTTAGCTTCATAGTACTCGAGAAGTCATCTTATGGTTCTCGAGAAGTCAAGATTGGTCTCGAGAAGTATTAGCCCTGAAGTCTCGAAAACTAACTCTAGTTGTAGACAGTATAGTTCTCGAGAAATCAAACTAGTTCTCGAGAACTCATGTTACTTCTCGAGAACTGCATGTCAAATTTTTTAGAAAGTTGTTTAAGTCCAGATCCGCTGGATTTTCAAATGACTTGCGTGATTTGTCCACGTGTCGTCATTAAAGTCTTTTCTAAACGTTAGGGGTAATCATATATAAGGTCTTTTCATTAAGACCAAACCCTAACAATTACAAGAAGCGGCAGTCCGTACCTTCTAAATATTCTTGATCGGCCGCCTCTCTCAAAAAGAAAAGGAACAAACTCTGAAGTCGCTGCCACCACTCACGAGTAGATCGAGCTTTTTTGTTTTCAATTAAGAAGGATTTATTGTTCAAGGGATCTTCATCCTCTCCTTGATCGAGTAGGTCAAAGCTTTCTCAGGTCAGATCTACACGTCTTTGTTGGAACCTTTGGTTCTGATTTGGGCTAGGATCTCTATTAGGTTGTTTAGTTTGTTTTTAGTAGTTTTAGTTTTTGAAAGACTTAACCCAAATAGGGGGAGATTGTTGGTACCCTAGTTTGGATTTGAGCTAAGTCTTTCCTTTTAGTCCTTGACCCAAGATTTATCTATGGTCAAAGTCTAGTTGTTGAGTATTCTCTTTTCCAGTAAAATTCTGGCTAAGGGATTTTCGGGTTCGACTATCATCGAACGCCGATCGACTATCGTCGATCATCCGGTCGACGATCGTCTGTCTCTGGTCAGCTCGACGTTCTGCTAGATCGTCGAGCTCTGGTCGACTATCTCTTGATAGCTCGACGCTTTCTGTCTTGTCTTGAGTCGGTCGACTATCTACCTGGATAGTTCGACTATCTGAGTCGGTCGACTATCTATTGATAGGTCGACGATCTCAGCAGGTCGTTCGACTATTGTCGAAGGTCGTTCGACGATCGGCTGTCTGCATATATAATATTACTTGCTTTCTTTTCCTTATTTTATTTCCTATATTTCTAGCATATTTTTATTATAGATTATTTAATTGATCTTATGCATATATCTCAAAGCAATCTTTGCTTATACCCTTTATGCATAAGTCAATTCCTTCTGACATGTATTTTGTCTTATTAGTTTACTTTATCTACAGCTGTCCTTTATAGCCGTTGGCTGTAAAGAGTTTTATGATGTGACTTTATCTAACATCATTTATAAGATTATTTATTACAGCTGCAGTAGCTTTCCCTTTTATAGGATATATATATGCAAGACTTGTTTTGTCTTTATATTAATTGCAGCCCAGATTCAAGATCTGAGAAGAAGACAAAAGCTCAACTCAAATATTAGAGCCGTTGCTGCTGCTCCTATTTAAAGGAGTTCTTTTGAAAGAACAATGTAGGAGCTGTAGAACAAGTGAGAAGAATCCTGTACAACATACAGAGAAAGAACCATCTTACAGCACAGCTGCTCTCAGCAATCATCCATCCATCTGAGAAGATATCTCTTCACTCTTCTTCAACCAGAGTGCTCCTGTTCCAGGAAGATACACTCAGAGATTTAGAAGAAGAAGAAGAAGAAGGAAGCTGAAGAAGAACATCCATCCATATCTCTAGTCTTCTTCAAGCTTTTCCTTCAGAACTTCAAGACAGTATTCTGTCTTGAATTCTGAAGAGACTCTTGTGCTTCTCTAATCTATGTTAAAATAGAGAAGACTTTCTAACCCTCTTCCCCCCTCCTGTAAAGGGTTGTTTACTCCCTTCAAAAGTAAAGCTTGGTTTTTAGACACCTGATCAAAAGTCTAAAGGGTCTCTAGATCTACCTGAAGCAGATCTTGTTGGTGGCAGGGCACCTGATCAAAAACCTGTAGTGGATTCCTACCGTGTGGGTAGAAGAGTGGATGTACTCGGTGTTTGTGGAACCACTATAATATCTTGTGTCGTCTGGTTGCTTAATTAATTGCATTATGGCTGTGATTAGATTTTAACTAGGTTTGCTAGTTGCTGGATAGGACCTGAAGCTTAACTGTAAATACAGTTATCTTTAGTTTGTGCACAACACTTTGTGTTAGGCTTTAGGGTTCTTATTTCAATATCTATAATCTTTAATTCCGCAATCGTATCTATCCCTTCACTTTCAGTCTTTTTCAACCATTTCTGAAAGAGCCGCAACTTCAAGAAGAAGACCTAGAGACTTATTTTTCCAGATCTTAGAAATTACTGTGTTTGTATTTCCAAATCTCTTTATTATTGTTGTAGGAGATTTTCTCCGAGTGTAGGAGCGTTGCTCTCCGAGTTGTAGGAAGTTTTTATCTTCCGAGTGTAGATCCATTTGGATCGAGTTTGTAGGAACATAGTTCTGAGGCGTAGGATTGTTTTCAATCCTAGATAGTGAAGTAGCCGAGTCTAGTGATTTTCTAGATCGATGAGATAAAGTGGACGTACCCAAGATTGGGGAAACACTATAAATCTTCTTATCTTCTGTGATTGCTTGAATTCTTGTGCATGATCGTTAAAAATTTTATTCCGCAAATAGACGCACGATTCACCTATTCACCTCCTCTAGGTGATTTAGGTTGACAACTTTACACTTTCAATTTATATATACATATTGTACCTTCCTTCTTTTCTCTTATCGGGTGCCTAAGAGCCGCCGAGGTGAGAAGATGTGATAGACACTTAGTATTTATGACAAATGGTTGTTATGAAGACCTTTTTAGGAGGACACTAAGCAGATAGAGAACCAACAGGTTATGTAAGAGGGCAGCCCGACAAAGAGGATAGGGCCTGATACGACAATACCCTCGCCGCCGTCAGTTACTAAGGTGTGAGATTTTTGAGAGACTTTTGTGTAGCCTTCGGGAAATTTTGTTGTACTCTGATATTAAAGGAACCAATGTAGTTCCTTATTATTCATGTACCAGGCTTTCTACATTTACTTATTTTGATTCTTTGACTTCTGTTAATTGTCTTTATGTTGAATTGACATGGATGATATTTATGAGAGCCGGCAGAATAGACGTCTTGTAGTACTGATGAACCCATGTGTTGACACTATCGCAAGACGGCTGTACTAGGCATATGATCCCCTTCGGACATGTGTTGTGTTCTGGGAGGGAGTCTTATAACACGTGTACCTAAAGAGAACTCACAAAAACCTGCTAATCTTTGTATAAGAGATGTCAAAAGCAGGTAAATAAACATATAATCCGAGTACCTGAGGAGAACTCATGAACACCTGCTAATCTCTGCAATAGAGAAGTCGAAAGCAGGTAAATAAACTATAATGTGAGTACCTGAGGAGAAATCACGAACACATGTTAATCTCTGCAAAATTGAAGTCAAAAGCAGGTAAATAAACATATAACGTGAATACTTGAGGTGAAATCACGAATATTTGCTAATCTCTGCAAAGAGAAGTAAAAAGTAGGTAAATTTAAAATATAATGCGAGCAGTTGAAGAGAACTCGTGAACACCAACTAATCTCTACAAAATAAAAGTCAAAAGAAGTTAAATAAACATATAACGTGAGTAACTTTGGTGAACATGCGGATGTCTGCTAATCTCTTCAAAACAGATGTCAAAAGTAGGTAAATTTAAAATATAATGCGAGTACTTGAAGAGAACTCGCGAACACCTGCAAATCTCAGCAAAAGAGAAGTAAAAAGTAGGTAAATTAACATATAACGCGAGTACCTGAGGTGAACTCACAAACACCTGTTATTCGCTTGAAAATATAAGTCAAAAGCAGGTAAATAAACATATAACGTGAGTACCTGAGGGTAACTCGCGAATGCCTGCTAATCTCTGTAAAGGAGAAGTCAAAAGAAGGTAAATTTTAAATATAGCGCGAGTAACTAATGAGAACTCGCGAACACCTGCTAATCTCTTTAAAAGAGAAGTCAAAAGTAGGTAAATTTAAAATATAATGTGAGTACCTGAAGAGAACTCATGAACACTGATGAGTCCTATTTATATACTGATTTTCAGACTCATCTGGGCTTGTTTTCTTTCACATAAACTTCACTTTTAGTTCGTTATCGTATATATTTTATCTAATCTTTATTTCCATAGGAAGTGCACTTATAGGCCCGTGGTTGTGTATTTTTGTTACTTTTTTTATTGTACTTCTTATTGTGATTGCCTGGAATGTTTGCACATAGAAGTGGTCTGTTTTTCTTGTAGGTACAGGGGTTGTGTGGGTGCTCTGGTTGATTTTTGGCCCATTTATGCCTAAGGGCCACTGATCGTAGGTTTTTACACACGCACGCTCAGTGGATTCCTTAGCGCATGACCACTGGTCGTGCTCCACTGATCGTGTGCATTAATTCCATTTTTTACCTTGTTCTGTCATGCCAATACGCACTATCACAGGACACAGTGCGCATGACCACTGGTCGTGCCCCATTGATCGTGTGTATTGATTCCATTTTTTACCAAGTATTGCCATGCCAAAACACACTATCACAGGACACAGTGCGTAAACCACTGGTCGTGCTTCACTGATCGTGTGCATTATATTTTCTACAATGTATAAATACGTATGTTCCTCCCTAATTCCAAATACTGGACTTTTTCTCCGCCATTTTCGTCTCTGAGGAGGGTTCTGCCGGTCTCCTTCTTCTTCCACCGTAGGGAGGGGCTTCGGGCAAGCTTTTAAGGCCAAATTCAAGTCGGAGCTTCTTCTCGGACTCCTCCTTCATCCTTGAGCTTCAAGAAGGGTTTGACCTAGCTTTCACCATCAAGATCAGAGGAGTTTGTGTCATCCTCCATCGGATTATGACACGAAGAAGATGGGTCCATTGGGAGTTAGTGACAGCAACCTCTACCACGGATGAAGTTGAGGACCGAGCTAGGACACGGATTGACAACCCGGCAATTCCTTCCGTGAATCCTCAACAAGACTTCGGATCCAGTTTATTTCGCACTCTCTTCTTCTTTTGTTGTTGATAGTGTAGTTTTATCTCTTTGTATTTGATGAACTGTGCTTAATTTTGTATATGTTTGTATACAATCATGTCTATGTGACTTTATATTCACGTTATTTGTTTGAGGTGCGCCATTATCCATCCTCTACCATACAGTGCCACACTAGCAATTGCTAGTGGCGTGCATAGCAAAGAGGTGTTCACGACCCTCATTCCGCTGTTCTCACAACCTCATCTGCAAGCCTACTCGTCCATCCGCCTAGCAATTCGGTGCATAGCGGCCTGTGTAGTTTTCCATCCGCCTGGCGAAGCATTGCATAGTGGCATGGCAAAGGAGTAGTTTATTAGTATTTTACTTTCTTTTTCCGCAAACAATCAAAACCCCTTTTGTAAACACTGACCTAAGGACTTCAATCTCAAGTCCTCCTCAAATTTAACTCCACCTTACTGTGTTCCTTGAGAGATTGATATTTGGGAAAATTTGCCCATTTTATTTTACTTGTGCTACCGGTACACTTGCCGAAAACTGCATCAAGTTTTTAGCGCCGTTGTTGGGGAACACAGTCGTGAGAGTTTTTGGAAAGGGAGATGATGGAGACGACGACCCACAACATTTTGAAGACGACGACGACATGCTTGCGGATGACTATGTGGAGCATCGTAATAATATCCATCCTGAACGCAAACCTATATATTATAAATTAATGATAATTATTAATAAATTATTATTAATTAATAATTCATTTCTACGTTTGGTCTCTATGTTGCGTTGTTATTTTACTTCCTATTTAAATTTTTATTTCAGGTGTAAAGATGGGTGCTTATAACCATCATGTAGTATTTTAAATATTTCATTTCATGACCTTTGATGGGTGCATATAACCATCACATTTTCATTTTGAATTTTGAATGTTGAAGTTTGATTGGAGGGAGATTGAGTGGTGTAGCCTATATATAGGCATATATCTTTTCCTTATTGATTATTGAATGAATGAGAAAAAAACCTAACTTGAGAATTCCCCCCTCTTCATCCTCTTGGCCGAACCCCCCCCCCCCCCCCCCCCCCCCCGCCCCTCTTCCTCTCCTATTCTTAGCCGCCGGTCACTTCCCTCCTCCCTATCCTATAGTCTTCCTCCTCTCCTTCCCATCCTTCTCACCTTGTAAACCCGAACCACCAAGCCACCACAACCCCTCCTTCTCCCTTGCCAACCCGAGCCACCAAGCAACTTCTCCCCCTCAACACAATTCGCCCACCTCCACCCCTCCCTTTCCTTTCCCACCCAAGCCACCTTATCCGCCACCCCTCTTCCTCCTAAAACCATTCGACCACCCTCAAATACTATGAAATCTGACCACCCTCCTTCTATAAGTAAACCCTAAAACCTACCACCTTTGCTCTCTCCTACCATAAATATATATTTCTTGCCAAAAATAGAATATTTCTTCATGGGAATTTCCAACTCCGGCATGACGCGACGAAGGTGGATGAGTTTCTCTCCAACCGACGTGACTCCGCGGAGCCTTTGAAGAAGCGATTCAAGAAGAGTGAAATTGGAATCACCCATATTGATTGGATAACAAAACTTTACTACCGTTGCATGTTTTCTTTCCTTAGATTAATTCGTGTGGTGGATTTTCTTAGCATTGAATTTTTATAGCATTTGCATCATCGTGGATTTCACCATTCGACTTGTGTTTTTCTTTATTGATTTAATTTCTGAAAGGGGTTTGTCGAGACCTCGTTTTCTTTTGTTGGGAGAGATCTACCCTTTTCCGAATCGTATTTTATTCTGTAAATCTCTTTTGGTACAACACCGCTTGATCGGATCGTGTAGGTCCCTTAGCCGGAAAGAACATTGTCCTATAGCCCTTGTTAAATTCTAACGGTTTGGCTACCCATACACTAGCATATAATTGATTGGACTAAATAACGCGGTACGGCGCAGAACGATTGTGTGAGTGTAGGATTTTTTTTGTAGAGAGATATTCAGGCGCGTCCGATAATATATTTCGGCATCAACACCCAAGCCTGCATCAATTTTCTATCAGAGGGAGGTTCACGTCAATTTCCTAATTGGCACCCTCCCCCTTTTATTATTTTTTCGTCGACACAAACATGCACGTTTCATTGCACAACATATAAAGCAAATTTTGAATTTTTGGTCTGCAAATAGTGGCCTAAAATTTTTCAATGTTTCTCAAATTTCAAAAAAATAAAATTATGGAAATTCTCTATCATTTTATTAGCAAGAAATCAAAAAATATTTATTTTTAATAAGTCATTATTTTTATTAAATCTTTATAAATTTTTAATTTTGGTCTGCAAATAGCGGCCTATCTTTTTATTTTGTCAGCAAAATAAAAAAAAATTATTTAATAATCTTCATATTTTTTCCAGCAAGAAAATAAAAAAAATACATTTGTTATTTTATGTAATTAGCGGGAACAATTACATCTTTAAAATTTAAATAGGGCCAGGTTTGTTTTTTCATTGCATGTGCACCAGTTCCGGTTGATTGTTTCTCTCCGGTTCTCACTATAATGGCCAAGGATGTCAACGTTTCCCGAGTGAAATCATTAGGTTCCAATATGAACTTTAGAAATTAAGCCAGTCCATTGCCCAGTAGTTGATGACATTAAGGTGTTGAATGCACAATTAAAGGCTAGCCAAGTAGCAACACTTTCCCCTAGGCAACATCCTATTTATCCTACTGTGGTGCTAGTTCCATGCCAACCTTTAGAATTGAATATAACCCGATTGCCCAAACTAAGAGGCAAATAACTGATGATATGGCTACCCTTAAACAAGGGAATAAGTCGGTCTCAGATTATATGCAACTCTTTATGGATTTGACGGTTAGGAGCAGTGTGAAGGAATTGCTTGAGGTCACCCTTTCAAGGTTTTGTAGGGGTTAAACCCCTACATCGAAGGTAAGTTACTACATCATGGTCACACAGACCAGAACACCACCTTTTATACTGCTTTTGAAATTGAGAAGCACCACATTACTAGAAGTAAAGTTCCCTTATGTCAGACGAGCACTACTTGTGAGTCTAGTGGCGTATATGATCGTGGATCCATGGAGCGTTCTACCCGAATTATGCCCGTAGACCCTTGTGATTCTCCCCCAAGTTGCCTGCATTAGTCGTTGACTCTCCTGTTGAGTCTGAGGCTGTGTCTAGGAATGTGCCTGTCACTGAGGATGAGGCTGATTACATTGACGATTTGAGTGACGATGAGGAGATTGGTTACCCTAGTGACCTTGATGAGGACTTCTACTCTGAGGATTCGTCTCCTCTTCCTTTAGACGATGTTTCTAAGGCATCTCCCTTGATAGTTATGGAGTCTTCTGATGACCCTGAGTCAGAAGACATTCCGGCTGAGTTGGTAGAGTCACCCAATGTTGAGAGCTTACCTATTACTGATTTAGGTGATGACCTGCTAGAACATGAGCTAGTTCCTTCTAGCCCGGAACATATTGAGGTGCCCATTTATTTATCTTCCCAGTTAGATCAACCGAGTCGGATAAGTGCGAGTGAGGATCACAATATTATTATGATTGACCCAGGATTGGTAGATATTTCAACGGGCTTGGAAGAGTCATCTTGGGATGGGTGTTTATCATGGGATGATCTTAGTGAGGCACATCTGGGAGTTAGTTCTTTGAAGTTATAAATGTTGCGTGAGGTTCAAGAAAATTTAGATTCTCCCCGGGATTCGATTTGCCCATCCCCCTATCCTTATTTAGACGATGTACCCACTTCATTGGAAGATTTGGTTAGTGAAGGATGTGATGTTTTGGAAGATTTACCCTGTGTGGGAGAGTTAATTTTGGATGACGGTAGCGCTGAGGACCCGATAGACATTTCCTTGATGTTACATCCTTTACCTGAATCCCAATATGGATTAAAAAATTCGACGGGTTCGATTTTTCCAACGTCTGAGACCATTACCGAATCTGACTTGATGAAGTATCTAGTGTCTTGGATGACTTGTTGAGTGTGTCGGTAGAACGTCCAAGTGAGAGAGTTGTATTTTTGGATGACAATATTGAAGTAGTCCCGGATGAGCGTCCCCTGATGCTATCTCCGTTGCGTGAAATTAAATTTGTCCTTAACTCTCTCCTGGTTTTAGAATTACGGAGTCTCCCTCCCGTTCTGTTGACTCGTCTTGTGGGCACTTTAGGACACACGTTTTGTATTCCTGATCTAAGTCATTTTATTTGGCCAACCTCTCGGGCCCCTCCTTTGGACATGTCACCTTTGACTGCACATTATTCTGCGTGTCCATCGTTGGTCATATCCTCGACTGCATTCGATTTTGTTTCTGTGGCGACAGTGCCTTTTATCCTCGTTTTAGACTCCCTATTTTCTAAAAAATATCAAATATCAAATCATTTGTTTATGAAGAAGCCGTTTATTGTTCCACCTGATCTCGTTCTGTTGGTGCCACATGATGTTATTTCACCGACGCCACCAGATTTAGTTCCGTTGGTGCCTCCTTATTTAGTTCTGTTACCTCCAACGAATATATTAAGTGCATTTTCACAAGATTATGCTCGCCACGACCATTATTTACGTAAGCACTTTAGTGAAATGCTAACCACATAATATAAGTCTTATCAATTTCCTCCTAGCTTACATAAAAGGGCATCTTACTACATAATTTGTGATTTTGTTTTGGTGCATCTCCTCCTTGAACGGTTGCCTTCGGGCACTATAGAAAGTTGGCGAGTTGGCGAGCTGGACCTTTTGCGGACATTAATGAAATTAGGAGAACACACATTTCTTTTGAGGTTTTCAACTGATTGGGGTAATACCCCGATTTTTAATGTTTCTAATTTAACGCTATCTGTTTCTCCACCACTTGATTTATCTGCATGTCCGTGTAGTTCCACTTTGTTTTCTTATGGGTTGGGTAGTGAGTTGGTGCTTAGATCGCTCTCTTCATCGGTCTTCACTGGAGGTACGTTGGTAGTCGATGTAGAAACTTATCTTCCTTTATTGCCTAATGCTTTTCCAAGGGTCCCCAGGACCAACTTTTTGCATGACAGGATACTCCAGGTTGAAGTGCTCTTTTCTCCTAGTGGTGTGTTCGCTGCTACTTGTTTCTTGTGGATGATGCTCTCTGGCACCGGTACTCTCAGACCAACTCATCGGTGATGAGTACGTTTGAGCGGAGGGGGATTGATGGAGACGACTGCCCACAATATTTTGAAGACGGCGACGGCATGCTTGCGGACGACTATGTGGAGCATCGCAATAATTTCCGTCCTGAACACAAACCTATATATTATTAATTAATGATAATTATTAATAAATTATTATTAATTAATAATTCATTACTATGTTTGGTGTAAGACCCCCTTTTTTTTCTTTTTCAACCACCGGGGTCTTAGCCCAGAGTTGCCGCTTTGCGGTGGCACCGACTCACGGGAAGGCAACCACTACAAAACGCCAATTCTGCCGGCCCTTTTCGATCACAAGAGAGAGAAGCATTTATACAAAAATGTAAACAAGTCCACAGAAACATGTAAATAAAAGTGAAATCATAACCAGTCCATCAATAGTAATAATAGGAAAATAGATAATTGGGCTCGAGCCCAGTACATCAGAGTCCTCACTACAAGTCACTCATCGCGGAAGCTAAGAAAATACTAATCACTCACGGAGCTGGTCGCAGGTGCACCGGTGCTAGACTGTCCCACCTCCATGCGCACCGTACTCCGTTGGTGCTGGTCCCTGTCTCCCATCCGGAGCTCCTGTAATGTTTGGTTCGAAAACCATTAGTCATAAAGACTAAGCCCTATCATCCCCTACCCCTCCCACCACGGCTCCTAAGCACCGGGCGGAGAGGAGGAAAGGGAAGCTACAAGAGTGGAGAATAATCAAGCAGGTGACGGTGGACCTAACTAGCAAGTTATAACAGGTGAACAGTGTAAATATTGTAATAGGTAGAACAATTAATAAGTAGCAAATTGTATAAAAGGCAGCTAGAGAACAGTAAATAAACAAACAAGTAAGTAAGTATGTAACCTTAACTTATATGAATGCCCATACAAACTTATAAGTTAAGGGATCTTCTGCAAGGCTCCCATCGTATAAAAAGTCCCATACCGATTTATACGTTGGGGTGTCGGTTGTATGCAATTATGAGTGTAGTGATATGCTATGCCATGATTCATGCAAGTGCAACACACGCACACGGCTCTATGCGCACATACCTTAGTTCCCCCTGTTCGGGAAGCTAGCTTCACTCCCAGGAACCTCCGTAGTGGCAAACGGAGACAGTGGGTCGGGCCCCCCACTCCTAGGCGGGCATCCACACTACCAGGCCTAGCCCTCCCGTACGCCCCTAGAAGAACACAACCTAGAGTATCCGCGTACTGCTGCTGGATGTACCCTCCAGACTTTCTTTGGCTAAGTGTCCCACACCGTCGAGTCAGCGTACCGATGTCGGTGTGAACGACGATCAGGTACCGAAGACCCACCACCTTTATTCTGTACTCCAACCCTCGAGCCCTCGGCCCCCCGGACAGTCCTGTCCGTGCATCTACCTTCAGAGCTACTGTCTGAATGGCAACAAGTCCTATTATTCTACTTTCCTAGCTATCGGGGAGTGAGTGTGTGCAACCCTAGTTATACTAGTTGCTCTTTTAATTTATTATTCCTATGGTTTACGTTAGCCCAGGACTGCCCCCGATATACCCCGTGAAGGGCTCTCAAGGGGCACTAGGAACCAAGACGGCGGCATTACGGTCCGAAGTTCCCTTTCGCAAGGCACTTATTATTATTGATTGATCTCCCTTAACCCGATCCTCTTTTAGTTACTTTAGTTCTAACCCTAGAGTATTAAGACTCTTCCTCTTCTTCCCGGGATGGACGATCTTTCGTCGTTCCCGTACTCCCTTAACCTAACCAGTCCCACACTCTACTTATCCTGACTCCTAATGATGAACTCAATCTTAACTTGCCCTACCAATCATCAATTACCAGAATTCTGTGGCTTTACTATATGCAGACCATCCTAAACTATATGAGGTACCCAAGGGGAGGTACACCAAGTTGTCTTCCAAATCTCCTATAATATTTACTGGAGGTCTACCATATCATACATTGCCTAAAACCAGAAACTTATAATTTTCCTAATTAATCTGATATTTATTTAATTTTCCCAAAGGACGTGCCACGGGTCATTTTAAACATGAACTACATGATCTTCCTAAGTAATGGCTACTCAAAAATCATGATCATTAAATAACAGCAAGATAACCTCAAATACAAATTCTCAGAATTTTATAGAAAGTATTTACCTCTAAATAATTTATTCAGTATAATCACGTTAATTCTACGTAATGAAGGAAGTACTGAAATTATTCATCTAAAAATTATACAAAAATCACTAGTCAGCAGTATGATATATAAACGATCTTTGTGCAGAGAATCATAATTTTACTAGCTTGCTAAACACCACTAAAGATTTAATCAAATAATCAAGGTAAAACATACTTAATGAAGCAAGCCTTAGAATTAATCTTCCAAAAATCCCATAAAAATTCACAGAGATTTAAAATCATAATAAACGTTCTCTGCTTAAATTTCATCACTTTCGAGAGAGTGTGTATTCCCTAATAAATTTTCTAAGAAAATCATACAACTACTAAATCATTAAAGGAAGTATCCAAAATAATGATCATAAAATTCATAGAAAAATATTCAGAGCTTGTACCATCCCTATAATTCACTCTACCCAAATCTCACAACTTTTCTATGTGATTTAGTGTCATTTCTTATCTCTACAAGTATTGCGCCCTAAACTAGGGTTAGATTTTTAGGTATCCCAACGGTCTCCAAATTTACTAAGATTTCATCCAAAGAACTATATTGGCCCTATGGTTCTCTTCACCCAATTTCGGGTCAATCCAAGGTCATTTGACCACATGACCTTCACAAACCACCAAGATCCATCCTTAGGGTTTGGCCTTGGTCCTTAGGTCAAACTTACCCCGATCCACCTCAAACTCCATGAGGGAGTGCTAGAGAATATTACTAGCCAGTGGTAAAAATCTCAGCCTCTGTTGAGGTGATCTGACCACTCAAATTTCAAAAGTGCACTTTTAACCTAAGACCCCTTATTAGGGCAAAACTTAGGGTTGATCATTTCTAATCCAAACCATCTACAAATGAGATGAAAAATTATACAGAACCTTATGGTGACCCCAGGGACCACTCACCAGAATTTGGGAGGGCTTTGGAAATTATTTAACTATCTAATTAAATTCGGCTAGGATTATTGAATTTTTCTAAAAACTATAGAAAAATATTCTCCAAAAATTCTTATTTTTGGATAGCACATAGATATATGAGAGATTAGACCACACCCCAAATATCAAGTCATTTGGATGACTGGATTGGAGTGGGGAATTTTTCTAAGGTCAAGGCAGCCCTCTGGATAGACCTCACCAAAATGGGTGCTGTGGTCTAACCAGGATTCCAAATTAAGTGAAATTAATTTTGAATTAAAGTAGACTTCAAGGGCTACATTTTCTTTGTTGATCATTTTTCCTGTAGGAGCCTCTAGGTATTTTTCCCAACTTATTTAACATGACAGATATTTCATTCAGAAATTGTTTTAAAAATAAAATCTAATTTGACGGCACTGTTCATCTTCTTCTTCAGCCCGAACCAGAGGCCTGAAAACCTAATTTCCTGTAGCTTTTCCATGCTATTTCCCGGCCATCCAGCCATCTCCCTGGGCGGCCACCACCACCACCACCTCTGTTGAGGCGAGGGCTATCGTCGGGCGGCGGCACGGCCGCCGGAGAGGCGGTTTCCGGCGAACCCGCCACCATGAATTTTTCGGAAAACCACGAATATGCTCACCCGATCTGGCTCTTTTGAGCCCGATATCTCTCCTAACGATTCCTAAGATCTATCCGCAGAAGAAGAGGGAGGGGAGGACCTTGTTCGCGGGTTGGAGGCGTGCAGAGCGTCGGGAAGCCATTGCGCGGTGGTGGCGTCGCCGGAAATTCTTCAACAGCAAGGGGGAAGTCTGAAACAGTTTGAGGGAGTGTAACCTTTTCCTCTTGCTCTTAGGAGTCTTTTATAGATCAGCAAATGGGGAGGGGAAAGGATGAAATGTTGGCGGCCATTAATAATCCCCTTAATGACGTTTCGGTTATGACGGATGGCAGTTGAAACGTTGGAGATGAAGAGGTGCTTGCCAGGTGGCAATTTCCTATTGGACCCACTTTTCCTTAATTATTAACATAATTAAAGTAGGGAACGACCCATAAATACTCTTGATTTTCATTCCCTTAATCAGATTTTATTACGACATCAGTTACCGAAATTTCTAACCTGGCTGTCGTTTCGGCCTTGGTCACGGGCGTGACATATAGGTCACGGGCGTGACAGGCCCGGTTAGCCAATTCTGGGTTCGACGATCGTCGAACTAAGATCGAAGATCGTCGAAGGGTGGTCACGGGCGTGACACCTGGGTCACGGGCGTGACAGGCCTGTGCGGCTAATTCTGGTTCGACGACGTCGAACTGAAATCGACGATCGTCGAGCGTGTCACGCCCTATGTCACGAGCGTGACATTGTGGGTCACGGGCGTGACATGCCTGGTGACTAATTCTGGTTCGACGACGTCGAACTGAAATCGACGATCGTCGAGCGTGTCACGCCCTATGTCACGGGCGTGACATGGCGGGTCACGGGCGTGACATGCCCGTGGGGCCAATTTTGGGTCGACGACCGTCGACCTGGAATCGACGATCACGGTCACGCCCTATGTCACGGGCGTGACATGGCGGGTCACGGGCGTGACAGGTCTGGTGACTAATTCTGGGTTCGACGATCGTCGAACTGAAATCGACGATCGTCGAATGTGGTCACGCCCTATGTCACGGGCGTGACGGGTCGGTCACGGGCGTGACCAACCCGTGACCCGATTTCTTGGTCGATTTATTTCAAGTTTTGGGCTCCCTAGGGTTCTACCACAACCAACCGACTCCTAGGGGTCTAGCCAGAAATGGGATGTTACATTTGGTCTCTATATTGCGTTGTTATTTTACTTCCTATTTAAATTTTTATTTTAGGTGTAAAGATGGGTGCTTATAACCATCATGTAGTATTTTAATTATTTCATTTCATGACCTATGATGGGTGCATATAACCATCACATGTTCATTTTGAATTTTGAATGTTGAAGTTTGATTGGAGGGAGATTGAGTGGTGTAGCCTATATTATAAGACCCCATTTTTTTTTAAACCACCGGGGTGTGTGCATGTGAAACCCTAGTTATACTAGTTGCTCTTTTAGTTTATTATTCTTACGGTTTACGTTAGCCCAGGACTGCCGCAAACATACCCCGTGAAGGGCTCTAAAAGGGCACTAGGAACTATGATGGTAGGTGAAGCCCATCATTCCCTTTCGCAAGGCACTTAGTATTATTGGTTTATACCCGATTACCCAATCCCTTTTTATATTATACTGGATCTAACCCTAGTGTGTTTTGGCCCTTCATCACCTCAGGAAAGACGACCTTTCGTCGATCCCGAGCACCACTTAACACCAACCAAACTTCTCTCTCCTCATTGTGACTCCTCATATCACTTAACAACCCATTTCAAATCCCATAAACTATCAATCTCATCCTCTATGTTCAATGCACAGGCTATCACTACTTACGCTGTTTTACGCTATTCCGACCAACCTATACTATATGATGATCATGATAGAAGGTCCCTCAAGTTCTCATCCAAAAGGCTTAAATTATTTACTAGAGATCTATCATAACATAACTAGCCTAAATCCAGAAAATTATAATTTTCCTAATTAATCTGATATTTAATTAATTTTTCCAAAAGATTGGCCATGGGTAATTTTAAACATGAACTACATGATTTTCTCAAGTAATGGCCACCCAAAAATTATGACCACTAAATAACCGAGAGATATCAATAAATACTAATTTACAAGATTTTACAAAAAATATTTAGCCTCTAATTAATTTATCCAATATAATTCCATTAATCATATTTAAAGAAGGAAGTACTAAAATTATTCATCAGAAAATTGTAGAAAAATTTCTGAACCTTAATAATGTACAGAATGAACCATTGCACAAAAATCATAATTTTCCTGGCTTACTAGAAACTAAAATAAATTCAATTAATTTTTAATGGGAAACAATACTTAGTGAAGCAACCCCTATAAATACACTTCCCATAATTCCATAAAAATTCACAGAGCTTTATAACATCATAAAAGGTCCTTTGACTAAATTCCATAAGATTCTAGTGAGTTGTTAATTCTTATGAAATTCCTAAGTTGAAAGTACAATTTGATGGTTGGTACATGAAGTACTATTATCATTGATCTATAATTCATAACAAAATCATCCAGATATGAATATCACTATTACAACACTCCTCCCAAAATTTGGCTGAGAATCAAGGTCATAAGTTCTACCATAAAATTCCTAGGGTGTAAAGACCTAATTACTTATTAAGTGGTTTATGTGGGGGTTTTTGTGTTCAAGCACTACCCATTCATTTCCTAGGGCATCTAACAACCCCACAAGTATTTATTGTAAGTTCCAAGTTCATACAAGGACATGTGTAAGACCCCCCTTTTTTTTCTTTTTAAAACCCGGGGTCTTAGGCCCAGAATCGCCGCTTTGCGGTGACACCTTCACGTCCTGAAGGGTCATCACCACAAGGCACCGATTCTGTCGGCCAATTCGATTCACAGAAAGGTAGCACAATAATTGAAGTAAGAGCAATGCGGTCCACAATAATAAATCACATATATAGAATAAAATCTCCACGAAGGGAGTGTCCACAGAATAACAATAATCAGAGTACTATAAATGCGGGCTTATGCCCGATACATCATGTCCTCACTACAATATCACTCAATGCGGAAGCAAAACTAGAAACTACTCAAGGTCGAGACTCACGGTCCCGGCTGTATGAACTCCGGAGCTAGACTGCCCCATCTCCAGGCGCACCGATCTCTGGGGCTGCTCCTCCATGCTGGGCTCCACGATCCCCTAAATGATGGGGTTCGAAAAGCATTAGTCATAAAGACTAAGCCCTATCATCCCCTACCCCTTCCCCCATGGCTCCTAGGTACCGAGCGGAGAGGAAGAAAGGGAAGGACATGATGGTGGAGATTAATCAAGAAACAAATGGCAGCGGAACTAATGTAGCAATTTTATAATAATATGACAGAAACATAAAGTAAGAAAAGTAACCTTAACTTATGTGCGAAAGCGCATAAGCCAAGGGTTCTTCTGCAAGGCTCCCATCGTATAGAGTGTCCCATACCACCTATACGTTGGGGTGTCGGTTATCAAACAATAACATGTGTTTATATATTGAAATTAACCTTGATTTATAAACTTGCCCACACAAGCTTATAAACCAAGGGGTCGTTTTGCAGGTCCTAATGTATAAGCGTCCCATACCACTCATACTTTAGGTGTTAGGGTTAAATGAATCGATTATGCTATGACATGCTAGTGGGTATGATGAAACATGCAAGTGCAACTCACACACCCGACTCTGTGCACACAGACCTTTAGTTCCCCCTTTCGGAGCCGTTACCTCCCAGGATACCTCCGTAGTGGCAGACGGAAGCGGTGGGTTGGGCCTCGCCCACCTCAAAACTAGTAAAAGCACCACTGGTCTGACCTATCGTACGCCTCAATGCTTGGTGCACTAAGCGGACGCCTGCGTACTCTTGCCGGCTGGCGCACCGGACTTCTATTGGCGAAGTGCTAACTACCTCGCCGAGTCAACGATATCGGTGTCGGTGCAATCGAACTCCCCGATATCGAAAACCCACCACCTTAACTTTTCCCTATTTTATGCACATTCAAGTTTAATCGTAAACACACAAAAACCGAGCCGAAGCCCCCGGACCGAAACGTCCGTCTCCAAATCAACCGAGTCGAAGCTCCCCGGACCAAAATGTCCGTCTCCAAACCAACCGAGCCGAAGCTCCCCGGGCCCAAACGTCCATCTCCAAACCAACCGAGCCGAAGCTCTCATCAATCTTCCTGTGCCAACAGTGTTTGTGAAAGGTGCAGCCCTAGTTACTAAGTTACTCTTGTCGGTTTGTTATTACAGTTTACGTTAGCCCAGGACTTCCCCCGGTATTCCCCGTGAAGGGCTCTCAAGGGTCACTAGGAACCAAGATGGCGGCATTACGGCCCGAAGTTCCCTTTCGCGAGGCACTTACTTTAATTGGTTTCTCACCTTACCTTTTTCCCTTTAAGAGTTACATTAAACTAAACCTAGGGTAGCTTGACTCTTCACCCTCTCCACACGGAAAGACGGTCTTCCGCCATACCCGCGTAACACCTAATCTTCCAACTACTATCAGTGCTAAACCAAACCCCCTAGGGACTCACCTAGGCTACACGATCATCAAGATTACACGTAATTTACTTTTTCATCCAAATGCCACCATTTTTTTATCGGGGGTCTATCCTAACAAGATTTGCCTAAAACCAAAATATTGGAATTTTCCTAATAAATCAGATAACTTATTTATTTATTCTTAAGGGTCTAATATCATCATTTTGAACACGAGGTATAACATTCTAGTTGATTCCAGCTATCACAAAATTAAGGTAAATAATAGTAGGCCTAAATATCAAGTTTCCAAAATTTGATAGTTTTACAATGATTTTCAAGGGCCTAAGCTTATTTAATCATTATTTCAGTTATTTCAAGCTTAATAAATAAACTACCTTGATTTGTCCTCCAAATAATTCAAATAAAATACAGGGTGCTGGTTTTTATCATTTAAATAACTTTGACAGAATCCCATAATTTTTTTGTTGCTAATTAAATCATAATAAATCAAATACTAAATTACAATCTAACATGCTTTGTGAATGAAGTGCTATAACAGTAACTCTAAAAATTTCCAAATAATTCCCAGTGATATAAAAGGGCCTAAGAACCTTAAGTTCCAATTATCATAATTTTCCAGCAATTGTACAAGCCCTAATTTATTTTTATGCTCAAAGCCCATAATAAAACATTGTGGATGAACCTCTAAAATTTCTCAACATAAAATTCTATAAAAAATTCAGGGATCAATGTTCTACTAGTCAAGTTCTAAATCTAGAATTTTAACTGATTATAATTAATTTAAAACTTCCAAATAATTGTAACAACAAATCGGGCTAATAATCATTTAACACATGAAGTATAATATTTATTAATTATAAAATTCCAGGAAAATTACCATAAGTCTAAAACATCCTTAAACTCCCTTCTCCCGAGTTTCATAATTTTTGGATTAGATTAAGTGCTTAAAATAACTAAATTACATTTTTATCCTAATCCAAAATCTCAACTTTCGAGGTACCTAATTACCTCCAATTCCTTCACTATTTCAACCAGAGGGTTTTCATCATATCATCCCCCTCTCCTCCGAATTTCAAGGGCATACCAGAGCTTTTGCTCCTATGTCCTTCACAAAACTCAAACTCCCACCCACTGGACTAGAGCCAAACTCTTAGGGTAAAATCCACCCTAATCCACACCATGTTACCCAAGAGGGTAGACATAGAGTCAACAAATCAGTGGCCACAACATCAGCCTCTTTTGAGGAGATTTGTCCACTCCATTTCCAATCGTACTTTTCCCCAAAGTATCCCTCACCAAGACCTATCTAGGACTTGATACTTCCCTATTCAAAACTCGACCAATTGAGTTGAAATTTTGTACAGATCTTAACATTGATGCCAGGGACCACCACCCAAAATTTGGGGGAGTTTGGACTTAATTTCATCACTAATTAATTTTATAATGTTTATTAGAATTTTACAAAAAACATTAGGCAAAAGTATCTCCAAAAATTCCCATTTTTGGTCTGCCGTTAGGTATAGCTAAGGTCAACCCCCGGCCCAAATTTCAGTTCATTTGGACAAGGTTCGAAGAGTGGGCATCCATTTTAATTTCTGCCGAACTCAAGGTACAGCCCCCACTAAAACGGGTGCTGCGGCCGAACCGTTTACCCAAACGAGTTGAAACTAATTTTTGATTAATCTAGACTCGAAGGGCTACGACTTTTGTGTCTGGTCACTTTTCCTAAAACGGCGTCTAAGTGCCTCGTTTTGCAGCATCAAAATGTGCCCATCCAAGTATATTTTCCTTATAAAATTATTTACATAATTTATATATTATAAACAGTTTTTACTATTCATCTTCTACAGAACCCGAAAACCAGACACAGAAAAACCATTTTTCCTGTAAGCTTTCCGTGATCCGTCGCCGGCAGTTCAGTCACCTCCCTGGCCAGCCACCACCACCACCACCTTCGTTGAGGCGACGGCTATCGATCGGCGTTGATTGGGCCGCCGGAGATGGCGGTTTCCGGCGAACTCGCCGCCATTAATTTATGAAAATACGATGAAACTCCCATCCGATCTAATCCTTTTGGAGTCGATATCTCTCCTAATGAATTTCTAAGATCTATCCATGAAAGAAGAAGTAGAGGAGGACCTTGTTCGCGATTTGGAGACGAGATGAACGACGGGGTGCCATGGCGCAGTGGTGGCGTAGCCGAACTTCTCCTACAGCAAGAACAAAGATCTGATCTGTTTGATTGAGCGTGTAAACTTCTCCTCTTGCTCCAAGTGGGATTTTATAAGTCAGCAAGTGGGGAGATGAAAGGGTAAATCCTTAATGGTCATGAATGTTCTCCCCTAACGTTTCGGTTATGATGCAGGGCAGTTGAAACGCTGGAAAACGAAGAGTGTTCGCCAGGTGGTGATTTCCTATTGGACCAACATTTCCTTATTTATTTAAATAATTAAAGAAGGAAACGGCCCATAAATACTCCGGGTGTAACTTCCCATAATCAGAATTGATTACAATGTCGGTTACCGAAATTTCCAGTCTGGCTGACGTTTTGGCCTTGGTCACGGGCGTGACACATAGGTCACGGGCGTGACAGGCCCGGATAGCCAATTCTGGGTTCGACGATCGTCCAACTGAGATCGACGATCATCGAAGGGTGGTCACGGGCGTGACACCTGGGTCACGGGCGTGACACCTGGGTCACGGGCGTGACAGGCCCGGGTGGTTAATTCTGGGTCGACGATCGTCGAACTGTGATCGACGGTCGTCGAAGGGTGGTCACGCCCTAGGTCACAGGCGTGACACCTAGGTCACGGGCGTGACAGGCCCGAGTTTCAATTTCGACGATCTCCTTACGGAGATCGACGATCGTCGAAGGAGTCACGCCCTAGGTCACGGGCGTGACACCTTGGTCACGAGCGTGACATGCCCGGGCTGCAAGTGCGATGATCGTCTCACGGAGATCGACGATCGTCGAAGGAGTCACGCCCTTGGTCACGGGCGTGACATCTTGGTCACGGGCGTGACATGCCCGGGCAACAAGTTCGACGATCGTCTCACGGAGATCGACGATCGTCGAAGTAGTCACGCCCAAAGTCACGGGCGTGACGGGTCGGTCACGGGCGTGACCAACCCGTGACCCGAAATCTCGATCGATTTATTTCAATTTTTGGGCTTCCTAGGGTTCTGTCACGACCAACCGACTCCTAGGGGTCTAGCCGGAAATGGGATGTTACAACATGACACCCTATGTCCTTCACAAGACACCCAAAACCATCCTTAGGGTTTGGTCTTGGATCCTAGGGTAAATCTACACCAATCCACCCCATCTTCCATGGGAGGGTGCTAGAAATCATTCCTAGTCAGTGGTCAAAATTTCAGCCTCTGTTGAGGTGATTTGACCACCCAAATCACAAAGTGCACTTTTGACAAAAAAACCCTTTAATAGGCCAAAGCTTAGGTTTGTTCATTTCTAATCTAAAACATCTCCAAATGAGATGAAAAATTATACAGAGCCTCATGATGAACCCAGGGACCACTCACCAAAATATGGGAGGGTTTGAAAGTCATTAGGCCACCTAATTAATTTATCATAAGATTATTAAATAATTACAAAAAATCTATAGGAAAAGTTTCTCCAAAAAATTCCATTTTTCGACAGGACCTAGATATTGATTAGGGGGATTTTCTATCCAAATTTCAGGTCTTTTAGAAAAGGGATGAAGTGGGGGCACACAATTTTATCTCTACCTAGCTATAGGTGTAGACCCCACCAAAAGGGGTGCCCTTGTCAAACCAATTGACCGAATTGACCCAAATTAATTTTAAAATAATGTAGACCCATAGGGCTACAAATTATATGTTGACCATTTCCTCATATAGAGCCTCTAAGTATTTTTCATTAATTTTCTAAAGTGACTGTTGTTTTAATACAGAAAATCATTTTTAAAGAAAAGGATTTAAATGATCAGCTCAGATCATGATGCAAGATCCGACGATTGTTGGATCGCCTTCTTCCTCCAGATGAGAGCCATTATTGTCCGAACCTTGAGCTTATTCCAAACGTTGACACCGGCCATCTAGCATCCTCCCTAGCCGGCCACCGCCACCACCACCTCCTTTGAGGTGGTGGCCATCGCCGGGCGGCAGCGCGGCCGCCTGAGAGGTGTTTTCCGACAAACCCAATAGCTATATTTTTGCAGGGAAAACTCGGAAGAGAAGCTCTTCCCGATCAGACTCAGTTGAGCATGATTCTTAACCCTAAAGAATTCTAAGATCTACCCATAGAGAGAGAGAGGAGGGGAGGACCTTGTTCGCGGGCTGGAGGCGTGCAGATCGACAAAAAGCCATTAACGGTGAAGGTGTCGCTGACGCTCTTCAACAGCACACAGATATCTATCGTCTCCTTCGGGCAAAGTGTGGAAACGAAGGCTTGGAGTCTTGTGAAGCTTATAAATCAGTAAAAATGGGGGAGGGGAGGGGTCTAACTGATGGTGGCCATTAATGGTTCTTTAAGGTAATTTCAGCCATGGTTGTAGGGGGATGAATATGGCTCAATCCAGCCAAGTAATGGCTGGAAACTCCTCCTCTTCCCTAGAGGAGTTGAATCCAGCCATAAAAGAGGAGGGGAAGGAGGCCAAGGCATCAAGTGCCATTACTGGCCATGAAAGCCGGTTCTCGGCCATGGCTGAAGCCTTCTTCATTTTCATAACCGCCGACCACGTGGCCTACCTCCATTTGACAGGTCAATATTTTTAAATAAGACTTAATTAGGTATTAATAGAGGAACGACTAATTTAAGAAATCCTGGCCCGCTTCCCGAATCGGTCCGGTTTAGCTCAACAACAAACAAACCAAAAGCACCAGAAAAATTCTAAGTAAAATGGCATTGAGTGAGCTCAGCTCACTCAATGCCATCCAGCCTACGATATTGAGTGAGCTCATCTCACTCAACGCCATAGAGCCTAAACAAGATGGCATTGAGTGCAGTCAGAGCACTCAATGCCGTTCAGCATGGCGTTGAGTGCAGTCAGTGCACTCAACGCCATTCAGCTAATGGCGTTGAGTGCACTCAACACACTCAACACAATCCAGCCTAAGTAAGATGGTGTAAGTGCAGTCAGTGAACTCAATGCCGTTAAGCTTATGACATTGAGTGCACTCGACGCACTCAACGCCATCCAGCCTTTGGCATTGAGTGCACTCGATGCACTCAACGCCATACGACCTATGGCGTTGAGTGCACTCAATGAACTCAACGCTCAAGCCCAAAACCTATTTTAAGTAAATTTCTGAACTACTATTTGCAGACCAAGGTGATTTTCACCTTGATCCCGGGTCACTTGTGTCACAACCCGCATTTTCTCCGAATTTAGTAATTATCAGAGTATGAGAAAACACGCGTCATGATGCCACGTCGAGCAGGGGATAACTGCTGACGCTCAGGCAAAACCATCTACTTTACTTTATGAAAGAAATTCATGAGTTTAAAGATTAGAAAATAAGTTATATTTTAGAGGCCGTATCCCTCGGCTCGGTGGATCACCTAGTCCACAGTTAAAAACTATACTTATGCGCTGCGAAAAATTACTTTATTCAGGTTTGACTTCCTAAGGAGTGCATAAGAGCCCCAAGAGGACCACTTATGCTATGCATGACTCTACATTTAATTTATATTATATATAAGAAAACGATCTTTATACGTTGTTTGGAAAATAGTGATTTAGTTTTATAAAACATGCTGATCATGTGATATACTTATAATAATAATAATTGTAGTTTTAAAATAACTAGCAACCTAGCATAAATCCTCCCCAGAGCAAGTAGACTATCTCCAGAAAATTGTAGCAGCAATAGTAATATATCTAGTACAAAGGTAAAAACTACCAGTGGGCGCCAACAACCTGACACGAACCCACTGGCACATATGTATGTCTGTAAGAAAAGTACAGAAAAACTACCTCACTAACAAGCAACAGGATCTCCAAAGCCCAAGAGACCACCAGCAACACCACCGCAACCTAGCCACCAAACTGGCTACTGCTCAAAACCTGAGGCATTCAAAAGAAGAAAGAATACCTCAGCAAGCAAAATAAGGAAAAAATGCATGAAAGTGTAAACCAGGGGATAAATGAAAGAGGAAAACACATAGTAGTAAAAGTCACAACTGCCCAATGCAAGACAAAAAGAAATGCACCACGTGCAAGGAAACAGCATCAACCCTGCCCAGAAACTACATCCTGCAGAGTCTACTAGGCTACCAAGAGCCCAAAGTGCTGTAATCTACCAAGGAAGAAACATCTAACAACCTAAGCTGTGGGAGGTGGTAGTAGCAAAAACGAACAACATGGATCCGGGTTGGAGGCAAACTCAGTCTCCCAACCACCATTTCCAAGCCAACAAGCTCAAGGGTCTACATGTGAAAGCACTAGGGACCTTCCACCCCCTTGCCCAGCCCGTACCTGGTGCAAGATAGAATAAAAGGGTGGCCACGGCTAAATTACACAACACCTCCCCCATGAAGAGCTTCAAACCACCACTACTAACCACGACCCACGATTCGGTCTTTTGGAAAGAAAAACATGGCCGACAAGGAAACTCAAAACATGAACAAGGAATTCACTCGGGAGCGAAAATCAAGGTAGGGAAAAAGGTGCTAAAATGACTCAACACGGCTTGCCGTTGAGTGGGACCCACTCAACGCCTACCTAGACCTTGGCGTCGAGTGAGCTAGTCTCACTCAGCGCCAGAACAAGCATGGCGTTGAGTGAAGTTTACTCACTCAACGCCTCCTGCAAGAACAACTCTTGCGTTGAGTGAGCTAGCCTCACTCAATGCCAAAACAGGCATGGCGTTGAGTGAAATTCACTCACTCAACGCCTCCAGCAAGAATACTCTGGCGTTGAGTGAGCTAACCTCACTCAACGCCAAAACAGCCGTGGCGTTGAGTGAGGTACACTCACTCAATGCCATGGTACTTAACCACCAACATGGAAAGTGGCGTTTAGTGAGCTGGCCTCACTCAACGCCAAAACAGCAATGGCGTTGAGTGAGGTTCACTCACTCAACGTCCTAGCACTTAGCCACAACAAGGCAATTCTATGGCGTTGAGTGAGCTGACCTCACTCAACGCCAAAACAGCAATGACGTTTAGTGAGGTCGTCTCACTCAACGCCAGAAGTTCTGGCCGCGAATAAGGGCTGTGGCGTTGAGTGAGTCTACCTCACTCAATGCCAAAGCAGAAATGGCGTTGAGTGATGTCAACTCTCTCAACGCCACGGGACGTGGCCACAAACTTGCCATCACTGTTGAGTGAGGCCACCTCACTCAACGCCAAACCAGGAATGGCGTTGAGTGAGATCAACTCACGCAACACCAAAGTACTTAGCCTCAGAAAAGGCTATGGCGTTGAGTGAGCACACCTCACTCAACGCCAAAGTACTTGGCTGCACAGAAGCGACGACGTTGAGTGAGTCAACCTCACTAAACGCCAAAACTGAAATGGCGTTAAGTGAGGTCGACTCACTCAACGCCAAAACACTTAGCTTCTCAGGAAAACCGCGGCGTTGAGTGAGCTTGCCTCACTCAACGCCAAAACGGAAATGGCGTTGAGTGAGGTCGACTCACTCAATGCCAAAGTACTTAGCCGTTAGCAGGGGCTGTGGCGTTGAGTGAGTCAGCCTCACTCAACGTCCTAGTACTTAGCAAAAAAAAATTCTGACTGGCTACAGCTGCGGCGTTGAGTGTATGCAGCACACTCAACGCCAAACCCGCAAAGGCTTTGAGTGTGTGCACCACACTCAACGCTGGCCAGACAGAAACCAAAAAGGCTCTATCCAACAAACACAACAGGCACCCCCTTCTCTCTCTCTCAGCTTCACCCGCAAGCCACCAACCAGACAACAATCTGGAGTTTACTAATGGCATTATGCCGGCGGGTTGAGCACCAAAAGCACAGAGAAGGGGGGCTCATAGGAGAATATAAGCCCTAAATTCAGCAAGAAAAAGAGAACATGCTTGGCTTCTACCCTAGGGCTAACGGGGAATTTTCAGAATTTCAAGAAAACAACAATGGCAAGGGAAAGAACACCACATGGCTCGATTTCCGGCGAAGCTTGGACGGCTTTCCCTCCTCTTTACTTGGCACTAGCAACAGCAGCACCTAAAAGCATACTCCCGTACATTAATGGTGGAAAACCTCAAGACCTAAATCCCCAAATCTCCTAAAACTCCACGAAAATCGAATTTCTTATTATTGAAACGTAGATCTGAGAGAGAGCAAGACAACGCCGCTTTCAGAATCTATATCTGTCCACGAACACTCCCGGAATCACCGTCCGAAAGCTAGGGCAGCCCGTCGTTTCCGCCTCTGCTTTCCGCAAACAGGAGTAGCGGTTTTCTGCTTTTGGTCTCGGGAAGAAGGAGGAAGGAGAAGTGGGCCCGCCACTTCTTAATAAAGATTTTATATAAGCTTTAAATGCATCGGTTCAGCAAAACCGAATCCCAACCGCCGGCTCCCTAATTAAATTAAGAGAATTCTAATAGTCTTTACTAATGGCACACCCAAAATGACGCGAAAACCAAACTATCTCGGAATTCGACGAAATTCACACCGTAGCTAAATACCCACGCTACGAACACAATGACAAAGTCAAAATTAATTTTTGACGAACAGAACTCGAGTTATATCCACCCAAAGCCACAACACAAGCATCCCCTGAGAGGCCACACCGGGTTACCCAAAACGACTCGGCTTGCTAGGGAGTTCTTGCCAATAGACTACAAAATAGGGCACCCAGTTCTAAGGAGTTAAACCACACTCCACATATGGCACAAGCCACGAAAATGCATCACCGTAACGCCAAACGAGAATAAAATAGTCGCCGAAAAATCGGGGGCGTTACAGTCACTCCCCCTAAAAGAAAGTTTCGTCCCGAAACTATACGCATAACACTTCTACCAAAGAAGGAAAAAGTAACAAACAGGAGTTACAAGAAGGAAAACATACCGATCAAAATCAGGGAAACAGGTGAGGGGAGGCCTCCCTCATGGCCGACTCCAGCTCCCAAGTCACGCTCTCCAAATCTTTATTCCTCCAAAGAACTTTCACCATCGGAATGGACTTCATTCGCAGCACCCGTTCCTGAGTATCCAAAATACGGACCGGCACTTCAACAAAAGAGAGGTTGGGCTCCAACTGGGGCACAACGTCTAAGACTTGCCCACTGCTGCGCACACACTTCCGCAATTGGCTTACATGGAAAACATTATGAACACCTGGGAAGTTTGCTGGCAATTCCAATCTATAAGCTGACACGCCAATCCGCTCCAAAATCTTAAACGGGCCCACATACCTCGGGTCCAATTTCCGATTCTTACCAAACCTCTTTACACCCACCATCGGGGAAACCTTAAGAAATACAAGGTCCCCTATAGAAAACTCCAAGGAAGACCTACGCCAATTGGCGTTCTTCTCGTATCTCTTCTGTGCTATACGAAGCTTCTCACGAATAAGCTTCACTGCGACTTCCATCTCCTCAAGAGCATCTGGACCCAACAAAGGCCTCTCACCAGCCTCAGCCCAAAACAATGGTGTCTGCAGCGCCTCCCATACAAGGCTTCAAAAGGAGCCATATGCAATCTTTCCTGATAACTTTTGTTGTATGCAAATTCCATAAGTCGCAGCCGCTAATCCCACGCTCCACCGTGGTCTAAAATATAGCATCAGATCTTATCCTCAACTATCTGGTTCACCCGCTCCGTCTGCCCATTTGTCTATGGGTGGAAAGCAATAGAATACCTCAGATCCGTACCCAAACCCTCCTGCAGACTCTGCCAAAAACGAGAAGTAAAACAGGAGCCTCGATCAGAAATGATACTCACAGGCACACCATGCAGTGGGATGATTTCATTCAAGTATAACTCCGCTATCTTCTTCATCGGGTAATCAATCTTATATGGCACGAAGTGAGCACACTTCGTCAGTCTATCCACTATGACCCAGACAGAATCAAATCCCCTCGGGGATTTCGGTAAGCCCGTAATGAAATCCATAGATATACTTTCCCACTTCCAAGTCGGGATCTCTAACGAAGTCAACTTGCCACCAGGCCTTCCATGATCGGCCTTCACACGCTTGCAAGTGTGGCACTCCGCAACAAAACAGGCTATATCACCTTTCATGCCATACTACCAGGAAATTTGCTTTAAGTCACGATACATCTTTGTAGATCCTGGATGGTAGGCAACGCTGGATCCATGAGCCTCTCTGCAAATCATACCTCTAATGTCCCCAACGGCGGGGATGCAAAATCTGTCGCAGTACTTCATAGTACCCGCATCATCGATAGAAAAGTCTGGCAAATCCCCCTTCTCGGTCCTGGTGAATAAGTGCAGAAGATCCGGATCGTCCTTCTGGTGCAGCCTGGTCAAAGAAATCCAAGACGGCTCTGCCACTGATAAACAACTCTGCAAGCCATAACATCCTACTGATATATCCATAAGGAGAAACTCCTCCACTAAACGATCGACGGTGAGATTAAAGATCTTTCCCATCTTTCAGCTCAAGGCGTCGGCCACTACATTGGCCTTGCCTGGATGATACTGGATCTCTACGTCATAATCGGCCACATACTCTAGCCACCGCCGCTGGCGCAGATTTAACTCCTTCTGCGTAAACACGTACTTAAGGCTCTTATGGTCAGTGAAGATCTTGCACTGAGCCCCATAAAGTAGGTGTCTCCATAGCTTCAACGCATAAATAAACGCTGCGAACTCAAGGTGATGCGCAAGATAATTCTTCTCATGAGTCTTCAGTTGCCTTGACCCATAGGCAATCACTTTTCCAACCTGCATTTACACACAACCCAGACCTACATGCGAAGCATCCACGTAAACATCATAATCTACCCCTTTAGTAGGCAGGGTCAGAATGGGAGCAGTGCAAAATCTCCTCTTTAACTCCAGGAAGGCTTATTCACACCTCTCGCTCCAAACAAAAGCCACATTCTTCTGAGTCAGCTTGGTCAAAGGTGCAGCTAGGGAAGAGAAACCCTCCACGAACCTCTTGTAGTAGCTAGCCAACCTTAGGAAACTCCTGATCTCCTTAGGCGTATTCGGCCTACTCCAATCCATAACTGCTGCGATCTTTTCTGGGTCGACCGAGATCCAATCCTTGTTCACCACGTGGCCTAGAAATGAAACCTGAGGCAACCAAAATTCGCACTTGCTCAGCTTGGCGAATAACTTGTGGTACCTCAACTCTGATAGAACCAAGCGCAGATGCTGCTCATGCTCCTCAGCACTGCGAGAATAAACCAACACGTCATCGATGAAGACCACCACGAACTTGTCCAGGAAATCCTTTAACTGTAACACCCCTATCCGTCACATAGCATATAGCAGTAGGTCCGGCCGGGGCACGACGCCATATACCACGGACAGACCGGTTGGTTACGCGTTGAAACCACACAACCAATCAGAGCGTCCTACACAACACGTAGTGGAAGCAATTTAATTAAGTTGCAAAAAGATAAGAACCCTGCCACAGAGCATGAATGTCCACTATAACCCAGGAATGAGTACATACACAAAAGAGTTCACGGCCTTAAGGCCTTACAAAAGTGTTCGCTTAACAAGATAGCGTCTTTCATACATCGGCGCGCAGGCCGGCCATACATGAATATGAAAAAGCTAATAACTAAGCCTTCGAGGGCTGGCGCTGCAACTTGGGCTTTAGCACGCTATTTGCCGCTTGGCTCCGCAACAGCACCTGCAGAAACAACCCACCCAAGAGGTGGCAATACAAAAGGGCAACGGTCAGCAAGAGCTGACCAAATTATAACGACCCCGTCCCGTTTCTCGGGACGGCGGTGCTCCTTCCCTGCATATAAAACTATCATAGCAATTCTATAGAGTATTCTATTCGCCACAAGTGTCGGCACGCACGACCGTACACTCCGTGCTCTCAGGGCACTAATCGGTGAACCCGGTCCGGACCCAGTCCGACACCGCGATTCCACCACCATCCCTCGGATGGCAACACTCGTGAGCATTTAGCCCTTTCAGCCGAAGCCTAGGCCCGTTTCCAGCCCCCCGGGAAGTCCCATGTACTTTAGGTCGCTTCTACCGAGACCACTTGGAATGGGTAGAGTTCCACCCGCCCGTTGCTCACTTCACCACGGCCATTTAGCCATCGGTGCGGGCCAAGTTTCTCCTCATTCCCACAATCGATCAAAACACGCACATAACCCCGTTATGTACCGATTTGCCCTCCAAGGCAACATCGTGGCGGCAATGCGATTCCGCCCAAGCTTTCCGGGTGCGCCTCGAGGTTAACCCCCAAGGATCCCTGTATGCAATCTACCGCGTAGAATTTTCGGAAAACTAAATTCACCGGCGCGGATTCTTCTCCGGCCATGCAATGCAAACATCACCGATCCGGGTTAAACCCGAATAGGCTTCACACACAATGCCTACGCCCGTACTCCGATTCCGGGCTCTAACAACGGGGACTTTACAAATCTACCCGAAGGGATTCCGCGCCTCAACGCTCACTCGCGAGAGGGGGATTTCCCCATGCATAGAAAGAAGGGCGACTACACATGCCCTATGAAGAGGATCGTTACCCTCGCATTTTTCCGCGGCGCCATGAAGATGTAGTCGGATGGAAAGCTTCGCCTCGCCCTTGCCTTCGAGGATCCGGACTCGGATCGCGAATCGGTGCTTCACAACTCCTCCGGCGGCCGGATCTTGGGCTCCTCCTTCCTCTTGCTCTCCCTTCTCTCTAAACACTTAGAGAGAGAGTGGACCAAAAAAAAGTGAGGATTCAAAGCCCTAATCCCGGCTAATAACCCCCCAGGAGCAGCCCCCACCGTTGGATCCAGATCCAAGGGAACGAACGGCCGAGATTAGATCCAAAATCCCAAAAACTGGGCCGAACACGGCTTGACACACGACCGTGTGTCTGGCCGTGTAACTCACTCGCCGATCGACACGGCTCCTGACACGGCCGTGTGCCACGGGCCGTGTTACCTGGAGCTTCAGGACGATCGTCGGGCTTCCAGACCACGGCTTCGAACACGGCTGTGTTCGAGGCCGTGTGCCCCACACACGGCTTGAGACACGGCCGTGTGTCTCAGGCCGTGTACTTCTCTGACTCGAGACAGCACAAAAACCCAATAAATCCCTGAACACGGGTAGGCACACGGCCGTGTGCCTGGCCGTGTGCCCCTGTTCAGACCTCCAAAAGTGCCGCTTGATTGCCCCGCGATCATCTCCGAGGTTGGGGTCTTACAACTCCCTCCCCCTTAAGAGAATTTCGTCCCGAAATTAAGAACAGAGACTACACAAAAAAAAACAAAAAAAATAAACAAATCGAGTACCTGAGGGGAACAACTCGGGGTACTCCTCGCGCATTGCCTGCTCTCGCTCCCAAGAGAGCTCCTTGCGCCCGCAGTTATCCCAACGGACCTTCACCATTCTGATTTCCTTGTTCCGAAGCCGCTTGACTTCGAAATCCTCAATAGATATGGGCTTGACTTTCGTTGTCAACCCTTCCTCAACCGGTACTTGATCAGCCGCGATCACCTGCGAAGGCTCTTGCACCGCCTTCCGCAACACAGAAATGTGGAACACATCATGTAATCCACTCAACTCCACCGATAGCTTCAAACGGTATGCCGCTTCGCCGACTCGCTCCAGGACCTCAAACGGCCCAAGGTATCTCGGACTCAACTTTTTCAAGCGTCGAATCCGTGAGACACCCTTGAACGGCTTGATCTTCATGTACACCCAATCGCCTACCGCGAACTCCACGTTCCGGTGCTTGGCATTGTAGTACTTTGCCTGCCGGTCCTGAGCGATCAACAAGCGCTCCCGAATGATCCGCACTAACGAGGTAGCACTCTCCACCTCCTGCTTCTTGTACAACCTTGCCTCACCCGCTTCAAGCCACGATAACGGCGTGCGACACTTCCTACCATACAGGGCCTCGAAGGGCGCCATTTGTATACTCGCTTGGTAGCTGTTGTTGTACGCGAACTCCACCAAATAAAGATGGTCTTCCCAATACTTCCCGAAGTCTAGAACACACATGCAGAGCATGTCCTCCATCGTTCTATTAACCCTCTCGGTCTGCCCATCCGTCTGCGGATGGAAAGCTGTACTGAACTTTAACTTTGTTCCCAACATCTGCTGCACCAACCTCCAATCATTTGACGTGAACCGCCCATCGCGATCACTCACAATGCTACGAGGCACACCATGCAGCCTAACAATATTGTCAACGTACAACTTCGCCAATTTCTCCACTGGATCATCCTTTCTATGCGGAATGAAATGCGACACCTTAGTTAGCCGATCTACGATCACCCAGATGGCGTCGTTCCCCTTCTGCGACCTTGGCAACCCGTGCACAAAGTCCATAGATATATCGTCGAATTTCCACTCCGGTATAGGCAAGGACTTCAGAAATCCTCCCGGCTTTTGGCACTCCGCCTTCACCAAGGCGTACGTTTGGCATTTAGCCACGTACAACGCCACATCTTTCTTAAGCCCCGGCCACCAAAACAACTTCTTGAGATCACGATACATCTTCGTGCTCCCTGGGTGGATTGAGTACTTGGTATGATGAGCCTCGTACATCAACTCCGCCCGGAGGTTGCCCCCACATGGGACGCACAAACGATGATCCTTCCTTAATAACCCATCTTCTACTGAGAACTGGGAATTTGACCCATCCGTAGCGGCCTCCAAAAGCTCCTTCATGGAGTCATCTAACTCCAATGCCTGCCGAACCCGGTCAGCCAGGTCATACTGCACCTCTGTCCAGTTTAACATTGCTTTGGCGCTCGTCTGCTTGTCAACGCAACAGATCTCAAGCTCCTCCAACTCCCGCACTAGCCGCTCATCATGCATCGACAACCAGTTGGCTCGGGCGGGAGCCCTGCGGCTCAGCGCATCCGCAACTGCGTTGCCCTTCCTGGGTACATAATGTATTTTGAAGGTGTAGTCCCCCAGGAACTCCATCCACCTCCTCTGCCTCATATTAAGGTCTTTCTGATCCAACAGGTATTTTAGGCTCTTGTGATCGGTGTATATATCGACCCTTACTCCGTATAGGTAGTGCCTCCACAACTTGAGTGCAAATATCACGGCCGCCAACTCCAAGTCGTGCACCGGATAATTTCTTTCATGCACCTTTAGCTGACGCGATCCATACGCTATCACGCTACCATGCTGCAACAACACGCAGCCCAAGCCGCTACCCGAAGCGTCGCTATACACCTCAAAGCCCTCGGTCCCACTCGGCGAACTAAGCACTGGCGCCGTGGTCAACCGCCTCTTCAGCTCCTCGAAAGCCTGCACGCACTCTTGCGTCCATAAGAATCTCTGATCCTTCCTGGTCAACTTTGTTAGAGGTAACGCTATCCGCGAGAAGTTCTCCACGAAGCGCCTGTAATAGCCGGCAAGCCCAAGGAAACTACGGACTTCCGCTACCGAAGACAACACAGGCCACTCCCGTATCGCAACTATCTTCGCCGGATCCACCGCTATACCTTCCCCACTCACTATATGACCCAGGAACGCTACCGAAGGTAGCCAGAACTCGCACTTGGAGAACTTTGCGTAAAGCTCATTCCTCCTCAAAGTCTCCAACACCAAATGCAAATGCTTGAAGTGGTCTTCTTCGCACTGCGAGTACACCAAAATATCGTCAATAAAGACGATCACAAAGCGATCCAGGAAATCTCTGAACGTCCTGTTCATCAGATCCATAAACACTGATGGCGCATTTGTCAGTCCAAACGGCATGACCGTGAACTCGAAATGCCCATACCTCGTACTGAACGCCGTCTTCGGGATATCACACTCCCTGATCCTCAGCTGATAGTACCCCGACTTCAAGTCCAACTTGGAGTATACTGATGATCCGACTAACTGATCAAAGAGATCATCAATCCTCGGGATCGGGTACTTGTTCTTCTCCGTCAACTTGTTCAATTCTCTGTAGTCAATGCACAGCCGCATACTACCGTCCTTCTTTTTAACAAAGAGGACCGGTGCGCTCCAAGGCGACGAACTTGGACGCACATAACCTTGCTCCATCAGTTCCTCCAACTGAACCTTCAACTCCGCCATCTCCTTTGGCGCCAACCTATAAGGAGCACGTGACACGGGTTTGGCACCCGGCACGAGCTCGATAGCAAAATCAATCTCTCGCTGCGGTGGGGCTCCAGGAAGGCTATCCGGGAACACATCGGGGTATTCGCAAACCACGGGGATGCTATCCAACGGGGACTTTGGCTCCACCGCCCCCACTATCGCAAAGAACAGCTCTGCACCAGCACGAACCGCCTTCACCACCTGAAGAGCAGACATTAATGTCTTGCTCGACCCCTTAAGCCCCTCGAAAGTAGTCTCCCGCCCTACACCCAGCTTGACCTCCTTACGGTCGCAATCGATCCAAGCCTTCTGCTCTGACAGCCAATCCATACCAAAGATAACATCGAACTCTACTAGCGGCAGCAATGACGCTAGCAAGTCGAACTGGCTCCCAATGTGAACCTTCACGGCACACACTCTGTCCGCACGCATCGAGCACCCGTTTGGTAGCAACACATCTAGCTTGTCCTTTGCCATCGAAGAAGGGACTCCGATGCGCGATATAAACTGTTCGGACAAGAAAGAATGCGAAGCACCAGTGTCGAATAGTGCTCGTGCCGGACTATCGCTAATCAACACAAAGCCTAAGCAAAAGACATTAGCTTAACAAGCAATAGGTAATAGTATTCTCAAGTCAACTTGCATAAATTAACTCATACCTGTCACCACATCCGCTTGCTTGATGGCCTCCTGCTGGCCCAAGTTGTAGACTCTAGGCTGAGTCGGAGCATAGTGGGACGCGGTCGACTCCACCGCTTTGCCCTTTTCCTCGTAGGTGGCTCCTTGTTTCCTTTCGGACTTTGAGCGTCCACTCTAGCAGTCACGGGCAAAGTGCCCCGGCTTTCCACACGTGAAGCAAGCGCCCGGGGTTCGATGGGTAGTTGCCCCCGAGGCACCTGCAGAAGAAGCTAGACCCGATGTCTTAGCCTTCTTGAAGAATCTACGGTAGCCCGACTTCGATGTAGTCGGCGCCTTGTACTCTGATTTCTTGCCACCGGATTCCCTTTCTTTCTTTGCTTGCACGTTTCTCATATCCTTCTCCAAGGACCGGGCCGAACTGACCAGGGTCATGAAACCCTGCGTCTTGGGCCCCGACAGCAGCAACCTCAAATCATCCCTTAGCCCTTCATAAAAGCGGCTCGTCTTGCGCTCCTCGTCTGCGAAGGTAGCGCCGGCATATCTCCCCAGCCGAGTAAACTCGTGGAGGTATTCATCAACGGTGCTATCACCCTGCACCAACTTCTGGAATTCGCTCTCTAGCGCGATCCTCTGCGCCGAGGGGAGGTATCGAGCCATAAATAGTCTCGCAAACTCCTCCATCGGGACTTCGGCCAATGGCCTTCCCCTCAACTGATGCAGCTCTAGGACCTCCCACCACAGTCTTGCGTCCCCATCCAAAAGGAACGTCACTATAGTGGTCTTCTGCCACTCTTCAGTTTGCATCGCAGTCATCACCCTGTTGACCCTTGAGAGCCAATCCTCTGCTTGGGTCGGGGTTTCTGCCCCCGTGAACACTGGTGGGTGAAAGCCCATGACATGCTTCAGTTGTCTTTCAGTTGCTCTCCTAGGCAACTCTGGCTCCAAAACTACTTGCTCAACCCTCCTTCGCTCTGCCGTCTGAACCGGTACTTGCTCCACAGCAGGAGCAGGCTGCAGCACCTGCCTTGCAGGCTGCGCATTTATCATTGCCATGACCGCTTCTGCCACCAACCTAATGGTCTCAGCAGACAAAGGTGTTGCAGGCGCATCGCTTGGCGCACTGCTCGCCTCAGAACCTGGCCGTTCAGACGGCCCAGCACCACTTCTGGTCACCTAAAATCGTGCAAAACACCGATAAGCGACCAAGAATTACTGCAAACAGCAATTATAGGAACACGCAGGTTCCTCAAACATGTGTATTTTCATTCCTAAGTGGACATTCATGGGTTCTTTTCATGTTATAACGATGACGCACACACTGTGCTCACCACCCCTTAAAGTGAATTCGTCCACGAATTCATTTAAGCGTGACCGAAACCAGAAGTCTGATACCAGTTTGTAACACCCCTATCCGTCATATAGCATATAGCAGTAGGTCCGGCCGGGGCCCGACGCCATATACCACGGACAGACCGGTTGGTTACGCGTTGAAACCACACAACCAATCAGAGCGTCCTACACAACACCTAGCGGAAGCAATTTAATTAAGTTGCAAAAAGATAAGAACCCTGCCACAGAGCATGAATGTCCACTATAACCCAGGAATGAGTACATACACAAAAGAGTTCACGGCCTTAAGGCCTTACAAAAGTGTTCGCTTAACAAGATAGCGTCTTTCATACATCGGCGCGCAGGCCGGCCAAACATGAATATGAAAAAGCTAATAACTAAGCCTTCGAGGGCTGGCGCTGCAACTTGGGCTTTAGCCCGCTATTTGCCGCTTGGCTCCGCAACAGCACCTGCAGAAACAACCCACCCAAGAGGTGGCAATACAAAAGGGCAATGGTCAGCAAGAGCTGACCAAATTATAACGACCCCGTCCCGTTTCTCAGGACGGCGGTGCTCCTTCCCTGCATATAAAACTATCATAGCAATTCTATAGAGTATTCTATTCGCCACAAGTGTCGGCACGCACGGCCGTACACTCCGTGCTCTCAGGGCACTAATCGGTGAACCCGGTTCGGACCTAGTCCGACACCGCGATTCCACCACCATCCCTCGGATGGCAACACTCGTGAGCATTTAGCCCTTTCAGCCGAAGCCTAGGCCCGTTTCCAGCCCCCCCGGGAAGTCCTATGTACTTTAGGTCGCTTCTACCGAGACCACTTGGAATGGGTAGAGTTCCACCCGCCCGTTGCTCACTTCACCACGGCCATTTAGCCATCGGTGCGGGCCAAGTTTCTCCTCATTCCCACAATCGATCAAAACACGCACATAACCCCGTTATGTACCGATTTGCCCTCCAAGGCAACATCGTGGCGGCAATGCGATTCCGCTCAAGCTTTTCGGGTGTGCCTCGAGGTTAACCCCCAAGGATCCCTGTATGCAATCTACCGCGTAGAATTTTCGAAAAACTAAATTCACCGGCGCAGAGTCTTCTCCGGCCATGCAATGCAAACATCACCGATCCGGGTTAAACCCGAATAGGCTTCACACACAATGCCTACGCCCGTACTCCGATTCCGGGCTCTAACAACGGGGACTTTACATATCTACCCGAAGGGATTCCGCGCCTCAACGCTCACTCGCGAGAGGGGGATTTCCCGATGCATAGAAAGAAGGGTGACTACACATGCCCTATGAAGAGGATCGTTACCCTCGCATTTTTCCGCGGCGCCATGAAGATGTAGTCAGATGGAAAGCTTCGCCTCGCCCTTGCCTTCGAGGATCCGGACTCGGATCGCAAATCGGTGCTTCACAACTCCTCCGGCGGCCGGATCTTGGGCTCCTCCTTCCTCTTGCTCTCCCTTCTCTCTAAACACTTAGAGAGAGAGTGGACCAAAGAAAAGTGAGGATTCAAAGCCCTAATCCCGGCTAATAACCCCCCAGGAGCAGCCCCCACTGTTGGATTCAGATCCAAGGGAACGAACGGCCGAGATTAGATCCAAAATCCCAAAAACTGGGCCGAACACGGCTTGACACACGGCCGTGTGTCTGGCCGTGTAACTCACTCGCCGATCGACACGGCTCCTGACACGGCCGTGTGCCACGGGCCGTGTTACCTGGAGCTTCAGGACGATCGTCGGGCTTCCAGACCACGGCTTCGAACACGGCTGTGTTCGAGGCCGTGTGCCCCACACACGGCTTGAGACACGGCCGTGTGTCTCAGGCCGTGTACTTCTCTGACTCGAGACAGCACAAAAACCCAATAAATCCCTGAACACGGGTAGGCACACGGCCGTGTGCCCCTGTTCAGACCTCCAAAAGAAACGCTTGATCGCCCCGCGATCATCTCCGAGGTTGGGGTCTTACATTAACACCCGGTTCATCATATCCATGAAGGCTGATGGTGCGTTGGTCAAACCAAACAACATCACCAAGAACTCAAAATGTCCATGCCTTGATCTAAACGCAGTCCGTAGAATATCTGCCTCACGGATCCTGAGCTGATGATAGCCTGAACGAAGATCGATATTGGAGAACACCGTGCTACTGCGCAACTGGTCAAATAAGTCATCAATCCTCGGCAGAGGGTACCTGTTCTTAATTGTGACTTTGTTCAACTCCTTATAGTCGATGCAAAGCCGCATTGATCCATCTTTCTTCTTCACAAACAGCACAGGAGCACCCCAAGGTGATGAACTCTGCCTGATAAATCCTTTTTCCAATAGCTCATCCAACTAAACTCGCAACTCCTCCAACTAACGAGGGGCCATCCAGTACGGCGCCTTAGCAATAGGACGCGTACCCGGCTCCAAATCAATCACAAACTCCACATCTCGCTTGGGAGGAAGACCAGGAAGATCATCCGAAAAAACATCGGCGAAACCGCGAACAACTGGAATCTCCTCCAAGCGCGGTACGCTAACAGCGGTTCCAACCACCGAGACCAAACAAGCAAAACAATCCAAAAGAAACAGCTTCTGGGCACATACCGTAGAGATAACAGGAGAATCCTGACATAGATCAGCATACACGCTTCCGGGCTGACCGTCATCCATGATTAAGTCCAAGCGCTTCCCTTTGCACTGAATTACTGCATCATACCTAGACAGCCAGTCCATGCCCAAAATAACATCGAAGTCCTCCACATCAATCTTCTTTAGGTCTGCCTTCGCAAGGAAGTCCCCTAACAAAACAGGGCAATCTAACATGCCCAAATCTGACAGCACAGATTCACCAGAGGGGAACTTGACACGGAAGGTATCCTGAACTCGATCTAAAGTCAACCAATGTCGCTCCACAAAGGCTCTATCCATGAACGAGTGGGTAGCCACGGAGTCAAATAGAACACGCGCCCAGCGGTTCTTCACCTTAAATTTCCCTATAGAAGCATATAAAACTAAGGAACTACCACAACCATACTGCAAACATTCTAGCAAAACAAGAACAAAACCTTCAGGCTGGGAAGACAACTAACCTGAGATGACCTGAGTCGAAGCTTGAGCCTCCTCGGAAGAGATCACGTTTTGCTTTCCCTTGCCCTTGTCCACACGCTGAGGTGGAGGTAATGCCTGTAGTGGAACTGCATGAAGAGCAGGCTGGACCTGTAGACACCTAGCCTTGATGTGTCCCTTCTACCCACACTGAAAGCAGACCTTATCCTTGGAGCAGCACTGGGCAGCATCATGCCCGGGTCGCTTGCAGACAGAACAAGAGACATCTCTCCTAGGAGCACCCTGAATCGCATGAACCTGCACCTTCCTCTGAGCTGCTTCCCTCTTGAAACATCTCTCGACAGGGTGGCCTGACCGGCCATAGAAACTGCACACCACTTTGCTCTTCTTTCCCGGAGCCACACCGGGTACCTAGGGTTTCTTATCCTCCACAGACTTCCTCTTGTCCTTCCTCATTTGCTGGCCTCTGCTCTTCGCGGTATCAATAGCCTCCACCTTCAGAGCAGCCTCCACTACTCCTGTATAAGTCTCTGACCCATAAGCACTGGTCAACTGCTGCACCTCGCTCCTCAAACCACCGAGAAATCGCTTAACTCGATCAGCCTCAATGCTGACCAATCCAGGGGCAAAACGGCTGAACTTGCTGAACTCTATCTCATACTCACAAACCGTGAGTTGTCTTTTCTTCAGATGGAGGAAGTCGTTCATGAGGCGGTCACGCTCGACTGAGGGTAAGAACTTCCTCAACAGCATCTCCTTGAACACCTCCCAAGAGCATCCAGCTACCAAGCTCTCCTTCTCTCTCAACCACCAACTCTTAGCCAAACCTTTAAGCTGATAGGCGGTTATCATCACCCTCTGATCATATGCAATCCCTGAGTACGCGAACATCTCCTCCATGGAGATCAGCCAGTCGTCTATCACCATGAAATCTGCCTTCTAGTCATAAGTGGGAGGGCTCAGCCTCTGAAACTTCGAGATGAAGGCCATCTCTGCTGGCACCACCACTGGAGGTCTTAAGGGTGCAGGAGGAGGAGGGACAGCTAACCCCCCTGCAGGACCTTGCACTCCCTGAGTCTGACCTGCCACAACCGCCACAAGGGACAAAATCTGGGCCTGCATCTCTACCATCTATCTGCTCATGGCATCGCTACTCTGCCACATGCTCTCAATCACCGCATCATCTTGAGCTCCAGATTACTCACCCTCAGACAGGGGAGTCGATCGAGTAGCAGGACGTCTCGCCGTCCTAAAATAGTAACAATACTAGTTAGATCCTAATACAATGACTAAAACCAACTACAAGTACAGACAATACATATCTAGATATAAACTTAAAGCTGCTAAACTTGCTCTGGGAGTTTATCTTTTTTTTCAAAAATTGATGTTATGTCCTAACCTAAGATGGTTAACCACCACCATACCACTTCATGTGCCTAGATCGGGAATGCATGACTTTATATTACTTTTGACTTGAAAGCTTATGTGTGTACATATGTCATCCTGTCAGTCTTTAGCTTGGCACGTTGTGCTTATGCAATGTTATGTTATGCATGTTTGTGCTATGCATTCTAAAAAATACATGTTATGAGCGGCGTACGCATGAAAATGTTATGCATCCCATACTACATAACATTCTCATGCAACAAAAAAAATGAGCTAGTCGCAGCCATGTGGTGAGGTTATGCATCCCATACTACATAACCCTCACATGTTGCCCCTATGGTGGATCCATATACGAACACATATTATGCATCCCATACTACATAATATGACCCGTATACTTCATGTTATGCTATGAGTGTAGTGTTCGTGCTTTAGCCAAAATATGCTGATGACATATCGGTGTGTGAATGATATGATGCTGAACTACTAAAGTAATCAAAGGAAGGTTGCCCGACTAACTTGTTAAGGAACCTCCCTCTGATACCAACTGTCACAACCCACATTTTCTCCGAATTTAGTAATTATCAGAGTATGAGAAAACACGCGTCATGATGCCACGTCGAGAAGGGGATAACTGCCGACGCTCAGGCAAAACCATGTACTTTACTTTATGAAAGAAATTCATGAGTTTAAAGATTAGAAAATCAGTTATATTTTAGAGGCCGTATCCCTCGGCTCGGTGGATAACCTAGTCCACATTTAAAAACTATACTTATGCGCTACGGAAAAATACTTTATTCAGGTTTGACTTCCTAAGGAGTGCATAAGAGCCCCAAGAGGACCACTTATGCTATGCAAGACTCTATATTTAATTTATATTATATATAAGAAAACGATCTTTATACGTTGTTTGTAAAATAGTGATTTAGTTTTATAAACATGCTGATCATGCGATATACTTATAATAATAATTGTAGTTTTAAAATAACTAGCAACCTAGCATAAATCCTCCCCAGATCAAGTAGACTATCTCCAAAAAATGATAGCAGCAACAGTAATATATCTAGTACAAAGGTAAAAACTACTAGTGGGCGCCAACAACCTGACACAAACCCACTACACATATGTATGTCTGTAAGAAAAGTACAGAAAAACTGCCTCACTAACAAAGCAACATGATCTCCAAAGCCCAAGAGACCACCTGCAACACAACCGCAACCTAGCCACCACACTGGCTACTGCTCAGAACCTGAGGCATTCAAAAAAAGAAAGAATACCTCAGCAAGCAAAACAAGGAAAAACTACATGAAAGTGTCAACCAGGGGATAAATGAAAGAGAAAAACACATAGCAGTAAAAGTCACAACTGCCCAATGCAAGACAAAAAGAAATACACCACGTGCAAGGAAATAGCATCAACCCTGCCCAGAAACTACATCCTGCAGAGTCTACTAGGCTACCAAGAGCCCAAAGTGCTACAATCTACCAAGGAAGAAACATCTAACACCCAAAGTTATAGGAGGTGGTAGTAGCAAAAACAAACAACATGGATCCGGGTTGGAGGCAAACTCAGTCCCCCAACCACCATTTCCAAGCCAAAAAGCTCAAGGGTCTACATGTGAAAGCACAAGGGACCTTCCACCCCCTTGCCCAGCCCGTACCTGGTGCAAGATAGAAGAAAAGGGTGGTCATGGCTAAATTACAAAACACCTCCCCCATGAAGAGCTTCAAACCACCACTACTAACCACGACCCACGATTCGGCTTTTAGGATAGAAAAACATGGCCGACAAGGAAACTCAAAACATGAACAAGAAATTCACTCGGGAGCGAAAATCAAGGTAGGGAAAAAGGTGTTGAAATGACTCAACACGGCTTGGCGTTGAGTGGGACCCACTCAACGCCTACCTATACCATGGCGTTGAGTGAGCTAGCCTCACTCAGCGCCAGAACAAGCATGGCATTGAGTTAAGTTTACTCACTCAACGCCTCCTGCAAGAACAACTCTGACGTTGAGTGAGCTAGCCTCACTCAACGCCAAAATAGGAATGACATTGAGTGAGGTTCACTCACTCAACGCCTCCCACAAGAATACTCTGGTGTTGAGTGAGCTAACCTCACTCAACGCCAAAACAGCCATGGCATTTAGTGAGGTACACTCACTGAACGCCCTGGTACTTAAACACCAACAGAGAAAGTGGCGTTGAGTGTTATGGCCTCACTCAACGCAAAAACAGCAATGGCGTTGTGGTGTCTACTAATCGTGAAGAAAATAAAAGCAACCGAACTAGCAATCCATCTAGGCAAGTATACCTATCGAATTGTAGCTAGGGGGCACAAGTGTCGTATTGAAATCCGGGTACTGCTGAATACACTTACTCACACGAAGACTATTATTTTATCGAAGGAAAATCTTGAGGGCTAAAAAGGAAATTGCAATTAAGAAAGGAAATATAGTTAATCGCTAGAAAGAGAATCACTGCATTAAGTTAAAGAACTATTAGACTCGATTACGATAAAGTGTTAAAGAACTACGACAAAGGGATGGAAATGTACTCGATCAAGAATCACCTCGGCCAGAGTAATAAAGAAATGCGATAAAAGCCTAAACTTAATAGGGAAGAGTTTCTTGACTGTGGAGGTTCCTAAAGCTTAAACATGCTTCTCTCGAAGTCGTGTCCGACTGAGTTTAGGAAGGTCCGACCGACTTTCGTCTGAATCAGAGGCCTAAAGCTCGCTTTACGCGGTGAACCCCACTATTAGATTTTACTCCAATCCGGGGGATTTGAATGTCTGCCTCTCTCGAAGGGTGCATACCAATCCCTTTCCTCTTGAGTGCTCACTTCAAACTATCGGCCTTTCAGCTAGCCAAGCATGAAAGCTAAGGCGGAGAGTATACATCGATGATATAAATCCAACCCAAAAGAATTCAAGAGCAATTCAAGGTTAAACCCCTAAAAAGGAAAGGTAAAATTAAAGCATCATAACTTAATCACTCAAACCTCAGATCATCAAGATCGAGTACAAGGAGGATTTAGTTATTCATGGTATAGAAAATGAAGATCATATTAATAGTATGGAAAATAACACCGAGTAGAAGGGAAAGAGAATAGCGAACTATTTTATTTCGTAATGTGGAGGAATCACAAGTAGGGCACACAGATACTATAAGAACACATTCTACGATGATTACAAATGTTGTAAAAAGGAAGTACAGAAATGCGAAAAAGGCTTGCATGAAAAGAAACTCAATTACTTGAAGTAAAAAGGAAGAGACAAGCTTAAGACATAAAAACTAAAATAGCAGCACTTCTTCTTCTCTAATCTCTCTCAATCCCTCCCCCAAACACTAGAAGATGATCCCTATTTATAGAGTTTTTTCGGGCTGGGTCACGCCCTATGACACGCCCATGGAGGGCGTGACCATAGGGCGTGTCTGATTCGGTGCGACATCTGGAGCGTTGGCATTTAATTCTGGCGTGGTTGTTGAGTTACACGCCCATCGAACACGCCCCTGGAGGGCGTGACATATGGACGTGTCGGATTCGGTGCGTTGAAATTGAGCTCGGTACTGACTTCTCGGGACTTGGCGGGTCACGCCTGTCAGACACGCCTCTGGAGGGCGTGTCAGTGGGCGTGTCAGTGGGCGTGACAGCTAGTTTCTGGTGGAGATTGACTTCGGACCGGCGGCTTCATTCCACTAGGTTACACGCCCTTGGTACACGCCCTAGGAGGGCGTGACCATGGGGCGTGTAACAGCAAAACTTGTAAAATCCTGCAAAAAGAAGGGAAGATGTTAGTGACAATAATATATACAAAAAAGGGTCAAAATATAAGCATACAAGACATGCTTTGTAAATTGAAAGCTAGAAAATACCATAATAGTTTAAATTACGAAACGGACTATCAGCATACAACAACATAAAATTATAATAATACTTAGAAATTTAAGCTACTAAATTACCCAAAAAAGGATGACTAAAAAGTAGTCATCAAATACCCCCATGCTTAGACATTTGCTTGCCCTCAAGCAAATAAAAAATGAAAACTTGGGAAGGAAATAGAAAATAAACAAAGCTAATTTAGGTTTCATAATTAAGAAAAACAAAACATGGAAAATTAAACTATCCAAATATTCATATTATCAACTAGTGGGGTGAGAAGTGCACAATAGAAGATTTGAAAGGGAAAGCCTAAAAATCTCATTAAAACATAAGAGAAGTCTACTAATTTCTAAATCTTAAAAACAAGGCATCCAAAATAAATGAAAATAAGGAAAACAAAAGTAGAAGTTCTAAATAAATGGCGCATTAACAAACTACTAGGTTGCTAGATAAACATTAACCCTAAAACACTCCAAGATAACCTCCAAAGAAATCCATCAATGATGGTGGCCATAGGCTTGTACGTTCACACTTTCTCCACTACGCGAAATTAAGTTCTAAGATCATTAGGACTTCTACTAGGCATTAAACTTGGCTTAGGTAAATGATTAGGAAGTGGAATCAAAGGTAAACATGAAGGTTTTAGGCACTAAACCAAGGTGAGCTCAAAAATAACCAAAGCATAAAAAATGAGAAATAACAACTATGTCATTTCTCCAATATAAAACTACAAAAACAAGGCCATGAATTTTTTTTTCTTTTATAAACTTGGCCAAACATAAACGTTTTGCATTCATTTTCTTTTTTCTCTCTTTTTTTTGATTTTGTAATGATATTTTTTTTTCTTTCAATTCTTTTTTTTTTGAATAACATTTGATAAGAAAACTCCAAAAATAAGCTTGAGAATTTCCTATTTATTTCAAAAATAATACCCTTCCCACAAAAAATAATTTTTAAGCTCAAATTTATAGTGCAAACATAGGAAAGATATTTGGCTTTGGTGAACATAATGAAATGAAAGGTGGAGCTAAAAACAAAGAAAATAAGGAAAAAGGCCCAAAATTGTTTTGCAAGGGTTTTGTTTTTGGTGGGCAAGAAAAGCTCAAACTATTCAAATGGTGGCCTAAATCATTTCTAAAGAACATAAAAACGGTGCAAATGCTTCGAGAGTAGCTTGGTACAAGTTCTAGACACCAAGAAAGACTACCCCGCAAATGAAAAAGGACTAATGATACCTAACAACCATTCGTAAGTAACTACCCGAATAAAAAGACACAACTACGCATTGCTAGCTTATAACTTAAAAACCGGATGCCTATATTTAAGAAAGAGCAACCAGTAGAACTAGACTATGTTAAAATGATAGGTTTAGAAAAACATTTCCAAAGTAATCTATATAGAACTAAGAAACCGCATGGGCCTACACATCACTAGAAGCAACATAAAAATGATGATAGAAATAATTTTTGATTTTGTTTTTCAAATCGATTTAAGCACAATTGTTTTTTTTTTGTTTTTTTTAATTTTTTTCTTGGGTTTTGATGACATAACATAAGATATTATACTAATATAAAACATAATATATTTTTTTTTGAAAGAAGAATAACAGAAAGAAAAGACCAAAAGAAACTAGACCCCCCCATGCTTAAGCTCTTCATTGCCCTCAATGAAGGAAACAAAAAGAAAAAGAGAAGGGGACTGAGAAGAAGAGAAAAAGAAAATACAGGAAAAATAAAGAAATAAAAAGAACAGGACTTCCCCGGGTTCGTGAGATGAAGGCGGATGTCGCTCCCCCATGCTTGTTTTTTAGAGTACTTGATCGTCAGCAGGTCTGACTTGATCCATCTGATATCAGCAGTGACGGAGCGGCGACCACGATCATGGGCTTGATTGGCCTCCGGTAGAAAGTGCAAGATAACAGCAAAAAGATAGAGTCCATGGGCAGATGCCCGATAATGTTTTTTTATTACAACAGTGCAAATAAAAGAGTTCCATAAAAAATATAGTAGTCCAAAAAAAAATAATGTCCATCAGACAATAAGAAACTAAGCATCAAAAAGAAGACTCTCCTTTGCAGGAGTCACAGAATCATTAGAGAAATAGAGTTTAAGTCTATGGCCATTAACTTTAAAGTCCCCTTTATCGGGGTGTGAAAGTAGCACAGTTCCGTAAGGAAAAACATCCTTGACCGTGAATGGTCCGGACCATCTAGATTTAAGCTTTCCCGGGAAGAGACGTAAACGCGAATTAAAAAGAAGAACCTGATCGCCTGGTTTAAAAGTTTTAGGGTGGCGCAGGTTCTTATCATGATACAATTTCGTGCGTTCTTTATAAATTTTATTATTTTCATAGGCGTACGCTCGCCACTCGTCAAGCTCATTTAGTTGGTTTTTTCTATGCTCACCGACCGAGTGCGGATCGAAATTAAAAAACTTCAACGCCCAATACGCACGGTGTTCTACTTCTACCGGAAGATGACACGATTTTCCATAGACTAATCGGAAAGGAGTACAACCGATGGCGGTTTTGTACACTGTCCGATATGCCCACAAAGCATCGTCCAATTTTAAAGACCAATCCTTACGAGAAGTAGAAACGCTTTTTTCCAAAATTCGTTTAAGCTCGCGATTGACTACCTCGACCTGACCGTTCGTTTGGGGGTGATAAGCAGTGGACAATTTATGCGTAACGCCATATTTGGCTAAAGCCTTAGTGAGCTGAGCGTTGCAAAAATGACTTCCCCTATCACTAACGATCGCTCGAGGAAACCCAAAGCGAGAAAATAATTTTTTTAGAAAATTGATAACTACGCGAGCATCATTATTTGGTAGAGCTTGGGCTTCTGCCCACCTAGAAACATAATCGACTGCGACTAGAATATATTTGTTTCCTAAGCTGGAGGGAAATGGGCCGACAAAGTCTATACCCCATAGATCAAAAACTTCGCACTCGAGAAAGTAATTTTGCTCCATTTCATTTTTGTTAGAAATATTTCCAGTCCGCTGGCATCGATCGCACCCGCCCACAAAGATTTGTGCATCTTTAAATATGCTTGGCCAATAGAAGCCAGCACTAAGCACTTTGTGGGCAGTGCGGTTTGCTTGATAATGCCCGCCAGTCGGACCTTCATGAACATGTTTTAAAATTTGGTGACCCTCTTCCTGCGAAACGCATCTCCTTACCACTTGGTCTGCACAAATGCGAAATAGAAATGGGTCTTCCCAAAAATAATACTTTAACTCCGAAAAGAATTTCTTCTTTTGGTGAGTGGAGTATTCTTTTGGAAGGACCCGGGCCACAAGATAATTGGCCAGATCGGCAAACCAGGGGGTAGAAGATGAAGAAATATTCAAAAGACGCTCATCCGGAAAAGAGTCATTAATAAAAGTTTCATTTAAAAAATCAAGTTTGGGATTTTCAAGGCGAGATAGATGATCCGCCGCTAGGTTTTCCGCTCCTTTCTAATCCCGAATTTCCAAGTCGAATTCTTGAAGTAAGAGGATCCAACGGATGAGACGCGGCTTGGCATCCGGTTTAGAAAGGAGGTACTTCAAAGCGGAATGATCCGTGAAAACAATAACCTTAGATAGAGTAACATACGGTCGGAATTTATCAAAGGCAAAAATAACTGCTAAGAGCTCTTTCTCCGTCGTGGTGTAATTTTCTTACGCAGAAGTGAGAGTTTTACTAGCGTAGAAAATTGGATGAAAGTTCTTAGCGATTAGTTGACCTAAAACCGCACCTACCGCATGATTACATGCATCACACATAATTTCGAAAGGTAAATCCCAAACTGGGGCGATCATAATAGGAGCATTTATAAGTTTCGATTTTATTAATTCAAAGGCCTCGAGACAAGATTTATCAAAAACAAAAGGAATGACTTTTTCGAGCAAGTGGGTGAGAGGTTTAGTGATTTTTGAAAAGTCCTTAATAAATCTACGATAAAAACCCGCATGACCTAAAAAACTTCTAATCGCTTTAACGGTTAGAGGGGGCGGTAACTTTTCAATTACTTCAATTTTTGCCTTGTCCACTTCAATTCCCTTAGCGAAAATGTTGTGGCCAAGGACTAAACCCTCACATACCATAAAGTGGCACTTTTCCCAATTTAAAACTAAATTTGTCTCCTCGCAGCGCTTTAAAACTTTTCCTAAATTTTCTAAACATAGATCGAATGAGTCGCCAAAAACGGAAAAGTCGTCCATAAAAACTTCCATAATATTTTCTACATATTTATCAAAAATAGCAAGCATACACCGCTGAAAGGTGGCGGGTGCGTTGCATAATCCGAAAGGCATTCTACGATAGGCAAAAGTTCCGAAGGGGCAAGTGAACGTCGTCTTCTCTTGGTCCTCGGGTGAGATAGGGATTTGAAAATATCCCGAGAGACCGTCGAGGAAGCAATAAAAATTGTGCCCGGACAAACGTTCTAAAATTTGATCGATAAAGGGGAGGGGGAAGTGATCTTTTCGAGTGGCATCGTTTAGTTTACGGTAATCGATGCACATCCTCCATCCCGTTATCGTCCTAGTTGGAACTAAATCGTTGTTTTCGTTTGGTATTACCGTGATCCCACCCTTCTTAGGAACAACCTGAACTGGACTTACCCACTGACTATCGGAAATAGGATAAATTATCCCTGCATCTAATAACTTAAGCACCTCTCCCTTCACAACCTCTTTCATATTTGGATTAAGACGACGTTGTGGATGAACTACACCCTTAGGATTATTTTCAAAAAATATGTTGTGTGTGCAGAAAGAGGGACTGATGCCAGGAATATCACAAATTTGCCACGCTATAGCTCGGCGATGCTTTTGTAGTAGTTCGATCAATTGATCGTTTTCGGATTGGGAAAGAAAAGCCGAGATTATAACGGGCAATTTTGAATCTTTTGCAAGAAAGGCATATTTGAGGTGGTCAGGCAGTGGTTTTAAATCAAGCTGGGGTGGTTTGTCATAAGAATTTTTTGAATTTTTCTCTTTTTCAAAAACAAGATTTTCATACTTTTTCCTACTGCATGCAAAATTATTTTCAACATTTTCTTGGATCGACATCACCGGGTTGTCAAAAATATGTGAAGAAATTTCAAAAAACGAAGATGAAAATTCATTGGGAGAAATGTTGGAAAGGGAAAGGGAAGAGTCTTCATTTAGAACGTCAACAAAAAAACAAGAGTCATCATTTTTTAAGGAGTTTTTCATGGATTGATTTATAGAAAATGTGACCTCATCATCTCCCACACGCAAAAACAACTTTCCGTTACTAACATCTATAACTGCTCGAGAGGTGGCTAGAAATGGTCGTCCAAGGATAAGAGGAACCTCGACGTCTTCTTCAATATCAAGAATGACAAAATCCACCGGGAAGATGAATTTGTCAACCTTTACTAGCACGTCCTCAACGATACCTAGTGGATACTTGATAGACCTATCAGCTAATTGGATACTCATCCTTGTAGGGCTCAGAGTGCCCAATCCTAACTTCTTAAAAAGTTAAAAAGGCATCAAGTTGATGCTCGCTCCTAGATCTGCCAACACATGTTTAACAAATAAATCACCAAAGACACAAGGAATGGAAAAACTACCCGGATCGTTTATCTTTTTAGGCAGATTAGAATTTTTAACGACTGCCGAGCATTCTTCATTCAATATTACATGTGATAAGTTCTCCAATTTCGTCTTGTTTGTTAATAAGTCCTTAAGATATTTTGCGTACTTCGACATTTGACTAATCGCTTCATGAAATGACAAATTAATGTGAATTTGTTTGAACATTTCAAGAAAGCGTTAGTACTGATCATCTAGTTTGTCTTTCCTAAGTCTAGCCGGATAAGGAGGTGGCGGGAATTCTTTTAGGACAACAGGAGCATCATTTTGAAAATCATCTTTTTCTTTTTGAGAATCAGAAATAATAGAGCCATCGTTTTCTTTTTCAAATGTAGATTTTTCTTTTTCAGAATCTAAGTTGTCATTTTCCATGGGGGTAAAAACTGGAGGAGCAATCACCCTTGGCTCTTCCCTTGTGGTGGGCTCGTTAACAACTTTACCGCTCCGAAGGGAAATCGCATTTGCGTGCTCCCTAGGGTTAGGCTCAGTGTTCGAGGGAAGAGTTCCAGGTGGTCTCTCGGAAAAGGCCTTGGCGAGTTGGCCAACTTGATTTTCTAAGTTTTTCATGGATCCTGTTAAATTTCTAATAGTGGCATCGTTCGAGCTTATATATTTAGCGAGGATCTCTTCCAAAGGGGAAGGTTTTTGAAAGTTTTGTTGCGGTGGTGGTGGTGGTGTAAAATTGTGCGGTGGGCGTATTATGTTAGCATTATTACTCCAAGAAAAATTAGGATGGTTACGCCATCCGGGATGATAAGTGTTCGACGAAGCAGAAAAACCAGGAGGAGAAGAAAAATTCGAAAAAGCAAAAAAATTATTCGCAGAGATATTTTGAGCAGGCCTGGGTATGTTCCCCAGATAATCCACCTGCTCGGCAGCAGCAACATTTTCATATACCTTAGCGGTGGAGGGAGCAGTCATCTCCGAGATCTTCTTGTTGAGCATTTCCACTTGCATCGCCAGTTGCGTCACCGAATCCACTTCATAGATACCTGCAGGTTTAGATGGGCGAGACCTGGACGAATTCCACTGATAAGTGTTCATCGCCATGTCATCGATAAGCTCAAGAGCGGCTTCCGGAGTTTTGCGGTCTAAAGAACCAGCGGAAGCGGCATCTATCATTTGCTTAGTCACTTGGTTTAGCCCATTATAGAATGTCTGAACCTGCAACTATACAGGCAGAGCATGATGTGGGCATCTTCTCAAAAGTTCTTTGAACCTCTCCCAAGTGTCATAGAGGGTCTCAGAATCAATTTGAGAATATGAAGTTATATCATTTCGAAACTTAGCAGTTTTGGCGGGGGAAAATAACGAGAAAGAAATTTTTCAGTTAAAATGTTCCAAGTAGTGATTGATCCTCTTGGAAGAGAACTCAACCACTGTTTGGCTTTAGTCCTTAAGGAGAATGGGAAGAGTCTTAGCCTTATCGCATCATCCGAGACACCATTAATCTTGAAGGTGTCACAGATTTCAAGAAAATTAGCAATATGCAAGTTCGGATCTTCATCTTGCGATCCGTCGAACTGTACATATTGCTGCACCATTTGAATGATGCTAGGCTTAAGCTCGAAGTTATTGTTCGCAATAGCGGGACGAACTATGCTAGATTCTGTACCCTCCAGGTTTGGTCTTGCATAATGGGACATAGTCCTTTGCACGACTTCCTCTTGGTTGGGTCTTTGCAAGACTTCCTCTTGGTTGGAATTGTCCATTCTTAAGGTAGAATATGAATCGGAATGTTCGACCGGTATTTGAAGAGTCGGGCCTTGAAATCGCAATCTTCTCCGAAGAGTACGCTCGATTTCGTGGTCCAAGTCCAAAATAACCGACGGACTTCCCCGGGTCATGCACTGGAAGAAGAAAGAGAGAAGTATTGTTTATTATTATTATTAATATTTTTTTTTTTAAGTATATATTTTTTTTTGATGTTTTAGCTCCCAAACTTCCCAAGGACTACCCGATGAAGGGTTCGCAAGGTACTAGACAAGATAGCGGCACTTAAAACCGCATTGCCCTTTTTGAGAGGATTTTGTTGGTGTAGGAAACTTGTGATGTGGGTATCTATTGAAAATGATTATACTTATTATTATTATTATTTTTTTTTAAAGCGATTTTTTTTCTTTTTGGTTTGCAATAAGGAAGATAAAAGTAATAGATTCGTGTTTTCAATATATCAACAAGAGCTGATTCCCCGGCAACGGCGCCAAAAACTTGGTGTCTACTAATCGTGAAGAAAATAAAAGCAACCGAACTAGCAATCCATCTAGGCAAGTATACCTATCGAATTGTAGCTAGGGGACACAAGTGTCGTATTGAAATCCGGGTACTGCTGAATACACTTACTCACACGAAGACTATTATTTTATCGAAGGAAAATCTTGAGGGCTAAAAAGGAAATTGCAATTAAGAAAGGAAATATAGTTAATCGCTAGAAAGAGAATCACTGCATTAAGTTAAAGAACTATTAAACGCGATTACGATAAAGTGTTAAAGAACTACGACAAAGGGATGGAAATGTACTCGATCAAGAATCACCTCGGCCAGAGTAATAAAGAAATGCGATAAAAGCCTAAACTTAATAGGGAAGAGTTTCTTGACCGTGGAGGTTCCTAAAGCTTAAACACGCATCTCTTGAAGTCGTGTCCGACTGAGTTTAGGAAGGTCCGACTGACTTTCGTCTGAATCAGAGGCCTAAAGCTCACTTTACGCGGTGAACCCCGCTATTAGATTTTACTCCAATCCGGGGGATTTGAATGTCTGCCTCTCTCGAGGGGTGCATACCAATCCCTTTCCTCTTGAGTGCTCACTTCAAACTATCGGCCTTTCGGCTAGCCAAGCATGAAAGCTAAGGCGGAGAGTATACATCGATGATATATCTCCAACCCAAAAGAATTCAAGAGCAATTCAAGGTTAATCCCCTAAAAAGGAAAGGTAAAATTAAAGCATCATAACTTAATCACTCAAACCTCAGATCATCAAGATCGAGTACAAGGAGGATTTAGTTATTCATGGTATAGAAAATGAAGATCATATTAATAGTATGGAAAATAACACCGAGTAGAAGGGAAAGAGAATAGCGAACTATTTTATTTCGTAATGTGGAGGAATCACAAGTAGGGCACACAGATACTATAAGAACACATTCTACGATGATTACAAATGTTGTAAAATGGAAGTACAGAAATGCGAAAAAGGCTTGCATGAAAAGAAACTCAATTACTTGAAGTAAAAAGGAAGAGACAAGCTTAAGACATAAAAACTAAAATAGCAGCACTTCTTCTTCTCTAATCTCTCTCAATCCCTCCCCCAAACACTAGAAGATGATCCCTATTTATAGAGTTTTTTCGGGCTGGGTCACGCCCTATGACACGCCCATGGGGGGCGTGACCATAGGGCGTGTCTGATTCGGTGCGACATCTGGAGCGTTGGCATTTAATTCTGGCGTGGTTGTTGAGTTACACGCCCATCGAACACGCCCCTGGAGGGCGTGACATATGGACGTGTCGGATTCGGTGCGTTGAAATTGAGCTCGGTACTGACTTCTCGGTACTTGGCGGGTCACGCCTGTCAGACACGCCCATGGAGGGCGTGTCAGTGGGCGTGTCAGTGGGCGTGACAGCTAGTTTCTGGTGGAGATTGACTTCGGACCGGCGGCTTCATTCCACTAGGTTACACGCCCTTGGAACACGCCCTAGGAGGGCGTGACCATGGGGCGTGTAACAGCAAAACTTATAAAATCCTGCAAAAAGAAGGGAAGATGTTAGTGACAATAATATATACAAAAAAGGGTCAAAATATAAGCATACAAGACATGCTTTGTAAATTGAAAGCTAGAAAATACCATAATAGTTTAAATTACGAAACGGACTATCAGCATACAACAACATAAAATTATAATAATACTTAGAAATTTAAGCTACTAAATTACCCAAAAAAGGATGACTAAAAAGTAGTCATCATGTTGAGTGAGGTTCACTCACTCAACGCCCTGTCACTTAGCCGCAATAAGGCAATTCTGCGGCATTGAGTGAGATGACCTCACTCAATGCCAAAATAGCAATGGCGTTGAGTGAGGTCGTCTCACTCAACGCCAGAAGTTCTGGCCGCGAAGAAGGGCTGTGCTGTTGAGTGAGTCTACCTCACTCAATGCCAAAGCAAAAATGGCGTTGAGTGAGGTCAACTCTCTCAACGCCACGGGACTTGGCCGCAAACTTGCCATCGGCGTTGAGCGAGGCCACCTCACTTAACGCCAAACCAGGAATGGCGTTGAGTGAGGTCAACTCACTCAACGCCAAAGTACTTAGCCTCAGAAAAGGTTATGGCATTGAGTGAGCACACCTCACTCAACGCCAAAGTACTTGGCTGCACAGAAGCGACAATGTTGAGTGAGTCCACCTCACTCAATGCCAAAACCGAAATGGCATTGAGTGAGATCGACTCACTCAACGCCAAAACACTTAGCTTTTCAGGAAAACCACAGTGTTGAGTGAGCTTGCCTCACTCAACGCCAAAACAGAAATGGCGTTGAGTGAGGTCGACTCACTCAACGCCAAAGTACTTAGCCGCTAGCCGGGGCTGTGGCATTGAGTGAGTCCACCTCACTCAATGCCCTAGTACTTAGCAAAAAAATTCTAACTGGCTACAATTGCGGCGTTGAGTGTATGCACCACACTCAACGCCAAACCCGCAAAGGCTTTGAGTGTGTGCACCACACTTAACGCCGGCCAGACAGAAACCAAAAAGGCTCTATCCAACAAACACAGTAGGCACCCCCTTCTCTCTCTCTCTCGGCTTCACCCGCAAGACACCAACCAGACTGCAATCTGGAGTTTACTGATGGCATTATGCCGGCGGGTTGAGCACCAACAGCACAGAGAAGGGGGGCTCATAGGAGAATCTAAGCCCTAAATTCAGCAAGAAAAAGAGAACATGCTTGGCTTCTACCCTAGGGCTAACCGGGAATTTTTAGAATTTCAAGAAAACAACAATGGAAAGGGCAAGAACACCACTTGCCTCGATTTCCGGCGAAGCTTGGACGGCTTTTCCTCCTTTTTACTTGGCACTAGCAACAACAGCACGTAAAAGCGTACTCCCGTACATTAATGGCGGAAAACCTCAAGACCTAAATCCCCAAATCTCCTAAAACTCCACGAAATTGAATTTCTTACCGTTGAAACATAGATCTGAGCGAGAGCAAGACAACGCTACTTTCAGAATCGAAATCCGTCCACGAACACTCCCGGAATCACCGTCCGAAAGCAATGGCAGCCCGTCATTTCCGCCTCTGCTTTCCGCGAACAGAAGCAGCGGTTTTCTGCTTTTGGTCTCGGGAAGAAGGAGGAAGGAGAAGTGGGCCCGCCACTTCTTAATAAAGCTTTTATATAAGATTTAAATGCATCGTTTCAGCAAAACCGAATCCCAACCGCCGGCTCCCTTATTAAATTAAGAGAATTCTAATAGTCTTTACTAATGGCTCACCCAAAACGACGCGAAAACCAAACAATCATGGAATTCGACGAAATTCACACCGTAGCTAAATACCCACGCTACAAATACAACGATGAAGTCGAAATTAATTTTCGACGAATAGAACTCGAGTTATACCCACCCGAAGCCAAAACACAAGCATTCCCCGAGAGGCCACACCGGGTCACCCAAAACGACTCGGCTTGCTAGGGAGATCTTGCCAATAGGCTACAAAATAGGGCACCCGGTTCTAAGGAGTTAAACCACACTCCACAAATGGCACAAGCTACGAAAATGCGTCACCGTAATGCCAAACGAGAATAAAATAGTCGCAGAAAAATCAGGGGCATTACAACTTGGCCTCCTTATGCTTCCTAGGTTTTGTCATGACTTGGTCATGATAAAACCCCTCTTAGGGGTCTGGTCGGAAATGAGATGTTACATATATATAGGCATATATCTTTTCCTTATTGATTATTGAATGAATGAGAAAAAAAACCTTACATGAAAATTCCCCCCTCTTTTTCCTCTTGGCCGACCCCCCCCCCCCCCTCTTCCTCTCCTGTCTTGGCCGCTGGCCACTTCCCTCCTCCCTATCCTATAGTCTTCCTCCTCTCCTTCCCATCCTTCTCACCTTGTAAACCCGAACAACCAAACTACCACAAACCCTCCCACTCCCTTGACAACCCGAGCCACCAAGCCACTTCACCCCCTCAACACAATCGGCCACCTCTACCCCTCCCTTTCCTTGCCAACCTGAGCCACCTTAGCCGCCACCCCTCTTCCTACCGAAACCATTCGACCACCCTCAAATACTACAAAATCCGACCACCCTCCTTCCATGAATAAACCCTAAAACCTACAACCTTTGCTCTCTCCTACCATAAATATATATTTCTTGCCAAAAATTGAAGATCTCTTTGTGGGAATTTCCAACTCTGGCGTGACGCAACGAAGGCGAACGAGTTTCTCTCCAACCGGCGTGACTCCGACCGAGCCTTTGAAAAAGCGATTCAAGAAGAGTGAAATCGGAATCACCCATTCTGATTGGGTAACGAAACTTTTCTACGGTTGCGTGTTTTCTTTCCTTAGATTAATTCGTGTGGTGGATTTTCTTAGCGTTGAATTTTGATAGAATTTGAATTATCGTGGATTTCTTCGTTCCACTTGTGTTTTTTTTGATTGATTTAATTTCCGAAAGGGGTTTGGCGAGCCCTCATTTTCTATTTTTGGGAGAGATCTACCTGATGAGTTGTAAATTACCTATATTTTCGTATTTTATTTAAGTCAATTTTGTTTGTTTTTTGTCCTTTTTTATCTGTTTTATCCAATAAATAGCTTATTTTTGTAAATATTATTTCTAACTTAGCTTTATTTTTATTTGCAGAAAAGTTCCAGAAAAATTCCAAAAAGTCAAAAATTGACTGACACGCCCGTGTCAATTGACCGACATGCCCGTGTCACAACCCCCCCCCCCCGACGATCGCCGACCACAGGTGCCAGCTCGACGATCGGCGATCATCAAATAGTGTCGACACGCCCCATGTCACGCCCGTGTCAAGGTGTGACACGGGCGTGACCTTGCCACCTGGCCCGACGTGACGCGCGCGACTTTGCGGCCGGACCGCGCCCAGATCGACCTCCCCAACACGCCCCTGTCACGCCCGTGACTAACTCATGTCACGCCCGTGACCTAGGGCGTGACCGCCACGTTTTCAGCCAAAGTTAACTTTCCAGTCAAGTCACCCGATCAGCTCATGAATAGTGTCGACACGCCCCCCTGTCACGCCCTAGTCACGGGCGTGACCCACCCGAAATTTTGCCTATAAATAAGAGCTTCCAGGAAGCTTATTTTGTCCACTTTTTTGACCACTTTGCTTAGGGGAGGTGCTGCCCAATTGGATTCCATAATTATGTAAGGAGAATTTCTCCCCCCTCTCTCTCTCTTAGTTTGTATTAGGGTTTTTACTTTAATAAAATATGAATTTTTCTCTCTTAATTTGTATGAATAATCCATTTGAATGCGCCTACTTAAGCAACTTTTCGTTCATCTTTTTGTATTTCTTTATGTTTTCATCTTTTTTTGCTTTCATAACTTAGTTAGATTTAGGATTTATCGGCATTTCTAGCCGTTGTGCCGTCCGTCTAGTTTTCATTTCCCGCACTTTTTAGCTTTAGCTTTTTCTTCTTTATCATTTTTATTCATATAGGTTTTATAAACCCCCCCCCCCTAAAAGTGTTCATTTTTATTTTCTTTAACTTAGGCTCTTAGGAATGTAAAACTTCTCGTTCCTTTTTAGTTTTATTCTCACTTTTTTGGAGGTTTTATAAAAACTTACGAATAAAAATGTAGTCGTTACAATTTTTCGCTCACTTCGTTTTAACTTTTTAATTTCAAAACTTTTAGTCCGGTTAATTTTTATTTCATCTTTTTATGCATTTCTACCGCATTCTAGCGGTAGAAATGCAGTTGTATTAATTTTTCGAGTACGTTCATTTTGCGTTTATTTGCAAAACTTTTCGTTCCGGTTAATTTTTATTTTCACTTTTTATGCATTTTTACCGCATTCTAGCGGTAGAAATGCAGTCGTTTTAATTTTCTGAGCACTTTGATTTTCTTATTTTTGCAAGTGTGTGTGCGTGTATAAGTTATGTTTTACTGATTTATTTCATTTCTGTAGAGTGCGTGTGTGCGTATGCATTTATTTCCGCCTGCTCGTTAAGAGTTAAATGGCGCCTTGCTTTCATTTCCCGCCCACTCGTTTGAGTGGGACTTGTCTTTTTACTGCTTTCATTTTCTTCCTACTCACTTGAGTAGGAAAACTTTGTGTGGGTGCGTGTGTTTTCATTTCTGTAGAGTGCGTGTGTGTGTTTTACCTTCAAGTAGAGTGCGTGCGTGTATGAGATAAATTTACTCCCGCCCACTCATTTGAGTCGGGGCTTGCAATTTTATCGCTTTCTCAATTATGTAGAGTGCGTGCGTGTAGGAGATAATTTTACCGCTTTATTTATCGCTTTCTTCAATTAAGAAGAGTGTGTGCATGTGTGCATTTATTTCCGCCTACTCATTTGAGTAGGTCTTGCTTTATTTAATTTTTTATATGGTTTTGAAGTGTGCGTGAGTGCCTGCATTAATTAGCTTTCAATTTATCTAATTGTCCTATTTTTCGTGTTTTCTCTTATAATTGTTCAGTGCTTAATTTAACACTCACACTTCACCTAAAATCATAAAGCCGTCCCCATACCGATGAGTGGCTAATATCTTTTAGCCTTCGGCATCGAAGAGCATTGGGACATAAAAAATTATTTGAAATAATTAAAAAACTTTATTTTTATTTTAATTTAAGGACTTAAGGTTTACCCCGGGTTAACGACGCACAGGACCACATAATCGATGTGTGGGCTCTATTTCCATTATCCATACGCGACGCCGAGAGGCTGCACGTATGGACCGAACCCCCTTGGGTAAAGAGAACAGCGTACGCCCCCTCGAAAGAGGAGAAACGTAGTTCTGCCGGATTGGGTCCCCCACCCAATAGCGGGGTTCTTAGCGTAATGCGGGCGTTAAGGGGAATCCTTCGTCGGACTAACGTTCGGTCGAATAGCCTTAGCGCCCAGGTGAGCGATATCCTTAGACCAAGGTGAGCTCATGTTCTTGGAACCTCCACGGCCAAGTACCTTTTATTAAATTAAAAACAAAGTTTAATAATTGTTAAGAATTATTTTAGTCTTAATCCGATTCGATGCCGAGCATTAACCCGTCATCGAACTAATTTAGCAAAATTCCGCTTTCTTTCTTTCCGTTTTAATTAAACTAAAAAATCCCACCTTACTGTTAGTAAGATAATAGTGTTCCTGGAAGAGTAGATATAATCAACACGTCCCCGAGAATAATACGACCTCGGTATTTTCCCGAATACCGAGTACTACTTGCGATAGGTGCGCTTGCCTCCTTTCGTTAGAAAACTCGATCTTCTAACCGGCCCGCGGAATCTGACCATTTCGAACCAACCACAGTAGGTCACTGTTCCGCGGCCATCAAGTTTTTGGCGCCGTTGCCGGGGAGTCACGGTTGTTATATTGAATCCTGAACTCTATTAATTTTACTTTATTTTCAAATAAAAAATTTTATACAAAAAAAAAATCCTTCCCCCTTTCGTTTTTTTAAGGGTGCATGACCCGTGGACAACCTTCGAGTTCTGAAAATCTTGAATTCGACCCCGAGATCGACCGCTCTCTTGCGCGTATCCGATCTCTCCGTCGAATTCCCTTTTTAGACCCCGCAGAATCTATCGGAGAACCCTCTTCTTCTTCTATGGCCGACCCGAATAATGCCCAACCGGCCGAGCGTACTATGTCTTATTATGGTCGGCCTAACTTGGATGATACGGGGTCGAGTATTGTTCGGCCCGCTGTGGCCAACAATAATTTTGAAATTAAGTCAAGTGTGATTCAAATGATCCAAAATGCCGTGCAGTTCGACGGACTGCCGGATGAGGACCCAACAATCACTTGTCTAATTTTCTTGAAATTTGTGATACTTTTAAAATTAATGGCGTCACTGATGACGCCATTCGTTTGCGCCTTTTTCCCTTCTCTCTTAAGTCCAAGGCTAAGGCGTGGTTACTCTCCCTCCCACGGGGATCCATCATGTCCTGGGCGGAATTGGCCGAGAAATTCCTTACGAAGTATTTTCCGCCCGCGAAAACTGCAAGACTGCGGGCGGACATATCTTCGTTCGTCCAAAATGACTCCGAGTCTCTTTACGAGACTTGGGAACGCTTTAAGGAATTCCTCCGCCGGTGCCCGCACCACGCTCTGCCAACGTGGTTGCAGGTACAAATTTTTTATAATGGACTGAATAGTCAGACGCGTCAAATGATTGACGCGGCTGCCGGGGGCACTCTGAACAATAAGACCCCCGAGGCCGCCCAGGCCCTTTTCGAGGAAATGGCGGTGAACGCCTACCAGTGGAATGTCCCGCGGGCACGCCCTAAGCAAGCGGGCATTTTTGAAGTGGATGCCACTGCTCAGCTAGCCCTCCAAGTGGAAAGGCTAACTAAGCAGGTGGCGGAGATGTCTGTTTCCTCCTCCACTCCGCCTTGTTTTCTCCCCCCCTCTAACGTCTGCGTAGTCGATGAATTCGTGGACTACATGGGAAATCCGGTGCGTCCCTCATTTCAAAACAACCCTTATAGTGGCCACTATAATCCAGGTTGGAGGAACCATCCGAATTTCTCCTGGAGCAACCCGAACAATGCGCAGCGTCCCCCTCCCCCTCCTTTTGCGCCAACATTTCCTCCTCCCCCTCCTATAAAGCCATCCCCGGTGGAGGAAAATTTTAATCGTTATGTCGCATCCAACGAGTCTAATATCCGGAACATCACCGGATCGCTAAAAAATTTAGAACTCCAGGTTGGACAGCTGGCGCGACTCATGTCAGAACGCGCCATGGGGGCACTGCCAGGGAACACGGAGCCCAATCCAAGGGAAACCGCCAACGCTATAACCCTCCGTAGCGGTAAGGAGGTGGTCGATCCAAAACGGATCGATCCTCAGGTACATATTTCACCTCCGACCCCTCTTCCCTCTTCTTCGATTACGCAACCCTTACCGATTTTTAACGATAAAACTATTTTAAACAAGGCGTTGCCCTACCCGCATAAGTTAGATAATGAGCGAATAAACGCGCAATATGAAAAATTTATTTTATTACTTAAACAAATTCATATTAATGTTCCTTTTTGCGAGGCTATCTCGCAAATGCCTAAATATGCGAAATTTTTAAAAGAACTACTTTCTAATAAACGCAAACTCGAGGATATTTCGCATATATCTCTCAACGATGTCTGCTCGGCGGCTCTTACTAGTAAATTGCCCTTAAAACAAAATGACCCGGGAAGGTTCTCCATCCCGTGCCTTTTTGGTGATGTATTAGTAAAATACGCCTTGACAGACTTAGGCGCGAGCATTAATTTGATGTCGTTCTCGCTCTTCCTGCGCTTAGGTTTGGGTACTCCTGCTCCTACCAATATGCGCATCCAACTAGCGGATCGCTCGGTTAGGTTCCCCATCGGGGTTGTTGAGGATGTCCTTGTCCGAGTAGACAAGTTCACCTTCCCGGTGGACTTCATCATATTGGACATCGAGGAAGACGCCAACGTACCGATAATACTTGGTCGCCCGTTCCTCACGACCTCACGTGCGTTAATTGATGTAAGTAATGGTCAGCTTCTCCTTCGGGTAGAAGATGACCAAGTTACTTTTTCTATTAACTCCTCTATGGAAGACTCGTCGCCGAGCGACGATTTCTGCTATTCTTTAGATTCTTTTTATGGAGATAGTTCTTCTCCGGTTTTCGAGTCCGAATTTTTAAACGAAAATATTTTTTCACTCGAAAATTTTTATTGCGATGAGGACGAGTCTACGAATATGCCTTTTGAACCAATTGGTTCAAAAGGCATTAGCACTAAAACCTCACTAGAAGAACCGCCCATCCTAGAACTCAAACCATTACCCGAATCCCTAAAATACGCCTTTTTGGGAAAAAATGATACACTCCCAGTAATCATTTCTTCGTATTTAAGTGATTCGGAGACCTCTGATTTATTGGAGGTTTTGCTTAAACATTGCCACGCAATTGCGTGGCAAATTTCTGACCTAAAGGGATTAACCCTTCTTTCTGCACTCACAAAATTTTCTTAAACGATAATTGCCGCAAAACCATTCAGCCGCAGCGGCGTCTTAACCCAAACATGAAAGACGTCGTGAAAGCTGAGATAATTAAATTATTAGATGCGGGGATTATTTATCCCATTTCTGATAGTGCGTGGGTTAGTCCCATTCATGTCGTGCCCAAGAAGGGCGGTCTAACCGTGGTGGCGAATGAGCACAACGAGCTCATCCCAACTCGTACTATTACGGGTTGGCGGGTGGTCATCGATTATCGCAAACTTAATGATGCCACCCGCAAAGACCATTTTCCACTACCGTTCCTTGACCAAATTCTTGAGCGTCTTTCCGGTCATCCTTTTTATTGTTTTCTCGACGGTTTATCGGGGTTTTTCCAAATCCCCATTTCCCCCGAGGACCAAGAGAAAAAAAACTTTTACTTGCCCCTTTGGCACCTTTGCATATCGAAGATTGCCATTTGGCCTCTGCAATGCGCCAGCTAAATTCCAAAGATGTATGCTAGCAATTTTTGGCGAGCTAGTAGAAGATATTATGGAAATATTTATGGATGACTTTTCTGTATTCGGATGCTCTTTCCCGAATTATCTTCATAATCTTGATCGTGTCCTCCAGCGATGCGAGGACTCGTATCTTGTTTTAAATTGGGAAAAATGTAACTTTATGGTTCGAGGAGGTTTGGTCCTCGGCCATAAGATTTCGATTAAGGGGATAGAGGTCGATAAGGCCAAAGTAGAAATTATTGAAAAACTTCCTAGGCCGACAAACATAAAATCCATTAGGAGTTTCTTAGGCCACGCGGGCTTTTATAGGCGTTTCATTCAAGATTTTTCAAAAATAACAAAGCCGCTTACTCACCTCTTGGAAAAGGAATCACCTTTTGTCTTTAGTAGCGATTGCGAGTCTGCTTTTAATTTTCTAAAACAAAAACTTATTAATTCTCCGATTCTAGTGGCCCCTAATTGGTCCCTTCCGTTCGAAATCATGTGCGACGCTAGTGATATTGCCTTAGGCGCCGTTCTTGGCCAACGCATAGAAAAATATTTTCATCCTATTTATTACGCTAGCAAGACGCTCACTTCCGCACAAGTGAATTACACGACGACGGAAAAGGAACTCTTAGCCGTCGTTTTCGCTTTCGATAAGTTTCGCTCGTACCTTACGCTATCTAAAGTTATCGTTTTTACCGATCACTCCGCCCTTAAATATTTATTAGCTAAAGCCGACGCGAAGCCCCGCCTTCTTCGATGGATTCTCCTCCTACAAGAGTGTGACTTGGAGATCCGAGATAAGAAGGGCGCAGAGAATCTAGCGGCAGACCACCTCTCCCGTCTAGAAAATCCGGGTGCGGAAGCGCTCGTCGAATCTGAAATAAATGATAGATTCCCCGAGGAACGCCTTCTCGCCATTCATTCGTCTTCGTCATCTTCGCCTTGGTTCGCAGATTTTGCGAACTACTTAGTCGCGCGGGTACTTCCAAAAGATTTTTCAAGTCATCAAAAGAAGAAATTCTTTTCCGACTTGAAAAATTTCTTTTGGGATGACCCCTTTCTTTTCCGTATCTGCTCGGACCAAGCGGTTCGAAGATGCGTCGTGGGAGTGGAGTGCACACAGATATTGAGGCACTGCCACGAGGGTCCAGCCGGGGGGCACTATCAAGCCAACCGGACCGCTAGGAAGGTGCTAGAGGCGGGCTACTTTTGGCCCACTCTCTTCAAAGACGCGCACAATTTTGTGCGCGCATGCGATAGCTGTCAGCGGTCGGGTAACATCTCACGTCGTGACGAGATGCCCCAAAATATGTTTTTAGAATGCGAAGTTTTCGATTTATGGGCATAGATTTTGTTGGCCCCCTACCTCCTTCTTATAAAAATATGTATATTTTAGTAGCGGTCGACTACGTATCACGGTGGGCGGAAGCGCAGGCTCTCCCCACCAACGATGCGCGAGTCATCGTTACATTTCTAAAAAAAATATTTTCTCGCTTCGGCACGCCTCGCGCTATTGTTAGTGATAGGGGAACGCATTTCTATGACGCTCTAATGGCTAAGACGTTAGCTAAATACGGAGTCATGCACAAGCTTGCCACCCCCTACCACCCGCAAACAAGTGGCCAAGTTGAGGTAGTAAATCTAGAGATAAAACGCATATTAGAAAAAACCGTTTCACTTAATAGGAAAGACTGGTCCGCTAAGCTCGACGACGCATTATGGGCGTATCGTACGGCGTACAAAACCGCTACCGGTTGTACCCCGTTTCGATTAGTCTATGGCAAAGCGTGCCATTTACCCGTAGAACTGGAGCACCACGCACTTTGGGCATTAAAACTCTTAAACCTCGACTCTAACTTAGCCGCTCAGAATAGAAAACTGCAACTAAACGAGCTCGATGAATGGCGTGCGAACGCTTACGAGAGCAATAAGTTCTATAAGGAGCATTCTATGTTTTATCACGATCGAAAAATTAAAACCCCCAAAATTTTTTCTCCGGGCGATCTAGTCCTTCTTTACAATTCACGTCTTAGGCTTTTCCCGGGTAAGCTAAAATCGCGATGGTTCGGCCCCTTCAAGGTTGAAGAGGTTTGGCCATATGGGACCGTACTCGTCTACCACCCCGAAAAAGGCACTTTTAAGGTGAACGGTAATCGGTTAAAGTCTTATATAGCGGGCGACCCTGTGATCAGTAGGAGCGAAACCATAACCCTTCTCCATATATAAACCCGCCACTATAGTCAAGCTACACGACTATAAACAAAGCGCTCCTGGGAGGCACCCCACGTCTATCTTTTTTCCGTCTTTATTTATTATGTTTTCTATTTTTCTAATAAATGCAGGGTTTCTAATGGGCTTCCCCGCGCGCGGATCAGGGACGTTTTCTGCCCCCCTCTCTTTTCTTTTTTTGTACATACACCTGCTGTCTTGTTCCTCATGCTTAGCATACAACATTGGGGACAATGTTGGATCTAAGTATGGGGGTGTTTTCATATTTTCGTACTTTCTTTTTCACTTACAAAAAAAAAAAAAAAAAAAACTTCAAAAAAAATATTTAACACAAAAAAAATCAAAAAATTTTTTTTGAAGTTTCATTTTTGAAACTTTGACTTATTTTAACTCGGTCCGCGAGATCCGGCTCATCGAGCCATCCACATAACGAGTCATCTCGCGGCTACCTAGTTTATATTTTTGTAAATATTCTTGTAAATATTCTTGTAAATATTCTTGTAAATATTTTTGTAAATAATTTTTGTAAATACTTTTTTGTAAATATTCTTTCTCTTTCCCCTCTCCCTTTTTCCCTCTCATCCTTGTAAATATTTTTTTCTTTTTCCCAAATTTTTGTAAATAGAATAAAAACTTCATTAAAAATACAAAAAAAGTTCACAAAACTTAAAAATCCAAAAAAAAAAAAATTTCGCATTTTTTCTTTCTTTTTATTATGTATATATTAAAGATATAATACAAAACTACAAAAAAAGAGCATAACTTCAAAAAAAAAACAAAAACAACAAAAAATTTGTTATGTAAGTTTTGAAACAAATAAATCAAACATTTCATTCTTAAGTTTCTTGTTATCCAAAACTTTCGTTTTGAGTTTATTTATATGCGAATTTGATCAATTCTTTGTTCACTATTCGTTTGTTAATTATAGATTGAAAAATCTAAATAGCCGGGGTTAAGTTTTAAAGAATTTATTATACTTTGTTAAAAATAGGGGACTCGCTTTAGGCACTACTTCTAATTTTTCATAGATAGGAGCATGTGTACCATGTTAGAAAATAACGACTATAGAATTCAATTATGCTTGCTTTTAGCTTTCTGAAAAATTGGACCGTATAATTTATAAAGGTTGCTCTCAATTATTTTTCAATTAAAAATCTAGTTCTCTTTTCTCCCCTTACTTATCATAACCTACTTTGTATGATAAAATTATTTCCCCAAAAAGAAAAAGATCTTATGTCAATGGGAATAAGATTTCATTCCGTAAACATAGGCACCCAATAAATTAAAAGATTATATGTTACGGAGTAAGAGGATAAAATTCATTACTCCAACACATATACATTGGGTTATTTATGAAGAAGAAAAAATTTTTTTATGTTAAGGAAAATAAGATTTCGTTTCCCTTTAACATCCAAATCAAAAAAAATTGGAGGTTCGAGAAAAAATAACCTCGCCTCAAAATCCAAGCATCTTCATAAACCAACATCAACCCCCCTTAGCCAATTTCATCACTCTAGAATTAATTCAAAAATCTTTTTGAGAGCATAATTCGTAAATTGCATTATTTCCGATAACACTCCTATAAGTTAAAGTTCGTATAACTCCAAACTATTTTCTGTTAATCTAACCAATACAATTATTGCTTTCTATTTGATTACATCAAGAAGTCTTTTGGCCAAAACTTTTGCCCTGTATAAATCATCTAAATAATTTTAGGACTTAACTCTTATACCCCGTATATTTTTATTTGATCTCACTTATAATTAATTTAGCGGTAGCAGAACTTAGAGTTTTTTTTTATTATTCCTTATAAGTTCACCTCAAACTTTTGCTCTAGAATAGCAAAAGCTTAAGTATGGGGGTGTTTGATGAGTTGTAAATTACCTATATTTTCGTATTTTATTTAAGTCAATTTTGTTTGTTTTTTGTCCTTTTTTATCTGTTTTATCCAATAAATAGCTTATTTTTGTAAATATTATTTCTAACTTAGCATTATTTTTATTTGCAGAAAAGTTCCAGAAAAATTCCAAAAAGTCAAAAATTGACTGACACGCCCGTGTCAATTGAACGACACGCCCGTGTCACGCCCCCCCGACGATCGCCGGCCACAGGTGCCAGCTCGACGATCGGCGATCATCAAATAGTGTCGACACGCCCCATGTCACGCCTGTGTCAAGGTGTGACACGGGCGTGACCTTGCCACCTGGCCCGACGTGACGCGCGCGACTTTGCGGCCGGACCGCGCCCAGATCGACCTCCCCGACACGCCCCTGTCACACCCGTGACTGACACATGTCACGCCCGTGACCTAGGGCGTGACCGCCACGTTTTCAGCCGAAGTCAACTTTCCAGTCAAGTCACCCGATCAGCTCATGAATAGTGTCGACACGCCCCCCTGTCACGCCCTAGTCACGGGCGTGACCCACCCGAAATTTTGCCTATAAATAAGAGCTTCCAGGAAGCTTATTTTGTCCACTTTTTTGACCACTTTGCTTAGGGGAGGTGCTGCCCAATTGGATTCCATACTTATGTAAGGAGAATTTCTCCCCCCTCTCTCTCTCTTAGTTTGTATTAGGGTTTTTACTTTAATAAAATATGAATTTTTCTCTCTTAATTTGTATGAATAATCCATTTGAATGCGCCTACTTAAGCAACTTTTCGTTCATCTTTTTGTATTTCTTTTATGTTTTCATCTTTTTTTTGCTTTCATAACTTAGTTAGATTTAGGATTTATCGGCATTTCTAGCCGTTGTGCCGTCCGTCTAGTTTTCATTTCCCGCACTTTTTAGCTTTAGCTTTTTCTTCTTTATCATTTTTATTCATATAGGTTTTATAAACCCCCCCCTAAAAGTGTTCATTTTTATTTTCTTTAACTTAGGCTCTTAGGAATGTAAAACTTCTCGTTCCTTTTTAGTTTTATTCTCACTTTTTTGGAGGTTTTATAAAAACTTATGAATAAAAATGTAGTCGTTATAATTTTTCGCTCACTTCGTTTTAACTTTTTAATTTCAAAACTTTTAGTCCGGTTAATTTTTATTTCATCTTTTTTTGCATTTCTACCGCATTCTAGCGGTACAAATGCAGTTGTATTAATTTTTCGAGTACGTTCATTTTGCGTTTATTTGCAAAACTTTTCGTTCCGGTTAATTTTTATTTTCACTTTTTATGCATTTCTACCGCATTCTAGCAGTAGAAATGCAGTCGTTTTAATTTTCTGAGCACTTTGATTTTCTTATTTTTGCAAGTGTGTGTGCGTGTATAAGTTAGGTTTTACTGCTTTATTTCATTTCTGTAGAGTGCGTGTGTGCGTATGCATTTATTTCCGCCTACTCGTTAAGAGTTAAATGGCGCCTTGCTTTCATTTCCCGCCCACTCGTTTGAGTGGGACTTGTCTTTTTACTGCTTTAATTTTCTTCCTACTCACTTGAGTAGGAAAACTTTGTGTGGGTGCGTGTGTTTTCATTTCTGTAGAGTGCGTGTGTGTGTTTAACCTTCAAGTAGAGTGCGTGCGTGTATGAGATAAATTTACTCCCGCCCACTCATTTGAGCCGGGACTTGCAATTTTATCGCTTTCTTAATTATGTAGAGTGCGTACGTGTAGGAGATAATTTTACCGCTTTATTTATCGCTTTCTTCAATTAAGAAGAGTGTGTGCGTGTGTGCATTTATTTCCGCCTACTCATTTGAGTAGGTCTTGCTTTATTTAATTTTCTTTATGGTTTTGAAGTGTGCGTGAGTGCCTGCATCAATTAGCTTTCAATTTATCTAATTGTCCTATTTTTCGTGTTTTCTCTTATAATTGTTCAGTGCTTAATTTAACACTCACGCTTCACCTAAAATCATAAAGCCGTCCCCATACTGATGAGTGGCTAATCTCTTTTAGCCTTCGGCATCGAAGAGCATTGGGACATAAAAAATGATTTGAAATAATTTAAAAACTTTATTTTTATTTTAATTTAAGGACTTAAGGTTTACCCCGGGTTAACGACGCATAGGACCACATAATCGATGTGTGGGCTCTATTTCCGTTATCCATACGCGACGCCGAGAGGCTGCACGTATGGACCGAACCCCCTTGGGTAAAGAGAACTGCGTACACCCCCTCGAAAGAGGAGAAACGTAGTTCTGCCGGATTGGGTCCCCCACCCAATAGCGGGGTTCTTAGCGTAATGCGGGCGTTAAGGGGAATCCTTCGTCGGCCTAACGTTCGGTCGAATAGCCTTAGAGCCCAGGTGAGCGATATCCCTAGACCAAGGTGAGCTCATGTTCTTGGAACCTCCACGGCCAAGTACCTTTTATTAAATTAAAAACAAAGTTTAATAATTGTTAAGAATTATTTTAGTCTTAATCCGATTCGATGCCAAGCGTTAACCCGTCATCGAACTAATTTAGCAAAATTCCGCTTTCTTTCTTTCCGTTTTAATTAAACTAAAAAATCCCACCTTACTGTTAGTAAGATAATAGTGTTCCTGGAAGAGTAGATATAATCAACGCGTCCCCGAGAATAATACGACCTCGGTATTTTCCCGAATACCGAGTACTACTTGCGATAGGTGCGCTTGCCTCCTTTCGTTAGAAAACTCGATCTTCTAACCGGCCCGCGGAATCTGACCATTTCGAACCAACCACAGTAGGTCACTATTCCGCGGCCATCACTACCCTTTTCTGAATCGTATTTTATTCGGTAAATCTCTTTTGGTACAACACCGCTCAATCGGATCGTGTAGGTCCCCTTAGCCGAAAAGAACAGTTTCCTATAGCCCTTGTTCGATCCTAATGGTTTGGCTACCCGTACGCTAGCATATTATTGATTGGACTAAATAACGTGGTGCGGAGTAGAACGATTGTATGAGCATAGGATTTGGTTCGTAGAGAGATATTCGGGCATTTCCGCTAATATATTTCGCCGTCAACACCCAAGCCTGCATCAGAAGATATGAGATAGAATCCCTTTTACATTTGTTCATTTCATGTTTCTTCTTTGCTTTAGTTTTTAGAATTTGTTGCTTATTTTTCTTTGTTCCTTTTCTAGTTTTAATTTTTCAGCAGCAAGCATTCCTTTTCTTTAATCTGCTAATGTGTAGTTTATTTTCTCTTAGAATATTTCTGTTGGTGAATTCTTTCTTATTGCACCATGTTTTCTTATATGAATATCCATTGTAGATGGTGCGTGGATTATAGGCATGGTAGTGATGAGTGCCCCACTGAAGGTAGTAAGCATAATTCTCATTTTTGAGTGTATGGAGCACCATCCTCTTATGGTACTTCATACACCATACCCAAGTCTTATGGTAACTTCTCTTCTATGCCTTCTCATTTTTCTTATTCCTCTCTTATCCCAACCGGACTGAGGAGTAATGGAAAATAGTGTTTGTGTTGTCATAGCACCGAGCACGTGTTGAAATATTGCGCATAATTTCAGCGCTAGTTGGAGGAGGATGATGAACCGGGTATCCGATTCGTTCCATCCACCTCTTAATTGGCTGCCCCTTCTGATTCTGATGATATATTCAGAGTACAACCTTGTCTATGGGGGACTGCTGCGGATATACCCATTAGACTTTTTGTTGATCGGTGTGACGACATTGTGGTGTCGTCTCTCCCTATACATTCTTCCCCTCTTTTGGATTCACACCCGGAGGAACCCGCACATATTTTCTCTGATGTTGTTGTTCCTCTGCTTTCTTTGCAAGAATTATTTATCCCAATTTTTAGTGAGACGATTGATGATGTTATGCCAGATAGTGATTTATAGCCTGAGGTTGTGCAAATGTTTGACGAGGATATTATTCTCTATAATGGAGAGTGTGACACCTTGGAACATGATGGCGCACCGAGGTGGGATGATGAGGAGATCCTTTCTTATCAGGAAGTTTTCACTTCCTTGTTGGATGAGGAGGTCAATACCACCACCGAGGAACTCAAGCTCTTGGATTCCCCTTGCTATGACTCATATGACACCGACGATGATCTATGCTTAGATCCTGCTGGGAGTGAGTCCGGGACCACTCCCCCTATTTTTGATTATTTTAGTTTTTCCTCTGGTTTATTACTTGACACCCCTTCTTCATTTGAGCCTGTGTAGTCTGAGTCTCCACGGGTGCATTGGTATGATGATGTGCCATATGCTTATGCCGATTGCGAGTGCATTTGGCAGTGCGAGAAGGTTTCTACCTCCTTCGCAGTGGAAGTCCCTGCCGTCGCCATCGCCTCCTACGGACCTGGAGTGGACGACGCCTGCTAGGAAAGAATTTAGCTGGTGATGAGATAAGCAAGGACTAGTGCTCCTCCTCTTCTTATTTCTTATTTCCTCTACCCGTGTTGGGCAGGTATTATTATTTTTAGGTAGAGGGGTAACTGCTTTATCTCTGTATCGGTACTCGCTATCGAAATGGATAATGGAACAGTTACCTGTGCACTTTTCTTTTCATAGACCCATTAGCTAGAAATGTATATAATTTAATAAGTCGTGCTGGGAGGACAATAACCCCAGTAGTTATCTTTTATTTCCTGCATTTTTATTTTTCATGTCAATTTTAGTTTTAGTATTTCTTTGTATTTTGTCTTTTTTTCTTTTATTTTTGCGGAGCTCACCCCTGCAGGTATTCATGGAAAATTCATATTGGCGGGGTTGTGATTATTTGTTTGGCGGACCTACTTCTTTTTTTCACGTGTCTTCTGGTATGCTCACTAGCTGAGCATTGGGTAACCTCTCCCCTTGTCTCTATCTGATTTTAATTTCAATATCATATGCTGTGTAGCTTAGTTTAATTCTAGTGGAGAGCAAGTATTTGTTACCTTTTGCACGCGCACATTTCATTAGCATACTAAAAGCTTTTATTATTTTATTTTGATTCGTTCATTGCATCACACACCACTGCACCCACATGAGCGCGTGCTTAGCTGTTAGCGTCTTGCGAGTTAAACTCATTTCTTTTGTATGATTTGGGAAAATTATTATGCTGGCATAGGATTTTGAGACTAAGTAAAATGTTGACTCTTGTAGTGCTCCTATCCGAGTGCTCTCGTATCATATAGAAATTTGAGTAGATTAAATTTTTATATATGCTTATAGTTTTATATTTTTCTAATTGGGTAAATACTATTTATTCTACCAAAAAATTGGTGAATCCGGTGTGAATCTGACGGTAGCTTAGGGATGTGTTTAGACGGCCGTTAGATTCGTATTGCTCGAGTTGGGTGGATGGATAGTCTTTCTTGTTAGCTAGAACTTGCCCCAAGCTATTCTTGAAGCATGGGTATAGGTTAGTTCAATCACATGAGCGTGATGTAGGCCATCATTTTGGCCCGATTGAGCTTTGTACTGTTCCTAATGTCTTATCCTCACTAGCCCCGTTGTGCCTACCCCTTCTTTCGATTCAGCTCCACCATTATTTAACCAAAGCCTCATAGTCGATCCTAGTCGCACACCCAAGTCAAGCTTTAGTTTTTTACATTTTCATTTTGGGGTGTTGATGTTGTGATATTCCTTGTGAATATGTGGAAGTGCTCTGCAGTTTTTATTTTGCTGAAATTGTTAAAATAAAACGTTGATTTGAAAAAATATATATAAAAAATAATTGTGTAAAAGAAATAGTTAAAGGAAAAAGTATAATTGAAAATTCTATTTGAGATGAGATTATATTTGGAGTAGGCGGTGCACACACCCATATTTTAAAAGTTAAGTCTTGGGGTGTGGTGTACCCGCATATATTTTGGTTAGCGGATAGATTCTTTTTTATGCTAGCTCATTTGGGTTAGGTGCGTAGCCTTCTTATTTATCTTTATTTTCCTCACCGAAACCTAAGCCCCATCTCTTCACCTAAATTCCTACTAATTTATGTATGAACCAAACCAGTGCTGTGGAGAGAGTGGGAATGGGCAAGCATATGGTCAACGATATTGTTGGATTCATTTGGAGGTTATCTCGAGCCCCGATCTTTGGCAATGCTCACCATAGCGATTAGTCTACTTTCTTCCTACGGGTGACCGGAAGGTTCACCGTGATTCTATTTTTGAGTATTAATAAAATATTGTTACGCATTGTGAAAAGTATAAACTATTTTGTATACTTAGAAATTTCCTCTATTATATTTTTATGCGCGCGAGCATGCGACTTCGCTTGGTACTCCGTATCTCAATTTATATATTAGCTAGTTTATTTTCCCTATCTGCATAGATTTTGTTTGCTCATGATGCGCAAACAGGTAAGTCTGGGGGTGTGATGAGCCCTATTTATATACTGATTTTTGGACTTATCTGGGTTAGTTTTCTTTCACATGCACTTCACTTTAGTTCATTATTGTATATATTTCATCTAATCTTTATTTCCATAGGAAAGACACTTATAGTCCCGTGGTTGTGTATTTTTGTTAATTTTATTGATTATACTTCTTATTGTGATTTCGAGAAATGTCTGCACATATAAGTCGTTTGTTTTTCCTGCAGGTACAGGGGTTGTGTGGGTGCTCTGGGTTGGTTTGGGGCCCATTTATTCATAAGGGCCACTAATCGTGCGTTTTTATATGCACACGCTCAGTGGATTCCTTAGCGCACGACCACTGGTCGTGCGCCAATGATCGTGTGCATTGTTTCCATTTTTACCTGGTTCTGCTATGGCAATATGCACTATCACAGGACACAGTGCGCACGACCACTGGTTGTATGCCACTGATCATGTGCATTGATTCCATTTTTACCAGGTTTTGCCATGCCAATACACACTATCACAGGATACAGTGCGCATGACCACTTGTCATATGCCACTGATCGTGTGTATTATATTTTCTGCAATATATAAATACGCAGGTTCCGCCCTAATTATGAATACTGGACTTTTTCTCCGCCATTTTCGTCTCCGAGGAGGTTTTCACAGATCTCCTTCTTCCTCCAGCATAGGGACGGACTCCCGACAAGCTTTCAATGCCAAATTCAAGCCGGAGCTTCCTCTCGGCCTCCTCCTCATCCTTGAGCTTCAAGAAGGTTTTGACCTAGCTTTCACCATCAAGCTTAGAGGAGTTTGTGTCATCCTCTCCCGGATCATGACATGAAGAAGACATGTCCATTAGGAGTTAGTGATAGCCTCCTCTACCCCGGACGCAATTGAGGATCAAGCTAGGACGCCAATTGATAACCCGACGATTCATTCCATGAATCCTCAACAATACTTCGGATCCGGTCGATTTCGCACTCTTTTCTTCTTTTGTTATTGATAGTGTAGTTTGATCTCTTTGTATTTGATGAAGTGTGCTTAATTTAATATAGGTTTGTGTACAATCATGTCTATGTGATTTTATATTCACTATATTTGCTAGAGGTGCGCCATTATCCATCATCCACCATACAGTGCCACACTAGCAATTTCTAGTGGCGTGCGTAGCGAAGAGGTGCTCACGACCCTCATTCCGCCGTTCTCACCACCTCATCCGCATGCCTACTCATCCATCTGCCTAGCGATTCGGTGCATAGCGGCACATGTAGTTTTCCATCTGCCTGGGGAAGCATTGTATAGCGGCATTGCATAGGAGTAGTTTATTAGTGTTTTACTTTCTTCTTCAACAAACAATCAAAACCCCCTTTGTAAACACCAACCTAAGGACTTCAATCTCAAGTCCTCCTCAAAAATAACTCCACCTTACTGTGTTCCTTGAGAGATCGATACTTGGGAAAATTCTCCCATTTTATATTACTTGTGCGACAGGTACACTTACCGTAAACCGCATGAAACACCTGCTAATCTCTGCAAAATAGAAGTCAAAAGTAGGTAAATAAACATATTACATGAGTTCCTGAGGAGAACACGCAAACACTTGCAAATCTCCGCAAAAGTGAAGTCAAAAGAATGTAAATAAAAATAAAACATGAGTACCTGAGGTGAACTCGCGAATATTTTCTAATCTCTGCAAAAGAGAAGTCAAAAGGAGGAAAATTTAAATATAATGCGAGTAACTAAAGAGAACTCGCAAACACTAGCTAATTTCTGGAAAAAAAACGTCAAAAGCAGGTAAATAAACATATAACCGGAGTATTTGAGTTGTAACTCACAAACATATGCTAATCTATGCAAAAGAGAAGTCAAAATCAAGTAAATTTAAAATATAATGCGAGTACCTGAAGAGAAATCGCAAATACTTGCTAATCTCTACAAAAGAGATGTCAAAAGCAGGTAAATAAATAGATAATGTGAGTCCTGGAGGAGAACTTGCAAACACCTTCTAATCTTTGAAAAACTGAAGTCAAAAGCAGGTAAATAAACATATAATGTGAGTACCTGAGGTGAATTCACAAATGTTTCGTAATCTCTACAAAAGAGAGGGAAAAAGTAGGTAAATTTAAAATATAATGCGAGTACCTGAAGAGAACTCGGGAACACCAGCCTATCTATACAAAAGAAAAGTCAAAAGTAGGTAAATAAACATATAACGTGAGTACCTCAGATTGTCACAACCCACATTTCCCTAACAATTTAATTATTTCAGAGTAAGGGAAAAATACGCGTCGTGATGCCACGCCGTGCTGGGGATAACTACAGACGTTTAGGAAAGGCTCCAAACTCTATAGTGTTAAAAGAAAACATAAATTATTATGAATGAAATCCAGTTTAAGTTATGATGATAGCTGTATCCCTCGGCTTAGTGGATCAACTAGTCCATGATTCAAAATATAATTATACGCTTACGGAAGATACTTGTTTAAATTGACGCTAACACACTACATGAGTATAAATGTCCCAGAGGAAGAACTCATGCTATGCAACTCTATATTTATAATAAGTATAGGAAAAAGTCTTTACGCTAACCAGAAAGTAGTGAATTAGTTTTGAAAGAGATTGTATGTATGCTTTACTAATAGTAGGGTTTTATTGGTTAAAAAGATATATAACATACAATCTCAGAAATAAATCATCCCAGAGAGCAAGTAACTTAAATCAAGCATAAAGGAGACATCAACAGCTAGCAAGTGTCAAGAATCAACAATCCTATGAGCGTCAACAACCTGATACGAACCCACAGTACAAATTATGTTTGAACTAGGAAAGAAAATTAAAACAACAAACTACCTCGCTACGACGAGGTGGAAAAGCCACAGCCAAAACAACCGCTCAAAGAGTCCAAAAACCAACTCCACTACATGCTACTGCTCTGAACGGGAGGCATTCCAAAAATAGAACACCTCAGCAAGAAGATCCAAATGGTGGCAGAAAATAATCCAAAATAAATAAGGGTCAAAAGGGGTACCAACCCAAGACAAAATGTGCTGAAGTAAGGTACATAAATAAAACTCAAGAAATAAATCAGAAGAAAAGAACTTACGTTAATCGTCACGTACAACAAATCATGCCGGATACCCAAAGTAAGCGGGGAGCATGATTAAATCATAAGAAATAATACTCCAAAACTTTATTAGCCACCTGTGGTCAGCTCTACCCATAAACATTGGCAGGGTGGTCACTTCTCTAGATACACCCCTCACAAATGTTAAAATCCGTCTAACTGCGGGTGAGACTTACACACTCCACCAATCACCGCAGATGCCCAAAACCCATTAGAGTTGCACGAGGTAGTAATAAAGGAAACAAAACTTGCGGTCGATGGATTTGCCCACTAACACTCGCAACAAAGAAACACCATGAAATAAATCTCAAGACTTGGCACATCGGATTCTACTCGATATTTCCCAAATTAAACACACGGTTGATCAACCTTTAGAAACAATTTACCATCCCAGATAAACTCTAATGTGTCCTATGACAATGGTTAGGGGCGAATAAATCTAACGATATAACATCTCATCCATCAATACATCGCTATAAGGTAAAGTTTTCTCTTCATGACAAGAACCTTTTAAATTTGAGTAAACATCAAATAAGGGTTATTCATTTCTATAACTTGGAAGGACAGAAAAGAATGCAATAGAAAATAAAGAACAAAAGCTTATTCGTTACCATCAAATCGGACAAGGAGAAAAGAGGTTAAACCGCCACTTTCCTTGGTTTTACCGGAGAATATCACCAAATTGCACCTCGATGTAGATCGGGACCAAGGAAGATGAGAGAAATCAAAATCTAACAAGATTGGCCAAAAAATAGGAGTTAGGGCCGAAAACCCTAGCGAGAAAAAAAATCAAGGAATGTGGAAGATTTTACCACGATGACGAAGCCCTTGCCGAGGGCTTTCAAGATCTATACTCGGTCGAAGATTTGGAGAACCGGAGCACCGTCGGCGGCCACCGGAAAATTCACGAAAAATATTTCTCTCTATAGCTCACGCCGCTCTGGTTCGGGAGGAAATCATAGAAGATGAATATATATATATATATATATATATATATATATATATATATATATGTTTATAAAAAGTTATGTAAAAAACGGGTTATTACGAGCGGTGTCGCGGGAACCAAAAATTGAGGACTAGGATGACTCCAAATTGAAAAGTGCCCATCATGAAAGTTGTAGATCTCGTCGAGATGAAAAAATTTCATGTTGACCACTTTTTTTGCGACACGGTTTTGACCCTCAAACCGGTGCCCGAACTCAGACTGTACAGAACTACTCGAGAGGAAATAGGTTTACTCGAGATGGAGGGGTTTACTCGAGATGGAGACTCAAGATTGAGGGGTTTACTCGATACAGAGACTTTGGGAACTCGAGATAATCATAGGAACTCGAGATAATAGGCATAGAACTCGAGTGGATCAGGTCTATTCGAGATAATAGGCATAGAACTCGAGAGAATCAATCGAACGGGTTATTTATGAGCAGTTTCAGGAAAATAAATAAAGGAGGTCTAAGATGGCTTCAAATCGAAAAATGTCCAACATGAAAGTTGTAGATCTCGTCGATACAAACAAATTTTATGTTGATTATGTTTCCATATGACACCGTTTTGACCCTCAAAATGGCGCCCGAACGCCGATAGAACAGAACAACTCAAGTGGAATAGGTCTACTCGAGATAGAGAGATTTACTCGAGATGGAGACTCTGGGCACTCGAGACAACAAACCCAACTCGGGAAAATATGTGCAGAACTCGAGAAAATAAATTGGGCTTGATAAAAATCAACATAAGGGCACTCAAGATGATGAAATCGAGTACTCGAGAGGATACAAAAAAGTTCTCGAGAGAAAAATCAGATCACTCGAGAGCAAAGGCTGAAACTACTCGAGAAGTTGAAGGGAGGACTCGAGAATAAGCCATTCACTCGAGATAAATAGGGGCAGCACTCGAGATAACAAGGCAAAATTTTACCATTGCAGATTTTGAACAAGTAAACACGAGTTCAAAACAAAGGCTCATACGCGCGCTGAATTAAACTAAACTAACACCGTAGGCGAACACTGACGCTATGATTCCAATGGCGAATCCAAAACCAAAATTCGACAATCCATTCCCGAGATATTAATTTTCAAAGTATACAATGAACATAAATTATTCAAAACTACAATCGCGCGCTGAGACTCCAAAAATTCTCGGATTGCGAAAAATCTTGACGATCAAGTCCAAAATTACTCAACTTAAATCTCAAATGCAAAATTTTCAATAACAACAAAAATTCAAGAAATTGGCGAACTTGACCGAATGGATGCGAAAATGCCTTAACGGCGTTGTGCCGTCAACTCGACGTTAAAAGTAACGTCAAGACATCATAAATATGACGATACCCATTCAAATAAAATCATCGAAAAAAATCGGGGGCATTACAGTCACTTCTCCTAAAAAGAAGTTTCATCCCGAAACTTATCGCAACTCCAGAGCTAAACCAAAACGAAAAAATCAAACATGACTCAAATCATAAAGACATACCCGAACTAAGAGAAGAGGTGCGGATGAGATTCCCTCATCGCCGATTCTAATTCCCACATTGCACTCTCGACATCTTGATTTCTCCAAAGAATCTTGACCATGGGGTTGGTCTTCCTCCATAATGCACGCTCTTGAGAATCAGGAATACGAACAGGTTCTTCCACATATGTAAGGTTGGGCTGAATCTAGGGCACCGAGTCGAGGACTTGATGATCATTACGAATACACTTTCGCCACTGGCTCACGTAGAATACATCATGGACACTAGGGAAGGTAGCAGGCAACTCAAGCCTATAAGCTGATACTCCGATGCATTAAAGAATTTGAAAAGGCCCGACGTACCGGGGGTCTAACTTGTGGTTCCTTCAAAACCTTTTAACTCCAGACACCGGAGAAACCTTCAGAAAAACCAAGTCTCTAACGTCAAACTTCAGATCAACCCTTCGTTAATTAACATACTTCTCATAACGCTCTTGAGCTACACGAAGCTTCTCTCGAATATGAGTTACAACACAATTCATCTCTTCAAGGGCTTCCAGACCAAGCAATGGTCTCTCTCAAACATTAACCCAAAACAAAGGAGTCCTACAACGCCTCCCATACAAGGCCTCAAATGGGGCCATCTGCATACTATCTTGATAACTATTATTGTAAGTAAATTTCATGAGTCTAAGACGCTCATCCCAAGCGCCACCATGATCAAATATATAACACCTTATCATATCTTCCACGATCTGATTAACTCGTTCTGTTTGACTATTCATCTGCGGATGATAGGCAGTTGAGTACCTTAAATTAGTACCCAACCCCTCTTGCAAAATCTTCCAAAAGAGAGACGTAAATCTAGAGTCTCGATCTGATACGATGCTAACTGACTCTCCATGTAATCTGATGACTTCATCAAGATATAACCCAACTATTTTTTTATAGAATACCCAATCTTAAAGGGAACGAAGTGAGCACACTTTGTCAATCTATCGAATATCACCCAAACAGATTCGTGCCCACGGGGAGATTTCGGTAGACCGGCGATGAAATCCATTGAAATACTCTCCCATTTACAACTTGGGATATCAAGTGGTGTCAGTTTACCACCAGGCCTTCTATGATCAGCCTTAACACGTTGACACGTAAAACATTCCAATACAAAATTTGCGATATAATTCTTCATTCGTGACCACCAAACAATTTGCTTTAGATCCTTATACATCTTAGTGGAACCAGTATGGTAGGCTACACTAGAACCATGTGCTTCAACACATATCTTATCTCGAATGTAGCCAAAGACTGAAACGCAAAATCTACACCAATACGTCAAGGTATCCAATTCATCCAAGGAGAAATCAGGTAGCTCTCCCTTCACAGTCCTATTCCGGAGGTGTAACAGATCCGGATCATCCTTCTGATGTGCTCGAGTAAGGGAAATCCAAGAGCGTTCTACCGCTTCCAAACTAGCAGGTATAGTACGACTCCCAACCTCAATATCCATCAACAAGATTTCTTCTACCAAGGACTATATAGACAGATTAAAAATTTTAGCGGTCTTTCTACTCAAAGCATCCGCTACTACATTAGTCTTTCCTGGATGATAAAGAATTTCCACTTCATAAAAAGCCACATATTCTAACTACCGACGCTGGCACAGATTTAATTCCTTCTGAGTGAAGACGTACTTCAAACTATTATGGTCTGTATAAATCTTGCACAACGCACCATACAATAAGTGTCGCCAAAGTTTCAGTGCATAAATTACAGCAGCGAACTCCAAATCGTGCGTATGATAGTTTATCTCATTAATCTTTAGTTGCCATGATCCATACGTGATCACCTTACCATCTTATATTAAAACATAGTTGAGTCTGTTGTGTGATGCATCAACATACACAGCATATTCAACTCCTTTAGTAGGATGGTTTAAATTGGGACAGTACATAATCTCTTTTTCAACTCTTGGAAGGCTTCTTCCCACTTATCACTGCAAATGAAAACAATATTCTTTTGAGTAAGTCTAGTTAAAGGAGAAGACAACACCGAAAACCCTTCAACGAATTTTCTATAATAGCCAGCTAGGCCTAAGAAGCTCCTAATCTCCTTAGGTGTAGAAGGTCTCTCCCATTCCATCACAGCAAAAATCTTAGTCGGGTCTACAGAAATACCGTCCTTGCTTACAACATGACCCAGAAAGGACACCTGGGGTAGCCAGAACTCACATTTGCTCAACTTCGCATATAACCTATGCTCCCTCAGGGTCGATAAAACCAAACGCAAATGCTGAGTATGCTCCTCAACACTGCGGGAATACACCAAGACATCATCTTTGAACACAATAACAAATCGGTCAAAGTAGTCCTTAAACACCCTATTCATCAAATCCATGAAAGCAGAGGGTGCATTAGTCAGACCGAAAGACAACGCCAAAAACTCATAATGCCCATGCCGCGAACGGAAAGCGGTCCGAGGGACATCTGCCTCACGAATTCTCAACTGGTGGTAGCCTGAGCAAAGATAGTTCTTTGAAAATACCGAGCTACTACGCAGCTGATCGAAAAGATCATCAATCCTTGGCAGGGGATATCTATTCTTAATGGTCACTTTATTCAATTCTCTATAATCGATGCAAAGACTCATCGATCCATCTTTCTTCTTGACGAACAAAACAGGAGCACCCCACAGAGAAGAACTTGGTCTAATAAAACCACACCTCAGCAACTCATCGAGCTGAGGACGCAACTCATCCAACTCATACGGAGCCATATGGTACGGTGCTTTGGCAATAGGACGAGTACCTGGCTCAAGGTCTATCATAAACTCTATCTCCCTCACTGGAGGAAGTCCTGGAAGACAGTCAGGAAAAACATCTCGAAACTCTCGCACCACCGAGATATCTTTAAGATGTGGTGTAACAAAAGCAGTTTCCAAAGCAGAAATAGAAACCAAAAATTCCTCGCAACCAAACTCTATAGCACGACAAGCACGTACCGTAGAAATAAAAAGGGAAACCGTGTCCTGAAATCCATGGACGCTCATAGGTTGGCCATTGCCCATCCTGAAATCCAGTCTCTTTGCCTTGCACTAGATGACCGCATCATACTTAGATAGCCATTCCATGCCCAAAATCACATCAAAGTCCACCAGATCCAACACCATCAGATCTGCAAAGGCTAGGAAATCGCCTAGGTATATTGGGCATCTCAGAACTCCTTGTTTAAATACCACCGAATCACCGGAGGGAAGCTTGATGTTGAAGGAGTATCCTAATGGATCCACATCCAGAAGATGTTTATCTACAAACCTCCGGGCCACAAAGGAATGGGCGGCACTGGAATCGAAAAGAACGCGCGCCCACCTATTCCGCACTATAAATTCCCCTAAAATCGTAGCATACATAACTAAACGAACAATAACTAGGGCGACAATGATAAGGAAAAACGATGAAATAAACTGGGGCTAACCTGAAATAACTTGCGTAGAGGTTTGAGCTTACTCCCTGGTCAATACGTTCAGCTTTCCTTTGCCTCTATCTTGGTTTGGTGGAGGAAATAGAGCTCGAAGCAGGGCAGGCTTGTAACACCCCGGAACTCAAAAGAGGGACGGGTGATGTTTTAAGCCCAGTCTGAATTTTGGAGCAAGTGCCACGGGCGTGTCACGGGCGTGACACGGGCGTGACACGGGCGTGTCACGGGCGTGACACAGGCGTGTTTGGCCACGGGTCATGTGGTCGACGTTTTGACGATCGGAGATCGTCGTGTTAAGGCACACGGCCTGGGACACGGGCATGTCCCAGGGCGTGTCACTTTGGGCAGTTTTCTGAGGCAGGCACACGGGCCATGACATGGGCCCTGACACGGGCGTGTCAAATTTGACACGGGCGTGTCGGGTGCCGTGTCACAGGCCGTGTCCTTCTCGGGTTGGGAAAGCTGGCCGATTGCACACGGGGGGCGTGACACGGGTCTCAACACGGGCGTGTCACAGGTGACACGGGCGTGTCGGAGGCCGTGTCGAATGCAGTGTGCTGGTTTTCGAGTCGGTCGAGATGGCGAATGGGTGACACAGCCAGGCATACGGCCGTGTTGCAACCTGTGTTCGGCCCAGATTTTATAATTTGAGGCCTAATCGTGGCTGTTCATTTCCTTGTCTTTGGATCCGACGGTGGGGGGCTGCTCCTGGATGGTTTTAGCCGAGATTAGGGTTTCAAAACCCTCATTCTCTCTTTCCATTCTCTTTCTAAATCCTAGAGAGAGGGGAGAGCAAGGTGAGGGGTTGGAGACCATGATCCGGCCGCCGGTGGAGCGTCGGAGCTCTGAATCGCGATCCGAGTCCAGATCCGCGGAGGTGACGCCGTTGCGGTGCTTTCCAACCGTGTAGTTTTTCATGGCGCCGCGGAAGAACACAAGGGTATCGATTTCTCATCCTTGGGCATGTGAAGCCCTTTTTCCCTTTGCATATGAAGCCCTCTCTCGCGAGTGAGCGAAGATTTGGAGCGTTCCTTGGGGTAGATATGTAAAGTCCCCCTTGTTTAGAGTCTGTATGCGAAAACGGACATGGGCATTGTGTGTGAAGCCTATCCGGACAAGTAGAGCCGGATCGGTGATGTTGCATTGCATATGAAACGGGGAAGACTCCGGATGTTTGGGCGTTTTTCGGGTTTTCTATGTGGTAGATTGCGACAGGGAGCCTTGGAGATTAACTCCAAGGTGCACCCGGAAAACTGGGCAAAAGCGAGTTTTGCCAACACGATGGCCGGGGAGCCATCGTGAACATAACCGGGTTATGTGATTGTTGTGGCGGAAACGGGACTCGGTGAGTCTTAACCTGCGCATATGGCTTAAATTGCCGTTGCGATATGAGCACGGGTCAGGCGGAACTGTACTCGATCAATGTTGTTCGGTGGGACCGTTGGCATGGATGAGAGCCTTCGGCGGTCTATGGCTTAAATTGTCGTGACCAAGGCCAAGAAGGCAAAATGCTCATATGGTTGGCCGTCCAAGGGGCGGTGGTGGAACGGGAACGTCTATGGCTTGAATTGACGTGACGTTGGCCGGTTTGCCGTGAATGTGCCCTGTGTGCACGAGGTGTGTGGCCGTGCGAGCCTATGCATGTGATGATGTGTGTTTACACTAATAAATTGCCTATACTAATAAAGTGCAGGGAAAGAGCATCGCCGCCCTGATTTTGGGGGCGGGATCGTTATAATTTGGTCAGCATAGCTGACCGTTGCTTTTGTTTGCCACCGGGCGGTGGTTTGTGCTTGCAGGTTCTACGGAGCCGAGCGGAAAATAGCGGGCTAAAGCCTAAGTTGCTGAGCCGGCCCTCGAAGGCCTAATTTTGAGTGTTTCATTGTAACCATGTGTGGCCGGCCTGCGAGCCGATGTATGAAAACATTTTTGTATCAAGCAAACTATGTAAGGCCTTAAGGCCATTTCTGTTTTATGTGTATTGGAACATTCCTGCGAGTGTTTTTGTAGTGGACATTCATGCTGTTGACAGGGTTCTTATTTGTGCAACTTAATTTTAATGCTTCCGCTAGGTGTTGTGTAGGGCATGCAATTGGTTGAATGGTTTCAACGCGTAACCAACCGGTCTGTCCGTAGTATATGGCGTCGGGCCCCGACCGGACCTACTGCTATATGCTATACGACGGATAGGGGTGTTACAAATTGATATCAGACTACTGGTTTCGGTCAAACTTAAATGAATTCGTGGGCGAATTCACTTTAAGGGGTGGTGAGCACATGTGTGCGTCATCGTTATAACATGAAAAGAACCCATGAATGTCCACTTAGGAATGAAAATACACATGTTTGAGGAACCTGCGTGTTCCTATAATTGCTGTTTGCAATAGTATTTGGTCGCTAATCGGTGTTTTGCACGTTTATAGATGACCAGAAGTGGTGCTGGGCCGTCAGAATGGCCAGGTTCTGAGGCAAGCAGTGCGCCAAGTGAAGCGCCTGCAACACCTCTGTCTGCCGAGACCATTAGATTGGTGGCAGAAGCTGTCTTTGCTATGATTAATGTGTAACCTGCAAGACAGGTGCAACAGCCTGCTCCTGCGGAGGAGCAAGTGCCGCTCCAAGCGGCGGAGCCTAGAAGGGTTGAGCAGGTGGCGGTGGAGCCGGAGTTGCCTCGGAGAGCAACTAAAAGACAGTTGAAGCATGTGATGGGATTCCACCCACCGGTGTTCTCGGGAACGGGAACCCCGACCCAGGCTGAGGATTGGCTCTCAAGAGTCAATAGGGTGATGACAGCAACAGAAATGGAAGAGTGGCAAAAGACCACGATAGCGACGTTCCTTTTGGATGGGGACACAAGGTTATAGTGGGAAGGCCTAGAGCTACACCAGTTGAGGGGAAGGCCGTTGGCCGAAGTTCCTATGGCGGAGTTTGCAAGATTGTTCATGGCTCGATACCTCCCCTCAACGCAGAGGATCGCATTGGAGAACGAGTTCCAAAAGTTGGTGCAAGGAGATAGCACTGTAGACGAGTACCTCCACGAGTTTACTCGGTTGGGGAGATATGCTAGTGCTACCTTTGCCGACGAGGAGCGAAAGACTAACCGATTCTATGAAGGGTTGAGAGATGAGCTGAGGTTGCTACTGTCAGGGCCCATGGCGCAGGGTTTCCTAACCTTGGTCAACTCGGCCCGGTCCTTGGAGAAGGACATGAGAAATGTGCAAGCTAAGAAGGAATCTGGCGGGAAGAAAACGGAGTTCAAAGCGCCAACTACGTCGAAGTCGGGCTATCGAAAATTCTTCAAGAAGACTAGGACGTCAGGTCCAGCTTCTTCTACAGGTGCCTCGGGGGAAACTACCAACCGAACCCCGGGCGCTTGTTTCACGTGTGGAAAGATGGGGCACTTTTCCCGCGATTGCTGGAGCGGATGCCCAAAATCCGAGAGGAAGCAAGGAGCTACTTACGAAGAGAAGGGCAAGGCGGTGGAGTCAACCGCATCCCACTATGCTCCAACTCAGCCTAGAGTCTACAACTTGGGGCAGCAGGAGGCTATTAAACAAGCAGATGTGGTGACAGGTACGAGTTAATTTATAGCAAGTTAACTTAGATACTGTTGTTTATTGCTTGTTAGCCTAATATGGTTTGCATAGGCTTTGTTTTGATTAGCGATAGTCCGGCACGGGCACTGTTCGATACGGGAGCTTCACACTCCTTCTTGTTCGAAAATTTTATATCGCGCATCGGAGTCCCTTCTTCGATGGCGAAGGACAAGTTGGATGTGCTGCTACTGAATGGGTGCTCGATGCGTGCGGACAGAGTGTGCGCCGTAAAGGTTCATATTGGGAGCCAAGAGTTCGACTTGCTAGCGTCATTGCTGCCGCTAGTAGAGTTCGACGTTATCTTTGGGATGGATTGGCTTTCGGACCAGAAATCTTGGATTGACTGTGACCGGAAGGAGGTCAAGCTGGGTGTTGGGCTGGGGACAACATTCGAGGGATTCAAGGGGTCGAGCAAGACGCTGATGTCTGCTCTTCAAGTGGTAAAGGCAGTTCGTGTTGGTGCAGAGCTGTTCTGCGCAATAGTGGGGGCTGTGGAGCCAAAGTCCACGTTGGATAGCGTCCCCGTATTTTGTGAATACCCCGATGTGTTCCCGGATAGTCTTCCCGGGGCCCCACCGCAGCGAGAGATTGATTTCACCATCGAGCTCGTACCGGGGGGCCAAACCGGTGTCACGTGCTCCGTATAGGTTGGCGCCTAAGGAGATGGCAGAGTTGAAAGTTCAGCTAGAGGAGCTGATGGAGCAAGGTTATATGCGTCCAAGCTCGTCGCCTTGGAGCGCACCGGTCCTCTTCGTTAAGAATAAGGACGGGAGTATGCGGTTGTGTATCGACTACAGAGAGTTAAACAAGCTGACGGAGAAGAACAAGTACCCGGTCCCGAGGATTGATGATCTGTTTGATCAGTTAGTCGGATCGTCGGTATATTCTAAGTTGGACTTGAAGTCGGGGTACTATTAGTTGAGGATAAGGGAATGTGATATCCCGAAGACGGCGTTCAGCACAAGGTATGGGCATTTCGAGTTCACGGTCATGCCGTTTGGACTGACGAATGCGCCATCAGTGTTTATGGAATTGATGAACAGGACGTTCCGAGATTTCCTGGATCGCTTTGTGATCGTCTTCATTGACGATATATTGGTGTACTCGCAGTGCGAAGAAGATCACTTCAAGCACTTGCATCTCGTATTGGAGACTTTGAGGAGGAATGAGCTGTATGCGAAATTCTCTAAGTGCGAGTTCTGGCTACCCTCAGTAGCGTTCCTTGGTCACATTGTTAGTGGGGAAGGTATAGCGGCGGATCCGGTGAAGATCGTTGCGATACGGGAGTGGCCTGCGTTGTCTTCTGTCGCGGAAGTCCGTAGTTTTCTCGGGCTTGCCGGATATTACAGGCGCTTCGTAGAGAACTTCTCATGGATAGCGCTACCTCTCACGAAGTTGACAAGGAAAGATCAGAGATTCTTGTGGACGCAGGAGTGCATGCAAGCGTTTGAGGAGCTGAAGAGACGGTTGACCACGACGCCAGTGCTTAGTTCGCCGAGTGCGACCGAGGGCTTCGAGGTATATAGTAACGCCTCGGGTAGTGGTTTGGGCTGCGTGTTGTTGCAGCATAGGAGCATCGTAGCTTATGGATCGCGTCAGCTGAAAGTGCATGAAAGGAACTATCCGGTCCACGACTTGGAGTTGGCGGCCGTGATATTTGCACTTAAGTTGTGGAGGCACTACCTATACGGCGTAAGGGTCGATATATATACCGATCACAAGAGCCTGAAGTACCTGTTGGATCAGAAGGATCTTAACATGAGGCAGAGAAGGTGGATGGAGTTCCTGGGGGACTATACCTTAAAGATTCATTATGTACCCGGGAAGGGCAATGCGGTTGCTGATGCGTTGAGACGCAGGGCTCCCGCCCAAGCAAACTGGTTGTCGGTGCATGATGAGCTGCTGATACGGGAGTTGGAGGAGCTTGAGATCTGTTGCGTTGACAAGCAGGCGAGCGCCAAGGCAATGTTGAACTGGACAGAAGTTCAGTATGACCTGGCTGACCGAGTTCGGCAGGCATTAGAGTTAGATGACTCCATGAAGGAGCTTATGGAGGCAGCGTTGGATGGGTCAAATTCCCAATTTTCGGTGGAAGATGGGTTGTTAAGGAAGGATCATCGGTTGTGCGTCCCAAGCGGGAGTAACATACGGGCGGAGTTGTTGTACGAGGCTCATCATACCAAGTACTCGGTCAACCCAAGGAGCACAAAGATGTACCGTGACCTCAAGAAGCTATTTTGGTGGCTGGGGCTTAAGAAAGACGTAGCATTGTTTGTGGCTAAGTGCCAAACGTGCGCCTTGGTGAAGGCGGAGTGCCAAAAGCCGGGAGGATTTCTGAAGTCCTTGCCTATACCGGAGTGGAAGTTCGAGGACATATCTATGGACTTTGTGCATGGGTTGCCAATGTCGCAGAAGGGGAACGACGCCATCTGGGTGATCGTAGATTGGTTAACCAAAGTATCGCATTTCATTCCGCATAGGAAGGACGACTCGGTGGAGAAGTTGGCAAAGCTATATGTGGACAATATAGTTAGACTGCATGGTGTGCCTCGCAACATTGTGAGTGATCGCGATGGGTGTTTCACGTCCAATGATTGGAGGTTGGTGCAGCAGATGCTGGGGACAAAGTTGAAGTTCAGCACAGCCTTCCATCCACAGACGGATGGGCAGACCGAGAGAGTCAATAGAACGATGGAGGACATGCTTCACATGTGTGTTCTGGACTTCGAGAAGCATTGGGAGGACCACCTGTATTTGGTGGAGTTCGCGTACAACAATATCTACCAGGCGAGTATCCAAATGACGCGCTTTGAGGCCCTATATGGTAGAAAATATCGCACGCCGTTGTCTTGGTTAGAAACGGGTGAGGCAAGGTTGTACAAGAAGCAGGAGGTGGAGAGTGCTACCTCGTTGGTGCTGATCATTCGGGAGCGCTTGTTGATCGCTCAGGACAGGCAGGCGAAGTATTATAAAGCCAAGCATCGGAACGTGGAGTTCGCGGTAGGCGAGTGGGTATACTTGAAAGTGAAGCCATTCAAGGGGGTTTCGCTTGTGAGACGCTTGAAGAAGCTGAGCCCAAGATACCTTGGACCTTTTGAGGTTCTGGAGCGAGTCGGCGAAGCCGCATACCGTTTGAAGCTATCGATGGAGTTGAGTGGGCTACACGATGTGTTCCTCATCTCTGTGTTGCGAAAGGCGGTGCAAGAGCCTTCGCTAGTGATCGTAGTGGATCAAGTATCGGTGGGCGAAGGGTTGACGACTAAGGTCAAGCCCGTTTGTATTGAATACGCAGAGGTCAAGAGGCTCCGTAAAAAGGAGATCCGGATGGTCAAGGTCCGGTGGGATAATTGCGGTCGGGAGGAGCTCTCTTGGGAAAGGGAGCAAACCATGCTGGAGGAGTACCCGGAGTTATTCCGCCCAGGTACCGTTAAAAGTTTTAAGTTCCTATGGTTTTCCTTTAGTAAATTTTGTGGGCGAAATTCTTTTAAGGGGGAGAGAGTTGTAACACCCCAGAACTCAAAAGAGGGACGGGTGATTTTTTAAGCCCAGTCTGAATTTTGGAGCAGGTGTCACGGGCGTGTCACGGGCATGACACGGGCGTGACACGGGCGTGTCACGGGCGTGACACAGGCGTATTCGGCCACAGGTCATGTGGTCGACGTTTTGATGATCGAAGATCGTTGTGTTAAGGCACACGGTCTGGGACATGGGCGTGTCCCAGGGCGTGTCACTTTGGGCAGTTTTCTGAGGCAGGCACACGGGCCATGACACGGGCCCTGACATGGGCGTGTCAAATTCGACACGGGCGTGTCGGGTGCCATGCCACAGGCCATGTCCTTCTCGGGTTGGGAAAGCTGGCCGATTGCACACGGGGGGCGTGACACGAGTCTCGACACGGGCGTGTCACAGGTGACACGGGCATGTCAGAGGCCGTGTCGAATGTTGTGTGCTGGTTTTCGAGTCGGTCGAGACAGCGAATGGGTGACACGGCCAGGCACACGGCTGTGTTGCAACCCGTGTTCGGCCCAAATTTTATAATTTGAGGCCTAATCGTGACCGTTCATTTCCTTGGCTTTGGATCCGACGGTGGGGGGCTGCTCCTGGATGGTTTTAGCCGGGATAAGGGTTTCAAAACCCTCATTCTCTCTTTCCATTCTCTTTCTAAATCCTAGAGAGAGGGGCGAGCAAGGTGAGGGGTTGGAGACCAAGATCCGGCCGCCGGTGGAGCGTCGGAGCTCCGAATCGCGATCCGAGTCCAGATCCGCGGAGGTGACGCCGTTGCGGTGCTTTCCAACCACGTAGTTTTTCATGGCGCCACGGAAGAACACAAGGGTAATGATTTCTCATCCTTGGGCATGTGAAGCCCTTTTTCCCTTTGCATAGGAAGCCCTCTCTCGCGAGTGAGCGAAGAGTTGGAGCGTTCCTTGGGGTAGATATGTAAAGTCCCCCTTGTTTAGAGTCTGTATGCGAAAACGGACATGGGCATTGTGTGTGAAGCCTATCCGGACAAGTAGAGCCGGATCGGTGATGTTGCATTGCATATGAACCGGGGAAGACTCAGGGTGTTTGGGCGTTTTTCGGGTTTTCTACGTGGTAGATTGCGACAGGGAGCCTTGGAGATTAACTCCAAGGTGCACCCGGAAAACTGGGAAAAAGCGAGTTTTGCCAACACGATGGCCGGGGAGCAAACGTGAACATAACCGGGTTATGTGATTGTTGTGGCGGAAACGGGACTCGGTGAGTCTTGACCTGCGCATATGGCTTAAATTGCCGTTGCGATATGAGCACGGGTCAGGCGGAACCATACCCGATCTATGTCGTTCGGTGGGACCGTTGGCATGGATGAGAGCCTTCGGCGGTCTATGGCTTAAATTGTCATGACAAAGGCCAAGAAGGCAAAATGCTCATATGGTTGGCCGTCCAAGGGGCGGTGGTGGAACGGGAACGTCTATGGCTTGAATTGACGTGACGTTGGCCGGTTTGCCGTGAATGTGCCCTATGTACACGAGGTGTGTGGCCGTGCAAGCCTACGCCTGTGATGATGTGTGTTTACACTAATAAATTGCCTATACTAATAAAGTGCAGGGAAAGAGCATCGCCGCCCCGATTTTGGGGGCGGGATCGTTATAATTTGGTCAGCATAGCTGACCGTTACTTTTGTTTACCACCGGGCGGTGGTTTGTGCTTGTAGGTGCTACGGAGCCGAGCGGAAAATAGCGGGCTAAAGCCCAAGTTGCTGAGCCGGCCCTCGAAAGCCTAATTTTGAGTGTTTCATTGTAACCATGTGTGGCCGGCCTGCGAGCCGATGTATGAAAACATTTTTGTATCAAGCAAACTATGTAAGGCCTTAAGGCCATTTCTGTTTTATGTGTATTGGAACATTCCTGCGGGTGTTTTTGTAGTGGACATTCATGCTGTTGGCAGGGTTCTTATTTGTGCAACTTAATTTTAATGCTTCCGCTAGGTGTTGTGTAGGGCGTGCAATTGGTTGAATGGTTTCAACGCGTAACCAACCGGTCTGTCCGTAGTATATGGCGTCGGGCCCCAGCCGGACCTACTGCTATATGCTATACGACAAATAGGGGTGTTACAATGCTGTAGTGGGGACTGATACTGGGAGCACAAATACTTCAGATGCCCCTTCAACTCGCACTGAAAGCAAGCCTTATCCTTTGTCCAGCAATGACTCACGTCATGCCCCTTCCAAGAACAAAATGAGCACACCAAATCTCCCTTAGGTGCACCCTGGATGGCGTGCACCTGCTGTTGCTTCAGGGTGGCAGTCCTCTTGAAACATTTTTCGTAAGGGTGGGAAGGTCGACCAAAGAAGCTACATATTTCTCCACTTTTCTTTTTCAAAGAAGGGCCGGATGCCCTAGTGCTACTATCCTCAACACCCTTCCTCTTCTCTTTCCTTGCCACAGTACCTCGATTCTTGGCATTTTCAATTGCCCCACTTTTAGTGCGGGTTTCATTTCCCCAACATAACTGTCAGTTCCATAAGCGCATGCCCACTGCTGGACATTGCTTCTTAGTCCTTCCAGGAAACGTTTCACTCTACCCTCCTCCGAAGCTACCAAATCAGGAGCATACCAGCTCAGTTTGCTAAACTCAATTTCGTACTCGCTCACTGTGAGCTGTCTCTGCTTCAGATGCAGGAAGTTATTCATAAGGCGGTCCTTCTCAATCGAGGGTAGAAACTTCTTCAGCAGCATCTTCTTAAATGATTCCCAAGAATAGCCTTCCTTAAGACTTTCCCTTTCCCGAATCCACCAACTCTTTTCCAGGCCTTTTAACTGATAGGCTGCAATCATTACCTTCTGGGCTTCTAGAATTCTGGAATACGAAAACATCGCTTCGATGGAGATGATCCAATCATCTAAAATCATGAAGTCAGCACTCCCGTCATAGGTAGGAGGTCTCAATCACTGGAAATGCGAGATGAAATTCATCTCTGGTGGTAGCGTCACCGGGCGCACGAAAGGAGCAGGGGCATCAGGTATGGCTTGATCCATGGTAGAATATTACACTAAGGGTTGTTGCGTGGGAACGGTAGACAACAAGGTCTGAATTTGCGATTTTATCGCAACTACTTGCCTTGATAGAGCCTCACTGCTCTGGCACAAACTCTCGATCAACGCATCACTCTGCGCACCTGACGACTCACCCTCCGACTGGAGAGTCGACCTCATCATAATACGCTTTGGCGGCATTTCTAAAAAGGTAAACGAATAACCCATCAAAATCCTAGATTACGACTAGGGCAAAAAAACTAGTTCAGACCATACTTAAAAGACACTTGCTTAAGCTGTCACTTGCTCTGGGATTTTATGATGATGATATGTCCTACTTAGTATGGTATCTTATAATCCTATTAACTCATGTGCCTATGATATGAATGTATGGATTCTTTACTCTTATTTAAAAATCATGTGTGTACATGTGTCATCATGTAAATCTTTAGCTTGACATGTTGTGCTTATGTCATGTTATGCTATGCAAGTTGTGTTATGCATTCTATAAAAAGCCTTAATACATGTTAAGAACTACGTACACATGAAATGTTATGCATCCCATACTACATAACATTGCATGTAACGAAAAAAGAAAACATGTTAATGGGCATTCATGTGGTGAGATTATGCATCCCATACTACATAACCCTCACATGTTGCCACCTATGGTTGATCCATATAGAAACACATATTATGCATCCCACACTAAATAATATGCCGTGTATACTTCTAATCATGCTTATGAGTGTAGTGTTCATGTTTGAACCAAGGCATAATGATGACACATCGGTGTGTGTACGATATGACACTAAACAACTAACACTAACAAGGGAAGGTTGCCCGGCCAATTATCAAGAAACCTCCCTCTGATACCAACTGTCACAACCCGCATTTTCCCAACAATTTAATTATATTAGAGTAAGGGAAAAATACGAGCCGTGATGCCACGCCGTGCAGGGGATAAGTGCAGATGTTCAGGCAAGACTCCAAACTCTACAGTTTTAAAAGAAACATAAATTATTATGAATGAAATCTAGTTTAAGTTATGAAGATTGTCGTATCCCTCAGCTTAGTGGATCAACTAGTCCACGATTAAAAATATAATTATACGCTTGCAGAAGATACTTGTTTAAATTGTCTCTAACACCCTATATGAGTATAAATGTCCCAAGGGAACAACTCATGCTATTCAACTCTAAATTTATAATAAGTATAGGAAAAAGTCCTTACGCTAACTAGAAAGTAGTGACTATGTTTTGAAAGAGATTGCATGTATGCTTTACTAATAGTAGGGTTTTATAGGTTAAAAAATATCTAACATGCAATCCTAGCAATAAATCATCCTAGAGAGCAAGTAACCTGAATAAAGCATAAAGGAGACATCAACAACTAGCAAGTGTCAAGAATCAACAATCCTGTGGGCGTCAACAACCTGAAACGAACCCACAGTACAAAGTATGTCTGAACTAAGAAAGAAAATTAAAATAACAAACTACCTCGCTACGGCGAGGTGGAAAAGCCATAGCAAAAACTACCGCTCAAAGAGTCTTAAAACCAGCTTCACTACCTGCTACTGCTCTGAACCTGAGGCTTTCCAAAAACAAAACACCTCAGCAAGAAGATACAAATTGTGGCAGAAAAATAAGCCAAAATAAATAAGGGTCAAAAGGGGTAACAACCTAAGACCAAATGTGCTGAAGTAAGGTACATAAATAAAACTCAAGACATAAATCAGAAGAAAAGAACTTATGTGAATGCTCACGTACAACAAATCATGCCGGATACCCAAAGCAAGGGGAAAGCATGATTAAATCATAAGAAAGAATAGTCCAAAACTTTGTTAGCCACCTGTGGTCATCTCTACCCATAAACAGAGGCAGGGTGGTCACTTCTCTAGATACACCCCTCACAGATGTTAAAATCCGTCTAACTGTGGGGGAGACTTACACACTCCACCAATCATCGCAGATGCCCAAAACCCTATAGACTTCCACGAGGTACTAATAAAGGAAACAAACCTTGCAGTCGGTGGATTTGCTCGCTAACACCAGAAATAAAGAAACACCATGAAATAAATCTCAAGACTTGACACATCAGATTCTACTCGACATTTCCCAAATTAAAGACACAGTTGATCAACCTTTATAAACAATTTACCATCCTAGATAAACTCTAACACATCCTATGAAAATGGTTAGGGGCGATTAAATCTAACGATATAATATATCATCCATCACTACAACGCTACAAGGTTAAGTTTTCTCTTCATGACAAGAAATCATAAATTTGATTAAACTTCAAATAAGGGTTATACATTTCTATAACTTGGAAGGACAGAAAAGAATGCAGTAGAAATTAAGGAACAAAAGCTTATTCGTTACCATCAAATCAGACAAGGAGAAAAGAGGGTAAACCACCATTTGTCTTGGTTTTACCGAAGAATATCCCCAAATCGCACCTACACGTAGATCGGGACCAAGGAATATGAGAGAAATCGAAATTTAACAAGAATGGCCAAAAAATAGGAGTTAGGGACGAAAACCCTAGCGAGAAAAATCAAGGAATGAGGAAGATATTACCCCGATGACGAAGCCCTCGCCGAAATCTTTCCAGATCTATTCTCGGTCGAAGATTTGGAGCACCGTCGTCGGCCACCGGAAGATTCACGAAAAATATTTCTCTCTCGCTCACGCCACTCTGGTTTGGTAGGAAATCGGAGAAGATGAAGTTTGGTTCTAAAACCTAAGTCTAAGAATATATATATATATATATATATATATATATATATATATATATATGTTTATAAAAAGTTTTTTCAAAAACGGGTTATTACGAGCGTTTTCACGGGAACCAATAATAAGGGTCTAGGATGACTCCAAATCGAAAAAGTTCTCAACATAAAAGTTGTAGATCCCGTCAAGACGAAAAAATTTCATGTTGATCATTTATTTGTATGACACCGTTTTGATCCTCAAAACGGTGCCCGAACTCAGACTATACAGAACTACTCGAGAGGAAATAGGTTTACTCGAGATGGAGGGGTTTACTCGAGATGGAGACTCGAGATGGAGGGGTTTACTCGAGAAAAAGACTGGGAACTCGAGATAATCATAGGAACTCGAGATAATAGGCATAGAACTCGAGTGGATCAGGTCTATTCGAGATAATAGGCATATAACTTGAGAGAATCAATCGAACGGGCTATTTATGAGCAGTTTCGGGAACATCGGAAATAGAGATCAAAGATGGCTTCAAATCGAAAAGTGTCCAACATAAAAGTTGTATATCTCATCGAGACAAAAAAATTTAATGTTGACCATTTTTCCATACGACATCGTTTTGACCCTCAAAATAGCGCCCGAACGCCGACTGAACAAAAAAACTTGAGTGGAATAGGTCTACTTGAGATGGAGAGGTTTACTCGAGATGGAGACTCTGGGCACTCGAGACAACCAACCCAACTCGAGAAAATAGGTGCAAAACTCAAAAAAAATAACTGGGCTTGATAAAAATCAATAGAAGGGCACTCGAGATGATGAAATCGATTACTCGAGAGGATAAAAAAAGATCTCGAGAGAAAAATTAGATCACTCAAGAGCCAAGGCTGAAACTACTCGAGAAGTTGAAGGGAGGATTTGAGACTAAGCCATTAACTCGAGATAAATAGGGGTAGAACTCGAGATATTAAGGCAAAATTTTACAATTGCAGATTTTGAACAAGGAAACACGAGTTCAATACGAAGGCTCATATGCGCGCCGAATTAAACGAAACTCAAACCGTAGGCGAACACTGACGCTATGATTCCAAGGGCGAAGCCAAAACCTAAATCCGACGAGCCATTCCCGAGATATTAATTTTCAAAGTATACAATGAACATTAGTTATTCATAACTACAATCGCGCGCCGAGACTCCAAAAATTCTCGGATTGGGAAAAATCTTGACGATCAAGTCCAAAATTACTCAACTTAAATCTCAAATGCAAAATTTTCAATTACCGCAAAAATTCAAGAAATTGGCCGACTCGACTGAATGGATGCGAAAATGCCTTAACGGCATTGCACCGTCAACTCGACGTTAAAAGTAACGCCAAGACATCATAAATATGACGATACCCATTCAAATAAAATCATCGAAAAAAATCGGGGGCGTTACACAGGTGAACTTGCGAACAACTGCTAATATCTGCAAAACATATATCTTTAGCAGGTAAATTTAAAATATAACGCGAGTAGCTGAAGTGAACTCGCGAACACCTACAAATCTCTTCAAAAGAGAAAACAAAAGCAGGTAAATTAACATATAACGCGAGTACCTGAGATTAACTCACAAATACCTACTAATCTCTACAAAAGAAAAGTCAAAGGCGGGTGAATATATATATATATATATATATATATATATATATATATATATATATATATATATATATATATAACGCGAGTACCTGAGGTGAACTCGCAAACACCTATTAATCTCTGTAAAAGAGAAGTCAAAAGAAAGTAAATTTTAAATGTAAAAGTTCTTAAGTTTAAGGTAGCTTACAACCAAGAGGGGCGGGTGGGGGGTGGGGGGGGGGGTGAATAGGTTTTCTTTTTCTTTTGATATCTTTTAGTTTCTTCCTTTAATGCTTAGTGAGTTAGTAGTAATTTGCTTTCATGTACCTGCCCAAACATAACACCACAGAAAAGCACACAATGATTTGTAGTGGTTCACCAACTTTTGGGTACATCCACTCTCCTCTCACCTTACTAACTTCCTATTAGTCAAGGCACTTCTCCAAAACAATGCTCCATAGAGCTTACACCTCAGATCCCTTAGGATATCTCAGTCTCCTCCAAGACTTATTGTTCAGCCATAAGGGATTGTAACTCAGTGATCAGCTGATCACCTAACTCAGGTTGTTAAGCCTTATACTCAGGCTAGGAGGACAGCCCTACCTCAGTTCCACAGTGGATCCTACACTCAGAGAGCAACACTCTCCTACAACTCAGGCAAGTTGCCCTACCTCAGGCTAGTGGCCCTACAGCTCAGATCTAGTTGGATCCTAAGCCTCAGAGACCTTCACTCTCCTACTACTCAGGCAAACTTGCCCTACCTCAGTCCAGAGGCCCCATAGCTCAGATCCAGATGGATCCTACTGGAGTAAAATAGATTAATATCTTTCACATAGAAATTTCTCTACGACAGCACCTTGAGCTGTGTTATCTCAGCTCAAACTTTCTTCACAGCTACAAAGATCTTGAGCTGGAAGTAACTAGCAGTAAATTGCTTTGCTTCCTCTTCCTTCTTAGAATAGAGTCAGCTACTTTATTCTTCCTTATTCTTAGCTTCAGAAGTAGATCTTCAGCTTTGGGCTTGCTGAACTGAGAATAAACTTGATCTACATAGACTTATCCCTTGTTTCTGCTTCTACCTCAGAAGGAAAGCCTTCTGATCTTGTTGGTGTCGATGAAGAAGACACACAATTAACTGAACTTTTTGCAGGGAGATTTCAAGCTTTTACATTCAGCAATGGCGAGGAAGATGAAGTCCAGCCACAACCTTTTTGAAAATGATAAAGTATTAATAGTTGTCTGCGTCTTGGCCCATCTATTCCTTTTGTAGTTTGCCGATCAACAGCTCTTAGAGATTAGTGGCCCCTACCTGCAGCTTCCAGCTGCACCTTGCTTTAACGGAAGAAGATGTACAGTAGTTTATTCGCATAGTTTGTCGTATTCTGTAGCTTCTCCATACTTGATTTGAAATTAGTTGACTTTGTCGATTTTGCTGACGTCAGCACGTGTGGACTTAGCAAAAATCGAGCATCAGTAGAATAGGCATTGAGTGAATGAGATTCACTTAATGCCAAAGTATTTAGACAGAATTCTATATAATTAGGCATTGACAGCGTTGAGTGAGCAAGCCTCACTCAACGCATTTTGCCTTAACCATTTCTGCAGCCTTTTCCACATGCCTGGCGTTGAGAGCGTTAAGTGAGCACACCTCACTTAATGCCTTGTGCCTTGGCCTATGCATTCTATAAATTAGGCGTTGAGAGCGTTGAGTGAGCATACCTCACTCAACGCTTTTTGTCTTAGCCATTTTTTGCGTCTATAACATCTGGAGCGTTGAGAGCGTTATAAGAGCTTCCTTCAGTTCGACGAACTCAGAACTCAGTTCGACAAACTCAGAGCTCATCTCGATGAAATCAAAAGAAATCAATGCATTTGGATTTAGCAAAATTTCTGTGTCAAGAAGAACACTTCCTTTGAGAATTAGTCAATGCAATATCACATGACGTTGAGTGAGCTTGCCTCACTCAATACCTGTGGACTTCGTAAATATTCACAGTTTTCCTGTGGCGTTGACTGAGTTATACTCAACGATTATGAGGCTATGGCTTTGAGTGAGTGATCTTCACTCAACGCCTGTGGACTTAGATACATTTCTGCTCACTTCTACTTAGGCTATTACAACATTAGGCTATCACACAGTCTTTTACTGAATGACGTTGAGTGAGTTAACATCACTCAATGCCTGTAGACTTAGCCACTTTCTCAGCTAGCCATAACTTTGGCTTTGACTATATAGGCTTGACTCAGCGCTAGAAGTCATCTGGCATTGAGTGAGTAACCTCCACTTAATGCCTGTGGACTTGGACAGATTTCTGTCAGTCCACCACTTAGGTAAGTATTTTACCTTACTTAGCCATTTATGCTATATGACCCATCATTGTTACTAGGACAACCATATGTTTATCATTGATAAGATTGACTTCCTCTAATATAGGACATTGTGGTCAATGGACCCAACATAATGTAACTCCAGTAACTAATGAGGACTCATGAACACCTGCTAATCTCTATAAAAGAGAAGTCAAAGGCAAATAAATATAAAATATAATGCGAGTACCTGAAGAGAACTCGCGAACACCTGCTAATCTCTGCAAAAGAGAAGTCAAAAGTAAGTTAATCAACATATAACACAAGTACCTGAGAAGAACTCAAGAACACCTACTAATCTACACAAAAGTGAAATCAAAAGAAGGTAAATAAACATATTACATTAGTAAATGAGGTGACCTCACAAATATTTGCTAATCTCTGCAAAAGAGAAGTCAAAATGAGGTAAATTTAAATATAATTCCAGTACCTAAATAGAGCTCGTGAATACCAACTAATATCATTAAAAGAAAAGTCAAAAGAAGGTAAATAAACATATAACAGGAGTACCAGAGGAGAACTCGTAAACATCTGTTAATCTCTACAAAAGAGAAGTCAAAAGAAAGTAAATTTAAAATAAAATGCGAGTACTTGAAGAGAACTCGCGAACACCTGCTAATCTCTACAAAGAGAAGTCAAAAGCAGGTAAATAAATATATAACGCGAGTACCTGAGGTAAATAAACATATAACGCGAGTACATGAGGAGAAATCACAAACACCTGCTAATCTCAACAAAAGTGAATTCAAAAGTGTTGGAACCGATGTTTCTGTTGGATCTCTAATTGAATTTGTGCTAGGTTCACTAATTTAGGCAGAGTTTGACCCACCTTGTATATCCAGGGTCAACTCTAGTAGTCCTAGAGTGTAGGCTAAGTCATTAAGTCCAACCTTCTTGAACCAGCCAGTACAGGACCTCAGAAGACTCAGACATAGAAGTTTTCAGATAATAGTTTGATCAGTTCAAAGTTCTTCGAACTCAGCTCGCTGATTGTTGATCTCAGATCGATGAACTCAGAGTTAATTCTCTGAGCTGAGCTCGACGATATTCGAGCTCTGGTCCACGATTAGTTTTCATCAGACAGATTCTCAGCTCGACAAACTCAGAGTACAAATTTGGCAAGTCATTCTCAGTACGTAGTTCGCAGAGCTCAAGTCGACGAACTGGAATTCTTAGGTCGACGATCTTGGATCTCAGGTCGACGAATTCTGTTCCGTGATCGACGATATTTGTATAGTTCCAGAATGAGAAGTTTTTCTTCCTTTTGTTCCTTTATTTCTATATTAATAGCAGTATTATTCCTGGGTAATTAATGCTTATATTCCTCTGAATATAGCAGTTATTGGTAGTATTAATTATGGTATTCATCAGGATATTTACTTGCTTATTTTTATTAAGGGATAGTTGGGGAAACTAATTAATTTTATATTCAAACCGTTTGTATTTTCCTGATCAGCCAGCAATTAAGGCAGTAATTCAAATTTCAAAGAAGAAATTATTGACTGAGAAAATAAAAAGAGATTTTTGTCTTTTAGACAAAACACAGAAGGAACCACCAAGACTTACAGAGAAAAATATACAGTACTGAGACAAACTAATCTTTCAGAACACTCTCTCCCTCACAGTGTAGAAAATTCTATGTGTTTCACCTTATCAAGTCTGAAGACAGAAGAAGAAAAATCATCACAATCAAGAGTCTTCTTCAAGCTTCACTTCCAGGAACATTAAGGACAACAAAGATTTATTCTGTCATAAAATTTCCAGGACTGCTTTCAGACGAGACTGAAGACCTATACCCTGAAGCAAAGCTCTAGTCTTCCTGAACCATCAACATCTCAGAAGGAGATTTTTCAACATCAAAGATCCACTAGTCTTCTCTGTTGATTAGAGAAAGAGAAGGAACCATAACCTCCTCTCACCTCTTGTAAAAGGGTTTTAACTCCCTTCAAAAGTTAGCTCTTGGTTGTCAAGTCTCCTGATCAAAAGACTTGTGTTGGTTTTTCGGCACCTGATTAAAAGACTAAAGGGTTGCAATATCTCCCTGCAAATAAATATTGTGGTGGCAGTCACCTGATCAAAACCTGCAAGTGGATTCCTACCAGGATGGTAGAAGAATGGATGTACCCAAATTTAGGGGAACCACTAGAAAATTTCTTGTGTTGTATGGTTGCTATTTTCTATTTTTGTTCTTGCTGTGGCTGTGATAGTTAGAATAGCTTAGCTCATTTTTCCTTATATTATTATATTTGGTATCACTTATTTCACTTTGATATAAAAGTTTAAAACAGCCAAATTTTTTAATACTCTATTCCCCCCTCTATAGTAAGTTAGATCTAACACCTCCTTTCAATTGGTATCAGAGGGCTGTTCTCTTGGTTGAACAAGGTAACACTTGAACCAATAGATCCTTCTTAGATCAAAATTTATCTAGCCTATTTCTTATAGTATGGCACATAACAAGGATTATGCAAGCACCAGACCTCCAGTGTGCAACTTAAATAAGTTTGCCATCTGGAATGTAAGAATCAAATATTATATGAACTCTATTGATGAGGACATTTTTAATTCCATTTTGACAGGACCTCCTGCTCAAGTGTCTGTATCCACCTCAACATCAAGCACACATACTGTTTCACCACCTGAGTGGATAGATTCTCATAAAATGGCCAAGATTGCTGATGCAATGGCCATGAATATTCTGTCTCAGACTATGTCTGATGAAATCTTCCATAAGGTGGTTGAATACACATCAACCAAGGCTATTTGGGATTCTCTTAACCAGATGGTAGCTGGTTCTACTGATGAGAGAAAGGATAGGAGATCCAAACTCATCTCTCAGTATGAGAACTTCAAGAAGGATGAGTCAGAGACTGGTGGTGATATGTAGAATAGATTAAGCTCAATAATCATTGAGCTGAAGACATTGGATAAGGACATCTCTCTTACAGAAGTGAATCACAAAATCCTCATGTGCTTTCCTAGCTCATGGGATTCTAGAATCTGGCCTATCAAGGAAGCCAGAAGCCTAAATGATATTTCCACTAAATCTCTATTGGGAGAGCTCAAATATTATGAGCAACTGATTAAGTTAAGAGAAGCTACAAAATAGAGACTCCTTCATCTGGGAGAAAGGAGCAAAATATAGCATTCAAAGCTACTAAATATTCAGAAGCCCCAACTATCAATGAAGAATTCCTAAGTCTCTTAGCCAAGAGATTTTACAAAATGGGAAAGAGGGACTTCAGAAGAAAGTCATCATGGCAAGAAGACAAACCCAAGTATGACAAAACACCAACTAAAGAAGTTGTTTGTTTTTGGTTGCAGGAAGCCTGGACACTTCATTTCAGAGTGTCCAGATACTCAAAAGAAAGATAAAAGAAGAGAAAAGGAGACCAGAAAATAGTATTACTGAAGGATGTAAGTTGGCTACCTAAATCACCTAGAGGGGGGTGAATAGGTGAGATGTGCGTCTAATGCGGAATAAAAAATTTAGCAACTAGCACAAATAAGTAAGCAAGCAATCACACAGACGACAAGAGATTTATAGTGGTTCCCCGATCTTGGGTACGTCCACTTTCCTCGCCGATCTAGCAAATCACTAGACTCGGCTACTCCACTATCTCGGATTGCAAACCAATCCTACACCTCGGAACCACGTTCATACAAAACTCGATCCAAATGGATCTACACTCGGAAGATAAAAACATCCTACCACTCATAGAACAACGCTCCTACACTCGGAGAATAATCTCCTACAAGATTTACAAATAGAGTTTGAAAATACAAATAGAAATATTCTCAGATCTAAAAGAATTTGTCTTTAGGTCTTCTTCTTAAATCGTTGCGGCTCTATCAGAATTTGTAGAAGAAGATCCTTTGAAAATCCGACCTGAGAAAGCTTGAATCAACTAGATCAAGGAGAGAAAAATGATTCCTTAATCAGCAGATCTTCTAGATCGAATGCAGAGAGATCGATCTTGACCAGAGCGGCGGCTTCAGAATGTCGTTCTTAAGAATAGTCGGCCGAGCAAGTAACTTTGGAAAGTACAGAATCCGCTCTTAAAAGATTCTTCTTTTTCTTTTCTGCTTAGGGTTATGTCTTTGTGAAAAGACATTATATATGATTACCCTTAATGGCTAGAAAAGATATTAATGACGACACGTGGACCAATCACATCGAGGTATTTGAAATTTCGGTCGTTCTGGACTTAGAAAAAAATTTCCTAGAAAATCGACTTAGTTCTCGAGAAGTGGCTATAGTTCTCGAGAAGTGGCTATAGTTCTCGAGAACTCGGAACTGAGTTCTTGTGAACTATCAAGACTTCTCGAGAACTAAATTCTTTTGAAGAGGTTTGGACTTCTCGAGAACACAAGGTTTAGTTCTCGAGAACTAATTGACTTCTCGAGAATAAACACTTAGAAACTTTCCTGAACTTCTCGAGAACAAGCACTTAGAAACTTTTTTGAACTTCTCGAGAACAAAGAGAAAGACTTCTCGATAACTGAGGGAGGACTTCTCGAGAACTAAAGGAAGACTTCTCGAGAACTTAACTTAAAAAAGTTTCTGAGGCAAATCCTGACTATTCAAGAAATTGAGCTGGCAGTTCTTGAGAACTGAAGCAAAGTTTCTCGAGAACAAGTAAGAATTCTCGAGAACTATACCTTTGGCTTTTCGAGAACTGACCAAGACTTTTCGAGAACAAAGAGGACTTCTCGAGAACTTTAACTTAGAAAAAAATTTCTTGAATCTATCCATACTTCTCGAGACCTTGAACCTGGGCTTCTCATGAACTTTGTAGTTAAGCTACTCGAGAACTATGAGAGCTTCTCGAGAACTAAACTACACTTCTCGAGAACTCTGAAGTTGCTTCTCAAGAACTGGACAAAGATAATTTTTCAAGAATTTTAGAGATAGTTTTCTTCTGGTCCTGTCTTCATGCCATGCTCCCAATGTTTGAACATGAAGTTTATCCCAATTGAGAGGCTTCACATGAGTCAACACTTTGGATCAGATAGTGAGGGATTACACTGTATGGTCCTCTCTTCTTGGCCCACTGTAGGCTGACATTGGTCTACACTTAGCACTAAGAATCTGAAAACATTCAATTAGAACAGGATATCAAATACAACTTAATTCATCTTAGTACAAGGGTGACTTCATGCAAATCTAAGTTATTGTGGATGCAATACCCAACAATCTCCCCCGATTTGTAGAAGTGAGAACCCTCTACACTAAGGTGAATTATCATAATAAAGAAAGAACTAGAAGAAAGGAAATTGAGTATAAATGCAAAGACAGATTAATTAAAGGCACAATTATGCAAAACTAGGAATTGTATATATAAGTAATGTTTTAGAATCAATCAACATCCAATTCCTCAAAAATTCTCAAAAACAAAACATCATGAATCATTCTTTGCTTTGCTGTTGCCTGTCTTGCTTTTCCTACTGCCTCCTCTGATAACTGAAAGGCTTAGGATAGTACCTTAGGGCCTTTGGAGGAGCTTTAGGATTATTCTTTCCATATTCTCTGTCATAGATCCTCCTTTTGGTCATGGAATTTTTATATAATTCCCACTCACCTGAGCTGTAGTGAAGATTTCTATTCTCATTAAAGTCCATGACTAGTTTAAGAGTTTCAAGAATTAGAGCTTTGGAAGTAGGGCTCCAAACTTCAGCAAATTCCTTTGCTTTTCTTCTTTCTGCCTCTGGCTTGGGAACAGATTTGCTAGCAGAAGGACCTTCCCCATACTTCCTTTTCTTGGGGATGTGAACCTCTGGTAGATCTTGAGGAATAATGTCATCCCAAACTTGGGAATAGGAAGATGGAGGAGGTGCCTGATCTTCTGGTCTAGGAGAGAATGTAGGCATTTGAGGTCGAGGCACTTGGCTGGACTCACCTTGAGCAAGAGGATTTAAGTGATGAGGAATAATGTTAGGGTCAGCCTAAAAATCTGGGAAGATCTAGTTGTGCATCCAGACAGCTGTATCATATGTATGGAATTTTACTGATTGAATCTATTCTAAGACATCCTTACTGATTGCAGTTAATTTCTCATTCCAGATAGTTTTGGCATTTGCAGTAAGCTTTTATACCTGTTCTTTCACTATGGTCTTCCCCTTTCTGCTTTCTACAGATAGCTGGTCTATGGTGTCTTCATTGAAAGTACCAACTTCATTGCATACTTTCATTACATTCTCTTGAGCTCTCTTGTCCAACTAAATTTGATTATTTGCTAGGGTGACAGATTGGTCCATGACTTGACCAATGCTGGTGATGGTGTGATCTTTGGCTTTGCCTCCAATTCTGAACAATCCTTTGAGAGAATCAGTGTTGGCTTGAATCTCTGCAAAGCCTCTGTTTATTTCTTTCTCAAGGGCAGTTACCTGATCTTTAACAGTCTGAAGAGATTCATCAAAATATTTCCTATGGTTAGCTAACATTTCTTCAATCTTTGACAAAATATCTGAATTTGCAATTACAGCAGCAGCAGTAGGAGCATGGGTGGTAGAATCAATCTAAGGTGGTGAGGAGCTTTCCATGGGGGGATTTCTTATAGTATTACAGAGCTCTGGGCTCTTACAGTATGAGATACTATATCTCCCTCCTTATCAACAAATCTAAGAAGGGAGAAATAAAGATTCCTGAGAGGGGCTTCCACCTCCTCAGGGGCTTGCACATCCTCTTCAGATAAAAGGGTGGTCTCTAGTGGAGTTGATTCTTTTCTTGGAGAGGGTGAAGGAGTTTCTTGGGGTGAGGTTCTCTGCATGGTTCTTCAGGGAGATCTTTAGAAAGGGGAGAAATAGGTTCTTCTGAGGTGAGCTCTTCTATCATTTTGTATATAGCTTCATTTGTGTCTTTGAGAATATCTTGGGCTGGAACATCTGATAGGTTTGGCACTGGAAAGACTGCTACAGGGCTCCTGACTGGAGATCTAACTGGGCTTCTTAGAGGAGATCTGGTTGGAGGAGTAGGAATTCTGATACCTGAGGCAGAGTGTGCAGGCTCCCCCTAAGTTGCTGCACCAGATGGTTCAGCAACATGATGTAGAGGAGGAGATGGGGTCCTCACCTCTGAGACATAAGGTTTTGGAAATCGTCTTAAATCCCTGCAATTCCTGCGACTAGCAGTTCGCTGCCGAATCCAATCTTGGAAACCTGTGCCATGAAAGCTGATGGCGGCGACGGACTGAGCGCGAGACTGCGATGGAGATAGAGGTTTCTTATGGCAGAAGACGAAGAGTTTTGAGAGAAATGATTTTGAAATGGCGGTTGATTTAAGATTTCTAAAATATTTTATATATATATATATATATATATATATATAACCCTAGTTATGTCAATTATGAGTCTGATTAACCTTGGATCAGGAAAGAAATCAAGAGGTTTGCGAAATAGAAGAGTTAGCAGAAATCAGCAAAATGACAGGCCATTTCTCGAGAGGCAAGCTTTAGTTCTCGAGAAGTGGCAGATAGTTCTCGAGAAGCAAGGATGGTTCTCGAGAACTAGTAAATAGTTCTCGGGAAGTAAGTATAGTTCTCAAGAACTGGCAGATTGTTCTCGGGAATTATGTATGGTTCTCGAGAGCTATCCTTCTACTTGAGAAATTCTGACCTTTTTGGAGATTCCTCGATTCTTGAGCCTTTGAACTGATCACCTTGGCCTAATCTTCCTTGTTCAGCAGCCCAAGTTCAGTTTTGAAGAAATTGAACTTGGTCTTGTCCAGCAGCTTTGTGAAAATATCTGCAACTTGCCGATCTATTGGCACATACTGCAGATCTACATCCCCTTACTCCACATGCTCCCCGATGAAGTGGTATCTCAGCTCGATGTGCTTTGTCCGGCTGTGTGAGACTGGGTTGTTTGCGATTGCGATTGCACTGGAGGAGTCACAGAACAATGGAATGTCCTTGACCTTCATATTGTAATCCTCTAGCTGGTTCTTTTGCCAAAGCAACTGTGCACAACAACTACCAGCAGAAATATATTCTGACTCGGCCGTTGAGATTGCGACACAGTTTTTCTTTTTTGCTTCTCTAAGAGATAAAACTTCTTCCAAGGAACTGATACGTCCCGGAAGTGCTTTTCCTTTCATCTTTGCTACCTGCAAAGTCTGCATCTGAGAAACAAATTAGTTCACTGTCATTACTTCTTGGGTACCATAAGCCAAGATTTGGTGTACCTTTAAGGTATCTCAAGATCCGCTTTACAGCAGCATAGTGAGATTCCTTACAGTTCACTTGGAATTTAGCACAGACACATGTGGAGAGTATTATGTTTGGTCTACTGGCAGTAAGGTAGAGCAAGGATCCAACTATGCTTCTGTATTTGGTTTCATCAAAAGGTTTCCCTTTCTCGTCCTTGTCCAGATACCTAGCTGAGGCCATTGGAGTCCTCATAGAGGTTGCACTCTCCATTCCAAATTTCTTAATCAACTCATTGGTGAACTTCGTCTGTGAGATGAAAATTCCATCTTCAGATTGTTTCACCTGAAGTCCTAAGAAATATTTCAGCTCTCTCATACTACTCATTTCAAACTTCCCTTGCATAAGTTTAGAGAACTTTTTGCAGAGGTTGTTGTCTGTAGAGCTAAAAATAATGTCGTCGACATAGATTTGCACTAGCAAAATCTTGCCTTTAATTTCCCTAAGAAATAATGTATTATCTATCATTCCCCTTGTGAACTTATTCTCGAGGAGAAAGCTAGATAGCGTTCCGTACCAAGCTCCAGGAGCTTGTTTCAAATCGTGCAATGCTTTAGATAACAAATAAACGTACTCGAGTAAGTTAGGATCAACAAAACCTGGGGGCTATTCCACATACACCTCTTCCTTTATGCCACCATTTAGGAAGGCGGACTTCATATCCATTTGATAGACAGTGAATCCCTTCATTGCAGTATATGCCAGGAATAGTCTGATGGCCTCCAGCCTTACCACTGGAGAGTATATCTTATCGAAGTCGATCCTTCTTCTTGATGATATCCTTTGGCGACGAGTCTGGCCTTGTTCTTTATGATTATCCCATTCTCGTCCAACTTGTTCCGGTAGACCCATTTCGTTCCGATTACATTTTTACCTTTGGGTCTTGAAACAAGCGTCCAAACTTTGCAGCGCTTGAACTGATTCAGTTCTTCTTCCATGGCCAAGATCCACGATGCGTCTGAGTTTGCTTCGTCAAACTTCTTTGGTTCAACCTGCGAGAGAAAACTTAAATAGAGATTCTCGTTAGCTGTACCTCGATGAGTTCTGACACCATCCCGAGGATCTCCTATGATCTGGTCCATTGGGTGATCCTTTAGATGTTTGAGCTCTAGGTTCCTCGCATTTATAGCTTCTTCAGCCACTGAAGTGACTTCATCAACTTGGATAGTATTTTCATCTTGATCCTCTACCTCTCCAATAGGGGTTGGAAAGGTGATCTTGATGAACTTTTCATCTTTACCTTCGGTCGATTCATCCAACCTGATTTCTTTGAGCCTTGAACCTGCATCTTCAACAAGCATAGTAGACAATTTGCTTTGCAGTAAGCTCGTCTCATCAAAAACAACATGTATGGATTCCTCTACAACCAGAGTTTTTCTATTAAAAATCCTGTATGCCTTACTATGGCTACTATATCCTACAAAATACCTTCAAAACTTTTCTCACTAAATTTAGTAGTATGATACTTACCATTGTTAAGTACGAAGAATTTGCAGCCAAAAATTATAAAATATGAAACTGTTGGTTTCCTGCCTTTTCGTTGTTCGTAAGGTGTCTTATCATGATTCTTGTTTATGAGGGCTCAATTTTGCACGTGACATGCAGTGTTGACGGCTTCAGCCCAGAAGTACTCCGGTAGTGAAGCATCACTCAACATGGTCCTGCAAGCCTCTATGAGTGTTCTGTTCCTTCTCTCAATTACTCCATTTTGCTGTGGAGGGTGAGGAGAGGAAAACTCATGAAAGATACCTTGACTTTCATAGTATTCTGTCATGGCCCCATACATAATTTCCGTTCCATTGTTACTTCTGATTTTGACTACGGAGCAGTTGTATTCATTCTGGACTTGCCTAACAAAATTAGTGAAAATATTGAAGGTATCTGACTTGTGTTTCAGAAAGAACACCCACGCAAAGCGCGAGAAATCATCCACAATAACCAACGTATATTCCTTACCTCCCAAACTTCTAACTTTCAGTGGACCGAACAAGTCCATATGAAGAAGCTGTAAGCTTCTATTAGAATCCTTGCCTATAATGCTTTTAAATAAACTCCTTGTCTGCTTGCCTTTTATACATGCATGATAAGGGCTGTCCTTAATGCACTTGACATTAGGGGCATCACGTACTAAGTTCTTAGAGAATAGTTTATTAATAGTTTTGAAATTAATATGTGCTAGTCTCTTGTGTCATTGGTCAGCAAGAGATGCACTACTTTTTGCTAAAAGACATACTGGTGTAGAGGAGTCAATACAGATGAAATTTAAACAGAAAATATTTCTGCTTCGAGTTCCTGATAAAATAGTTTCCATATTTTCAACCGATTTTATCAAACACTTGACAGCATGGAATTTAACCACGTATCCTTTGTTGCATATTTGGCTTTTGCTGATGAGATTGTGTTCCAATCCTTCAACATAGGCTACATCCGAAAAGGATACGTTACCGTTAGTAATCATACCGTAGCCTTTGGTAATTCCTCGGTCTGAACCTCCAAAGATGACCTTTGGTCCGTTCAACACCGGTGAAAAGTTCTGGAGTAGGCTCCTTGTCCTGGTCATATGCCAAGAACATCCACTGTCCAAATACCAGATTGGCATTTTAATGGCCTTTGGACGTACCTGCAATTATAATCACTTAGCCTTAGGAACCCAAACTTGTTTGGGTCCTTGGTCTCGAGTTAGAATACTCCCCCTACGAGTATAAGCCTCATGAGTGGTCATTCTCACGTTGCTAACTTGAGGAGTTGCAGCATTTCTAGGATTGAACCAACAATCTATGGCAAAGTGACCAACTCTACCACAACACCAACCGTCGAATCTATTGTATCTTTGCCTTATAATCTCCTGCTTGACCTTCTTGAGAGGAGGTACAGCAGGGGTAACATTCTTGGAGGAAGAAGCTTCATGATGATGGCAACTACATGAAGTCTTCTCCTTCATAGGCTTTTCCACAACAGGTTTTACCTTTTGTGCCTTCTTGATGTTATGACCATGAGCATAAGGTCCATAGCTCTGAAGTTGAATCTCTTCATAAGGTGCCTTGAAGACACTCTCGCCAATGTTACAAGGGTGAGTCCAACCTTTGTACCATGACTTAGGCTTCTCCGGGATCGGCCTAGTGAAGTGTCCATAGGTGGACTCATCGTCGAATTCGTTCGCAAGAAAGATAACTTTCTTGAACGAGACTGGCTCCAAAGGAGCTTTCCCTTTTTCCTCGGCCAAGGCCTTCTAGGCATCCTTATTCTTTCTCTTGGCCTTGTTTCTCCTATAGGATTTACTAGGAGCACCTTTGTGGCCTAGACCAGCACCCTTGGCCTTAGCTGAGAATTCAACAATCAGAGGAGGTAAAGTCTTAGGCTTAGAGAAACCTTCTACAAGTTTCTTTTCAGCCGAGAGTTGTTCTTCCAACTCCTTGATGATTTTATCCTTAAGGTCAAGGTGCTCAAGAGCCTAGTTATATTCTTCAAAAGATTTATTTAAGTCTTCCTTGGGAGAGTCCTTCTTTGAGACTTCTTCTCTTAAGGTGCTCTCTGTAGCTTTTAGAGATTTTATCTCATTAGCTTGAGTTTTTACGACTCGGCGACATTTGTCGTAAGCCTTGAGTAACTCCTTATATTGTCCCATGAGTTCAGATTCATCCTCAGAGGGATAGCCCTCTTGCTCATTATCATCATCAGATTCTGAAAGAGGGGTGTGAGATTTTCCCTCCCTAGTGAATTAGGGGACTTGTTCATCATCAGTTAGAGCAATTAACCCAAAGTAGGCTTCTTCCTCTTCTGCACTCGACTCAGATGAGTCGGAGTCACTGAGGGTTTTGCCCTTCTTGGCTAACGGACTCTTTTCTGTCCTATTTTTATTGTAGGACTTCTTCTCTTCTCTTTTGCCACCGTCTTTCTTCTTGTGGGGGAAATTATCAATGATGTGACCTGGCTTATTACAGCAATAACAAACAATGTCAGTCGAATAATTTTTATTCAGTTTAGAACCATACCTGTCGTTGCTTCTTGATCACCATCATTGCGTGATCTTCTCTAGGAGACATCCTTAACTTTCCATTGCTTCTTCTTGTTTAAGAATTTATTGAACTGCCTTGAGAGTAGATAAAACTCTCCATTAGATAGCTCTGAGCCAGAGGAGCTTGGCTCAGATGATTCTTCTTCATTAGCTTCAGGAGCCGGTCCAAGAGAGCTAGCCTTAGGCTCTATTTGTTTGGGCGTTTCACTGCTCCGTTTTGGGCAAAAGCCACCAGAAGGAGGGTAAATAAATGAACCTCTGGTGGCGTTTGCTCCATTTCCACCCGCCCGCCTTGAGAAACGCCCCCAAAAAGCTCCATTTGGAGCAGCCACCTCCCCCCTCCGATTCGAACACTCCGTTTCATCCCGCCGGATCGACCCGCCACCGCCGAACCAAATGAAGCCTTAGTATTCCTTGAGCTATCTGCCTTCAGTGCGACAGACTTCTCCTTTGATGCAGACCTGCTCATCTCTTCTTAAGCTTTTCTTGAGTTGATTTGAAGCTCGTAAGACATAAGCTTTTCGAACAGATTCTGCGGGTCCGTCTCGGCTAACCTTCCGAACTCCCGAATGGCGCATACCTTATTATCCCATTTCTTGGTCAGGGATCTTAAGAATTTATCATTCAGTTCCCCATTTATGAAGACTCGGCCATAAACTCTTAGGCCATTGACTATCTTGAAGAAGTTCTCAAAGGTATCAACTATGGCTTCCTTGTGACCTTGCCTGAAGGCTTCATACTTCTGATTTAGAAGGGATCTCCGATCATCCCTAACTTCTTCAGTGCCTTCCATCAGAGTCACTAGGGATTACCGCATCTCCTTGGCAGACTAGCAATGAATCAGATTTTTCAGCATCAAGTCATCGACTGCACTTGCAATAATATTTTTAGCTTTCTTGTCCAGCGAGACAAGTGCAATTTCGTCCTTATTCATGTCAATCAACTTCTTTGGGACTTCTCTGGTTGGATCTATTGCAGATGCAATCATAGGAACATACAGACCTTCTTCAAGAATCATGAAGATCCGAGGGTCCACTGCTTCCATGAAGAATTTAACTCTTTCCTTCCACATAGGAAAATTGTTCTTGGTGCATATAGGGAGCTTAGCAAAATACTTGGTCTTACTCATGCTTGATACTTCTCTAAAGACAACTTGGAAAGGGTAAAATCAAGGTGTTAATCTTTTAACGATCAACCTCCCTCTGATACCAATTGAAGGATATAAGTTGTCTACTTAAATCACCTAGATGGGGGTGAATAGGTGAGATGTTCGTCTAATGCGGAATAAAAAATTTAGCAACTAGCACAAATAAGTTAGCAAGCAATCACACAGACGACAAGAGATTTATAGTGGTTCCCCGATCTTAGGTACGTCCACTTTCCTCGCCGATCTAGCATATCACTAGACTCAGCTACTCCACTATCTAAGATTGCAAACCAATCCTACACCTCGGAACCACGTTCCTACAAAACTCGATCCAAATGAATCTACACTCGGAAGATAAAAACTTCCTACCACTCGGAGAACAACGCTCCTACACTCGGAGAATAATCTCCTACAAGTTTTACAAATAGAGTTTGAAAATACAAATAGAAATATTCTAAGATCTGAAAGAATTGGTCTCTAGGTCTTCTTCTTGAATCGTTGCGGCTCTATCAGAATTTGTAGAAGAAGGTCCTTTGAAAATCTGACCTGAGAAAGATTGAATCTACTCGATCAAGGAGATAAAAACGATTCCTTAATCAACAGATCTTCTAGATCGAATGCAGAGAGATCGATCTTGACCAGGGCGGCGGCTTCAGAGTGTCGTTCTTGAGAATAGTCGGCCGAGCAAATAACTTTGGAAAGTACGGAATCCTCTCTTAAAAGATTCTTCTTTTTCTTTTCTACTTAGGGTTATGTCTTAGTGAAAAGACTTTATATAGGATTACCCTTAATGACTATAAAAGATATTAATGATGATACGTGGACCAATCACGTCGAGTTATTTGAAATTTTGGCCGTTCTGGACTTAGAAAAATTTTTCCTGGAAAGTCGACTTAGTTCTCGAGAAGTGGCTATAGTTCTCGAGAACTAGGAACTGAGTTCTCGTGAACTATCAAGACTTCTCGAGAACTAAATTCTTTAGAAGTGGTTTGGACTTCTCGAGAACACAAGGTTTAGTTCTCGAGAACTAATTGACTTCTCGAGAATAAACACTTAGAAACTTTCCCGAACTTCTCAAGAACAAGCACTTAGAAACTTTTCTGAACTTCTCGAGAACAAAGAGAAAGACTTCTCGAGAACTGAGGGAGGACTTATCGAGAACTAAAGGAAGACTTCTCGAGAACTTAACTTAGAATAATTTCTGAGGCAAATCCCGACTATTCAAGAAATTGAGCTGGCAGTTCTCGAGAACTGAAGCCAAGTTTCTTGAGAATAAGTAAGAATTCTCGAGAACTATACCTTTGGCTTTTCGAGAACTGACCAAGACTTCTCGAGAATAAAGAGGACTTCTCAAGAACTATAACTTAGAAAAAATTTCTTGAATCTGTCCAGAGTTCTCGAGACCTCTAACCTGGGCTTCTCAGGAACTTTTTAGTTAAGCTTCTCGAGAACTATGAGAGTTTCTCAAGACTAAAAAACACTTCTCGAGAACTCTGAAGTTGCTTCTCGAGAACTGGACTATGATAATTTTTCAAGAATTGTAGAGAATGCTTTCTTCTGGTCCTGTCTTCATCCCATGCTCCCAATGTTTGAACATTAAGTGTATCCCAATTAAGAGGCAACACATGAGTCAACACTTTGGATCACACAGTGAGGGATTACATTGTATGGTCCTGTGTTCCTGACCCACTATAGACCGACATTAGTCTACACTTAGCACTAAGAATCTGTAAACATTCAAATAGAACAGGATATCAAATACAACTTAATTCATCTTAGTTCAAGGGTGACTTCATGCAAATCTGGGTTATTGTGGATGTAATACCCAACAATTACAACAAGCCTTCCTCCAGCAAGCATAAAAGGAAGGAGAAAGCAAGCCTTCCTCCAACAAGCATAAAAGGAAGGAGAAAGATTTCATTGCTGAAACCTAGAGTGATACTGAAGAAGAATCTTCATCTTCTAGCTCCAGTGAAGATAAAGAGGAAGCAAAGGCAAAGGAAATATGCTTGATGGCTATTGATGCATCAAGCACCCATTCTGAAGCTGATCAATCAGACACTGAAGAACCTCTATCTGAAGAGGATCATGTATTATCTTCTTTTGATTTTGATTCAGAAGAATTTAAAATTGAATTTTAATCTTTATGTCTTTATTTAATTAACTCTAAAAAAGTAATTAAACATCTTAGAGAGAAAGTAAATGAACAAGAAAACCTACTGTCAGAAAACAACAAATTAAAGGATTAAATCAACTTAGCTAATGAACAAATCATTAAATTAAAGACTGAATTATTTGAGGCTAGGCAACTTGAAGAATCCCTGAATGGGAGAAGCATCAAGTTGATGAACATCACAAGCACAGTGAATGCCAGACTTAATGACAAGCTGGGGTTAGGTGCTTCATCAAGCCAATCCCCACTTATTCAGAAAAACATTTTATCCACCCCCATAAAATTTGTTTCTGAAAAGGGTAAAGAGAAAATAGAAGATAATCATGTTAAACAAATAGTATTAAAACAAAAGAATAAGAAAAGAAGAAAGAGTAAGAAAAATTAAACCAGAATAATGTTCAGCAGATTTCGTCGAACTCAGATCGACGAAATGTGAACAGTTCATCGAGGTTAAGTCGACGAACTTTGAACGCAAACTTCTACTATAAATATTCTTTGAACTGCGATCGACGAAACCAGTATGGTTCGTAGACCAGAGATCGACGAAATTAGGGCCCAGAAAATGAATACTTTCATTCTCTGAGTGGAGTTCTACGAACTCATCCCCATTCGTCGGCCTCAGATTGACGAACGTACCAGAATTTGTTGACCCCAGTTTATATTAACAAAAATTTTAATTACAACAGGATTTTTAATCAACCTAGACAGAATGTTAATCCTTTTAACTAATGGATAATTCCACCAAGAAAATACCATCATTTAGGTTATAAAAGTTAACCTGAATATTCATATATTACCAGCTTTACTTATGTAAATAAACAAGAACCCAAGATAACCTGGGTCAAGAATATCTAACCTATTTTTGTGTAGGTGAAAGACTATCCTACCACAGAGGAATAGTGGTATCCAGATAGTGGTTCTTCAAAACATATGACTGACAGAAAGGACAATTTATCCAACTACAAGTCCAAGCTAGGTCCCAAAGTTGTTTTTGGTGACTCCAACTGTGGCTAGACTAAAGGCTATGGAGATGCAAAGATTGGAGTGGTGATATTCAAGAAAGTAGCTTATGTAAGTTGATTAAAGCATAACTTGATTTCTATTAGTCAACTCTGTGATGAAGGGTTTCATGTATCATTTGATAAATCCTCTTGCATTATTTCTTCTGTTGACAATATAACTGTTTTAACTGGCTCTAGAGTAGGAAATATCTACATAGTTAATTTCAAATCAGCAAAAATAAAATTTGTTTGTTTAGCCAAACTAGTAACTATAATGAACATTGGCATAGGAGATTAGGACATGTTAACTTAAAAAACATTGCTAGGTTATCTAAAGACAGCCTTGTTATAGGATTGCCTTCTTATCCCTACTAAAAGGAAAGCGTTTGTAGGGCTTGTCAGTTATGCAAGCAAACTAAAAATAGTTTAAAGTCACTTAACAAGAGTGATTCACCTAGGATTTGCTATTTGCTCCACATGGATCTTTTTGAACCCATTGTTGTACAAAGTCTAGGAGGGAAATCTTATACCTTAGTGATTTTTGATGACTTCTCAAGGTTCACTTGGGTGTTCTTCTTGAGAAACAAGTCAGATAACTTGAAGGTTCTTACAGATTTTCTCAAGAGTATACTTATTGAGTACTCAACTCTAATTGAATTGATCAGAAGTGATCATGCTACTGAGTTTGAGACTCTTCTTATGTAAGAGTTCTGTGAGAAGGAAGGTATCGGGCATTGTTTCTCTGCTCCTAGAACTCCTCAACAAAATAGGGTAGATGAAAGGAAAAACAGAACACTCATTGAAGCTGCAGGCACATTAATTGTAGATGCTCACCTGCCCATATCATTTTGGGCAGAGGCTGTGAGCACAACAAACTTTGTACTGAATAGGAGTTTGATACACAAACTTAAGTGAAAACCCCCTATGAACTACTCAAAGCAAAGAAACCTAAAGTAGACAATTTTAGAGTATTTGGTTATGTTTGTTACATCCATAACAATAACAAGAAATACATTAGAAAGTTTGAAGCCAAAGCTTAAATTGGAATTTTTCTTGGATATTTCCAAGTAAGCAAGGCTTATAGTGTATATAATAAATCAACAATGAAAATGGAAGAGTCTATTCACATTTTTTTTGGTGAGACTAACATGTTTTACAAGGAGAAGATAGCTTCTACCAGTGAAACCTTGCAGGTACCTAACATGCGTGAGAAGTTGGATGATTTGACCCTCACCAATGAGGCTGTTACACATCCTTCTCCACATATTTCTGAAGAAAGTGATGATGAAGATACTGAATTTAATGGAGAGCCAACAATAACTAACTTAACTCCACCAGAGGAATTAAATCCCCAAGCTATTGCTGAACCAACTCCACCAACTGATTCTATCATACTTAGAGATCATCCTATATCTCAAGTAATAATTGACATATCATTAGAAGTGCAAACAAGGCATTAACTCCACTAGGATGTGATGCATGTCTGATTCATATCTCAAGTTGAGCCCCAATCCATCAAAGATGCTGAGCAAGATCAATACTGGATCTTTGCTATGCAAGAGGAGCTCAACTAGTTTGAGAGATATAGAGTTTGGGAATTAGTTCCAAGACCCAAAGACTACCCAGTCATTGGGACTAAGTGGGTATTCAGAAATAAACTTGATGCCCAAGGCACTATCATAAGGAATAAGGCAAGGCTAGTATCTCAAGGCTATAGGCAAGAGGAAGGCATTGACTATGATCAAACATTTGCCCCTGTTGCAAGGCTTGAGGCAATAAGAATCTTCCTTGTATATGCTGCCTACACAAAGTTCAAAGTCTATTAAATGGATGTCAAGAGTGCATTTCTGAAGGAAGAACTCAAATAGGAAGAATATCTGGAGCAACAACCAAGTTTTATCTCTCTTACTAATCACTCTTATGTCTTTATATTGCATAAAGCTCTATATGGTTTAAAGCAAGCTCTAAGAGCTTGGTATGAGATCTTAGTTAGCTTCTTATTTGAGCCTAAAGTTTCTAGAGGCATGGTAGATAAGACTCTTTTTATTAAGCATCATAAAGAAAAAATCTTGTTAGTACAAATTTATGTAGATGATATTATATTTGGCTCAACTGATCCCAAACTATGCAAAAGTTTTTCTGACCTTATGCATTTAAAGTTTGAGATGAGTAGTATGGGTTAACTTTCATACTTCCTTGGTCTCCAAGTGAAGCAATTTTCTGATGGCATCTTCATATCCCAATCAGAATATGCTAAGGAGCTAATCAAAAGGTTTGGGATGTCAGATGCCTCAGCAAAGAAAACACTCATGGCTACCAATGCTGTGGTTGACTCTGATGAATATGGAAAGCCTGTTGATTAGAAATTATATAGGGGCATTGTTGGTTACCTATTGTATCTCACAGCAAGTAGGCCAGACATAATGTTTGCTACATGCCTTGTGCTAGGTTCCAAGTGAACCCTAAAGAATCTCATCTTATTTTCCTTAAAAGAATTTTAAGATATATAAAATGGTTGCCCAAATCTAAGACTCTAATATCCAACTGAGTCAGAGTTTGAGTTGACTGGATACTCAGATGCTGACTTTGCTGGATGTAGAGTGGACAGGAAGAGCACATCAGGAACATGCCAGTTCCTTGGTGCTAGACTTGTCTCCCTGTTTTGCAAAAACAAACATCTGTGTCTACATCAACAGAAGAAGCTGAGTATATACTAGCTGGCAGCTATTGTTCACAGATGCTGTGGATTCAAAAATAAGTTCTAGACTATGGATACAACTTAAATAATTCAACCTTACTCTGTGATAATACAATTGCAATTTCTATTGCTCAAAATCCAGTTCATCATAGTAGAACTAAGCATATAGAGATAAGGCATCATTTCATTAGAGAGTGTGTGGACAAAAAGAAAATTAATCTTGTTTATATCTACACTGATTTGCAAAGAGCAGACATCTTCACAAAACCCTTGGATGAAAGAAACCATCTGTTCTTCCTAAATCAGCTTGGTATTATTAATGGAGAAAATTTAATTTAACTTTCTATCTGTGGTCGAAGAATTTTCCATAGTTCGTCGACCTAAGATTGACGAACTGAGAAAAATTCTTGAGATAATTCGTCGACCTGAGATCGACAAACTCTCTGTGTGAATCATCTTCGTCGACCGGAGATCGATGATCTGGCTTCAAAAAATTTTCATCGACCTGAGAACGACGAAAAGTTTTCCATTCTTCAGACTGAGATTGACGAAATCTTTTGTCGATAAAATATTTAGTCGACCTCAGATCGAAGAATTTTTCTTTTTCGCAGGACAGAGTTTGTCATTTCATATTCCGAAAAACCTTATATCTAGGTTTTCTTCGAGCTCCATCCCGCGCTTTCAGTTCCCTTGCACTTGATCTCTCTGTTTCTTTGTTATAGGTGATCATGGCGATTCCAGCAAGCGCTCTTGCAGCTATGAAATTCGACATGGGTTTTGACATAGATTTCGAGTCATTCCAACACTCGGACCAGATATTCCTTGACATCCTAAAATTATTTAAAGATTTACAGTTCAAGAGTCTGATGACTACCAGGATGAAGATTGCGGCAACAAAAATCAGAGAATGGGTCTTCACTCTGTCATCTCCAGATACCGATACGTTGATCGGGACAATATCATGTAACGCCGTTTCACTTACCCCTGGCGTTCTAACTGAAATTTTTGGTTTACTGAATGGAGAAGTGGAATTAGAAATCGACACTACTGAATTTGATGAGATGTTGATTCGAATGGGTTATTTTGGAGACACCCCTATCAAACTGGTAAATAAACATCTATCTGCAGACTATAAGTTTCTGGCAGATGATGAAGGAAAAGTACTGTTGGGCAAGCACACTGCCCATGATTACATTACTAGACAACAGTTTCTAGTGATGTGCGCAGTGGTGAACAAGAAGGATGTGAACTGGGCCAAAATCATGTTTAAGTTGATTAAGAAGAAAAACACCAAGAAAGAAGTGTGTTTTGAAGGAATTCTGGGAATCTTCCTTCAGGCCAATGCCGCTGAATCACTATTCTCCCCAACCATATTCATTAATGCCTCCAAGAGGCTTACTTGTGCGTTATTTGGCAGGTGGGAGAGGAATATCTCTAAGCCATCAAAGGCTTCCTCTTCCAGACCTTCTGAGGGTACAAGGTCTACTCCAGCCACTCCCCACCCTGCTTAGGATGCTTCCATTCCCCCTCCACCTCCTCTTATTCAAACACCCTCAACAACCCTCCAACATCCTTCAATATCTCAAGAACATCAACCAACACCTCCTGCTTCCCCAATCCATATTCATTCACTAGTTCACTCACCAGTTCATTCACCTATTCATTCTCCAGTACATCAAATTTCACAACATCAATCCCTCAACATCAACATTCACCCATTCAATCTCTAGTACATACAAATACATCATAGCATATTACTCCTCCTCTGTCTCCTCCTCCTTCACATCTTACTGACATCTCCCTTCACAACCTATCATCCATACCAACATTCAATCTATTAGCATTCAATCTATCAACACCCCTTCATTCCACATCATCAACAGATGAACTAATGACAGATTCCTCACCCTCTCATCCATCATCATCCTCCTTCAACCCATCTGTATCCACTCAAACCCCTCTTGAATTCATGGACAGATTCCTTCCCCATTTCATCTATTCTGCAATCCATTACATCTCTTCTAAAATAACTCATAGCAGAGGCTATTTCACCTCTTGCTGCTTCCATTTCTTCTCTTGCTGCCTAACTTTCTGCCCCCTCGGTCCCACCTTTTTCAGTTAGGGGCATGGTTCCAGTACTTATTGAAACAAGGTAGGGGGAGATGCTCAATGAAGAAGCAGCTCTAGTAGCAGTAGAAACAACAACAACAACAACATCAGTATAGTTTCAAATAGCAGCAACAACAATAGAAATAGCAACAATAACAGTAGAGTTTGTTGATACTGATATAACAGATGCAGATGTAGTTGAATCCTTGGTTATTCTTTCTGAAGAGTGTTCCATTTCTCCATTAGTTGAACTGAAGTCAGTTCTAGATTCTTTTGACCTCTTATGTAGAAACATTCATTTATTTGTTTCTCCCAAGTATTGCACAGATATTATTTGCTATACAGCTCCAGTTAGTACAGAAACTCTTCAGGCCATTCAGGCATGGTTTGCTACTAACAAGGTTGTGGAACCTACTGGCCCAACCTATATAATGGATGATAGTCCAACACCAAGTCTAGATGATTTAATTGCACAGGATGTTGCACTATAGATTGAACAGATGAAAAATGATCGTGAGTTGAATAATTTTCTTCTGACTGATAAAGACTTAGAAGATTCTCAGTTGATTATAGAGATTGTTGTTCCTCCTGCAGTTGTTCTACCTCCAGCTCCTCCTCAAGCAGATAAAGAGATTTCAAAGCAAACATTAGAAGAAATAGATGATTTATATGATAATCCTCCTAGATCATCTGATGATGATGAGGATTAAGAAGTTGATTCTGATTCGGATACTTCAAATAGACCCAAATCAAAGAAGAGGAAAGCTCCAGGAAAGGATGTTCCAAAGCTCAATCCAGATAATGATGTTCCATATTATATTCTGCAAAACATTCCTCTTACTTCAACAACTCCTTATTGGATGAGACTATCTAGGAACTAGGGTAAATCACAGAAGAAGAAGAAGAGGTTTGGATCTTCTCCAGTGAAAAAATTCAGGAAAGCCCCACCTCCTCCTCCTCCTCCTCCTTCAGGAGCTTCAGGAAATCTTGCAAGGTCTACTTCCAGTGCTCCTCAACCTCCCAAGCCAGCTCATCATCAGTATTCAAGACAATCTTCTAAACCAGCTCCTTATTACTCAAGACAATCTTCCACACTAGCTCAAAGACAGTCTTCCATTCCTGCTGGAAAATACAGTGAATTAAGGCCACCAAATTCGTATTATGCTAAAAAATCTGTAAAGAATTATCCTTCAACAAATTATCAGCGATAGTCTGTTATTTTCAGAAAGCCTCAAAGGACTACTCAGGATGATTCAGCTGATCCAAGATATGAACTAGAGCTTGATCCAAATTTCAGGATTGCTAGATTCCATGAACTGATAGTCTTGGCTCAGATAAACAAGGCAAAGACAGAAGGAACTGATCCATCACAATTTACAACTATGTCTTCTTTCAGACAGAAAGAGCTTGAAAAGTTTGAGGTAGATAAACAACTATTTGATCCAAATGCTTATATGCAGGTTCACGCAGAAGTTATTGTGCCTAGAGCTTCTACTAGAACTCTTCTGGGAGCTCAAGATCGAAGATGTCTAAGAAAGAAGCAAAAGATCCTCTCAGAATAATAGTGTTCACTAAATCTTCTTCTGCTCCTCCTCCAGACAGGCTCTAAAACTATTTTTATTCTCTATGGATATTCTTTCTATCTGCTGAATAGTTTTTCATTCTGTCAGATATATTCTTTCATGTTGTATGTTTGTATTTTCTTTTCTTATGAAATATAATTAGTGACCTCACCTAAATAGGGGGAGATTGTTGGATCTCTAGTTGGATTTGGGCTAGGTTTACTAATATAGGCTGAGTCTGACCCACCTTCTATAGTCAGGGTCAAGTATAGTAGTCCTAGAGTGTAGGCTAAGTCATTAAGTTCAACCTTCTTGAACCAGCCAGCAAAGGACCTCAGAAGACTCAGACTTAGAAGTTTCCAGAGAACAGTTTGATCAGTTCGAAGTTCTTCGAACTCAGCTCGACGATCGTCGATCTTTGATTGACGAACTCAGAGTTAATTCTCTGAGCTGAGCTCGATGATATTCGAGCTGAGGTCAATGATTAGTTTTCTTTAGACAGATTCTCTGCTCGACGAACTCAGAGTACAGATTTGGCAAGTCATTCTTAGTACGCTATTCACAGAGCTCAGGTCAACGAATTGGAATTCTTAGGTCAATGATCTTGGATCTCAGGTCGACGAATTCTGTTTAGTGATCGACGATATCTGTCCAGTTCCAGAATGAGAAGTTTTTCTTCCTTCTATTCCTTTATTTCTATATTAATAGCAGTATTATTACTTGGTAATTAATGCTTATATTCCTCTGAATATAGCTGTTATTGGCAGCATTAATTATGATATTCATCATAATATTTACTTACCTATTTTATTAAGGGACAGTTGGGGGAACTCATTAATAATATATTCCAGCCATTTGTATTCTCCAGATCAGCAAGCAATTAACCCAGTAATTCAAATTTCAAAGGAGAAATTATTGAATGAGAATATAAAAAGAGATTTTTGTCTTTTAGACAAAATATAGAAGGAACCGCCAGAACTTATAGAGAAAAATATACAGCACTGAGACAGACTAATCTTTCAGAACACACTCTCTCTCATAGTGGAGAAAATTCTCTGTGTTTCACCTTGTCAAGTCTGAAGACAGATGAATAACAATCATCACAATCAAGAGTCTTCTTCAAGCTTCACTTCCAGGAACATTCAGGACAACAAAGATTTATTCTGTCAGAAAAGTTCCAGGACTGCTTTCAGACAAGGCTGAAGACCTATACCCTGAAGCAAAGCTCCAGTCTTCCTGAACCATCAACATCTCAGGAGGAGCTTTGTCAACATCAAAGATCCACTAGTCTTCTCTGTTGATTAGAGAAAGAGAAGACACCATCACCTCCTCTCACCTCTTGTAAAAGGGTTTTAACTCCCTTCAAAAGTTAGCTCTTGATTGTCAAGTCTCCTTATTAAAAGACTTGGGTTGGTTTTTGGGCACCTGATCAAAAGCCTAAAGGGTTGGAATATCTCCCTGCAAATTGATATTGTGGTGGCAGTCACCAGATCAAAACCTGCTAGTGGATTCCTACCAGGGTGTAGAAGAGTGGACGTACCCAAGTTTAGGGGAACCACTATAAAATTTCTTGTGTTGTCTTGTGGCTCATTTTCTATTTTTGTTCTTACTGTGACTATGATAGTTAGAATAGCTTAGCATGTTTTTCCTTCTATTATTATATTTGGTTTCACTTATTTTCACTATGATATAAAAGTTTAAAACAGCCAAAATTTTTAATACTCTAATCACCCCCCCCCTCTAGAGTAATCGAGATCTAACCCCTCCTTTCAGTTTCACATTCCCTGTGTTTGAGAATATCAACTACCAGATTGTATTTGATCACGTCTTGTGTTGATAGAGTGTGCAGGTTGACAGATGTAAGCGAAGAAGAAGATGATTCCAATGGACACTAACGCCAAGCGATAGAAGTTATCGTCGAGCAGTAGCTGTGAATTAATTGGGCAGAATTCTCGGAAACTTACCGCTCCGTGCTAGTCCTACCTCCCACGCTAATGCAAGGAATTATTTTGGCCTGTCTCTCGGGAAACTACCGCCAAGTGGTAGTGCTTACCGTGTCGTGCTAGCCTCTCGACAAATAATGGATTTCTTGAGAAACTGATCTACCGCCAAGTGATAGGTGGTACCGTACTGCCCTAGCCTCTCGACGAATGATGAGAAGGATTTCTCGAGTGACCGACCAACCGCCAGACGATAGTGGTTACTGCACTGCGCTAGCCATTTCCCGAAAAGGAGTCGTCAACTACTGACCTACCGCATGACATTATCTTCTAACGCGTGGCGCTAGCTCTTTGAAAAGGGAAAATATTTATTTTGCAATATTATTTCAAATTTGGATGACAGCTGGCACAATAAGTGCGCAAATCTACCGCCGAGTTCTAGTCTTATCGCAAGCTGTAGCCTATTTTCATGAAGATGTATAAAAGGTCACCTCAGTTTCTGCGTCTTATGATCCAAGACCAAAATAGATAAAAGCTCCTTCGCTCTAGGGTTCAGCCGCCTCCTAGCATCCGTTCAGATCGTCTACTTCTAAGAAGAAGAGAGTCATCTCCCTCACTTATGCGATCGAAATACTCCGACGATCCAAGATCTACATCGACTGCGAAGAGCTGACCAGTTACTAGCATACGAAGATCTCAAGCAACGACCGCGGATCGCTCCACGAAGAAATCTTCAAGAGGGAGAACTAAACCTTTATATCATTTACATATTTTATTCTTGTAATCTTTTATTTTTCTAAATCTTGTGTGAGGGAAATCGATCGGAGGGTAGTCGAAATCCGAGAAGGGTTTCATGAGAAATCGACCGGGGAAAGTCGTCGGAATCAAGGTAGGATTCCATTTTAAATCGTCCTTGGGATAGGGACGTTTAGATCGGAGGATCTAGCGAAGCTCTAAGACCCTTCCTTTTGAGAAGGTAAAGGTCCGGCCGGAAGAAATTTCTTTGAGTGAAAGGGAGAGAGCCAACCGATCCGTGGAGGGGATCGGTATAGAAACCAAAATAAGTTTTCTCCTCACCACTTTTAATCTCTGACTTCACAGAGATCATGGTTTTGTTATCATCTAGAACAATTGACATTTTAATTCATGGAATGAAATTCCTGTTTCTGTGTTGACTAATTATGTGATTGTTCTGGTTTTGTTAAGTGAGTGTTTGTGTTGTGGGGCATACTCAAGCGTAACTGCCCAGGAAAACTAGTTGCGAGACTTACCGCTACACGTTAGCTATCTAACGACCCACGATTTCTACCAGAACTCGATTTTTTGGGTCAAAATATTTTAAAGTGTAATACACGCGAGAAACCTTATTCACCCCCCCCCCTCTAAGGTTGGCAATGGGATCCAACAAGTGGTATCAGAGGAAGGTTATTCCAAATTAGTTTCACCACCAGGAATATTGGCCAACCCTGATCTTGATTCGACCAGTGGAGATGAAAAATTGTACACTAAAAACTCGTTAGCACCGCCTCTATTTACAGGAGTGAACTATAATGAATGGAGAACACTAATGAAGAAATTTCTTATGTTATTAGATATAGAAGTTTGGAACATAACTTGTACCAAGCCCTCAAATAACTTAACTAACCACGGGTGTCATATAAATGCCAAAGTTATGAATAGTTTGTTTTGTGGACTTGGTCATGAAATTTTTAAACTCATCTATACGTTCACTACTGCCTATGATATATCGGAATTTCTTGAATATACTTATAGTTTTTTTTTCTACATATATTGAATCCGAGCAATTTCTCATGGATCCAAGTGAAGAAACAAATAGTGACTTGCTCTTAGACGAATACAAGACAAACACATCAAGCGGAAGGGAAGATGAAAACATATTGTTGGACAAGGAAAGCCAAGAGGAAGATGACATAGGAGCTTTGTGTTCAAATCATGCCTTGTCCAAGAGCACTGTAAGAAAAACTAATTTCCTTCTTGTATGCAATTCTATTTCTACATTGAATATGCTAGATGTGGCTAAACATAGAATTAAGAAACAGAAAAGTATTAATTCAAAACTACGTTTAGAAAATAACCTCTTAAAAGCAAATGTTAATGTAGAATCTACCGTTGATGTGACTTGTCCTCCCAACTGCTCTTTAGATAACATTTCTACACCTTGTATAACTTATAATGAATTAAAAGGAAAATATAAGGTTCTTGAACAAGAGCTTTGTTTTACAAAAGAACAAAACGATAAATTATGTCTAGAGAACTCATCATTAAAAAGTGACTGTGCTGAATGAAAAAATTATAAAGTTGAAATCGAAGAGATGAACGAGACATTCGATGAATTTAGGAGTAAGTATAAAGCTCATATCGAATCTATTGTCACCACTCTCAAAAACAGCACAATCGCATACATTGAAGCTATACATAACCTCAAACTGAAGAACAAAGAGCTAACTATAAAAAGCAACATGCTTAAGGAAATACTACATAAAAACTCGTAGAGCCCAACTCCTAAGCTATATGTAAAACCCAAAAGCATATTGAATATGAACCACCATCTACAGGCTGAGTCAATTAAAGGGAGTAGAAAATCACAAGCATGTGCATGTTAAACTCTTAACTATAGAAATAACTCTCACTTTGAAAAATGAATTACTTCCAACTCCAAAATAAATGAAGGTAGATTTTCAGTCAACAACTACTATATTATGAGTCCTAATATTAAGCAAAATAATCTTGACTTAAAGAACAACTTCAATATAGTTAACCATCCAACGCAATATTATTCAATTAAAGATCATCACATAAAGACTCAAAGAATTCTAGAAGGAAATCTGCAACATAAACATAACACTAAACCAAAGTATGAATGGAGGCCCCTTATTCAAAATACTGCACCCATTCCGCTCAACAGGGCCCATTCACCATCATCTCCGCAAGGTGTACCACGTTATGTTTCGGTACCCAAAGGAACCGCCACCCATGGTCCCTTTTGGATACCTAAATCTCTTATCCATTAGTATCCACAATTTGCGTGGTGTAGAAACTAATCAAACCAAAATTACTCGATACTCTATATCACGATATGCTCAATGTTCTGTCTATTCTTATTATTTTGTTTTTTTGATTGTTTTTCAGAGTTTGTTCTTCACGATATGCTCATAAAATTTTTTGTATGTAAATACGCTTTAGTTTAGAACGTAGTGTACTTTCCTTCTATGGGTGTTTGTTATGAGTAAGCACGATGAGACGACAATATCAAACTAATTAAAGCATGGTATCAGAAAACCACAATGAATATAGAGGTAGGATAGAACATATCACATGATAAATAACTATTAACTGAGTCTGGATCTCACCTGTTTATTACTTAACAAACTACAAATGATGAAACATGAACAATACATATAAACAGCTACTCCTCTGAAGAGGTGGGAGAAATATTGAGCTTGCCCATGATCTTTTTGAGCATCTTTCTCATCCCCTTCACCTCCTTCACTGTCTGTTTGATCACCCAACCTTGCTCCTCCACCAGGCCGTAGATGTCCCGGCTGGTTCCCCTGAGGGACCCTATATGTTGTATCAGTGGCCGCGGTGGAGGTGCCCGTTCCCGTGAGGAAGAAGGAATCTCACCTACCCTGTAGACATGCGAGAAGTTGTCTATTATGTAGGCTGACCAGTCAATGGCCGGGTACTTCTCTATTAGGATGCTCTTGATCATACCACCCAGAGGTAGTGTGTTCACTCGCTGGCTGTCAGGAGATTTTAGTAAAAAAGTGTAGTGCATCATGGAAAGAATGAGATCTAAGACACTGAAGAACTTCTCGGCCAGGATATAGTATGTCACCATCGATAGCTGGGCCGTGAACTTCCTGGTGTCCCCAGCCTTGAACATGAGGGAGTAACATAGGATATCCTGTATGATGCAGGCGTTGGGAGTGAGATTATCTACCAAGGTGAAGAGATTTGAATGCCCCTCCACACCATGAAGAACCTCGTTCATCTCCCTCCAGTCCCTAGTAGTTCTAAAGGACTCCACGATGTCGAGGACTAGACAATTGGGGATCCAAACATATTTACTATCGAGATCTGCATGGGTTATTGTCATTATCTCCGTGCCAATACAGGATTGGACACCCCCACTAAGACGCATCTGAGCGCGATCCCAGAGGTTATTATAAAACTCTCGGGTGAGGGTAGAGGAGAATGGGGCACCAGATTAGATCACTACAAGCACACTAGATCCCTCCAAGTACTGATAGATATGAGCATATCGATCATCAATATCTATGATCATCATAATGATCACAGTTGCATCATCTGTGGTAGGGTAGGTGGAGACCGGCCCCCTGGATCTCTTGGAAAAGCTGCGCCGTGTAGACTGGGAACTCGACAAAGCCATATCCTGAAAATAAACCATGAAACTGTTTAGAAAAATCTATAAGAAAGGGGTTAACCAAAAATGACAAAACAGAAATTGGAAACCGGCCTTTGGTTCCTATAACTTGGCGATAAGTTGTTACCACTTGGAGGTAGCGTGGCAGACTGTCTTCATCCTCTTCCTCTAGATATGTTCGAAAACCCCATTTTTGGCTTAAATCCTCTTCAAACACAGTAGAAATCATAGACCCATGTTTATGAAGAGTAGATTGGAGATAGTAGCTAAGATCCGAAAAGAAAAACTCATCCAAAATTGAAAATCACGAAAAGCTACACAGATTAAATTCCGGCTCCGGATCTTACCAAAAAACGGGATTTTAGAGTGAATCGGCCATTCAAAAATACCAAAGACACAAAATCTAAGCCTCGACAAGCTAGATCCATTAAATACAGTGATGATCCGTGGGAAAATTAGAAAACAAATGCACCTTCAGCCCGCAAATCATCGCGGATTGCGCTCAAAAATGCGTGAAGTCAAAAGCAATAGATCTAAAATATAAAATACTAGAAATGAGAGAGAGAGAGATTGAGAGAGAGAGAAAGGGAGTACCTTAATGTAAATATAAGGAGCTCTAGGGAAGGAGAATGTCGGTAACAGTGAGTGGAAGTGAGCAGGTCTGAAGATCTAGACTTGAACCGTGGCCTATATAATCAAAAGCTATCGTAGAGCGATAACTTTACCGTCAGTGATAACGCTTCTTTTCGTACTGTTGCTTATCTGCCCAAGTAATTTCATCATGTTGCAAATACAAACATCAACACGATTCAGTCTAATATATCACACCTTAGCGGGGGCGTTGGTGTGTGTCCTTTAGAAATGCTAACCTGAAAACCACGTCTTGTACTTAATCGGGGAGGGTTCTAATAGGTCCTTTTCTGGAGCTGGCGGGAAAGAGTGTTAGGTCGAGCGGGTTCTTCTATGTGCACATTGGATTAACGCCCCACCCTACGACATTTATATAGCTCCTCATGCCCATCCGTCACTTAGTACGGGGCTAGGGTGTAGACATATAGCTTAGGCATTGGATTATTGGGCATACTTAGGATACACATATTCACAGCAGGAACATTCTTCCACTAATCATGTTCGGTATATTCATGCACAATATTCTATCATCGATTTTTGTGTTTGCCTGTTTTATTTGTGGTTATTTTTCTTTGTCCATGTTTCACTTTCTTCGTGTATTTGCTTATGAGTTGTTCACTTGAGTTTCCTTGATATTTTTTCTTTTAAAAAAACATATATATATATATATATATATAAACAAAAAAACTGTAAAGTGATCATATATTACTAGCTCACATGACTTTGACTTAGTCCATAATGCATACGCACAATATTTGAGTTCAGACTCTTAATCGATGTAAACATTGTCCTCCGGACATAGTGGGCTGAATCTATAGGTGCTTAGCTATTGAGTGCGATAATACGGGGTCATGTTTGTTGACTATGCCTCTAGGTATGTGTGAGAACTTATATGGGAGAATGACTTCACATAATACACACATCCCTAGCCAGTGCACTCAAGAAAAAAATTCTAAGCTTACATGTTATAAATATTGACACTATATTCTAGCATGCTAGGAATACTTTGAATAATCAATCACAATATATATGTGTATATATGAAGATCAAAACTTTGGGCCAAATATCTATTGTTAAAGTCTTATGTATACAAATGAAAGTGTATCTATCTAGGTGGATAGATTTTAATTGACTCGGGGCTCATTGAACTAAAAAATATATATAAAAGTGAGAGGTCAAAGCAAACTAAAAAGAAAACTATGTAAGCTATCACATATCTTTACAAGAACCCCCCCCCCCCCCCACACTACTCACTCCTCCTGATAAGTCTTTATGAGCATTGTGAGGATGAGAACCTTGGTTCAAAGAGTCATTTCAATCTTGTGCATAAACTCTAACTTAAGCTTGGTTCCTCTAGTTCAAATCTTGATATGACATAGCTAGAACTGTGACATGATCATTCATTATATTTCTCTTGTGTTAGGTTCTTAGACGATCGAGATAACCATGTACAATATGCGATTTTTCCCTGGTGTTATCTCGCTTTCGACGCTACGCAAACACATGTCATTGCCTTGTCTAATACTTCCGCACATACGAATTGGACTGCAACAACACTATCTCTTTTTAGCACAATACGTACTAGCACATGATTTACACTCATGATGTTTTCAAAGTTTTTTCAACTTGATTACTTCTTAACTGTTATAGCATTGTAGACGTATTCACTATGTGCTTAATCTTGCCTGTGCTGTTAAATTCTTATTTGTTGGGTACATTAGAAATATGTACCATATTTGGAGAAGATTCATCCTAGTCAATGATATATATCAATATGTTTTTGATGTATGTTTAAGTTTCCTTGTGCAGGGTTACGGAATGGAAGAAAAATATTCTAAGTACAAGTGTCGACACTTGTGAAAAATTGTGTCGACACACGGGACTTGTGTCGACACCAGCAGCAAAGAATTGTGTCGACACCTAAGAATTGTGTCGACACCTGAACCAAAAGTTGTGTCGACATTAGAAGCCATATTTGTGTCGACACCAAGAAATTATGTCGACACCCAGGAACTGTGTCGACACCTAGGAGCTATGTCGACAGTAAAGGAAGGAATTATGTCGACACTTCAAGCATGACTTATGTTGACACCAAATGCAGGAATTATGTCGACACTTAAAGCAGGACTTATGTCGACACCAAAGGCAGGAATTGTGTAGACACTTAAAGTAGGACTTATATTGAAACCTGAGGAAAGGATTGTGTTGACACCTAAAGCAGAGGCTGTGTCGACACCTAACAGTTATGTCGAGGCCAAGAGAAGTTGTGTCGACACATTGGACTTGTGTTGACAGATACCAATAGAAGAGGTGCCGAGAAGTAGATGAATGACCGTGTCGACAGTTGGAGTATTGTGTCGACATCATCAAGACTTGTGTCGACACTTTGTCTACTTGTGTCGACACATATGAAGCAGATTGTTGAGTGGATTGTGCTGAGTTGTAGAATCTCTAAGGAATCAACTATCATGACTGGTGGGTCGACAGCTGTCATTACCAACAGGTCTGACACCTTTGTAAGAACTGTCAGAAGGTTGTTACAAACCAGATTAGCCGGTAACCATGAGGAATCTCTATATAAAGGACTGATCCTTAACAACCAAAAAACAACTCAGTGAAGGACAGAAAAGCCATCAACTAAGAAAGAGAAAATTCACAACAAGAAAAGGGGAAACCCTTTAAGATGGCAGATTCAGAACAATCTCCAGAGAAGATTCAGATCTTATTTTGAATTCAAGGAAGGAGCTGACAGTGGATCAACTTCTACATCATGAACAGTCCAATCTTATTTTGTTCTATCAAGAAGCTTTGAAACAACTAAGCCTGGTTGGGACTGAAGATCAAGAATTGATCAAGAAGAACATCAATAGAGGGATCTATTTGGTGATATCTTTTGTATCTCTTTTATTACACAATTTCTTGTAGGATCTATTGTAGATCTGATATGTAAGCCTATAATTATAAAGGCTGAGGTAGGGCTATGAGCCTGAGTGGTAGGACTTGCAAAAATCTGAGTTGTAAGCCTAGAGATAAGGGATGAGGTAGGGCTGAGGCCTGAGGTAGGATTCTGGGAAGGATCTGAGGTAGGACTTGCAAAAGTCTGAGGTGTAGGAACCATTTTGGATCTTGGTTGTAGGATCTTTGGATCTGAGAAAGAGAAAAGAAGTTAGGCTGAATCCAGTACTCTACTAGATAGGCGAAGGGGAAAAGTGGACGTACCCATATCTTAGGGAACCACTATAAATCTAGTGTTCTCTGTGCTGTGAATGTTCTGTGCGGTGTTTATTTTGTTTGTGCTAAGCAAGATCTGTTTAATTGCCTAATTTATTAAAAGAAAAATAAGAACCTATTCACCCCCCTCTAGGTGTTTAGGCTCTTGAATGAAGTCTTTCAAGTGGTATCAGAGGGAGGTTACTCAAGGATTGACTAAACAGTCTGTGTAAATCTCCTAGGCAATTTTCAGAATTCAAGAATGTGTTCAAGTGAGAACCAAAAAGAGTTTGGATCAATGAAACTGCCTATCTGCAAGAAGGAATGTTTTTGCATATGAAAGGAGAGGGTCAGATTGTTTATGGAAGCCTCTGATCCAAGAATTTACATCACAGTACAGGAAGGAACCTTCATTACAATGAAGGTATCATCACGTTATGCAAATATGAAGACTCCTAAGAGTTATTCAGAAATGACAAAGGATGAAATCATCCTAGCAACTCTAGACAAAAGGGCACAGAATATCATTGTAAGTGCCATAGATGATGCCACCTTTCAGAATCTGGTGCATTGCAAAACCTCCAAAGAAATGTGGGACACTCTTATTGTCTACATGGAGGGAACAGAAGAAGTCAGAGAAGACAGAAAATCTATGCTGAATCAGGAGTATGAAAGCTTTAGGCAAGCCAAGAATGACAGTATAGCTGAATGCTACAAGAAATTCTTCAGGATTGTAAATGAGCTGATGACTTATGGAAGAGTCTTCAACACTTATGAACTGAATGAAAAATTTCTGAGATCTCTGACAAAGGATTGGGACACCAAGATTTGTGCCATCAGAGAAATGGCCAAGCTGGCAGACACACCTCCTCCCACACTATTTGAGAAGCTGCTTTCATATGAAATGCAGCTTATAGCCAGGAAGGAGGAAGAGAAGAGAAGAAGATCTAAATACAAGGAAAAGTCAGTTGCCTTCAAAGTTGAAGGCACAAGAAAGGGCAGGAGAAAATCTCCTTCTCCTCCCAGAAGGAGTGTTGAGGCAGAAGAAGGAGAATTTCTATAAATGCTGGACTCCATAAATGGAGCGGAAGAATACTACTGTAAAGGGCTGATGGACCTAACAGAAAATGATCAGTGCCTGGATCAAGATGGTCCTAGTAAGGTATATAACTCTCCTACAACATCTGATTATTTTACTGGATCAGAATCAGAAGCATCATCATCAAGAGATGTGGATGGTTTTGAGTCTAAAGGGGATGTACACCAACTCATTGATGAGTATGGTGGATTGTTGCAAGCTCTAAAGAGAAGCAAACTTCTTGTCAAAGAGCAGACCAAGGAGATTGAGTCTCTTAAGCTGGCTGCAGCAGATTTAGCAAAGCTGTTGGATCTAAAATTTAATGAGGTTGCCAAACTGAAAACATTACTGTTATTCAGATAGACACAATCTCTTTCAAGGAGAATCACATCAAGAAACTGGAGGCAAAACTTTAGCATGAAAGAGAGCTAGTGGCTATATTATCCAAACCAAAATCTTCCTTACCCTTAATTGACAATTTCATCTCACAAAAAGGGAAGACTGGTCTAGGTTTTAAGGGAAGAACTAGGGCCACCAATTCAAAAAGAAAAGGTAAGGCCCAAGTTCAGCCTCTAGCTGCAAAATCCCATATCTTCTTTAGGAAGGTGATGAATCCTACAAACAAGTATGATCATGAAACTACTCATGGTCACTGTGAGTATGGAGTTCACCTTAGCAAGTGTGCAAATGACAAGAGGCCACTCTATAGGCAAGCCCATCAGATTCAAAAGGAATTCATGGGGTTTGCTGCTCCAGCACCCACACTCAAAAATACTGTTGGCAACATGACTGTGAAGTCTGTACCTAAGAAAAGGTATAACAAATTTGAGTGTTGGTGTTGTGGAAAGATAGACCACTTTGCCTTTGACTGTTGGTTTAACACCAGTGTTAAAACCAAGAGTAGTTTACCTATCAGAAAATCTATAGGTAAACCTGTTGTTTAAGGTGAATCCAAGTGACCATACCCCTATATGGTACTTGGATAGTGGCTATTCCAGACATATGACTGGAACAAGAAGAATGCTAAGGGACTTTATACCCATAGAGAATGGTTCTAAAGTCATCTTTGGTGGATCAGAAAAATGAGTCATCAAAGGATTTGGTAACATCTCTAGTGACTCAATTACTATCACTAAAGTGGCTTATGTGAAGGGTCTAAAACACAACCTGATAAGCATAAGTCAGCTTAGTTATCTAGGTTATGACATCTCCTTTCACAAAGGGGAGTGCCAAATTAAAAGGTCAAGTGATCAAGAGATCATTTTGACTGGCACTAGGAAAGGAAATGTTTATTGTCTTAACCTAGATTGTGTGTTAAACAACTCAACTATTTGCTTAGTTGTAGATGAGATAGCCTCACTATGTGTCAAATAGCACAAGAGGCTATCTCATCTGAACTATAAGTCCATAGGACTGCTGTTTAACATAGGGTTGTTGAGGAATGGTTCTCATGTCAAGTGCATGAAAGAGGGAGTGTGTTCAGCTTGCCAAAAGGGCAAACATACCAAGTCCTCTTTTCCAGCACTAGATACAAAAGATTCATTGTGATGTTTATATCTCTTGTATTTGGATTTGTTTGGTCATATGCCAGTTCAAAGTCTTGGTAGGAAAGCATACACATTAGTTGTTGTGGATGACTATTCTAGATACACATGGGTATTCTTCTTAAGGCAGAAGTAAAAAACCCCTAGTATTTTCTAGACTTTTGTTATACAAGTTAAGAATGAATTTAACAATTCTATGGTCAAAATCATATGTGACCATGGAACTGAATTTTAGTCTGAATGTATGACAAAATTATGTGAAGAACTTGGGATTCGTCAGGAGTTCTCCTCACCTAGAACACCTCAGCAAAATGGAATTGCTGAAAGAAATAATAGAACTCTCATTAAGGAAGGTAGAACTCTACTCAGTGGCACTACTATCCCTGAATATTTCTAGGCTGAGGCAGTAAATACTGCTTGTCATGTTCTCAATAGAGCATCCATTAACAAGAAACTTAGGTTGACTCCCTATAAGATTTTGAAAGGCAAAAAACGAAACGTCACTTATTTCAGAATCTTTGGTAGCAACTGCTATGTCCTAGTGAATGGTAAGCACTACTAAACAAAGTTTGCTGCCAAATCCCTAGAAGGGATATTTGTTGGGTACAACAATAACAGTAGGGTATACATGATCTACAACTTGACTACCCATGTTGTAGCAGAGTCTGTTCATATTGTTTTTGATTAGTCTAGATTGATTAACAATGAATTGTCTAGTGTTTCAGTTAGTTCTACAGGTCTAACAGATAGGCTGGACAACATGACCATCAATGATGAAGCTCCTGCTAGGATGGATGATGCATGCTGTCTAGGGGGAGAACAAAACAAACGTGAAGTAGAAGAGAATGAGGAGAATCAGGTGGAGTAAAATGAAGAGGGTCATGAGGTAGACTGGTTTCCTCCAGCAAGAAGACACCTAAAGGATCATCCAGCTCACCAGATAATTAGAGATGCAAGTCAAGATGTTCTAATAAGGAGCAAGAGCATCAACACAGTTTTGTGTTATAGCCTTTTGTCTCAAATAGAACCCAAAAAGTTTGAAGAAGCAATGCTAGATGCTAACTAGGTTGATGCAATGCAAGAAGAGCTGAATCAATTCAGGAGTTGCAAAGTCTGGAAACTGGTTCTTAAACCTAAGGATCACAATATCATAGGAATCAAGTGGATCTACAAAAACAAACTTGATGAAAATGGAACAATTATCAAGAACAAGGCCAGGCTGGTAGCAAAGGGCTACAGACAAGAGGAAGGAATTGACTTTGATCAAACCTTTGCCCCGGTAGCAAGACTGGAGGCTATAAGGATGTTCCTGGCCTAAGCAGCCTTTCAAGGGTTCAATGTATTTCTATGGATGTGAAGTTAGCATTTCTAAATGGTGACTTGAAAGAGGAAGTCTATGTTGAATAACCCTCAGGTTTTGTAGATCCTCACTGTCCTAATTATGTATATAGGCTTAGGAAAGCCCTATATGGTTTGAAACAATCCCGAAGGCTTGGTATGAAACCTTGTCTGCTTTCCTTATTGAGAATAAATTCTCAAAGGGAAAGATAGATGAAACTCTATTCTATAGGGAATCCAAAGATAAGATAATCTTAGTCCAGATATATGTTGATGACATTATCTTTGGATCTACTGAGATCAACCTTTGCAGGAACTTTGCCAAACTTATGCAAGGGAAGTTTGAAATGAGCAGTTTGGGTGAACTGAAGTTCTTTTTGGGACTTCAAGTCAGACATACTGATAATGGACTATCCATATCACAGTCTAAGTTCACTAAGGAGTTGATTAAAAAGTATGGTATGGACTCAGCCTCCACCATGAAAACTCCAATGGGAACAAGTATGCCTATAGGCATAGATGAGTCAGGGAAACCTGTTGATGAGTCTTTGTATAGAGGGATAATTTGCTCCCTACTCTACTTGACTGCAGTAGACCTGACATCATGTATGTAACATATGTCTGTGCCAGGTACCAAGCATTCCCTAAGGAATTTCATTATACTACAGTTAAAAGGATTTTGAGATATCTCAAGGGCACACCTAATCTAGGTCTTTGGTACCCTAAGAATAAAGATTTCACACTAACTGGTTTCTCAGATGCAGATTTTGCAGGATGCATAGAAGACAGGAAAAGTACTACAGGAACCTGTGAATTCCTAGGAGGAAGACTGGTGTCTTGGTGCAGCAAGAAGCAGACTAGTGTAGCTATATCAATAGCTAAGTCAGAATATGTAGCTGCAGGCAGCTGATGTGCACAACTATTATGGATAAAGCATAAACTAGAAGATTATGACATCAAGGTAAGTAGAATTCCACTGTTCTGTGATTCTACTAGTGCTATTTCTATTGCTAAGAATCATGTATCACATAGTAGAACAAAGCATATAGAAATTAAATTCCATTTCAACAGAGAACATGTAGAAAAAGAAAATATTAGTCTAGAGTTTGTGAATACAAATAATCAAATTGCTGATATTTTTACAAAATCTCTGGATGAAACTAAATTCAATTATTTTAAAATTGAATTAGGTATGTTGAATCTAGATTAGGTTAGCACAAGCTACCTTTAGTAGAACATGTAAGCTCAAGTTTTCATAGGAAATTTGGCTAAGTACCAAGTTTGTGTCGACACAAGCAGACCTTTTGTCGACACTCTTTGTATGTTGTGTCGACAAAGAAAACGAATGTGTCGACAAAGAAATAATATCTGTGTCGACTGAAGAATAGGTGTCGACACATCTATGTCGAGACCATATAACAAGAGTACTTTTGTGTCGACACACAAGAGTTGTTGTTGACACAAATATGTCGAGACTTTCAGTTAGCTGATTTTTGTGTCGACATACAAAAATCAAAGTTGACACTCTGTGTCGAGACATGTCGACATCTATGTCGACACTGACATAAGTATGTTGACACATACATGTGTCGACTAAACCTCAGTATTGTCGAGACCTAGACCTATTCTGTCGACACATATAAGATTTTGTCGACTATTCCTAGTGCTTAGGCACGTCTTTTGAACTCCCCTTTACACTTAGACAATAAATAGGTAAAGCCAAAATCTGGTCGACTACGCTTTCTGATTTCCTAGCTCTGCACCCTCTGTCGACGAGAATCAACTTTCCTTTTCACCTCCATTTCTCTCTTCCGGTAATGGCGCATCATCCAGAAAATAAGGTGAACGAAGGATATGAGCTGGTCTGTGGTGGGTTCACGACAGCATCACCAGATATTCAGGGAGTAATTGCCCTTATTTCAGACATCGGTTTGGAATTCTTAGTCTCTGAACCAACCAAGATATGGAAGAAATAAGTTATGGAATTTTATTCTTATGCAACTACAGACGGAGATGGGAAGAAGATGAAAGCTACTATTCAAGATACCCGAGTGAAAATTACCTTAAAAATAATCCGAAACGCACTCCAAGTTCCAAAGGTTAAGTAACAAGATGATGTACAACCATCCATGATCAAGGAGGCCTTAAAGTGGTGTAGGTTAAACCCAAATATTAAGATAGGATCATCTATCAATCGAAAAGGGATGAATTCACAAGGGAAGTTCCTTTCTGAGAATGTAGGTAAGGCCATACTATGTAAAACAAGTGGACATGACAGAATCTCAGCCACCATGTTCCACCTGATGACTAGGATCATTTTCAAACTTAAGACTGATTAGACAACCATAGTATTTGACAAGTTACGTGAAGGTATCAAGAAACCGAACCTGTGGAGAATTCTGAGTCTATGCCTATCATCTATAATACCAGAAGTAATGAGCCAACTTCCTGGTACAAAAATCAATCATATGAGAAGAATGGACACAAGGATTCTGTCAATATGGGATAGGGTGTTGACTAAGGAGGTTTCTACTCCTCAAATACAGACAACAACAATACAGAAGAAGAAGAAAGTTGTTCCACAAGAAGAATCATCTAGTGATTCAGAAGAAGAAGTGGTCTTCAATTTCTATGAAGACATGCCAAAATAATAAGATGCACAAGGACAAGTAGACAGTAGTATACTCCTAGAGCAACAAAGAATCTCTACTCCAGGAGGAGAAGACCCTGCACCAGCTGTACAAGACAATATACTTACTGATCTGCCTTGTCAAGGGAGAGTAAATGATGCTACTACACTAGACAGTGAATTGGTAGCTGATACTATGATGGATATAGTTTTTGATATAAATAAGGAAGCACTACTGCATGTAGAGGAAGAGGCACCTGAGGTGCATATTAAGGATACTGCTCAGATTGGGCAAGTAAGTATCTCCTTCCTAGAAAGGTCACTGGACAAGGACATGGAAGTCCAGGGAAAACCATGTATTTTACCAACTAATCTTATTCCTCCTATTCAAATGTTGCAGGAGGTAACCTTGTAGGAGTTGTTCCCTGACTCACCAACAGTAAGGACTGAGGGGGAGCAACAACCACAGGACAAAGAACTACCAGAGACTAAGGGGGAGGAATTACTGAAGAATACTGTAAATAAAGAGACTGTTGACATAAAAAGTTCATCTTCAGATGATGAAGAAGCCAAATTTGCTAAGAAAAGGAAACTTGCTGTAATGAAGAAGAGAAGCTCTGGCTATAAGAGGGACTTACAAACAGGCACACCACCTCCAGCTCCAAGTATGAACTTTAATTCCTTAATGGTCCATTTGCAACTAAAACTAGATGCACAAAGGACAACTCTTGAAAAGTATGTGGATGAAACTCATAAAGAGCTACAAAACCAGCTAGCTCCGGACATCAAGTCAATCAGATTTGAAGTGAGTTTGCACAAGAAAGAAATGACAGACTGCTTTGAGAAAAGAGGCCATGCAGTTGTGTATCTGACAACTCAATAGTAGGACCTGAAAACTAAAGCAGCCGAAATGGCAGAGAAACATGCCTATATCTTATAAAATCAATTTAGAACATATGAGAATCTCACGGATTCTCATAAGGAAATTCTCACAAAGATTGCAGCACTATCTGTTGCTGTCAAAACAGAAGTTACAAAACTAATTGAGACTGATCTAGCTGCTGTTAAAACGGCGATAGAGGCTGCCCAAATAGCTATTACCACTCAAATTCATAAATTTGGGGTCTACTACAGAGAAGGGATTGATCATCTGGAAGGTCAAGTTAGATTTCACAAGAATGATCTCAGAGATCATATTAAAAGAGAAGTCCTAAAAGGGGAGAGAGTGTTAGTCCAAGCTAGTTTTGAGCATGCCAAATGGGTTTCCAATACCATTAGAGCTACTCTTAGCTTCCCTCCTTTATGTGATGATGAAAATATGGCTGAATCTAGAATACAACCTGCATATAATGAAGGAGATCGGCCAGAAGTTGCTCAAGTTATATATCCTCCTGCTAATTTTGAGATGGTTCATGACCAAGTGCAGAAAATGTACAACCCTCCATAAGAGACACAAAATGTGGTCTTTGAGAAAGTTGAAATGTCAGAGGTTGCCAAAGAAGCTCAAAGGGAAGAATTGTTATCTAAGAAGAGATTCAGAGAACAGGCTGAGTTAAAGTCATACTTTGAACAATGTATCCCTACATCAAGGAACATCATTCTGATTGTGTGGAAGGTTATTAAGGACAAGTCCTATGATAGGGGTAAGTGGTACTCAGAGTAGGAGTGGAATAAATATCAAGCTAAATAGGAAGCCATTCTTTAGCACAGGAGGAGTGCAAAAGCTGGGAAGCTACCTACAAATGCTGTAGAGCCCAGTAAGTATTTTCCTAAGCCCTTTCACTACTTTGAAAGGCAAAGAATAAAAGCTGAAGAACTAAAGAAAAAAGATCTTAAAGGAAAGAAGCCTGCTTAAGATACAGAACCAGCTGTGAAGGCAAAGATAAGGTTTGGTCAAGGCATTGTCGTAAGGGAGCCTAGCAAATCTTAGGATAGATAGGTTTATGATAAGAAACAATTTATCTTTTTGATTTTTCCTCTAAGAGAAAACATGTAAAACAAATATTTTCTGCTTATTAAAATCAGTTTTAATGTTTATTTTAGATTGTTTACACAATTTGAATGTTTACTTGCACTGGAATGAATGTACATCTATGTCTTATGCATTTTATCTTGACTAGTGTATATCTTTGACTAAGGGTTATGACTACTCCAAATAGGGGGAGATTGTTGGGTACACTAGAAGTATGTATTTGATGTATGTTTAAGTTTCCTTGTGCAGGGTTAAGGAATGGAAGAAAAATATTCTAAGTACAATTGTCGACACTTGTGAAGAATTGTGTCGACACACGGGACTTGTGTTGACACCAGTAGCAAAGCATTGTGTCGACACCTAAGAATTTTGTCGACACCAGAACCAGAAGTTGTGTCGACACCAGAAGCCAGATTTGTGTCGACACCCTGAAATTGTGTCAACACTCAGGAACTGTGTCGACACCCAGAAGCTATGTCGACACCAAAGGCAGGAATTGTGTTGACACTTCAAGCAGGACTTATGTTGACACCAAAGGAAGGAATTGTGTCGACACATAAAGCAGGACTTATGTCGACACCAAAGGCAGGAAATGTTTAGACACTTAAAGCAGGACTTATGTTGACACCTGAGGCAAGGATTGTGTCGACACCTAAAGCAGAGGCTATGTCGACACCCAGCAGTTATGTCGAGACCAAGAGCAGTTGTGTCGACACACTAGACTTGTGTCGACACATACCAATAAAAGATGTGTCGAGAAGTAGATGAATGACTGTGTCGACACTTGGAGTATTGTGTCGAAATCATCAACACTTTTGTCGACACTTTGTCTACTTGTGTCGACACATATGAAGCAGATTGCTGAGTGGATTGTACTGAGTTGTAGAATCTCTAAGGAATCAACTGTCATGACTGGTGTGTTGACAGCTGTCATTACCAACAGGTCTGAAAACTTTGTCAGAACTGTCAGAAGGTTGTTACAAACCAGATCAGCCAGTAACCATGAGGAATCTCTATATAAAGGGCTGATCCTATAAACAACTTAATTAATTATAATATTTCTAATTGCCCTTTTTTAATTATGTTTCACAAGTAAAATGTTGGTCAAGTTGTGTTTCAATTTCGGGGTAGCATGTTAATTTAAAATGTTTTTTCTAAAACTCGCATTTCCATTATGGTTTTGTTCATTATTTTCTTTACTTTCTCAAAAATTCATCATCCACTATTTTCTTTTTCGTTTTTGGATAATTCTTGTAAGTTCAACTTTTGAATAATATAGTAGATGTGAATGATCCAAGTCACCTATTATTTCTATTTTCAAGATAATTTCATTAATATTCTTTTATTATCTAGGACTTGCATTTTGAAATTCATCAAACCTATGTTTTAAATAAATTTAAAAGCATGAAAATGATTTAAGCCATTTTTGTTTTCGTTTGAGCTTTCTTGCCAACCTAAAAACTTTCACCACTAGTTAGTCGCTTTTGAGCTTTTTTCCAATTTCATTTGATAGCTCCTCTTTTCATATCATTTTCACCAAAGCCAAAATTTCCAACCTATCTAATCACACTTGCATTTTGTAGTTTCATAAAAAAAATTTCCATGATTATGATAGGTTATTTTTTGTTATTTTTGGGAAAGTTTTTGAAAAAAAGTATGCTAAAAAATGTTTGCTTTTGTTTGGCTAATTCAAGATGAAAATAAAAATATTTTTTACCTTTGTTTTGAATAAAGAAAAAAAAATTTATTTATATTAAATTTTTTTTAAACTCTTTGTTTCAGTTTAGTGTGATTTTTGAGCCTCCTTATTTATCTTTGAATTCCACTCCTAATCATAATCCTACACCAAACGTTTCAGTCCTAATAAGTCCTTTTCATTCATGCTTTTGAATTTTATTTAATAACTAAGAAAAAAAGAAAAGTAAATCAGTATTAGTTTTGGATTTAAACTTAGATTTTTGTTATTTAGTTGATATAATTATAATGCATTGCTTTGATCTAGTAACAACTCAATGAGTTTTTCAATTTCGTTGCTTTGCTTAAATCTATTCAAAGATATTTATTAAAATTTTGGATGATTTATTTTCGTTAAGTAATGTTTATAAAAATTAAACCATACATAAATAACTGTTTTAGATTTATGTTTCACCTTCTCCCTACTTAGAATTTCGCATAGTACTTGTGTTAGCATAATTAGAACCTTTCGATTAGTCACCTTTTCATGATTATCTAGTTTTTATATCTTTGCTTTGGGACAAGCAAAGCTTAAGCTTGGGGGAATTTGATAGTACGTTTTGTAGTCTAAACTATTAGGCTGTATTTCCGTGTTTTAAAGGCGTTATTCGTGCCTTATAATCTAATTTTTTATCTTTCTTATGTACATATTATTGTCACTAACATTTTCTTGTCTTTTTGTAGGTTTCAAGGATTTTGGTAAAAATGACCTGACACGCCCCCCTGACACGCCCTCCCTAGGCGTGTCACAGGGCGTGTGACCTGATCCTGAGGAAGCTTGTTGACAAATACCAAATAATAGGAAAAACCATTGTCACGCCCCCCTAACACGCCCTCCTTGGGCATGTCGCTAGGCATGATACGGGGCGTGTCGCCCTCTACCCGAAGCCTGTCGCCGCATTAAATGCTTTTTTGCCTCCGCACGCCAATTGTATTGTCATGCCCCCTACACGGGCATGACCCAGGGCGTGACCCTCCTTTTTGCAAAGAATGACGGATTTTCGACCAATGATTTCGACGCGAAGTGCGTGTCATGCCCCCTATACTGGCGTGACCCAGGGCGTGTCCACCGACATATAGGATCAATCATCATTCCTGCCAGAATTCAGAGCCCGAGGTCAACCCCGTATGTGTCACACCCCTTAACACGCCCTCCCTGGGCATGTCACAGGGCATGACCAACCCGAGATTTTTTCCTATAAATTCAAGGCCACCCCTTCCATTTCAGAACAGTTTGGGTTGAGAGGGGAGGTGCTGCCCTTTCTTTTACTTGTGTTTTTTCATGCTTTTTCTCCCCCCTCTCCCTTTCTCATTTTATGCTTTCAAAATTCTAGTTTAGTGTGTTATGATCAACCCGAGATACATCATGTAGTTGGTTAATGTAATGCTAGTTTAGTAGTTTTCATTTCCATGCAAGTGTATCCTTTATTTCAAGTTGTAACTTTCTCTTAATATTAATATAAAAGTGCCCCTTGTTTCCTTTATGTTATTATGCATTTTTACTCATCCCTCCTCCTCCAATTCGCTATGATTAACTAATCCTCCTTATACTCGATCTTGATGATCCAAGGTTCGAGTTGATTAAGTTATGATGCTTTGAATTTACTTATTATTTGTAGGGATTAGGCCTTCGAATTACTCTTGAGTTTTCTTGTTTGGAATTATATTATCAAAATATAATTTCCAATTCTGTTTTCCCTCTTAGTTGCCGAGAGGCTCGTAGTTTGAAGTGAACACACAAGAGTAAAGAGAGATGTATGCACCCCTCGAGAGAAGCAGATTTCCAAATCTCCCGGATTGGAGTAAAATCCAATAGTGAGGTTGTAACACCCCAAAAAGACTCAAAATTGGATTTGAGGTACAGGTTGCTTAACACGGCCTGGGACACGGGCATGCCCCAGGGCGTGTCGGGGTACATGGCCTGGGATACGGGCATGTCCCAGGGCGTGTTCAGGTTAGTCGACGATCGGAGGTCGACGATAGTCGAGCCTGGGACACGGCCTTCGACACGGGCATGTCCCAGGGCGTGTCATGCGATAAAATGCCGTATCGAGTCAGAAATGTACACGGCCCGGAACCAAGGCTTGAACACGGCCGTGTCAGTTTTGACATGGGCATGTCAAAGGGCGTGTGCCTACCCGTGTACTGCTCTGACTGGATTTAACGCTCGTTGAGTACCGTGTAACAGGTGTGACACGGGCGTGTCACATGACCGACACGGGCGTGTCAGGTTCAACACGGGCGTGTCGATGCCCGTGTTCTGGTAATTTTTAGTCGGTGTGAGTGCCGCGTGTGCCGCTTAAGGGTACACGGCCTATGACACGGCCGTGTCACAGGCCGTGTCGGCCAAAAAGTACAATAATGTGGGGCAGATCTTGGCCGTTCATTTTCCTTAAAGGAGATCCTGTGGCTGGGGCTCATTCCTGGGCTGATAAGGCCGGGAAGGAAGGAGAAAGGCTCATTTCTAAAGTTCATCTTCTCTTTCTAAGTTTAAGAGAGAGGTGAGAGCAAGGTGAGGAAGAAGAAGTGGAGTCCGGCTGCCGGTGGAGCTACGGTGGTCCAAATCGCGAGCCGAGTTCGGATTTGTGAAGGCAACGCTGCTGCGAAGGCTTTCATCCGTCTCAAATTTCTCTCCATGGCTCCGAAGCGAACTCCTAGGGTAACGATTTCCTGCTTGGACATGTGATGTCCTTAATTTTTGCATTGCATAAGGAAAACCCTTCCCCGCGAGTGTGCGGTGGGTTGTGGCATCCCTTGGGGTAGATATGTGAAGTCCCCCTTGTTAGAGTCCGGAATTGGCGTACGGATCTAGGCATGCTGTGTGAAGCCCATCTGGACATGGTCTGGATTGGTGATGCTTGTTTGCATATCGGAGAAGACTCCGTGATTCTTGCTTGTAGGCATGATGGGTAAAGTACTGGAGGAAGTCCAGGAATTATGAGAGTTGGACTCTCTTGTAGCCGTGAGTTGCTACTTTGTATGAGGTTGTGCCGTGGGGCTGCAACTAGGAAACGTGGAACGGGCAAGGTGAAACTGTACCCGCGTCAGTCCAGGCGTGAGTCTGACGATGTGAGCAACAGGAAAGGTGGATCTGTACCCGCGTTATGGTTGTCTAACCTTGGGCGCTTAAGACCCTGTTAGGATCACATAGCGAGAGTCGACGGCCTGTGAGCCGATCAGACTAGAATGCTCATATTGAACCGTTATGTCTGGGACCTCTGAACGGTGGTGTGGAACACCGATAATGTGCCCTGAGTGCACGGAGCGTCGGGCCGTCGTGCCGGCGTTTATGATATGTGACTGTGCGGGCGTGCACGTCTTGCTTAAATTGCTATATATCATATTGGAAGATTGCTATGCAGGGATGGAATTCCGCTGCCCCGTGCCAGGGGCAGGGTCGTTATAATTGGTCAGCTGAATGCTGACCGTTGCCCTGTTTGCCACCGCTTGGTGGATTGGTTATTACAGGTACTGGAGATGCTGGTCCGAGCGGGACTTAGCGGGCTGAAGCCCAAAGCTGCGCTGCTGCCCTAGAAGGCATTGTTTTGTTTCTTTTGTTCATGTGTGGCCGGCCTGCGTGCCGATGTTTGTAATCCACACTCTTGTTAAGAGAAACTGTTGTAAGGCCTTAAGGCCAGACTCTTGTGATGTTTATATATATTCCTAAGTTTTAGTGGACAATGTTATTTATCTTGAGTTCAATAATTCAACCGTGAAGGTTCCGCTAGAATGCTCTGTGTTAGGATGTGTGGTTATGATATTATTTCGTAGCGTCTCCGCCTGTTTGTGGAATATGGTGTGGGGCCCCGGCCGGACCCTCAATTATATTCTTCTTGACGGGTAGAGATGTTACAATTTGGTATCAGCTTGTTGGTCGATCTCTTCCGAATTCGCGGACGAATTCTTTTGAGAGGTGGCGAGCACGTGTTAGTGCCGTCGTTATAACACTTAGTTTGAACTCAAGATTGTCCACTTAGGAATGTAAATACACTTGTTTGTTGAACTTGTGTATTCTTGTTGTATGGTTGCCGTTTTTATTGGTCGTTAATCTGTGTATTTTACACAGATAGGTGACCAGAAGTGTTGCGGGTCAATCCGAACCACAACGTTCTGTTGAGAGTGTGGCACCAGCCGAGGTGCCCACAACTCCTCCATCCGCTGAAACAGTCCGTCTCATCACGGAAACGGTACTTGCGGTGATGAATGCTCAGTAGGCAGGGCAGGCACGTCCTGCAGTGGTGCCAACGCAAGATGGGGTACGGCAAGAACCGGTAGAAGCCGAAGTTGATCCGCGGGTAGCAGATCAACAATGGAAGCAATTCTTGAGCTTCAACCCTCCGCAGTTTCATGGGGCGGGTACACCGGCCCAAGCAGAGGATTGGCTTGCAAGAATCAAGAGGATTATAAGAGCTATCAAGGTTGAGGAGGAACAGAAAGTTATGTTAGCCACTTTCCTACTGGAAGGAGAGGCGCGATTGTGGTGGGATGAGATTGAAATGCATCACTTGGCTGGTAGGCAATTGGCAGAGGTTACCATGGACGAATTTTCTCGATTGTTCTTAGCACAACATCTGCCGGTGCAGCAAAGGATATCGATGGAAATGGAATTTCAACGGTTAGCGCAGGGAGATCGAAGTGTGGATGACTACCTGCATGAGTTCACCCGGTTGGGAATATATGCGGGCACGATCTTCGCCGAAGAAGAGCGTAAGACTAGTCGGTTTTATGCGGGACTGCGAGATGAGCTGCGGTATTTGCTCTCGAGTTCTGTGAGTCAGGGATTCCAAGCCTTAGTCTGTACGGCTCGTTCTTTGGAGCTGGGCATGAAACGGGGGCAAGCAAAGGGAAACTTGGCGGTTGTGAAGCCGGAGTTTAAGCCGCCGCGTCCGGACAAGTTTGGCTACCGAAAGAGATGGAACAAGAAGACTAAGTCTTCTGGACAAGCTCCTTCTGCGACTGTGACTGATACATCTGGGTATGGATCTCGTGCTTGTTTTACGTGCGGGAAGGTTGGACACTTCGCACGTGAATGCCGATTTGGTCCTCCAAAGGGTGATAAGAAGACGGGAGCGTCTTATGCGGAGAAGGGGAAGGCTATGGTGGAGTCTTCTGCCTCGCACGCGCAGCCCAGGGTCTTCAACCTTGGACAACAGGAGGCCATTAAGCAGGCGGATGTCGTCACAGGTGCGCGTAGATTTTAAGGTTCTTGTTATGATGTGCTGTGCTTGTTTTAATTGTAATGTTATAGGGTTTGTCCTTATACGAGAGTATCCGGCGCGAGCACTGTTCTACACAGGTGCTTCACATTCGTTCCTGTCTGAGGACTTTGTCTTTCGTGTTGGGGTGCCGATCCGGACCACGACAGACAGTGTAAAGGTGTTGTTGCCTAACGGATGTTTGATGTGCGTGGATCGATCTTGCGGTCTTGAGGTCAAGATAGGAAGTCGGGAGTTCAAGGTGGAAACATTAGTAGTGCCAATTAAAGAGTTTGATATAATCTTTGGTATGGACTGGCTTTCAGAGCAGCGTGCCTGTATAGATTGCACTTCAAAAGAGGCCACACTTGGGCAAAATACCGAACAAGAGACCAAGTTCATTGGTATGCAAGGGATGAGTGGGATGTTGTTATCCGCTCTCCAAGTTGTTAAGGCAGTTCGGAAGGGTGCGGAGTTGTTCTTCACACTCATAGAGGCGGTGGCGCCGAAGGCCAGTATGAGTGAAGTGCCGATTGTGTCGGAATATGCGGATGTGTTTCCAAAGGACCTTCCGGGGTTACCTCCCCAAAGGGAAATCGACTTCGCTATCGAGCTGGTGCCGGGTGCGAAACCTGTGGCCCGTTCGCCGTATTGGGTAGCGCCAAAAGAAATGGCCAAACTGAAAGTTCAGTTGTAAGAGTTGTTGGAGCAGGGATATATACGCCCAAGTATGTCACTTTGGAGCGCGCCTGTTCTGTTTGTGAAAAAGAAAGACGGTGGTTTGCGACTATGTATTGATTATCGCGAGCTGAACAAGCTGACGGAGAAAAACAAGTATCCAATTCCACGGATCAATGACTTGTTCGATCAGCTAGCAGGCTCAACCGTCTATTCGAAGTTGGATTTGAAGTCCGGGTATTACCAGTTGCGGATTAGGGAAGGTGACATTCCCAAGACAGCGTTTGGCACACGCTATGGTCATTATGAGTTCACAGTGATGCCGTTCGGCTTATGTAATGCGCCTTCGGTCTTCATGGATCTCATGCATCGAACGTTCCGCGAATACCTGGATCTGTTTGTGATTGTGTTTATTGATGATATCCTTGTATATTCACAATCGGAGGAAGATCATGCAAACCACTTACGATTAGTATTGCATACCTTGCGAAGGAATAAGCTGTATGCCAAGTTCTCGAAGTGTGAGTTCTGGCTCTCGTCGGTGGCTTTTCTAGGCCATGTGGTAAGTGGAGAGGGCATAGCGGTGGATCCGGCAAAGATAAGTGTCATTCGTGATTGGCCAGTGTTGTCTTCGGTGGCCGAAGTCAGGAGTTTCCTTGGACTGGCGGGCTACTATAGACGGTTCGTGGAGAACTTTTCCCGGATTGCTTTGCCTCTGACTACGTTGACGAGAAAGGACCAGAAGTTCGTTTGGACGCCGGAGTGCGCACGAGCTTTTGATGAGCTGAAGAATCGTTTGACCACGGCGCCCGTTTTGACGTCGCCATGTGGTACAGATGGATTTTTAATATACAGCGATGCGTCAGGAAGCGGCTTAGGCTGCGTTATCCTGCAGTTTGGCAAGGTGATAGCTTATGGTTCACGTCAATTGAAAGTGCATGAGCGTAATTACCCCGTCCATGACTTGGAGTTGGCGGCGGTGATCTTTTCGCTAAAGTTGTGGCGGCATTATCTTTATGGAGTGAAAGTGGATATTTATACAGATCATAAAAGCTTAAAGTATCTGCTTGATCAAAAAGAGTTGAATATGCGACAAAGGAGGTGGATGGAATTCCTTGGGGATTATACCTTCGACATTCACTATGTTCCCGGAAAGGGAAATGTGGTCGCTGATGCCTTGAGTCGTTGGACTCCGGTACGGGCAAATTGGTTGCGGATACATGATGAGCGGTTAATCCAGGAGTTAGAAGCTTTGGAGATATCTTGTGTGGAAAAAGATTCTTCAACTGTTGCATGCGTGAACTGGTTGGAGGTTCAATATGACCTTGCTTACAGGGTTCGGCGGGCAACGGAGTTGGATGAAAGTCTCCAACGCTATGCAAAGGAGGGGTCTGGTGATCAATTCTCCTGGGATGACGGGTTGTTACGGAAGGATGGCCGATTGTGCGTTCCTAGTGCGGGTAAATTGCGAGTAAGATTGCTATATGAAGCACACTTTACAAAGTACTCAATTCACCCTGGGAGCACAAAAATGTACAAGGACATGAAGAAACTGTTCTGGTGGCCTGGTTTAAAGAAGGACATAGCCGCGTATATGGCTAAATGTCGCACTTGTGCTTTGGTAAAGGCAGAATGTCAACGGCCGAGTGGTTTCCTGAAGTCGTTGCCGGTTCCACAATGGAAGTTTGAGGATATTTCTATGGATTTCGTGCACGGATTGCCGAGATCTCAGCGTGGCCATGACTCAATCTGGGTGATTGTAGACCGGTTGACAAAGGTGGCTCACTTTATACCGAACAAGCGGGATGATTCAGTGGAAACGTTGGCAAAGCTCTATGTGGAGCAGATTGTTCGATTGCACGGTGTTCCCCAGAGCATCGTAAGTGACCAAGATGGGCGCTTTACTTCGAAAGATTGGAGATTAGTTCATCAGATGTTGGGCACGAAGTTAGCATTCAGTACGGCTTTTCACCCTCAAACGGATGGCCAAACTGAACGAACCAACAGAACGATGGAGGATATGCTCCGTATGTGTGCCCTGGACTTCGGTAAGAATTGGGAAGAGCATCTTGTTATGGTGGAGTTTGCCTATAATAATAGCCATCAAGCGAGTATAGGCATGGCCCCGTTTGAAGCGCTGTATGGTCGGAAGTGTCGTACACCGCTAGCTTGGGCAGAAACTGGTGAGACTAAACTTTTAGGCAAAAAGGAAGTCGAGGGTGCTACCTCAACAATACGCTCTATTCGAGAGAGGCTCCTAATAGCCCAGGATCGGCAAGCCAAGTATTACAATGCTAAGCACCGGAACGTGGAGTTCACGGTGGGTGACTGGGTCTATTTAAAGATTAAGCCCTTCAAAGGTGTATCTCGGATTCGGCGGTTGAAAAAGCTAAGTCCGCGATACCTTGGTCCGTTTGAAGTGGTGGAGCGAGTTGGCGAAGCCGCCTATCGGCTAGCTCTTTCATCGGAATTGAGTGGATTGCATGATGTGTTTAACATCTCGGTGCTACGGAAAGCAATCAAGGATCCAACTCAAGTAATTGGCAATGATCGAGTGCCGGTTGAGTATGGGCTAACAACAAAGGTGAAGCCTATACGGATCGAGGATCGAGCCGAGAAACAGTTGCGGAACAAGGTGATCGGGATGGTCAAAGTCCGGTGGGACAATTGTGGCCGAGAAGAGCTAACATGGGAGCGCGAGCAGACCATGCAAGCCGAGTTTCCCGAGTTATTTTCGTAACTTGTTTGCTCGTTATATATGTAATAGAAACATATAAATGTTTTGTTCTTTTTCTCCCTACTGTCTTCAAATTTCGGGACGAAATTTTATTAAGGAGGGGAGGGTTGTAACACCCCAAAAAGACTCAAAATTGGATTTGAGGTACAGGTTGCTTAACACGGCCTGGGACACGGGCGTGTCCCAGGGCGTGTCGGGGTACACGGCCTGGGACACGGGCGTGTCCCAGGGCGTGTTCAGGTTAGTCGACGATCGGAGGTCGACGATAGTCGAGCCTGGGACACGGCCTTCGACACGGGCGTGTCCCAGGGCGTGTCACACGATAAAATGCTGTATCGAGTCAGAAATGTACACGGCCCGGAACCAAGGCTTGAACACGACCGTGTCAGTTTTGACACGGGCGTGTCATAGGGCGTGTGCCTACCCGTGTACTGCTCTGACTGGATTTAACGCTCGTTGAGTACCGTGTAACAGGTGTGACACGGGCGTGTCACATGACCGACACGGGCGTGTCAGGTTCGACACGGGCTTGTCGATGCCTGTGTTCTGGTAATTTTTAGTCGGTGTGAGTGTCGCGTGTGCCGCTTAAGGGTACACGGCCTATGACACTGCCATGTCACAGGCCGTGTCGGCCAAAAAGTACAATAATGTGGGGCAGATCTTGGCCGTTCATTTTCCTTAAAGGAGATCCTGTGGCTGTGGCTCATTCCTTGGCTGATAAGGCCGGGAAGGAAGGAGAAAGGCTCATTTCTAAAGTTCATCTTCTCTTTCTAAGTTTAAGAGAGAGGTGAGAGCAAGGTGAGGAAGAAGAAGTGGAGTCCGGTTGCCGGTGGAGCTACGGTGGTCCAAATCGCGAGCCGAGTTCGGATTTGCGAAGGCAACGCTGCTGCGAAGGCTTTCATCCGTCTCAAATTTCTCTCCATGGCTCCGAAGCGAACTCCTAGGGTAACGATTTCCTGCTTGTACATGTGAAGTCCTTAATTCCTGCATTGCATAGGGAAAACCCTTCCCCGCGAGTGTGCGGTGGGTTGTGGCATCCCTTGGGGTAGATATGTGAAGTCCCCCTTGTTAGAGTCTGGAATTGGAGTACGGATCTAGGCATGCTGTGTGAAGCCCATCTGGACATGGTCTGGATTGGTGATGCTTGTTTGCATATCGGAGAAGACTCCGTGATTCTTGCTTGTAGGCATGATGGGTAAAGTACTGGAGGAAGTCCAGGAATTATGAGAGTTGGACTCTCTTGTAGCCGTGAGTTGCTACTTTGTATGAGGTTGTGCCGTGGGGCTGCAACTAGGAAACGTGGAACGAGCAAGGTGAAACTGTACCCGCATCAGTCCAGGCGTGAGTCTGACGATGTGAGCAACGGGAAAGGTGGATCTGTACCTGCGTTATGGTTGTCTAACCTTGGGTGCTTAAGACCCTGTTAGGATCACATAGCGAGAGTCGACGGCCTGTGAGCTGATCAGACTAGAATACTCATATTGAACCGTTATGTCTGGGACCTCTGAATGGTGGTGTGGAACACCGATAATGTGCCCTGAGTGCACGGAACGTCGGGCCGTCGTGCCGGCGTTTGTGATATGTGACTGTGCGGGCGTGCACGTCTTGCTTAAATTGCTATATATCATATTGGAAGATTGCTATGCAGGGATGGAATTCCGCTGCCCCGTGCCAGGGGCAGGGTCGTTATAATTGGTCAGCTGAATGCTGACCGTTGCCCTGTTTGCCACCGATTGGTGGATTGGTTATTACAGGTACTGGAGGTGCTGGTCCGAGCGGGACTTAGCGGGCTGAAGCCCAAAGCTGCGCTGCTGCTCTAGAAGGCATTGTTTTATTTCTTTTGTTCATGTGTGGCCGGCTTGCGTGCCGAGTTTGTAATCTACACTCTTGTTAAGAGAAACTGTTGTAAGGCCTTAAGGCCAGACTCTTGTGATGTTTATATATATTCCTAAGTTTTAGTGGACAATGTTATTTATCTTGTGTTCAATAATTCAACCGTGAAGCTTCCGCTAGAATGCTCTGTGTTAGGATGCGTGGTTATGATATTATTTCGTAGCGTCTCCGCCTGTTTGTGGAATATGGTGTGGGGCCCCGGCCGGACCCTCTATTATATTCTTCTTGACGGGTAGAGATGTTACAGAGGTTCACCCCGCAAAGCGAGATTTAGGCCTCCGATTTAGACGAGAGTTGGTCGGACCTTCCTAAACTAAGTTGGGCTAGACTTTGAGAGAAACATGTTCAAGCTTTAGGAACCTCCAAGGTCAAGGACCTTTACCCTATTAAGTTAGGTTTTTATCGCATTTTTAATAGACTTTTGCCGAGGTGATTCTTGATCGAGTGCATTTCCATCTAAATTTTCCAACCCTTCAGTGTAATCGTTTGTTATTAAGCTCTCTACTTAACTGCAATTTGTTCTCTTTTAGTGCAATCATTTCCTTTCAGTAAGTGCGTTTAATTTTCTTTAGCAACCCTAAAACCACCTTTCGATAAAATAATAGTTTTTGTGTGAATAGGTTTACTCAATAGTTCCCGGATTTCAATACGACACTTGTGTCCCCTAGCTACAGTTTGATAGGTATACTTGCCTAGTTGGATGGCTAGTTCGGTTTTTATTCTCTTCACGATTAGCATACACCAAATCGTTATCTCAGATCAACGAACTCAAAGTATTTTCTCTGAGTTGAGTTCAACAATATACGAGCTTAGGTCGATGATTGATTCTTTCAGATAGATTCTCACTTCGACAAACTCAGAGCATAGAATTTGCAAGTTATTCTCTGAATGCAGTTTGTAGAGCTCAGATCGACGAACAAAAATTCTCAGGTCGACGAACTTGGAACTCCGGTCGACGAATTCCGGTCAGAGGTTGATGATTTCTGTCTCGAGCCAGAATGAGAAGTTTTTCTTACTTCTGTCCCTTACTTTCTATATTATTTAGCAGTAATATTCCTAAGTAATTAATGCTCATACTCCCCTGAATATAGCCCTTATTGGCAGCATTAATTATGGTCTTCATCATGTTAATTACTTGCTTATTTTATTAGGGACAGTTGGGGAAACTCATTTAAGCCAATATTCCAGCCGTTTCTTTCTCCTGGGCAATCAGAATTAATGCCAGCAATTCAAATTTCAAAGACGAAATTATTAACTGCAGAATATAAAAGAGATTTTCATTTTTTTAGTCGAAAGACACAGAGCCAAAAATCAGAAGAGAATATACAGCACACAAGAACACAGAGAGAGACATACTGAACATTCAGAACTCTCTCCCAGTGAAAAAACATTCTATTTTCTTCCTTGTCCATTCAGAAGACTTAAGAAGAACATTAATCACTATCAAGAGTCTTCTTCAACCTTCTTCTCCAGGAACATTCATGGACAACATCTTGAATTAGTCAGAAAGTTCAAGGAGTTATTCAAACAATGTTGAAGATCTACACCCTGAGCAAGGCTCCAATCATCTGAACCATCTCAACATCTAACAAGGAGTCTTGAAAACAACATATCCACTTGTCTTCTATATTGATTAGAGAAAAGAGAAGACCTCATCACCCCTTTCTCTCACCTTCTGTACAAAGGGTTTATTAACTCCCTTCAAAAGTTTATTCTTGGTTTTTGGGAACCTGATCAAAGGTTTAATGAGTTGGGAGATCTCCCTGAAAATAGATCTTGTGGTGGCAGTCACATGATCAAAAACTTGATAGTGAATTCCTACTAGGGTGGTAGAAGAGTGGATGTACCCAGGTTTGGGAACAACTATAAAATTTATTTTGTTGTCTGAGTGTGTTCATTTTCTTTCTGTTCTTGCTGTAATTGTTATAACTTAGTTTTTCCTAGTTTATTTCTTTTTGTTATTATTGGTATCACATACTTTTACTCTGATATAAATCAGAAAAACAACTAAAGTTTTAAATACTCTATTCACCCCCCCCCCCCCCGCTCTAGAGTAAATAAAATCTAACCCCTATCTTTCACATAATCACAAAAAAATTCTAACCACCGTCATTATCTCAGGTTCAGCTCCTTTTGAGTATGAACATACTTTAAATTCTTATGATCCGAAAATTATTCACAGTGGATATCATATAGATATTGTCTCCAAACCCTCAAGGTGAACACTATACAACCCCGTGTTCGCCGAAGGGACTCGGGAAAGCAGGCGGGTCAGCCCCGGCCCGCCTCTCCTAGGCAGGTCAGCCTCCAAGGGTCACCAAGGCGGGTCAGCCTCGGCCTGCCTCTCCTAGGCAGGTCAGCCCTGCCCGCCTCTCCTAGGCGGGTCAGCCTTAGCCCTCCGACCCGCACCTATTAGCCGGGTCAGTCCTGCCTTCCTCTCCTAGGCAGGCCACCCTCGACCCGCGCCTTCCCAGGAGGGCCATCTCTAACCCGTGTCCCCTAGGCGAGCCAGCCCCAGCCCGTGCCTCCTGCCGGGTAGAGGTATTGGAGGGCTACTCGCCTAGTCCCCAATGGGGGAAATTCCTTGCCATTTTTCCCTTGCATGCCTGCCCTTAGCCAGCTAGAATGGTGGAGTCTCGCTGTTGGCAGACCTGCGTGGATTGCGCGTAGCCAGTCAGGACAGCGGAGTTCGGATGTTGGCAGGCCATCCCAAGGGGCTTTCAGTAATTTCAGGCCAGCAGAGGTTAGTTATTTGCAGATCGTTTTCAGAAATCTATAAATAGGACCTAAGGGGTACCTCAGAAGGCTTGCTCACTTGTCTCCCAGTGCTTTTTGAGGTACCTTAGCCTGGCATTTGGCTTAGGAGGGGAAGCGCTCAATGATCTTCTGGGTTTGTGGTGGGACCTCCATGTAGGGCCCTTGGTCTAGTCCTTTGCCCTCTTCTTATTATTGTTTTCCTTGCATGAGCGAAGTAGGTGAGCGACCACCCCTTCCCCAAGGGTGAACTCCATAAGAGACCGATTTCCTATTTCAACATTTTGGTGCGGTGAGCGTGGATATTTCAGCACAGAAATCCTTCAGCGAGCTCAACTCAAGTTATCCCAGTTCTCACGGATCCGGTACTCGGCAAGGCCGCTACGGCCCGACGAGCGGGGAAGGAAGTCGCCGAGGAAGGCTGGGGTGCCGAGCTCCCTGGGCGAGTGCGTTTCTCGGGCTCGGGAGGCGGAAGCAGATTTGGCGAGTTGGGAGCGCGAGACCTTTCAGCTCGCCCAGTGAGGGGAGAGAGTCCCTTCAGCGAGCAGGTCTCCTCTGTCCCAGTCCTAGATGGGTTTAGGGAGCCAAACATGTCCTACTACATCGAGAAGGGAAACCCGGTCCAAAACGTCGAATTGTTTGACGATGTTGTCTCGATCCGGCAGATGTCGAATGGATTCAAATGCATTATCTTCGCCATTACTCTGAAGGAGAAGGCCAGGGAGTGATTTCACCAGCTGGAGGCCAGTTTTATCTACTGCTTCGAGGACCTCCGCCGGGGGTTCATGTTGAGGTTCACAACCTTGAAGAAGAGGAAGAGGGAGTCAGAGTCTTTGTTCCGCATCAAACAGGGGGTGAATGAGACCCTGGGGAGCTACGCCGATCGCTTCCAGGAGGAGGTCACCCTAGTTCAGGAGATGTCGGGCCACAATCTGATGATGGCCTTAACCCTGGGACTGTAGCAGGGTTTCTTTTGAAGGTAGTTGAAGAGGATTCCCCCCTCTCCTACAAGGAGTTGATGGAGAGGGCGGCAAGAGAAGTCGACGGGGAGGCGTCGAACTTGGAGTTTTCCCGGAGGTTAGCCTTGTGGGCTATGGAGGAGGAGAGGCCCAGAGGAGGCATAGGACATGAGGAAAGAAGAGAAGAGCCCCGGCAGAGGGAGCAGCCATAGCAGCATCACAGGTTGCGACGATAGGAGCCGAATCAGCGTCTAGGGTAAAGGCCCAAATGGCAGGAGCAGGGGCGAGGAGCGGGTTCCGCAGAGGGGACAACCGCCAAGGAGGCCAGGGACAGTTCTACCCTCCAGGTACGAGGTAGGGCTAGAGGTCCCCCCTCCTCGATCAAGAGGAGTCTATGGCCGTAGCCATGGGGGAGAGGAGAAGAGCTGCGCGGAGGAGAAAAAGATAGGTTAGGGTGGAGTTACCCTATTGTGACTTCCATCGGGAGGAAGGGCACGACAAGGCTAGGTGCCCGGAGTTCCTCAAGATGAGAGGAAATAGGGAGCAGCAGCAGCAGCAAGTCTGCCAAGGGTTGCGGATTGAGGAGGTCCCGCCTCAGGTAGAGGAGGACATGTACGAAGACCGGGCAGATGTGGGAACCCATGGAGGGATCAGAGCAATCCATAGGGGGCGGGGAACGAGGCTTCCAGTAAAGCGAGCCACCATACTATGTATAGACGGAGCATTGTCTCCACATCCCAAGCCCAGCCCCCGGAAGAAAGAATCACCTTCACGGTCAAGGACATGTCGGGTTACGAAGACCCCTTTTGCGATGTGCTGGTCATCAAGACGGCCATCGAGGACTTCACCGTCTCCCGAATCCTCATCGACAATGGGAGCTCAGTCAACGTCATCTTCAAGAAGGCATTTAACGGGATGAAGGTGGAGGCCATGAGGGTGTTGGGCTCAGATGGGCCCTTGTTTGGCTTCTCGTGGAGAGGAAGGAAGTCGAAGGAGGGGTAGGACTCCAAGTCTCTCTGGGAGGGCAGTCCCGCAACTGCAAGTTCTTCATTTTGGATGCCCCTAGTAGCTACAGTGCAATCCTTGTGAGGCCCCTCATCAATGCCTTCCGCTGCGTCCCCTCGTCCTTCAACAATTACTAAAGTTCAATGTCGAGGAGGTCCAGGTCCGGGACCGCAGAGACCCTAAGATGACAAGGGAGTGCTATGTCACCGCCGTAAACTCCATCTCATGGCAGGAGGATGCTGAATAGATGGGGCGAAGGATGGAGGAGGCAGAGCAGGGGGTTGCCCAGAGGAGATGGAGGTGGACGAGAGTTGCACCCAGAAAGAGGAGGTGAAGAAAGTTCGGGAGCCGGCCGAGGGAATGGCCGTGGAAGAAGCCGAAGAAGAGGGCCTCGCCCCAAGAGGAGGGGATGCTGAGAAATGGGGGGAGCGACCTCGCTTATAACCGGCCGAAGAGGTGGTGGAGATGGAGGTTATCACCCTTGGAGGCATGTTAGAGAAGGTTCGGGTCAGCGGGGGGCTGACCCCGGAGGCCCAAGGCAAGATGCTGGAGTGCATTCAGAAGAATGTGGACATATTCGCTTGGACCACTGCAGAGATGCACGGGATCAACGTCGAAGTGGCCTGCCACCGCCTCAACCTGGATCCGGAGGCTTGCCCCATCCAGCAGAAGAAGAGGCCCATAGCGGATAGGTTGGCCGAGCCAATTTGAGAGGAGGTGGCCAAGCTCCTTAAGGCCGGTTTTTTATCCGAGATCAAATACCCCGGCTGGGTCTCCAATGTTGTAATGATTAAAAAAGGAGACGGACGGTGGCATATGTGTGTTGATTTTTCTCTTCTTAATAAATCATGCCCTAAGGATTGTTACCCCTTGCCTCGGATCGATGCGCTGGTTGACTCATCCGTTGGTTTCCGTGTAATGAGTTTTTTAGATGCATTTTCAAGTTATCACTAGATCAGGATGCACCCTCCCGACATCAAGGATGTCTCCTTCATCACCAGGGATGGGTGCTACTGCTATAAGATGATGCCCTTCGGGCTAAAGAACGCAAGGGCAACCTATAAAAAATGATGGATAGGGTCTTCCGAGAGCAGAAGGGAAGAAAACTGGAAGTGTACGTCGACGACCTCATGATCAAGAGTCGAGATGGTGACTTTCTGTAATAACCCGACCCGTTAAATAACATATAAAAGAAGGTCTGGCTGGGGCCCCACATTATATGCTACAAAAATACGGAGAGGTCACAGGTTAATACCAAAATACCACGCATCCTAACTAAGAGCATTCTAGCGAAAGCTTACAAGTTGCACAAACTCAATCCATGAATGTACACTACTATATAAATAACTCATTTATATACAAGACCAGGAATGTTAACAAGCACACCGCTCACGCCCTTAAGGCTATACAAGTTTCTCTTTACAAACATATGACTTCATACATCGGCACGCATGCCGGCCACATAGGAAATCCAAAGCTTCACAAGGACTTCGAGGGCCTACCAGCAGTAGCATGGGTTTAAGCCCGCTCAATCCATTTTAGCATTCACAAGATCAGCACCTGCATATGGACAGCCACCCCAGGGGTGACAAATAAAGAAACAGTCAGCATTCAGCTGACTAATTATAACGACCCTACCCCTTACCCGAGGCAGTGGTTCCTTCCCTGCATGTATTCCTGTTGGGTATTGAATCCACAATGTACCTGATTTGAAGAAGCCCCTGAACAAGCTTAGTTGAATTGACAATATATTTGACGATCTTCTATCAAGTTGTGCTTGCAGCTATTCCATGCTAAGTACACACCAATGTCAGGGTGCAGTGGGTCAATATACACGGGTATGCGAAACATAATTCCTCGTTGAGTAGATCAGTGTGTTGACTCACGTGTGCTATCTCTATTAGAGTGTACTTATTTTCAAGTACAGGATCGAGGTAGATCAAGAGCAGAAGAGGAGCAAAGATGGGTCAAAGACTAAGTCTTCAAAGGAAAGAAGGGAAATTCTTCTTAGTCAAAATCGACGGGAATCACTAAGTGATTCTCGCCGACTTCGACGGGAATCGTCAGTGATTCCCGCAGATTCAGCGAGAATTAGTCTGCATTCCCGCCGACCTCTTCCGGATAACTGTTTTCCTATAAGAATTCCGCTAAGGCTGAATCGACGGGAATCACCAAGTGATTCTCGCCGACTTCGACGAGAATCGTTGTGATTCCCGCCGATTCGACGAGAATCAGTTTGCATTCCCGCCGATTCCCACTAGCTGACAAGGTTTCCAACTATAATTTGGCCAAGGTAGAATCGACGGGAATCATGAGTGACTCCCGCCGACTTCGACGGGAATCACCAACGATTCTCACCGATTTTGCCTTAGGCAATTTTCGTCTGTTCGCTGGACCGAACAAAGAGACCGTACGTTGTTTCGACCGGGGCTAGGGTTTCTCCTTGTGGGTACCACAACGGTCATTAGGGTTGGCTCGGGTATATATACATGCATATTTCGAACTTCTACAGCAACTATTCAGGCAAAATTAAAAAGCCGACGCCGTGCCCTAGCAGATCGCGGAAAATCGCCGATTGCTGACGTCGCTCGCAAGCTCGTCGCCGCCACTGATCTCAGAGCTTCTTTGATCTTCCGACGACAGTACCGAGGCTAGCAGTGCGTCTCATGCATCTCTCTTGAGATATCTTATCTCTCGATTCGTTGAACGAGGTTAGTTCTTCATTCCGAATCGATTGAGACGACTTATCTGACTGAGATCGCTCGTAAACCTTGCTTGCTTCGTCAAGAAGTTTGGATCTACAAAGTATCGCTGCCGCAATTGCTTGCTGTTGCCGATCTTGACAAGATCCTCTCCAAGAGAGAACTACGGTTGTGGACTCTTCATATCTTTCAAGAAAGCTTCAACGAACGAAGAAGGACATCGGATCTCCAAAAGCCTTGTTTGTATTTTCTTATACATTCAATTTTTGATTTGTTGTAAAGGAATTTGTATTCCTGGTTGTAAGGGTTGGGTGAAACCCGTGGTGGTGGAGTTGTGACTCATTTTGTTTGAAGGGTTCCTTCCGTAGTGTGAGGATTGGATTTCAATCCGTTTGGAAAAGTGACTGAGTCGTCCCTTGGTGGGAGATAGGACGAAGGGGGAAAGTGGGCGTACCCAAATCGGGGAACCACTATAATTTTTTGTGTGTTTTCTGTGCTGTGTTTGTTAATTTGTGCAGGTAAATTTTAGTCCGCAAAAGACTGCACGTCACCTATTCCCCCCCCCCCATAGGTAGATTTAGTCGACACAAGATACTTTAAAGTGGTATCAGAGGGAGGTTACTCGTCAAAAATGTTAACACCTTGAGTAAGATCCTGTGTCTAGTGTCAAGAGGAAAGAAGATCTCGGGAATGGACGGACTCAAGTATTCAGGAAAGATCTCAGTGTGCACCAAGCTGAACTTTCACATCTGGAAGGAAAGGATCAGGTTCTACATAGAAGCAGTCGACCCTCGAGTCTTCATGGTAGCGGAGGAGCGACCTTATATCCCCACTAAGGCCTCCACCATTGATCCGACCAAGATGGTGCCGAAGAAGCTCTCTGAAATGAATAAGGATGAGATGGTGCTAAGAGGTCTAGACAAGAAGGCTTAGAACATTCTTGTCAGCGCTGTGGATGACTCCATGATGCAGAACTTCAGCAACTGCCGAACTGCCAAGGACATATGTCACTGCCTGATCATTCTGATGGAAGGCATAGATTAAGTAAGGGATGATCGAAGATCCCTTCTGAACCAGAAGTATGAGGCCTTCAGGAAAGGTCCCAAGGAAGAAATTAGAGTGACTTTCGAGAACTTCTTGAAGATCTTCAATGCCCTGAAGGGTTATGGCAGAGTATTCACCGATGGTGAATTAAATGACAAATTCCTTAGATCCCTTACTAAGGAATGGGACACCAAGATCTGCGCCATCACAGAATTTGGCAAGCTGGCAGAAACTGATCCCCAGATTATGTTTGGGAAGCTTATGTCCTATGAGCTTCAGCTGAACACCAAAAAAGCTGAAGAAGAAGCCGATAAAGCCGCTGCCAAAGAAAAGACTGTAGCATTGAAAGCAAATCACTCAAGGAAAGGCAAGGGTGATGCGTCGTCCCGCTCTTGGAAAAAGGATGAGGAAGAAGACTCATAGCCATGCTCTTCCGGCTCAAAGCTATCTGAAGAAGAATTCTCCTTGATCACTCGAGAGTTCAAGAAGTTCCTCAAGTTGAGGAATCAAAGAAAGAGAGACGGCTCCTCCTCCAGAAATCAGAAGAAGAACTTCTCTTCTGATAGGTATGAATCCAAACAGAACAAACATCGCTCTGCTGACATCATTTGTTTTTGATGCAATAAGCCAGGCCAGGTAGTTGCTGACTGTCACCAAAGCAAGAGATACATGAGGAAGGGAGAGGAGCACAGGTCCTCTAGAGATAAGAAGAAGGAGAGGAGCTACAATTCTAAAAAGCCAAAGACACTGAGTGAATCTGATTTTTCAGACTCCATTGATGATGAGGAAGCCTACTTCGAGCTAATGGGTCGCTCTGACTCAGTAGGAGACTGCCCCCCATTTACTGGGAAGGTAAAAGATCGTACCCCCTCTCTGACTCTGACTCTGAGTCTCCTGATGATGATCTCGAGGACAGCCCATCTGCCCGTGAAGCTGAGCTCCTCGAAAAGTATGAGCTTCTACTCAATACCTTTGAAGAATATCGCAAGAGGTTGAGGGCTCAGAAAAAGGAAGTCAAATTCCTTAAGGCTGAGGGTGTGTCCCTAAGAGAAGAGATCACTATCTTGATTTCTCTCCGACAGGAACACCTGGACCTGACTTCTGAGCACTCAGAGTCTCTAAGGCTCCTTGACCAAAAATAGAAAGAAATCAACAAGTTGGAAGAACAGCTTGCGGCAGAAAGGAAGATTGTCAAAAGCTTCTCCATGCCCAAGACCATTCTTCCTCTGGTTGATGAATTCATTGCTCAGGCTAAGGGGGCTGGCTTAGGGCATGTGGGTGTGCTTGGTAAATCATCCAGGAGAAACAGAAAACAGAGGAAAAATAAGGCTGCTAAGAATGCCTCTACTGCAGAAAAGGGAAAGGCCCCACTCAATCCTGTTTCATTCAGAAAGCCTGGCTTTCCTTGCAATGAGAAGGACTTTGAGTCAACCTATGGACACTTCTTCTGACCCTCAGTTGAAAAGCCCAAGAGCCGGTATGATGGTTGGACCTTCCCCCTAAACTACGGTGAGAGTGTCTTCAAGGCACCTTATGAGGAAATACAAGTGGAGATTTATGGCCACTTCTCTAGCGGCCATAAAAGGAAGCAGGCACCAAAGTCCAAGCCTGTTATACTAAAGGAACAGGAAGTGAAGAAATCATGTGACTGTTGTCATCATGATGCCTCCACCTCCAGATCCAAAGCCCCGACTTGACCCACCGTACCAAGGGTGAAGCTGGAGCCTAGGAAGTGGTACAATAGGTTTGACTGTTGGTGCTGTGGCAAAAGTTTATCACTTTGTCGTGGATTGCTGGTTTAATCCAAGATTCAACGAGACTCCTCATGTTAGCAATGCGAGGCCGACCACTCGTAGGGTTAACCACCCGAGGGGGAGTGTGCTAATAAGGAATCTAGGACCCCAGTTCGATTGGGTTCCTAAGGAAAACTAATTCTGTTTTGTAAGTATGTCCAAAGGTCACCAAAACGCCTATCTTGTACATGGACAGTGGATATTCCCGGCATATGACCGGGACAAGAAGCCTGTTGCGTGATTACTCCCCAGTCGAAAATGGACCCAAAGTCATCTTTGGAGGATTTGATCGAGAAGTCACAAGAGGTTATGGTATGATTTCAAATGGTGTATTCTCTATCACTGACGTGGCCTATGTTGAAGGGTTAAACCATAACCTTATCAGTGTAAGCCAGTTGTGTGATAAAGGATACGACGTTAAGTTCTGATAGGATAAGTGCTTGATAATATTGTGTGCCTCTTCGGAGACGGTATTAACTGGCATTAGGAGAAGAAATATCTTTTGCTTAGATTTTCTTAGCTTAGACTCTTCTACCCCCGTGTGCCTAGTAGCAAAAGGCAGTGCATCTCTTTGTGAACAATGGCACAAGAGATTAGCACATATTAATTTCCAGACAATTAATATGTTGTTTTCCAACAATTTAGTAAGGGATGCCCCTACTATTAAGTGCATCAAAGATAGCCCTTGTCCTTCATGCCAGAATGGCAAACAGACTCGGGCTACCTTTAAGGGCATTGCAGACAAAGACTCCTCCAGATGTCTTTATCTTCGGCATATGGACTTGTTCGGTCCAGTGCAAGTTCATAGCTTAGGAGGCAAATCGTATACGCTAGTGATTGTTGATGATCACTCTCGGTTTACGTGGGTGTTCATCTTAAAATGAAAGTAAGATACGTTTGACATCTTCACCAAATTTATCAAGCAGATTCAGAACGAACTTAACTGCTCCGTGGTCAAAATCAGAAGTGACCATGGAACATAATTCGAGTCTGGTGCTATGACAGAATTCCTTGAAGAACATGGTATCTTTCATGAGTTTTCCTCCCCGCGTACTCCTCAGCAAAACGGAGTTGCGGAGAGGAGAAATTGAATGCTCATTGAAGCATGTACGATAATGTTAAATGACGCTTCTCTTCCATAGTACTTCTGGGCAGAGGCTGTCAATACGGCTTGTCATGTGCAGAACCAAGAATTGATCAACAAGAATCATCGTAAGACGCCTTATGAGCTACTGAAAGGCAGGAAACCGACCATGTCCTATTTAAGGATTTTTGGCTGCAGATGCTATGTACTCAATAATGGGAAGTACCCATGTACTAAATTCGGAGAAAAATTCTTCGAAGGCATCTTCATGGGCTATAGTAGCCATAGTCGGGCATATAGGGTCTTCAATAAAGAAACCCTAATGGTAGAGGAGTCCATTAATGTTGTATTTGATGAAGGAAGCTTGCTTCACAGCAATTCTTCCAGTGGCATTCTTGATGATGATGGTGTAAGGCTTGAACAGCTAAGTCTCGATGAGACTGCTAAAGATGCAACTCCGAAGTACGTCAAGGTCTCCACCTCAACGCCAACTGGAGAAGATGACAATCAGGATGGAGAAAATCACCCAGAAGAGGGAGGAGCCTGAGAAGCTGTTAGAGCTCCAGATGCCAGACTCTTAGAGCTCCGACACGTGAGGGATCATCCCAGAGATCAGTTCATAGGAGATCCTCGTGACAGTGTCAGAACTCATAGAGGTAAAATTAACGAGATTCTGCACCGTAGTTTTCTGTCACAGGTTGAGCTAAAGAAGTTCGACGAAGCGAACAAAGATGCGTCATGGATATTTGCCATGCAAGATGAACTGCATCAATTTGAACGATGCAACGTCTAGACGCTTGTTCCCTTACCAAAGAAACAGAATGTGATCGGCACCAAGTGGATCTTCAGAAATAAACTGGAAGAACACGGTGTCATCATCAAGAACAAGGTCAGACTGGTTGCACTGGGTTATGGACAGGAGGAGGGGATTGACTTCGACCAAACATTTGCACCGGTTGACAGGCTCGAGGCGATCAGATTATTCCTGGCATATGCCTCTCACAAAGGATTCACTGTCTATCATATGGACGTGAAATCTGCGTTTCTAAATGGAAATTTGAAAGAAGAAGTATATGTCGCGCAACCCCATGTTTTGTTAATCCATCACTTCCTAATCATGTTTACTTTCTTAATAAAACATTATATGGCTTAAAACAAGCTCCTCGATCTTGGTATGAGACTCTGTCTAATTTTCTTCTTGAGAACAAGTTCTCGAGAGGAAAAATAGATAAGACATTGTTTCTTAGGGAAGTCAAAGGCAAGAATCTGCTAGTGCAAATCTATGTCGATGACATAATATTCAGCTCAACAGACAACAATCTTTGCAAGAAGTTTTCTAAACTTATGCAAGGAAAGTTTGAAATGAGCAGCTTGGGAGAGCTAAAGTATTTCTTGGGACTTCAAGTGAAAAAGTCTGAGAATGGAATTTTCATTTCTCAGACGAAGTTCACAAATGAACTCTTCAACAAATTCGGAATGGAGAATGCAACCTCTATGAGGACTCCAATGGGATTCACTGTGTCTCTGGACAAGGATGAGAAAGGTAAACCTTTTTATGAAACCAAATACAGAAGCATAATTGGATCCCTGCTCTACCTTACTGCTAGTAGACCGGATATTATGTTTTCCACATGCATTTGTGCCAGATATCAGGTGAACACTAAGGAATCTCATTATGTCGCTGCAAAGAGAATTCTTAGATACCTTAAAGGTACACCAAATCTTTGCTTGTGGTACGCAAGAAACAATGATGTCGAGCTGATAGGCTTTTTAGATGCTGACTTTGCAGTAAGCAGGGATGATAGGAAAATCACTTCCGGGACGTGCCAATTCCTCGGAAGAAGGCTTATTTCATGGAACAGTAAAAAGCAGAACTGTATCGCAACATCCACGGCTGAATCTGAGTACATCTCAGCAGACAGCTGTTGCGCACAACTTCTATGGATCAGAAATCAACTCGAAGATTATGACTTGCAGTTCGGAGAAGTTCCTATGTATTGCCACTCCTCGAGAGCAATAGCAATTGCGAACAATCCTGTGTCGCATAGCAGAACAAAGCATATTGAAGTACGCTGCAACTTCATTCGGGAGCATGTGGAAAACAAAGATATCTCTCTCTGCTATGTCCCCACGGATAAGCAGATTGCAGATATCTTCACAAAGCCCCTAGAGGAGGCCAAGTTAAGTCTCTTCAAAACTAAACTTGACATGCTAAACTATGAAGATTTAAGACTGAAGGCCTCAAGGCTCTTGGATCAAGGGGGAGCATCAGAAGGAACTCGAGCTCGAGCACGGATGCAAGAACTGAGGGGGAGCATTTAGCTCCAAGTGAGGTCCCAGATTTGCAGAAGCCGAAAAGGGGGAGATTACCCTCTCGGCTAAGGCTAAGGTGGCTGCCAATGTTAAGTATGCTCTCAGGAAAATGGTAATGAATTTCACTCTCAGCGGAATTTTCATTTTATGATTTTCAATCCCATCTGTTCTATTCACCTTAGCTTGTAGCGTTTAGGCTTCTTCAAATAGGGGGAGATTGTAGGTTATTGTATCCACAATGTACCTGATTTGAAGAAGCCACTGAACAAGGTAAGTTGAATTGACAATGTATTTGACGATCTTCTATCAAGTTGTGCTTGTAGCTATTCCATGCTAAGTACACACCAATGTCAGGGTGCAGTGGGTCAATATACACGGGTCTACGCAACGTAATCCCTCGTTGAGTAGATCAGTGTGTTGACTCACGTGTGCTCTCTCTAGTGGAGTGTACTTATTTTCAAGTACAAGGTCGAGGTAGATCAAGAGCAGAAGAGGAGCAAAGATGGGTCAAAGACTAAGTCTTCAAAGGAAGGGAAATTCTTCAAAGTCAAAATCAACGGGTATCACTAAGTGATTCTCGCCGACTTTGACAGGAATCGCCAGTGATTCCCACTGATTCGGCGAGAATCAGTCTGCATTCCCGCCAACCTCTTCCGGATGAATGTTTTCCTACAGGAATTCTGCTAAGGCTAAATCGAAGGGAATCACCAAGTGATTCTCGCCGACTTCGACGAGAATCGTTGTGATTCCCGCCGATTCGACGAGAATAAGTTTGCATTCCCGCCGATTCCCACCGGCTGACAAGGTTTCCAACTGGAATTCGGCCAAGGCAGAATCGACGTGAATCGTGAGTGATTCCCACCGACTTCGATGGGAATCACCAACGATTCTTGCCGATTTGTCCTTAGGCAATTTTCGTCTGTTCGCTGGACCGAACCAAGAGACTGTGCACTGTTTCGGCCGGGGCTAGGGTTTCTCCTTGTGGGTCCCACAACGGTCATTAGGGTTGTCTCAGGTATATATACACGCGTATTTTGAACTTCTACAACAACTATTCACGCAAAATCAAAAAGCCGACGTCGTGCCCTAGCAGATCGCGGAAAATCGCCGATTGCTGACGCCGCTCGCAAGCTCGTCGCCGCCGCTGATCTCAGAGCTTCTTTGATCTTCCGACGACAGTACCGAGGCTAGAAGTGAATCTCACGCATCTCTCTTGAGATCTCTTGTCTCTCGCTTCGTTGAATGAGGTTAGTTCTTCATTCCAAATCGATTGAGATGACTGATCCGACTGAGATCGTTCGTAGACCTTGCTTGCTTCATAAAGAAGTTTGGATCTACAAAGTATCGTCGCCGCAATCGCTTGCCTCCGCCGATCTTGACAGGATCCTCTCCAAGAGAGAACTTCAGTTGTGGACTCTTTGTATCTTTCAAGAAAGCTTCAACGAACGAAGAAGGACATCGGATCTCCAAAAGCCTTGTTTGTATTTTCTTATACATTCAATTTTTGATTTATTGTAAAGGAATTGGTATTCCTAGTTGTAAGGGTTGGGTGCAACCAAGGGTGGTGGAGTTGTGACTCCTTTGGTTGGAAGGGTTCCTTCCGTAGTGTGAGGATTGCATTTCAATCCATTTAGAGAAGTGACCGAGTCATCCCTTGGTGGGAGATAGGTTGAAGGGGGAAAGTGGACGTACCCAAATCCGGGAACCACTATAATTTCTTGTGTGTTTTCTGTGCTGTGTTTGTTAATTTATGCAGGTAAATTTTATTCCGCAAAAGACTGCACGTCACCTATCCCCCCCCCCCATAAGTGGATTTAGTCGACACTAGATACTTTCAATTCCAATCTCAACACATATACATAATACACAATATCATCATAAACGCCGGCCTTCGTGCTAGATGTTTTGTGCACTCAGGGCATGCTTACGGTGTACCTTGCTCCTCATGTTTCCACCACCAATTCGAGGTGATTACTTGTTGGCCGGGCCTAAGCCTCCAAACCCCTGTTGAAGACCTCACACACCCGTCTACTCAGAGGCACGCACCTCATAACAAACTGTGAGCGCTATCAGTCGACCTACCCTCGTAGTGTAACAATCCTAGGGAAATCGCCCCACTGTATTGCTACCAATCGACCGCTCACCCGATCCTACCACAGAACTTATTGGGTGGCCCACCCACTCAGAGGTTCTTAACTTGTTGGCTTATGGGCATCAGCCTCTAAACCCCTGTTGGGGGCCTCTCGTACCCACCCACTCAGAGTTGTTCGCTTACATTAATCCGATCAATGAACTTTGTGGGTGCCCTACCCACTCAGAGGTTCTCGCATTCCTTCTCAATACCGGCACATAGTGCCGCTTTCAATTCTATAAATATAGCTCGCGCTGAGCATACAACCAAAGGAGCTATACAAAGCTTCCTTCTCACCATCACAATCGTCCTCACCAATCTCCGTAGGTTAACCGATGTATACACGGAGTTTTCTCCGGTTCGCAGCATCACCAATCCATACATCCATCCAGATGGACTTCACACAGCATGCCTATGCCTTACTACACATTTCTAGCTCTATATGCAGACTCCAAAACTAGAATCACTTACGCTCTTCCATCTTTTGATGGAGGATTTCATAGATATACATACAAAAACAAAGGGCTTCACTTGCCCAAGGAAGAAAGACCGTTACCCTTGACGATCGCTTCGGCGCCATTAAAGAACTAGCCGAAAGGAAAGCACCGCAACATCCTTGCCTTCAAAACACTGAACTCGGCTCTCGATTTGGACCGTTGAAGCTCCACCGGCGGTCGGAAAGCTTCTCCTTCTTCCTTCCTTGCTCTCCTCTCTCTGTTCACGTAGAAAGAGAATGGCCAATATGAGAATGAGATATTCATCTCCATTCTCGGCCTTATAAGAGCAGGGATGATCTGGGACCACAGGATCCAAATAGAAGGGAATGAACGGCCTTGATTGCTTTGAAAAGCATCTAAACAGAGCTGATATGGCCTATGACACGCCCGTGTCACAGGTCGTGTTCCTTGAGCGGTTCAGGAACCGACTCACTCTGGAACAGAACACGGGCCACGACACGCCCGTTTCACTCCCTGACATGCCCGTGTCAAACAGTACACGGCTGTGGGGATGGTTGTATCACCTCATCAACACAAGGCTAGAACACCCTAGAAGGACACGGCTAAGGCACACGGCCGTGTCCTCGACCGTGTGCTCAACACAGCCATGTGACATGCCCGTATCACAGGCCGTGAACCACACTCAACGCCACTCAACGCCACTCCACTCAACACCACTCAACGCCACTCCACTCAACGCCGCCCGAGTAGGACATGCCCTGGGACACGACCGTGTCCCAGGCTGTGTGCACCTGACACGCACTGGGACACGCCCGTGTCCCAGGACGTTTCACCCAGCCTGAACCCATTTTTGGGACTTAGGGTTTTTGGGGTATTACAATCCTCCCCTCCTTATAGAAATTTCGTCCCGAAATTTAGCGCAACGACAATGGTAACCCAACAATGCAATCGATGCACTATAAACCAAAATGATCTGGGGTTACTCTCCCCATGTTCTCGCACCAACAAAAGTGTTTACACAAACACACATACAATATACAAAGTACAACAAAAGCAATAAAGTGCACCCTCTACTTTATTTCCGCTCATCTGCGTCTCGAAGCAGCTTTTTGACAGCCTCCTGCAACTCTAGGTTAAACACTCGTGGCTGTTGCACTTGATAATGTGAGCTTTGCAGCTCTTGCGGTCCGAGATTATACACTTACGGCTGCGCCCAGGATGCAGATGATTCCGTCACTGCCTTACCCTTTTCCTCATAGGACGCACCTGTCTTTTGTTTACTCTTTGACGTGCCTTTCCAGTAATAATGGGCGATATGCCCCTGCTTCCCACAAATGAAACAAGTACGCGACTCAACACGTCCTTGACCAAATGTCACGCCCGAAGCAACATCCGAAGACATTTGTTCAGAAGGCTTTAACCTTTTCTTAACCCATTTCCTAAACTCCGACTATTCGGACTGCGGAACTTTGTACTCCGACTTGTCCACCGCCAAGTTCTTCTTGTCATGTACTCGTTTCAAATCTTTTTCCAGCACACAGGCTTTGTCTACTAAGTCTTGGAAGCCTTGGTTCACTGAACTCAGAAGCGCCAATCTCAACTCATCTCGGGGTCCCTCATAGAATCTGTTTGTCTTTCGCACTTCTTCCGCAAAAGTCAACCCTGCATAACTTCCTAGCCTGGTAAATTCATGCAGGTAGTCATCCACAGTCTTCTCACCCTGCACCATACGTTGAAATTTAGTCTTCATAGCAATTCTCCGCGATACTGGCTAATATTTTGCCCAAAACAATCTGGAGAATTCGTTCATCGAAATCTCTCCCAGGCCTCTACCTACCAACTGGTGCATCTCGACGTCATCCCACCACAGTCTCGCCTCTCCTTCCAGTAGGAAAGTGGCTATCGTCACTCTCTGCCCCTCATCAATCCTGAGCGCTGTCAGGATCCTCTTCACTCTTGCAAGCCAATCTTCCGCCTGCGTTGGGGAATACACCCCGATAAACGTAGGTGGATGAAAATCCATAAACCGCTTCAATTGCTCGTCAGTCTCTCACTCGTCCACTCGAGCTTCCACACGCACTTGCCTTGCACCAACCCAAACTGGCTCCAAGACAGGCCTTGCCTTCCTAACAGGTTGTGCTTGAATCATGGCAAATACCGCCTCCGCAACTAGGCGTATAGTTTCCGCAGAAGGAGGAGGTGTGGGCACCTCGGCTGGTGCCGCACTCTCATCCGAACGCTAGGTCTCAGACTTCCCAGCACCACTCCTTGTAACCTATATTTGAACATGATATCAATAAGCAACCTCTAATCCAAAACGGCAAACATACCAAATAGACACACGCACATTCCTAGTCGACATTCCTGAGTTCAATTATGCTAAAACAGTTCGCACGTACACGTTCTCGCCACCCGACAAAAGAATTCGGCCATGAATTCAAAAGCGGAAAACTGAGAGGCCTCTGATACCAAAATATAACATCCCGACCCGTTAAATAACATATAAAAGAAGTTCCGGCCAGGGCCCCACATTATATGCCATAAACAGACGACGAGGTCACAGGTTAATACCAAAATACCACGCATCCTAACTAAGAGCATTTTAGCGGAAGCTTACAAGTTGCACGAACTCAATCCATGAGTGTCCACTACTATATAAATAACTCATTTATATACAAGACCAGGAATGTTAACAAGCACACCGCTCATGACCTTAAGGCCTTATAAGTTTCTCTTTACAAGCATACGACTTCATACATCAGCACGCAGGTCGGCCACACATGAAATCCAAAGCTTCAAATGGCCTTTGAGGGCCTACCAGCAGCAGCATAGGCTTCAGCCCGCTCAATCCATTTCAGCATCCACAAGATCAGCACTGCATATGGACATCCACCCCAGGGGTGACAAACAAAGCAATGGTCAGCATTCAGCTGACCAATTATAACAACACTACCCCTTACCCGGGGTAGTGGTTCCTTCCCTATATGTATTCCAGTCTCAACACATATATAAAATACACAATATCATCACTAACGCCAAATTTCGTGCCAGACATTCCGTGCACACAGAGCACGCTTACGGTGTACCAAGATCCTCATGGTTCCACCACCAATTCGAGGTGTTTACTTGTTTGTCGGGCCTAAGCCTCCAAACCCCTGTTGAAGACCTCACGCACCCGTCCACTCAGAGGCACGCACCTCATAATAAACTATGAGCGCTATCAGTCGACCTACCCTCGTAGTGTAACAAGCATAGGGAAATCGCCCTGCTGAATTGCTACCAATCGACCGCTCACCCGATCCTACTACGGAACTTGTTGGGTGGCCCACCCACTCAGAGGTTCTTAACTTGTTGGCTTATGGGCATCAGCCGCCAAACCCCTGTTGGAGGCCTCTCGTACCCACCCACACAGTGGTGTTCGCTTACAACAATCCGATCATTGAACTTTGTGGGTGCCCTACCAACTCAGAGGTTCTCACATTCCTTCGCAACACCGGCACATAGTGCCGCTTTCCATTCCATCAATACAGCTCGCGCCTAGCATACAACCAAAGGAGTTATACAAAGCTTCCTTCTCACCATCACAATCATCCTTACTAATCTCTGTAGGTTAACCGATGTATACACGGAGTCTTATCCGGTTATCAGCATCACCAATCTAGACATCCATCCAGATGGGCTTCACACAGCATGTCTATGTCGTACTATACATTTTCGGCTCTAGATGCAGACTCAAACACTGGAATCACTTACGCTCTTCCATCTTTTGATGGAGGATTACATAGATATACATCCATAAACAAAGTGCTTCACTTGCCCATGGAAGAAAGACCGTTACCCTTGACGATCGCTTCGGCGCCATGAAAGAACTAGCCGGAAGGAAAGCACCGCAACGGCCTTGCCCTCGTAATGCTGAACTCGGCTCTCGATTCAGACCGTTGAAGCTCTACCGGCGGTCGGAAAGCTTCTCTTCTTCCTTCCTTTCTCTCCTCTCTCTCTTCACGTAGAAAGAGAATGGCCAATATGAGAATGAGATATTAATCTCCATTCTCGGCCTTATAAGAGCAAGGATGATCTGGGACCTCTGATAATACGTTTTGTAGCCTAAACTATTATCGTATTTTATATTTTATATTGTACAAATTATGTCTATTATTAGTTTATTTTTATCCTTTTTATGTAAATTTTATTGCCACTAACTTTTTCCTGTCTTTTTGCAGGTTTTCAGAAAAATTGCCAAAATGGCCTGTCACGCCCCCCTGTCAAGCCCCCCTGTCACGCCCTCCCAGGGCGTGACCTAGGGCGTGTCACCCGATCCCGAGGACACCTGCTGGAAGGGACAGATAACGGCCAAAACCGCTGTCACGCCCCCCTGTCACGCCCTCCCTGGGCGTGTCACCGGGCGTGACATGGGCGTGTCGCCCTCTGCCGCAAAGCCTGCCGCCGCATTAAATGTCGTTCCGTCTCAGCATGCAAATAGTACTGTCACGCCCCATGTCACGCCCGTGACATGGGCGTGACACCCTCCTTTTTCGGCGACTGACGGATTTCCGACCAATGATTTGGACATGACATGCCTGTCACGCCCCCCTGTCACGGGCGTGACCTAGGGCGTGACCACCGACGTACTGAAGCAATCATCCCTCCCGCCAGAATCTAGAGCCCGAGGTCAAATCCGTACCTGTCACGCCCCCTGACACGCCCCCCCTAGGGCGTGTCGGAGGGCGTGACCAACCCGAGAAAAAATCTATAAATTGAGCCCCCCTCCCCCCCATTTCAGCAAGCTTTGGTTGAGTGGGGGAGGTGCTGCCCCTTTGTTTCTTGATCTTTTTTCATGCTTTCTCTCTCTCTCTCTCCCCCTCTCTTTGTACTTTTTGGTTAACCCTAGTTTAATCATAGTTTGTGCTAGCTTTTAATGTAATTTTCTTCTTGCTTAGTGCTTAATGTAGGGCTAGAATAGGGTTTAATTTTCATGCACTTGTAGCTTTAATTTTCAATAGTGTAACTTGCCCTTTTTATTAATAAAAGTGTTTTTTTTTAGCTTGTGTTCTTCTTATGCTTTTCTACTCATCTTCCCCCCTCCACTCCATTATGATTAACTAATCCTCCTTGTACTCGATCTTGATGATCCGAGGTTAGAGCGATTATGTTATGATGTTTTAATTAATCTTTTCTTTTTAGGTTAGGGCCTTGAATTACTCTTGATTTATCACGGGTCGGAGGTATATTTTCGATATATACTCTCCGCCTTTGCTTTCATTCTGGGCTAGCCGAGAGGCCAAAAGAATGAAGTGAGCATTCAAGAGTAAAGGGAGTTGTACGCACCCCTCGAGAGAGGCAGACGTCCAAATCTCCCGGATTGGAGTAAAATCCAATAGTGGGGTTCACCGCGTAAAGCGAGTTTTAGGCCTCCGATTTAGACGAGAGTCGGTCGGACCTTCCTAAACTCAGTTGGGCACGACTTCGAGAGAAGCGTGTTCAAGCTTTAGGAACCTCCACGGTCAAGGACCCTTATCCTATTAAGTTTAGATTTTTATCGCATTTTCTTAATCGTCTTTAGCCGAGGTGAATCTTGATCGGGTGCATTTCCATTTCATATTGCTCTACCTTTTGTAGTAATCTCATATATTGTGCTCTTTAATTAACTGCGGTAATTTCCTTTCTAGCTTAGTTGTTTGCTTAATAGCGTAACTTAATTGCGGTAGTTCTCTTTTTAGTTTGCTTTAATTTCTCCATTGCGCTTAGATTTTCTAAAACCCTAGTTTTTCCGTCGATAAGATAATAGCGTTCGTGTGAGTAAGCTTAGCCAACAGTTCCCGGATCTTAATACGACACTTGTGTCCCCTTGCTACAATTCGATAGGTATACTTGCCTCATCGGGTTGCTAGTTCGGTTGCGTTTATTTCTTCGAACCCTAGCGCGCAACAAGTTTTTGGCGCCGTTGCCGGGGAGCCAACTTCCGTTGATATTTTGAAAACACGAACCTATTAATTTTATCTCTTCTCTTTCTCATTCCCTTTCTTTAAAGTTTTAAAAAAAAAAAAATCAAAAAAAATTTTATCACCGCTCTTAATAGAAACCAACCTCACAATTTTTCTACGCCACCTAATTCTCTCGAAAAGGGCAAAGGGCTTTAAGCGCCACTGTCTTGTCTAGTACCTTGCGAACCCTTCACGGGGTAGTCCTTGGGAAGTTCGGGAGTTAATCTATAAAAAAAAATCTATTTCAAAAAAAAAAAAATTTAATTTAATTTTCTAAATCTAGTTTTTCTTTCTAGTTTATCCTTTTTCTCTTTCTCTTCTTCTTTTCTGTTCTTTTAGTGCATGACCCGCGGGAGTCCGTCGGTTATTTTGGACTTGGACCACGAAATTGAGCGTACTCTTCGGAGAAGATCGCGATTTCAAGGTCCTACCATCCAAGTGCCGGTTGAGGACTCCGAGTCATTTAATACTTTAAGAATGGAAGAACCCAACGTAGATGAGGCCGTGCAAAGGACTATGTCCTATTATGCACGACCGAACCTCGAGGGAACAGAATCGAGTATAGTCCGCCCTACTATAGCAAATAATAACTTTGAACTAAAGCCTAGCATAATTCAAATGGTGCAGCAATATGTGCAATTTGACGGACTTCAAGATGAAGATCCGAACGCACATATAGCTAGCTTCCTTGAAATTTGCGACACCTTCAAGATAAATGGTGTCACAAATGATGCGATAAGGCTAAGACTCTTCCCCTTCTCTCTAAGAACTAAAGCTAAGCAGTGGCTTAACACACTTCCGAAAAATAGCATAACCACTTGGAATGAATTAACTGAAAAATTTTTGGCGAAGTATTTTCCGCCAGCTAAAACTGCAAAACTTAGGAACGACATCTCTGCCTTTGGACAAATAGACTCTGAAACCCTTTACGAAACCTGGGAGAGATTTAAAGAATTATTAAGACGATGCCCACATCACGCGCTGCCTGTATGGTTACAAGTGCAGACGTTTTATAACGGGCTAAATCAAAGCACGAAGCAAATGATAGACGCAGCTTCTGGCGGTACTTTAAATCATAAGACCCCGGAAGCCGCTCTTGAGCTTTTTGAGGACATGGCCATGAACACTTATCAGTGGAATGTGCCTAGGTCCCGCCCGAACAAGCCTGCAGGTATCTATGAAGTGGACAACGTCTCCCAGCTCGCTCTGCAAGTAGAAATCCTAAGCAAAAAAATCACGGAGATGACTGCTGCCTCCGCCCCTCAGGTATGGGAATCTGCAACCCCTACTCCAGAACATTTAGATTATGTTAATAATTTGCCTAGAACTGCTTTTAATAATTTTTCTGCTGCGAATTTTCATCCGCCTGGTTTTAATTTTCCGAATAGTTATAACCCCGCTTTAAGAAATCACCCGAACTTTTCATGGAGTAATCCATCGAATGCGATGCGCCCACCTCCGCAAAATGATTTTTCTGCACAACCACCACCACCACCACTTCTTCAAAATTACCCAAAACCTCCGAGCTTGGAGGAATTACTTTCTAAATATATCACCACAAATGACGCTACCATAAGAACTTTAACCGGAAGCGTAAAAAGTTTAGAAAATCAGGTAGGACAGCTCGCGAAAATAATTTCTGAGCGACCCGCAGGGTCTCTTCCTTCCAATACCGAACCCAACCCGAGAGAGCAAGCGAAAGCTATAACTCTTCGGAGTGGGAAGCAAGTCTCCGGTATGGTAAGTGAAGAGCCCGAGGCAAGCTCCGCTTCTGCTTTTAAAAATCAAAGATCCGCTCCGCTTCCACCCTCTGCTGAAGAAGTAATCACCCCCACTTTAGAAAATAATCTCACTCCACCACCCATCTTCAAAAATAATTTAACTCCTCCATACCCCTCTGAACTTAATAGACAACGTCAAGATGATCAGTACTCCCGCTTCTTAGAAATCTTCAAACAAATCCACATTAATCTTCCCTTCCACGAGGCTATTTCGCAAATGCCGAAATACGCCAAATATCTTAAAGACCTCCTCACAAACAAGAAGAAGTTAGAGAATCTTTCGCACGTCACGCTTAACGCCGAGTGCTCCGCCGTTTTAACAAACGGTTTGCCGAAGAAAATCAGTGACCCGGGTAGTTTCTCTATCCCGTGTGTCTTCGGTGATCTCTTTGTTAAACACGCGTTAGCCGACTTAGGCGCAAGTATAAACCTGATGCCCTTTTCGTTGTTCAAAAAGTTAGGGATTGGTAGCCTTAACCCCACGCGTATGAGTATCCAGCTAGCCGATAGATCCGTCAAGTACCCGTTAGGAATAGTGGAGGACGTTCTAGTGAAAGTCGACAAGTTCATCTTCCCGGTGGACTTTGTCATTTTGGACATCGAAGAAGACGTCGAGGTTCCCCTGATCCTTGGCCGACCCTTCCTTGCCACCTCCCGAGCCATCATTGACGTAAGCAATGGTAAGCTCTTTCTTCGAGTAGGCGACGACGAAGTCACATTTCCGATCACCCATTCGATGAAGAACACCTTAGCGAACGATGACTCATGTTTTTTCATAGACGCCGTGAGTGATGATTCTTCCTACTGCCTCGCCGACTTTGAAAAAGAATTTTCTACTTTTTGCTCCTCTTCTCTTACAACAGAATCACTGCAAGGAAGTGATGAATCTTCTTATTGTCTTTCTGAGTTTGAAAAAGAGTTTTCTGATTTTTGTTCTTCCTCTTTTCTTACCACTGAATCTGCACAAGAAGCCGTCTTGGCTGCTAGCCCCACCCCTTATTACGTTCCTTATAAAAAAGTTTATGAAGATATTATTTTTGAAAAAGAAAGAATCTCAAAATCTTCTTATGAAGAACCCCCTACCCTAGAACTTAAAGAACTTCCCGAACACCTTAAGTATGCTTTCTTAGAAAAAGACTCCAAGTTACCAGTTATCGTTTCGGCCTACCTCACGGATACGCAGAACGATAAACTTCTTCTAGTTCTACGTAAGCATCGCCGGGCTATTGCTTGGCAAATTTCTGATATCAAGGGCATAAGCCCATCTTTCTGTACACATAAAATTTTAATGGAAGATAATTCGCGTAACTCTATCCAACCTCAGCGCCGTATAAACCCGAATATGAAAGAAGTAGTTAAGGGCGAGGTTATGAAACTATTAGACGCAGGAATTATCTACCCTATATCAGACAATAAGTGGGTTAGCCCCGTTCAGGTAGTTCCAAAAAAGGGAGGGATAACCGTAGTTAGTAATGAGAATAATGAATTAATCCCGACACGGACGGTGACGGGTTGGCGTATGTGCATAGATTACCGTAAGTTAAATGACGCCACCCGTAAGGACCACTTTCCTCTACCGTTTATCGACCAGATTTTAGAACGTCTCTCCGGCCATAGCTTTTATTGTTTTCTCGATGGCCTCTCGGGGTACTTTCAAATACCCATCTCCCCCGAGGACCAAGAGAAAACTACGTTTACTTGTCCCTTCGGCACCTTCGCGTACCGGAGAATGCCGTTTGGATTATGCAATGCGCCGGCTACATTCCAACGATGTATGCTCGCAATATTTGACAAGTACGTAGAAAGCATTATGGAGGTATTCATGGACGATTTCTCCGTGTTCGGCGATACCTTCGATAGATGTTTAGAAAACCTCGAAAAAGTCTTAGAACGATGCGAAGAAACTAACCTTGCCCTAAATTGGGAAAAATGCCATTTTATGGTGAGGGAAGGGTTAGTTTTGGGTCATAAAATTTCTGCTAAAGGTATTGAGGTAGACGTTGCCAAGATAGAAGTTATTGAGAAGTTGCCGCCACCTACAAACATAAAAGCTATAAGAAGTTTCCTAGGCCACGCTGGTTTTTATCGTCGTTTTATAAAGGACTTCTCCAAGATCACTAAGCCCCTCACCCATCTCTTAGAAAAAGACGCTCCATTCATTTTTGATGACTCTTGTAATTCTGCCTTTGAATCAATTAAAGAAAAGTTAATTAACGCACCAATTATGATAGCTCCGGTGTGGGACCTTCCTTTCGAGATTATGTGCGATGCGAGTAGTTTTGCGGTGGGAGCCGTATTAGGTCAACGCATATCTAAGAACTTCCACCCCATCTATTACGCTAGTAAAACCCTCACATCTGCACAAGAAAATTACACCACAACCGAGAAGGAGCTCTTAGCCGTAGTATTTGCGTTTGATAAATTTCGCCCTTACATTACACTTTCAAAAATCATTGTTTTTACGGACCACTCGGCCCTCAAGTACCTTCTTGCCAAAACGGATGCCAAGCCTCGCTTGATTCGCTGGGTCTTACTCCTCCAGGAGTTTGACTTAGAGATCCGTGATAAGCGAGGAGCCGAGAACTTGGCCGCCGACCATTTATCAAGATTAGATAACCCCTTTATAGAAAAATTAAATGAAAAATCTTTTAATGACTATTTTCCTGATGAGAAGCTGCTTTTAGTTAATACATCTACTTCTCCTTGGTTCGCGCACATCGCCAACTATCTAGTGGCCCGGGTGCTCCCAAAAGAGTTCTCCTCTCAGCAGAAGAAGAAATTCTTTTCTGAGCTGAAGAACTACTTTTGGGAAGACCCGCATCTTTTCAAAATTTGTGCGGATCAAGTGATAAGGAGATGTGTTTCTTTTGATGAAGGAATTGATATTCTAAAACATTTGCATGAAGGTCCGACAGGTGGGCACTATCAAGCTGCTCGCACCGCTCATAAGGTGCTTTGCGCGGGTTTTTACTGGCCTAGCCTGTTTAAAGACGCGCAAGCCTTTGTGAGCAGGTGTGATAGTTGCCAACGGTCGGGCAATATTTCTAATAAAAATGAAATGCCGCAAAATTATTTCTTAGAGTGCGAAATTTTCGACCTCTGGGGAATTGATTTTGTTGGCCCCCTTCCTTCTAGCTTCGGAAACAAATATATTTTAGTTGCTGTTGATTATGTTTCACGATGGGCTGAAGCCCAAGCTCTTCCTACGAACGACTCACGAGTTGTAGTCACGTTTTTAAAAAAATTATTTTCTAGATTCGGTACGCCACGCGCAATCGTTAGCGATAGGGGTTCCCATTTCTGTAACGCGCAATTTTCAAAAATCCTTACTAAATACGGCGTTACGCATAAACTGTCCACTGCCTACCACCCCCAAACTAACGGTCAAGTCGAAGTAGTAAATAGAGAAATAAAAAGAATATTAGAAAAGACTGTTTCAACTTCTAGAAAAGACTGGTCAACCAAACTTGACGATGCTCTATGGGCCTACCGAACAGCGTACAAAACCGCCCTCGGATGTACGCCGTATCGGCTGGTCTATGGAAAATCGTGCCATCTGCCCGTGGAGTTAGAACACCGCGCCTTTTGGGCCTTAAAATTTTTAAACTTCGATCCCCACTCAGTCGGTGACCTTCGAAAATTTCAACTAAATGAACTCGATGAGTGGCGCTCTTATGCTTATGAAAATAATAAACTTTATAAAGAGCGGACGAAGCGTTTACACGATAAACACTTAAGGCACCCTAAAAACTTTAAGCCGGGCGACCAAGTCCTGTTATATAACAGTCGTTTACGTTTATTTCCGGGCAAATTAAAATCTCGCTGGTCTGGCCCATTTTCTGTTTTAGAAGTATTTCCTTATGGAACTGTTTTAATTTCTCACCCTGATAAGGGTAATTTCAAAGTGAATGGTCAGCGTCTTAAACTGTATTTCTCTGGTGATGATGATGTCAGTCCAGACACTATTAAGTTTCTGCTTCACGAACTTTAATCTTGAAATTTTTATTTTTTTTTTTTTTTTTGCCAAAAACAATTTTATTTCGGGACAATAATGTTTTTGGACAATATTATTTTTGATGCGTCGAGCTCAACGACGCTTTAACCAAAGGGCGCTCTTGGGAGGCAACCCAAGTTATCTTTTTCTGTTTTCTTTATTTTACAATTTTTGCCTCGGACGGCTCCGACAAGCTGAAGCTTCTGCGATCGCCTGCTCCAACATTGCTGAATCCATCACAAAGTCCAAAGAAGACATTCGGGGATCAACATCACTCAGCTTTCGCAGCAAATAAATCCGGGGAAGTACCTGTATTTCAATTATGTCTTTTCAATTCTGCACTTTATTTTTCTCTCCTTCTCCAATCCCCTTCTTTAGCCATTGAGGACAATGTCTGTTTTAAGCTTGGGGGAGGATTTCCTCCTTCATTTTTGCTTAGTGTAAATAATTTCCTTTTTTGTAAATAGTTCTATAAAAAAAAAAAAAAAAAAATGAATATCTTAAAATTCCAAAAAAGAGAGAATACCTTAAAATTCCAAAAAAGAGAAAAATTTTCCAAAATCCAAAAAAGAGAATATTTCTCAAAATAAAAAATATATATGTATTTTTGAATAGTTTAGACATTTTGGTATTTCAATAGTACCCCTAGTTTTTAGTTTTGTTTTACTCAAAATCTCCTATAAACAACTTAGTTAATTATAATATTTCTAATCGTCCTTTTTAATTATGTTTCACAAGTAAAATGTTGGCCATGCTGTGTTTCTAATTCACGGTAGCACGTTAAGGTGAAATATTTTTCTAAAACTCGCATTTCTATTATGGTTTTTTGTTGTTTATTTCCTTTACTTTCTCAAAAAAATTCATCATCCACTATTTTCTTTCTCGTTTTTGAATAACTTTTGTAAAGTCAACTTTTGAATAACGTAGTAGATGTGAACGATCCAAGTCACCTATTATTTCTATTTTCAAGTTAATTTCATCAATCTTCTTTTATTATCTAGGACTCGCTTTTTGAAAATTTTTCAAACCTTTGTTTTAAATAAATTCAAAAGCGTGAAAATGATTTAGGCCGTTTTTGTTTTCGTTTGAGCTTTCCTGCCAACCTAAAAACTTTTACCACTAGTTAGCCGTTTTTGAGCCTTTTTCCGATTTCATTTGATAGCTCCTCTCTTCATTTCAGTTTCACCAAAGCCAAAATTTCCTACCTATCGAATCGCACTAGCCTTTTTGAGTTTCATAAATTATTTTGACGATTTTTGATAGGGTATTTTGTGATTTTTGTGGAGAAAGGTTTTCGAAAAAAAAAAGTATGTTCAAAAGTGATGTTTATTTTTGTTTGGCCAACTCAAAAAGGAAAATAAAAATATTTATGGCCTTTGTTTTGAAAAAAAAAGAAAAAAAAATGAAAAAGAAAAAAGAAAAAGAAAAAAAATGTGTACATATTTTTATGAAAGTTTTTGAAACTCTTTGCTTTGGTTTAGTGTGATTTTAAACCTTCACGTTTATCTTTGAATTCCACTCCTAATCATTTTCCTAAACCAAACGTTTCTGTCCTATTTAAGTCCTTTTGATTCACGCTTTTTGTTTTTTATTTAACAACTAAGAAAAGAAAAACAGTAAATCAGTTTTAGTTTTGGATTTAAACCTAGATTTTTGATAATTAAATTGATATAATTATAATACGTTGCTTGGATCTAGTAACAACTCAATGCGTGTTTTTCATTTTCGTTGCTTTACTTAAGTCCATTTAAAAAAAAATCTCGTTAAAATTTTGGATGATTTGTTTTTATTAAGTAAAGTTTATAAAAGTTTTACCATACCTAAATAATTGTTTTAGACTTACATTTCACCTTTTCCCTACTAAGAATTTCGCATAGTACTTGTGTAGGCATAATTAGAACTTTTTGATTAGTCATTTTTATAAATATCTAGTTTTTATATTTTTGCTTGGGGACAAGCAAGGCTTAAGCTTGGGGGAATTTGATAATACGTTTTGTAGCCTAAACTATTATCGTATTTTATATTTTATATTGTACAAATTATGTCTATTATTAGTTTATTTTTATCCTTTTTATGTAAATTTTATTGCCACTAACTTTTTCCTGTCTTTTTGCAGGTTTTCAGAAAAATTGCCAAAATGGCCTGTCACGCCCCCCTGTCACGCCCCCCTGTCACGCCCTCCCAGGGCGTGACCTAGGGCGTGTCACCCGATCCCGAGGACACCTGCTGGAAGGGACAGATAACGGCCAAAACCGCTGTCACGCCCCCCTGTCACGCCCTCCCTGGGCGTGTCACCGGGCGTGACATGGGCGTGTCGCCCTCTGCCGCAAAGCCTGCCGCCGCATTAAATGTCGTTCCGTCTCAGCACGCAAATAGTACTGTCACGCCCCATGTCACGCCCGTGACATGGGCGTGACACCCTCCTTTTTCGGCGACTGACGGATTTCCGACCAATGATTTGGACATGACATGCCTGTCACGCCCCCCTGTCACGGGCGTGACCTAGGGCGTGACCACCGACGTACCGAAGCAATCATGCCTCCCGCCAGAATCCAGAGCCCGAGGTCAAATCCGTACCTGTCACGCCCCCTGACACGCCCCCCCTAGGGCGTGTCGGAGGGCGTGACCAACCCGAGAAAAAATCTATAAATTGAGCCCCCCTCCCCCCCATTTCAGCAAGCTTTGGTTGAGTGGGGGAGGTGCTGCCCCTTTGTTTCTTGATCTTTTTTCATGCTTTCTCTCTCTCTCTCTCCCCCTCTCTTTGTACTTTTTGGTTAACCCTAGTTTAATCATAGTTTGTGCTAGCTTTTAATGTAATTTTCTTCTTGCTTAGTGCTTAATGTAGGGCTAGAATAGGGTTTAATTTTCATGCACTTGTAGCTTTAATTTTCAATAGTGTAACTTGCCCTTTTTATTAATAAAAGTGTTTTTTTTTTTAGCTTGTGTTCTTCTTATGCTTTTCTACTCATCTTCCCCCCTCCACTCCATTATGATTAACTAATCCTCCTTGTACTCGATCTTGATGATCCGAGGTTAGAGCGATTATGTTATGATGTTTTAATTAATCTTTTCTTTTTAGGTTAGGGCCTTGAATTACTCTTGATTTATCACGGGTCGGAGGTATATTTTCGATATATACTCTCCGCCTTTGCTTTCATTCTGGGCTAGCCGAGAGGCCAAAAGAATGAAGTGAGCATTCAAGAGTAAAGGGAGTTGTACGCACCCCTCGAGAGAGGCAGACGTCCAAATCTCCCGGATTGGAGTAAAATCCAATAGTGGGGTTCACCGCGTAAAGCGAGTTTTAGGCCTCCGATTTAGACGAGAGTCGGTCGGACCTTCCTAAACTCAGTTGGGCACGACTTCGAGAGAAGCGTGTTCAAGCTTTAGGAACCTCCACGGTCAAGGACCCTTATCCTATTAAGTTTAGATTTTTATCGCATTTTCTTAATCGTCTTTAGCCGAGGTGAATCTTGATCGGGTGCATTTCCATTTCATATTGCTCTACCTTTTGTAGTAATCTCATATATTGTGCTCTTTAATTAACTGCGGTAATTTCCTTTCTAGCTTAGTTGTTTGCTTAATAGCGTAACTTAATTGCGGTAGTTCTCTTTTTAGTTTGCTTTAATTTCTCCATTGCGCTTAGATTTTCTAAAACCCTAGTTTTTCCGTCGATAAGATAATAGCGTTCGTGTGAGTAAGCTTAGCCAACAGTTCCCGGATCTTAATACGACACTTGTGTCCCCTTGCTACAATTCGATAGGTATACTTGCCTCATCGGGTTGCTAGTTCGGTTGCGTTTATTTCTTCGAACCCTAGCGCGCAACAACCTCAAGATCAAAATAGAAGGGAACAAATGGCCTCGATTGCTTTGAAAAGCATCTAAATAGAGCTGACACGGCCTGCGACATGCCCGTGTCACAGGCCGTGTTACTTGAGCGGTTCAGGAACCGACTCAATCTGGAACAGAACACGGGCCACGACACGCCCGTGTCACTCCCTGACACTCCCGTGTCAACAAGTACACGACCGTTGGGATGGCCGTGTCACCGCATCAACACAAGGCTGAAACACCCGAGAAGGACACGGCTAAGGCACACGCCCGTGTCCTCAGCTGTGTGCTCAATATGCCCTTGTGACACTCCCGTGTCACAGGTCGTGTACCACACTCAATGCCACTCAACGGCACTCCACTCAACGCCACTCAACGCCACTCCACTCAACGCCGCCCGAGCAAGAAAGGCCCTGGGAAACGCCAGTGTACCATGTCGTGTGCACCTGACACGCCCTGGGACACGCCTGTATCCCAGGCCATGTCACCTAGCCTTAAACAAATTTTGGGACCAAGAGTTTTTGGGGTGTTACACTTTCACCTCAAGGATCTGGAGGAAACCTTCGCCACCCTGCGCGAGTAAAAGATGAGGCTGAATCCCTTGAAGTGCGTCTTTGGGGCTAGCAAGGGCATATTTATGGGCCACCTTCTCACCCCCGCTAGGGTAGAACCCAATCCTGATAAGGTCCAGGTGCTTATGGAGCTGGGGTCGCCTCAGAATGCAAAGGAGGTGCAACGGTTGACAGGGAAGCTGACAGGGTTGAGCAGATTCCTCTCCCGGCCTAGGGAGAAGTGCTCTCCCTTCTTCAATACCTTGAGAGGAGGTCGTAAGTTTGAATGGACCTCGGAATGCGAGGAGGTATTCCAGGCCTTGAAGAGGCAGCTGACTCAATCCCACCTACTCCAGGGACCAAAGGAGGGGGAGGACATGTTCTTGTACTTAGGGGTCGGGGCGGAGGCCCTGAGCTCTGTTTTAGTTCGGGAAGAGGTGAAAAATAGCTACCGATTTATTATGTGAGTAGGGTGTTGAGGAAGACCGAGCTCCGCTATCCTATTTTGGAGAAGCTGGCCTTCCCCCTAATCATCTTGGCCTGGAGGCTCCGAACTTACTTCCAGGCACAGTCGATCCGACTGGTGACTGACTACCCCCTCCACAACATCTTCGAGGGGGTGGAACATTCAGGCAGATTGGCTAAGTGGTCAGTGGAATTGAGCGATTTCGACATCTCCTTCGTTCCCCGCCTCTCGATCAAGGCCCAAGCTATCGACGACTTCCTGACAGACTATGTGATCGAGGTGGCGGAGGGGGAACTCACTCGTCCGGTGCCTTGGAAGGTCATGGTGGACGGTGCCTCGGGGAGGCATTCCTTTGGGGTGGGGTGATCTTGGAAAGCACCCAGGGAACGAGGATCGAGCAGACAGTGGTGATATATTTCCCCATCTCCAATAATCAAGCCAATTACGAAGCCGTGATTGCGGGTCTGCGCTTGGCCAGAGAACAAGGGGTGAATGATGTGGAGGTCCTCACTGACTCCATGGTGGTGGCTTCCCAGATTAATAAGGAATTCGAGGCGAGGGAGCCGACTTTGTAGCTCTACTTGGCAAAGGTAAAGGGAGTCATCGACACCTTCCAGACTTTTTCCATTTGACACGTGCCCAGGGAAGAGAGCGAGCAGGTTGATCAGCTGGCAAAGCATGGCCCCCGGGTGAGGTGTACCCTCACAGATCTCTTCCGCCCATCCATTGAAGAGGGGGAGCTGATGGAGGTGGAACAGCACCCCTCGTGGATGGATCCCTTCCCAACGTACTTGTCCACTTGGGAGTATCCTTAGGGGATGGACAGAAAGAGGCTCAAGTATAAGTCGGCATACTATATCATGTTAGACAACCAGCTATACTGAAAGACCCTCTCAAGGAAGTTGGCACACTGCGTGGCTGAGAGGGAGGTCCCATGGATCTTGGAGGAAATTCACATCGGGGAGTGTTGGAGCCACTCCAGGAATCGAACCTTGGAAGGCCGGTCATCAAGTAGCGATATATTTGGCCGACCCTGAGCCGAGACGCGGCGAAGTTCACGAAGGAGTGTCATAAGTGCCAACTGTTCGCTCCCCTCCAGCTATAACCGACCCCATTCCTTAGGAGTATCACAACCTGAAAGTGAGTGTAAGATTTACCTTTACTCTAGAGGGGGGTGAATAGAGTATTTTAAAATAATTTACAATTTAAAACTGTAAAGCAGTGGAAGTCTTGATTTATGTATATGTGTAAGGTGCTTGTAAGAAAAACTAAGTAAGCAAGAAATAAGAAATCATAGCACACAACAAAAACAAAACACAGCAAGCCAGATGACACAAGGAGCTATAGTGGTTCCCCAACAACCTGGGTACATCCACTCTTCTACCACCCTAGGTAGGAATCCACTGCAGGAATAGTTGATCAGGTGTCCTGGGCACCAATGAGCTTTTGATAAGGTGCTCAAAAACCAAACCTAGATTTTTTGATAAGGTGTCTTGCCACCACTAAGTTTTGACAAGGTCTCAGAAACCAACCACAATACTTTTGAAGGGAGTTTTGAGAAACCCTTTTACAGAAGGAATAAAGAAAAACAAAAGGGTTGAGTTGTTTTTCTCTGTCAATAATCTGAGAGAAGACAAGTGGAAGATGTTGTCAAAGCTCCCACTGAGATCTGTAAGGGTTCAAGAAGATGAGCTTTGCTTAGGGTGATAAGCCTTCAGTTGCTTCAGATCTTTAGCAATAGATGATTTAAGCAGATGCTAAAATGTGTGATGTCTGGAGTCCTTGATGAAAAAGCTTTTGAACACTTGATGCTTGAAGGAGTAGAATAGCAGATGATCTCCTTCATAGTAATGTTCCTTGTGTTCTTGAAAAATTCTGACTAAGTAATTCTGTAAACTTTTGTCTACTAAGTCTATTCCCAAAAGATGAATTCTTGATGAATAATTTTCTTATTCTCTGTTCTGTATATTTTTTTTCAAATCTTGTCTATTCTTCTTCTTTTTTAGAATGATTCTCTAGGGAGTATATCAGATTCTGACTTCTTGATAGCCGTTAATCAGTCATAAATGACTACCTTAACTGATATCTGCCTCTGGAGGAAAGTCCTTTAGAAACATTCCAATTAATCTTCCTTGAAACTTGATCCAGATTGATTGAAACGGCTACAAAATCCTTTGCCATAAATGCTGAAAATATATCTGAATGAATTCCATAACTGTCCTGAATTTGAATCCTGAAATCGCCGATCTCTTCAGAAAAGCGTCGATCTGAGCTCAACTATCGTCGACCTGAGCTCAGAGATTGAACTTAGACTGAAAACAGAAATCATCGAACTGAGCTCTATGATCGTCGACCTGAGCTCAGAGATTTGGAAAACAGCTAGAGACAGAGCGTCGATCTGAGCTCGAAGATCGTCGAACGGAGTTCGACGCCTCATTGAACTGAGCTCAGAGATAGTCTAACTGAGTTCGAAATTTCATCGACCTGAGCTCGACGAGAAATGTCCTAGTCTTAAGCACTTGAATCCTGATCTTTAGAAGGTCTTGAGGGAAGCTTTCAAACCTAAGTACTTACCCTAAGACTCTTTCTAATTGACCTATCAGACTATACTGTAAGGTCAAAACAAATTCCTAAGCACATAGTGATCCTTACCCAAATTAGTAATAGGGTGTTCCAATAATCTCCCCCTATTTGGGTTAGGATTACTTTTTACATGACAGAATAGGAAATAACACGCATACATCAGAATTAAAAATAAAACAGAAACAACAATGCAGATAACACATGTTGAGCATTGCAGAATCACAGCAAGAATCACAGATTCAATCAGAAATAGATATGAGTATCAGCTTACACAAATTACTCATTGCCCTTTTTGAAAAGAATTTCTTTGTTGGGATTGAGGGCTTCTTTTTTGGATCTTCTATCATCATTTGCACCTAAGGAGGTTTGAGATTTTGGCCTAGAAACAACAGCCTCAAGATGCAGCTTCATGTAGCTCTCTGGATCAATGAATTTTCTGGAAGCATATCTTTCTAACTTTTCTTTCTCTGCTCAGATATGGTTGTGATGTTGGAGGTATCTTTGCCTTGCTCTCTTCCTTTCTTAATCTGATCTAATGCTGCAAGTTATTTCATTCTGGCTGTCGATGATAGGGGATTGTTCTCAGGGTGTTCAAATGGAACTGGAGGTTCATATCTGTTTAATTCCACTGAGTTAGTAGGAGGAGCTCTAGTGATAACTGTATCTTTCAGCTTGTAAGGGAAAGGACCAGATGTAGAATCAATAGGGCCTTGTCCTTCCCTTTGATATGGGTGTTGTCTAGCTTGATTTCTTGAGTGAGTCCTATAATCTCTCTATCTGCCTCTTGACTGATCTCTCCTTGACTGATATCCTCTTTGTTGTTGGCCTCTTGGTTGATATCTATCTTGAGACTGGTAAGAGCTTTGCCTAGCAGTAGAAGAAGACTGAAAAGCTGAACCTCCACCAGATCCTGAATCTGGAGGAGGAGGAGGATGGAATTGGGAAGATCCCTTTTCATACTTATCAAGTTTTCTCCTTTTCTTCATGACCTTAAGTTTATTTCTGGAATATTGCATCCAAGGCTCAGAAATTGGACAGTCATGAAGAATGTAATAAGGTATATAATTATCATATTTTACTTTTTCTGGAGGAACTCTTTTCAGTGCCTTGCTTCTTGCTTTCCTCTTCCTTGCAATAGTTGCAGAGGAGTCATTAGAATCAGTATGGAGTTGGTCACTGTCTGAACTTGGAGGATTATCATAAAGCTCATCAATCCTTTGAATATATTTCTACATATTTTTGGTTTGTTCAGCAACAGTGATGGAAGCAGTACTATCAGATATAACAGTAGAAGCAGCAGGAACATCACTAACAGCAAGCAACACATCAATTTCAGCAGACTCAACAATTTCATCAGCAAATATATCAGCAGCAATAGCAACACAATCAGAAACAATAATTTCCTCAGCCTTAAGAGAATTGATGTAAGAAGCAATCAGGCTGAGATCACAGCAAGCAACAGGCACAATGGCCTTAGTCAAATCTTCAACTTCCTGAGCTGGTGGACAGCTGAAGTGAAGAGTATCAAAAATTGATAACAGTGACTTGAAGTCAACTGTTAGAGTTGGAACTAGAGCCAGAACTGGAACTGTCTCTGGCAAGAATTCTTCTGAAGCAGCAAGCACTGTCCCTTCTTCACATGGCATCTCCCCCTGCCTTGATTCAGTTGGAACTGGATCAAGGCACCCCATAGGAGAAATGGAGGAAAGCCTGTAAGATAACTCCTATATAGACTTTAGGAGTGGAGCATTGGAGGTCTCCATCAAGGCTACTAGCCTGGGAGCCAGCATCCCATAAAGTTTATCTGCCAGAGTAGAGAAATCCACTTGCTCAAGTTATAGTTGAGTAGAGGTAGAAGATGGAGTGACTATGGCTTGTGATGGATGAGCTGCAGGAGGTGTGGTTGTGGGTAGTAGGATGGTTGGTTGAGATATTGGAATGGTGGAGATAGAGGTTATGGTAGTTGAAGTGGATGGAAGGAATGATGGTTGGGAAAGAATATCATGAATGAGTTGTTGATACGATGTGGTGGATGATGGAAGCTCAGTAGGTGAGGAGGGGGAATCATCCATAAAGGAATCTTCCATGAGATTGAAGGATGGTATGGTGGTGTCTAGGTCAAGAGGTGGATAGAAGTGTAGGGGATGGAATTGGTCTTCTGTGGTTGGAGGTGGATATGAAATAGTTATGGGGGAAGAGATAAAGATGGTGATGGTGGATAAGGGGATGGTTGAAGGAACAATTAGATAAGGTGGAGAAGAGGAGGAGGCAGGCAAAACTTCCATGAGGGCAGTTGCCTGAGGGGAAGAGACTGCAACAGTCCTTGTGCCTGAAGAAGCAGTAGTCCTGGTTGGCTTAACAATCCGCATGTCCCATTTTCCAAAAAGGGCACAGGTAAGCCTCTTGGAGTCATTAATATGCATCTCACTGGACACAAGCCGCTAAGGTCACCTGGAGTGCAGGAATAGCCCTAAGATCCTCCCAAAATTAACAATACTTTTGTTTACCTTCTTCTTAATCAGCTCAAAGAAAATTTCTCCCTAGTTTAAGTGCTTCTTATCAACCAGTACACCCATCAAGCAGAATTGATACCTTGAAATGATATTATGGGCAGAATGTTTGGCTAGCAGGACCTTGCCCACAACATCTGTAAGGAATCTGTACTCAACAGAAAGATTCTTTTTCAGCAGCTTGTTAGGGTTTGCTGCAGAATGCCCCATTCTATCTAACATCATCTCAAATTCCTCTCCAGACAAATCAACAGAATCTTGTCCTGAACTTAACTGAAAAACCTCTGTAAGCAGGGCAGGTGTTAGAGGTACTTGTGTTCCTGCTATTGTACCGACCACTATGGTTGAATCCATGTTCTGTGCAGTATATACCCACTCTTTTATCTCATTGGCTGCCAGCTTTATTCTTGTAGACATAATCAGGGCCAACTGCTGTTCCTTGAAAAGTTCCAGTATATCCTTGAAAATTTGATCGCGGCTTTCAAAGGAATCCATGTCTATATCAAAAGCTGTATCGAATTTCATTTTGGCGAGGGCAGCAACAGACACTGCCATTATTTACGTGCAATAATGAACAAACACGACCAAGTAGAGAGAGGTTTGGAGGGAAAGAAAAGGTTTGTAGAGAGTATGAAAGCGCAAAAGAGAACGACGACCGAAAAATGAGTTTTATATTAGGGTTCGACGCCGAAATGGAAAGATCATTGAACTCCGTTCGACGATCTGGGCTTCTAAAAGAATCTGAAGAGTCTTCAATAACGTCGATCTCCGTTCGACGATTTTGGAGAACGTCGATCTCCGATCGACGATCTCTGACCAGAATAAGATAGCCTAGCGCTATCTGAAAGCGCTGAACTCCGGTCGACGCTTTTGGAAAATGTCGATCTCCGTTCGATGATCTTGGGGAAAAACATCGAGCGCAATAAAGAGACCAGAAACACCCTATAGACACTAGAAAAATCATGTTTTAGCCTAGTCTTAGTCAATTTTAGGGTTTTAAAATCTTGGATCTCATTTTAGACTTCCTCCATCTAACATTCCTAACTGATTCAGGAAGAATGTGTGTTTCTTTTCATCCAAAGGTTTGGTGAAAATATCTCCCCTTTGCAAATCAATTGGGATATAATGAAGTTCAATTTTATTCTTCTCAACATTATCCCTTAAGAAGTGATGCCTAATCTCTATATGTTTTGTCCTACTATGGAGGACTGGATTTTGTGCTATAGAAATAGCACTGGTTTTATCACAAAATATTTTTGACCTTTCTAAGTTGTAACCATAGTCTAGGAGCTGGTTTTGAATCCACAAAATCTGTGAGCAACAACTACCTACTGCCATATATTCGGCTTCAGCAGTTGAGGTGGACACAGATGTTTGTTTCTTACAGAACCAGGAGACAAGTCTGTCACCAAGGAACTGGCAAGTTCCACTAGTGCTTTTCTTGTCTACTCTACATCCAGCATAATCAGCATCTGAAAATCAAGTTTATTCAAATCCTGAGTCTTTTGAATACCAGAGACCTAGATTTGTACAACTTTTTTACATACCTAAGAATCCTCTTAACTAATGTTAGGTGTGACTCTCTAGGGCTTACTTGGAACCTAGCACATATGCATGTAGCAAACATTATGTCAGGTCTACTAGCTTTAAGGTACAATAAAGAGCCAATCATTACTCTATATGTTGTCTGATCAACAGGTTTCCCATGTTTATCAGCATCTAGTACAGCATTAGTAGGCATAGGTGTTTTCATACAAGATGCTTCAGACATACCAAATTTCTTAACGAATTCTTTTACATACTTGGTTTGAGAAATATATATGTCATCAGTATGTTGTTTTACTTGCAAACCTAGAAAGAAGGAAAGCTCACCCATGCTAATCATTTCAAATTTAGAATGCATTAGGTTAGAGAACCTTCTGCACAAATTTGAATCAGTAGATCCAAATATAATATCATCTACATATATTTATACTAGTAGGGTATGAGACTTATGGGTTCTAATGAAAAGAGTTTGGTCTACTCTACCCCTTATAAAATCATTTTTCAGAAGAAAGCATGCTAAGGTCTCATACCATGCTCTAGGAGTCTGCTTGAGACCATATAATGCATTATGCAATTTAAAAACATGATCAGGATGAGTTGGAGAGATAAAACCTGGGGGTTTTCTAACATAGACTTCTTCATTGACGTCTCCATTGAGAAATGCACTCTTCACATCCATCTGATAGACCTTGAATCCTTTGTGAGCTGCATAAGCTAGGAATATTCTTATGGCCTCTACCTTTGTAACTGGTGCAAAGGTCTTATCATAGTCTATTCCTTCTTCTTGAGAGTATCCTTGTGCAACTAGCCTTGCCTTGTTCCTGACAAAGATTCCTTGATCATCCAACTTGTTTCTGAACACCCACTTTGTTCCAATAATGGAGTAATCCTTAGGCCTTGGCACTAGCTCCCAAACTTTGTTCCTTTCAAATTGATGTTGTTACTCTTGCATAGCAATGATCCAGTGTGGATCTTGTTCTACATCTTGAATGGATTGAGGCTCAACTTGAGATAGAAAGCAAGTGTGCATCAGGTTCTGGTTGACCTGATATTTTGTGTGCACACCAGCTGAGATGTTTCCAATCACTTGGGAGATTGGATGATCTCTTGTTGTTACTAAATCAACAGGGGGTGTTGATTGCTCACCAACCTGTGTTGTTGTTTCCTCTTGTGGAACAACAACTAGCTCTTCAAAATGGTTCTCTCCAAGATGTTGAACCTCTTATTCATCTTCACTGCTCTCATCCTTATGTTGGATAGGTGAATGTACTGAATCCTTTCCTGCAATATACAACCTGTCCAAATTTTCTGAAAGAGAGTTTACCTGCAAGGGTTCTATGGTAGAAGTATTCTTCTCCTTGTAAAACATGTTAATTTCATCAAAAGATACAAGAACAGATTCTTCAATTTTAAGAGAAGTTTTATTATAAATCCAATAAGCTTTACTGATCATGGAGTATCCCAGAAACACTCCTTCATCAGCTTTAGCTTAGAATTTTGCTAAGTATTTCTTGTCATTATTGTGAATATAACAAATGCAACCAAAAATCTTGAAATAGTCTACTTTAGGTTTCTTCCCTTTGAGCAATTCATAGGGAGTCTTGCCCTTCAGTTTATGTATCGAACTTTTGTTCAACACATAGTTGGAGGTGTTCACTGCCTCTGCCCAAAAAGATAGAGGAAGGTGAGCATATGTCAACAATGTGGTGGCAGATTCAATAAGGGTTCTATTTTTCCTTTCAGCTACCCCATTTTGTTGAGGAGTTCTAGGAGCTGAGAAAGTATGTCTGATCCCTTCACTCTGACAGAACTCTTGCATAAGAAGAGAATCAAACTCTGTCCCATGATCACTTCTGATCAGGGCAATGTGAGTATTGAACTCAATCTGTATGCATTTGAGAAAATCTGTCAAACACTTAAAGTTATCAGACTTCTTCCTCAGAAAGAATACCCAAGTGAATCTAGAGAAGTCATCTACAATCACTAAAGTGTAAGATTTCCCTCCTAAACTTTGTACTATAATGGGTCCAAAAAGATCCATGTGTAACAGATACAAGATCCTAGGTGAATCACTCTTATTAAGTGACTTAAAACTATTTTTAGTTTGCTTGCCTAATTTACAAGTCCTGCAGAGTCCTTCCTTCTTGTAGGGGCCAGAAGGTAGTCCTCTAACAAGGTTGTCCTTGGATAGTCTAGCAATGGTTCTAAGGTTTAGATGCCCTAGTCTCTTATGCCAAAGATCATTTGGTTTGCAAACTGAATTAAATAAACAAATATATATACTGGTTGAAAGGAAATCTACAAGATAAATGTTACCTTTCTTTTTACCTATTAACACTGTTATGTTATCCTCTGACTTGATCTTGCATAAGGATTTGTTGAATATCACTTGATAGCCTTCATCACAGAGTTTACTGATGTTGATTAGATTGTGCTTTAGTCCTTCCACATAAGCCACCTTCTTGAATGTGACCGAGCCAATCTGAACAGCACCATATCCTTTTGTTTGACCAAAGTTTGAATCACCAAATATCACTTTGGGTCCAAGTTTGGTTTTGAAGGATGTTAGATTCTCCTTGTTTCCTGTCATGTGCTTTGAGCACCCACTATCCAGATACCATTGTTGGTTCATTGCTGGATAGGTCTTCACCTGCACATAAACAATTTATATTTTTTTACCCAGTTTACCATGGGTCTAGGTTGATAACCTTTAAACTCAGAAATAAAAGACATCCCTGGCTGACTCTTATATCCTTCAGGATGGTATCTCCTAGGAGATACTATCCATTCAGTATAAGGGTTTAAGCTTTGGGATCTAGGACTTCTAGGATTTATTTTAGATTTATCTCTGAAAGATTGTTCAAAGCATTGAGCTCCGTTCGACGATCGTAGAGCTGAGTTCGACGATCTTTGGTCAGATCACCGAGCTCCGTTCGAAGATCGACTATGCCAGAGTTCAGAGTTCAGAAGTCGTCGACCTGAGTTCGACGATTCAGCCTGAGATCGCTGAGCTCTATTCGACGATCGTCGAGCTCTGTTCGACGTTTTCTGTTGAACTTTGTTTTTCTTTGGTAAATCAGAATTCTTCCTAACTACCTCTACAACACCCTTTCCTTTATCTGAGATAAATTAAATTGGGGTTGTTCATACTATAGGTTGGCTGGATGAAGCACCCAAGCCCAGTGTACTGTTGAGTCTAGAGTTCACTGTGCTTGTGATGTACATAAGTGTGATGCTTCTCCCATTAAGGGATTCTTCAAACTTCTTTGCCTGGGATAGTTCACTTTTCCGTGAACCTATCTCCTCCCTACAACATTCTAACTCCTCAGAGACACTACTAGAAAACTGACTTTTAGCCACGGCAGATTGCCGTGGCTAAAGGTCCAAAACCGTGGCTAAAGACTTTTAACCACGGTCTGCCCACGGAAAATGGGCGTGGGCAATACGAGCGTGGCTAAAAGTCCAAACCGTGGCTAAAAGTCCAAAACCGTGGCTAATACTGGACTTTTAGCCACGGTTCATTGCCGTGGCTAATAGTGGACTTTTAGCCACGGTTTAATTGTTGTGGTTAAAAGGCCACTCATAACATAAAAAATTCAGGCCGCCGCCGCCACCACCGACGCCCCCCGGCCGCCGCCCCCCGCCGCCGCCGCCGCCGCCGCCCGGCCGCCGCCGCCGCCCCCCCGCCGCCCGGCCGCCGCCGCCGCCGCCCGACCGCCACCGCCGCCGCCCGGCCGCCGCCGCCGCCCCCCGACCACCGCCACCGCCCGGCCGCCGCTGCCGCCATATTTATTTCAAAGGCTAATTAAAATAAATTCCTTATAAACCCAAAAATCTCATTTTGTTTTGGCGGTGTGGGACTAAACGATGCCACGACCTTTTGCCACGGTTCAGGCAAACCGTGGCTAATACTGGACTTTTTGCCACGGTTCAGGCAAACCGTGGCTAAAAGTCCAGTATTAGCCACGGAATAAAACCGTGGCTAATACTCACTATTAGCCACGATTTTTCCCCGTGGCAAAAGAAACCGTGGCTAAAAGCCATTTTTCTAGTAGTGAGAGTTTGAGATTGTCTGATTTTAAAGTGCTATGTTAAGACAATTGTTTTCTGAGAGAGATAATCTCTTTCTCAGACTTTAGCAGGTCTAAACATAGTCCCTTAAATTCAAATTTAAAGTCCTCTGAATTAAAATCAAAGGAATCTATTACCTGGTCTTCTTCATCTTCATGTTCAGATTCAGATACTAATTCATGATCTGCATCAGAATTTTGTTGGGAGGCATTGATAGCCATCATGTAGAATTCCTTTTCTTTAGCATCATCTTCATCATCACTTGATCTTGATGAAGCCTCTGATTCTTCTTCAGTTTCACTCCAGGTTTCTGCTACAAATCCCTTCCTTGTATGTTTATTTTTGCTGGAGGAGGATTTGTTGTAATTTTTTCCCCTGGAGTCCATATCTCTTCTTCTTTCTTTTCAGTCCTTTTTGTCCTTATTCTGGTTTTCTGGACAATCAGGCACAATGTGTCCTGGTTTCCTGCATCCAAAACAAATAATTTCTTTATTATTGGATTTGTCATACCTTGGCTTCTCATGCCCTCTAGATGACCTCTTTCTGAAATCTTTCCTGGCCATCTTATAGAATCTTTTGGCCAGTAAGCTCATCAATTCTTCATTGCCTGTGACCTTGTATTCAAGTAGATCTTCTGTAGCTTTGAATGTTATTGTCTTCTTCTTAATGATAGCTGGAGAAGCAACCTTTTGTTCTTCCTCTCTATTCTTGATGAGCAGCTCATAAGACTTGAGCTTGCCCAACAAAGCTTCAATAGTAATCTCAGTTAGACTTCTGGCATCCTTGATTTGCCAGATCCTTGAGTCTCAAGTGCTAGGGAAGCACATTAGGACCTTGTCATTTAGTTCAATTAGAGAGATCTCCTTATCCAGTGTTTTTAATTCACTAACTATTAGGATGAGCCTGTTATACATGTCAGCCACTGATTTAGTTTCTCCCTTTTTGAAGTTATCATATTGGCTTATGAGATGGGATCTCCTGCCCTTCCTTTCATCAGCAGAACCTGAGACAATTTCAGATAACTTGTCCCATATATCTTTTGTTGAACTGTATTTAGCAACCTTTTGAAATATCTCATCAGACATAGTTTAAGCAAGGATATTCATAGCCTTTGCATCTGCAACTTTCCATTTATTTATTTCTGCATCTGTTCCTGAGGGAGGTGGAACAACACTTGTACTTGTTATCTCCTGAGGTATTGGACAAACTGTCAAAATAGAATTAAAGATGTCCTCATCAATAGAATTCATGTAAAGCCTAATCCTTCCCTTCCAAAGTGCAAACTTAGAAAGGTTGCACACTGGAGGTCTGGTGCTAGCATAGTCTTTGTTTTGTGCCATGGTTTTGTATGAATATAAATATAATACAAAAAGTAATAACCCTCTAAAGAAGATTTATCTTATCAAGGATCTTTTGGTTTAGGTGTTAGCCCGTTCAACCAATTTGTTGAAGATTCAGTTGTTGAGTAACCAACCTGCCTCTGATACCAATGGAAAGTGAGTGTAATATTTACCTTTACTCTAGAGGGGGGTGAATAGAGTATTTTAAAATAATTTACAATTTAAAACTGTAACGCAGTGGAAGTCTTGATTTATGTATGTGTGTAAGGTGCTTGCAAGAAAATCTAAGTAAGCAAGAAATAAGAAATCACAGCACACAACAAAAACAAAACACAGCAAGCAAGATGACACAAGGAGCTATAGTGGTTCCCCAACAACCTGGGTACATCCACTCTTCTACCACCCTAGGTAGGAATCCACTACAGGAATAGTTGATCAGGTGTCCTGGGCACCAATGAGCTTTTGATAAGGTGCTCAAAAACCAAACCTAGATTTTTTGATAAGGTGTCTTGACACCGTTGAGTTTTGACAAGGTCTCAGAAACCAGCCACAAAACTTTTGAAGGGAGTTTTGAGAAACCCTTTTATAGAAGGAATAAAGAAAAACAAAAAGGTTGAGTTGTTCTTCTCTGTCAATAATCTGAGAGAAGACAAGTGGAAGATGTTGTCAAATCTCCCCTTGAGATCTGTAAGGGTTCAGGAAGATGAGCTTTGCTTAGGGTGATAGGCCTTCAGTTGCTTCAGATCTCCAGCAATAGATGATTTCAGCAGATGTTGAAATGTGTGATGTCTGGAGTCCTTGATGAAAAAGCTTTTGAACACTTGATGCTTGAAGGAGTAGAATAGCAGATGATCTCCTTCACAGTAATGTTCCTTATGTTCTTGAAGAATTCTGACTCAGTAATTCTGTAAACTTTTGTCTACTGAGTCTATTCCCAGAAGATGAATTCTTGATGAATAATTTTCTTGTTCTCTCTTCTGTATATTTTTTTTTTTCAAATCTTGTCTATTCTTCTTCTTTTTCAGAATGATTCTCTAGGGAGTATATCAGATTCTGACTTCTTGATAGCCGTTAATCAGTCAAAAATGACTACCTTAACTGATATCTGCCTCTGGAGGAAAGTCCTTAAGAAACATTCCAATTAGTCTTCCTTGAAACTTGCTCCAGATTGATTTAAACGGCTACAAAATCCTTTGCCATAAATGCTAAAAATAAGTCTCAATGAATTCCATAACTGTCCTGAATTTGAATCCCGAAATCGTCGATCTCTTCAGAAAAGCGTCGATCTGAGCTCAACTATCGTCTACCTGAGATCAGAGATTGAACTTAGACTGAAAACAGAAATTGTCGAACTAAGCTCTACGATCGTCGACCTGAGCTCAGAGATTTGGAAAATAACTAGAGATAGAGCGTTGATCTGAGCTCGAAGATCGTCGAACGGAGTTTGATGCCTCACTGAACTGAGCTCAGAGATAGTCGAACTGAGTTCGACGTTTCGTCGACCTGAGCTCGACGAGAAATGTCCTAGTCTTCAGCACTTGAATCCTGATCTTTAGAAAATCTTGAGGGCAGCTTTCAAACCTAAGTACTAACCCTAAGACTCATTCTAATTGATCTATCAGACTATACATCAAGGTCAAAACAAATTCCTAAGGACATAGTTATCCTTACCCAAATTAGTAATAGGGTGTTCCAACACAACCCACTGGTCATTTGCAATCTGGGGAATGGACTTGGTTGGGCCCTGATGAGTCCCCATTTCATACCGAATTCTGGACTCATCTAGGCTTCATTTCAAGACTTTGCACTACCATTTAGCGTCATTAGCACTCCTTTTGGTTAGCTACGACATTCCACGTCTTGTGCACTTTTTTAGCATATTTCTGTGCGTGTGTGTATTTCCCTCTTGCTATGCATTTTATTAATATTTGTGACTGCCATGATCGACAACCCGTCAAGTTTTCTTGCAGGTTCAGGGATCGTGTGGGCGTCTAGGATAGGGCTTTCACCATTTTTTGGCAAAGGTGTCCATGGTCGTGCGTTTTTACCCACGCACGACCATCGACCTCTTTGGCGCACGATCATCGGTCGTGCGTAGTCTGGCTTCTCTAGTGAAAGTTCTGCCCCGCCATATCGCACGGTCACCAGCTATACCGTGCATGATCACTGCTCGTGCGTTGCCGGTCGTGCGCAGTCATGCCCTCTTTTGAAAAGTTCTGTCTCGCCATTTCGCACGATCACTGATCGTGCGCGAGCTTTGATTTCCTCGTGCAAGTTCTACAGGTTGTTGCCGCACGGGCGCTGACTTTGTTTGCGCACGACCACTGGTCGTGCGCCAGTGGTCGTGCGCCATTGGTCGTGCGCGCTATTTAACTCTGCTTCTATAAATCGGCCTGTTCCGCGAATTAGGGTACGGACCCTGGATCGATCTTTGCCGCCACTTTGCCATTCCGCATCCCAGGAGTTCCATCCATCTCCACCTTCATCCCTACCATCGGGAGGTCATTTTCCGGCGATTATAAAGCGTTCCGCATCCTCCGGTGATCCTCCCGGCCATTAAAGACCTCTTCTCTGAGCTTTCCACCGAAGAAGATGATGAAGACAACCTAGAGAACGGACTTAAAGGCCCTAGAGGTGACAGCTCGTCGGTACCGGAAGCCTCCTCGGACTGCGCGTGGAAGCAGATTGACAACCCGCACCTCCGGCCAACAACCGCGGTGGATCTTCACTTTCTTGGTTTAGTCTTTCTCCATCTCTCTTGTTGTATGAAATGACTTAAGCTTGTAATGAACTTCGATTTCTAGTTGTTTTAATTAGATTATTGTTGTTTAATCTTGCTCGTGAGATTTGTGATTTGATGCGCCTCGCCCCATCTCACTTCACTCCATTCCTTCATTCCATTCGATTGCACTCCGCACTAAACACCTCACTCACTTGCTCACCATCTATTCCCCTTACCGAAGTACGGCATCGCGGCCGTTACATCCATCTCACCTTATGAAGCGGTGAGTGCGACCCGCATATTTCGCTTTAGTTTATTTGTTTGCAAAACAACCTTCAAAGCCCTTTATTTTTCCTTTATTTAATTAACTATCATAACGATAATTTCGGATCGTTCGTTGTTCTACGCTAATTGCATTTCTCAAGAGACCGACACTCGGGGATTCATTCCCAAAACTTTATTACTTGTGCGACCGGTGCGCTTGCCGTATTTACACACATCAAGTTTTTGGCGCCGTTGCCGGGGAGCGCAACTGTAGAACGATCCATGATTCTGAAAATTTTGTTATTAGAGTTATTTTGTTTTGTTTAATTTTTATCCCTTTCCTCCTATGTTGTTATTTCATTGTTGGAGTTGTTAGCTTTACTCGAAGAATTTATGCAAAGTAGTTTTACCCGTTATTTTTGATATTTCTGCAATGTGGGCCAATTTCAATATTCATTGCCCTCATTGTGGAGACATTTCTCATGCTAGCAATAGATGTCCTAAGAAGTATAGTACCAAGGAAATTAACGACTCTACATTACGTAGATATAAGCCTGTTATCAACCGACCCGCAGAGCCATTACCACACTACTTCATTTCGGCTTCAGCTGTACTGCACTGCTAAAGCCGGCCAAGCAGTGCATTTTTTTTCAAAGCTGGGATCATGCATTGAAGTATTGCACTGCTTATCTAGCTGAATTGGAAGTGGATGATGAGCCGGATTTTCGGATTATTCCCACTTCAACCTTGAGCAGCACCCCTTAAGCCTCGGTATATGCACCATTGCTATCTCCATGTTTCGGAGAAAGCATTTCTGGTACATGCACCGATGCTTGTGTTGATCCCCATACCTGCATGGATATCTATACTTCTGATGAACATTCATTAACTAGCATAGAGTCTAGTTGCGAAGAGCCAGTTCTTGACTGCCTGTCGAGTTCTGTACCTTCACCTACTTCTTTGCATAATATTCTATCTTTTTCTGATATTTTTGTTGAGGTTGATTCGCAGGTGGAAACTAGCATTTCCAGCTTTCTGTTAGATCCTGTTGTGGAGGACAATTCCATGGTCGAGGTTGCTTCTTTTACCCCATGTGAGGATGTTCAATGCACGAACGAGGTGGAGGCTGTGCTAGGAACTTCTTGTACCATCCTTGACAGTGGTGTTCAGTTTTCTGCAATTCCACCAATGGGGGATGATTCCGGAATCATCTCCAAGATTGAGGATCCTTTATGTTATTCTTCTAATTTATTTCTTGACCCCGTTCTTGTTTACACATCCCTGCAGGACCCCATCGTGGAACCGGTTCGATCAGTACAAGGGCCTGTAATGCGGCCTACGATATCTAGCGACCATATGTAAGTGGAGTTGGAAATGACGAGCTTCACAAGTTATGTCTTGCCCATTCCTGACATTCATGACAGGTATACTTATACAGGTAGTGGGGCGTTTGTTCTGTCTCTATACCAGTACCCACTACAAAAATGCGAGCATGAACAATTGCCTGAGCATTTCTATTTTCATACGCCAATCAGCTTAGAAATGTTTAGAATTTGAATAAGTCCTGTTGGGAGATAGAAAACCCAATAGTTATCTAGGTAGCTTGTTCTTTTCTTTTCTTGTAGGATTTTTGCAATTTGCTTCTACTTTTCCAATCTCATCTTTTATTTTCATGCCCCTTTAGTCTCATGAGTGTTATGTTTTTTTTATTTATTTATCTAATAAACTGTAAGAACAATATATAAACTGCAAATACAGGTATTTGGTCCACCTTATGGATGGTAAACAAAAGGGCTATTCGGGAGACAACCCAAGCTTGGACCTTTTTGGTCCCTCTTTTTTGTGCTTTCTACTTTGCTCTTTTATTATATTTTCTGTTATTTGTCTTTTCTTCTGTTCAACCTAATTCGCAGGTCCAGCATACTTTTGTGCGATGCAGCAACCTCCTCCTTCTGGTATGCTCATTCTTTGGAGCATAGGTACCCTTTCTCCTCAGCCCTCTTTTTATTTTAGATGTATATTTTCATTTCTGCCTATGTTTTCATTAAAGTCTGGGGGAAGAGCCGCTTATGCACTCCACGAGCACATTGATAACATGCCAGTTGTTTTATTTTATGCTTTATTATTGTAGAATCCTGCTACACACACCTTGCCACCCACACGAGCGCGCACTTAACCACGCGCGCGGCTCGAGTCAATGTTGTCATTTTGTGTCAATTTTAAAATGGCGGTGCTGACTTTGGATTTTAATTTATAGTAGTTCGAAACTCGTGCAGTGCTCCTAATCGAGTACTCACGTGGTGTAGAAATTGTATAGGTTTAATTTTTCTTTATGCTTGTAAATTTATATTTTTTCTGCACTCGTAAATCATGTTTGTCCAACTCAAAATTGTGAATCCGGAGCAATCTATCGGTAGCGTAGGAATGTGTGTAGGCTAAGAACTTGCCCCAACCTACATTCGAAGAAATTGTGCATGGTTAGTCTAGCGTAAGAGTGATGTAGGCCATCATGTTCGCCCGGTTGAGCTTTGTACCCTTTCCTTACGCCGCCCTCGCTAGCCCCTTTGTGCCTACCCTTCCTTTTGATTCAGCTCCATTATATTCGCCAAAGCCTCATAGCCGATCCTAGTCGCACGCCCAATTCAAGCATTAGTAGTTTACATTTTACGTTGGGTTGTGATGTGGTGATTCATTTTTGTTATATGTGGATTGTCCCAAAAGAAAAATGTGTTGATTTTGTAAAATAAAAATGTGAAAGCTTAAAAGAAAAATCTATAAAAAGAAAAGGAAAAAAAAAGAGGAAAAGAAAAGAAATAAGAAAAAGTTTAAATGAACAATCTTTTTGAGATGGGATTGTTGTTTGGAGTAGGCAGTGCACACACCCATTTGTAAAAGTAAGTCTGGGGGTGTGGTGCACCTGCGTTTATTTGGTGGTTAGCGGTTACTATTTTTTGTACGTTAGCTCATTTGGGTTTGAAGCATTACCCATCTTGTTTATCCTTGTTTTCCTCACCGTAACCCAAGCCCAATTATTACCCGAAGTCCTACGGACTCACGCTAGAGTCAAACTAGTGTCGTGGAGAGAGTGCGAACGGGCAAGCATATGGTCCCCGACATTGGTGGATTCCTTTGGAGGTGATCACAAGCCCCGATCTTTGGCATTGCTTAGCCAAGCGACTTGCCTATTTTCTTCCTACACATGACCGAGCGATTCTCCAGCATTCAATTTTTGATTAGTGACAATATCTATTTACGTTTGTCGAAAGTTATAAATTTCATAGTATAATTAAAAATTTCTTCTATTATATTTTCTATACACTTGAGTTTTCGATTTCTCGTTCCACTTTAAATTAAAGTTACTTCGTCAGCTAGCTATTTTAGAGTTCACGAGATGATTATTTGCCCGGGACGTGCAAATGGTTAAGTCTTGGGGTGTGATGAGTCCCCATTTCATACCGAATTCTGGACTCATCTAGGCTTCATTTCATGACTTTGCACTACCATTTAGCGTCATTAGCACTCCTTTTGGTTCGCTACGACATTCCACGTCTTGTGCACTTTTTTAGCCTATTTCTGTGCGTGTGTGTATTTCCCTCTTGCTATGCATTTTATTAATATCTGTGACTGCCATGATCAAGAACCCGTCCAATTTTCCTGCAGGTTCGGGGATCGTGTGGGCGTCCGGGATAGGGCTTTCACCATTTTTTGGCAAAGGAGTCCATGGTCGTGCATTTTTTCCCACGCACGACCATCGACCTCTTTGGCGCACGATCATCGTTGGTGCGCAGTCTTGCTTCTCTTGTGAAAGTTCTTCCCCACCATATCGCACGGTCACCAGCTATACCGCGCACGATAACTGCTCGTGCGTTGCCGGTCGTGCGCAGTCATGCCCTCTTTTAAAAAGTTCTGTCTCGCCATTTCGCACGGTCACTGATCGTGCGCTGCTGATCGTGCGCGAGCTTTGATTTCCTGGTGCAGGTTCTATAGGTTGTTTCCGCACGGGCGCTGACTTTGTTCGCGCACGACCACTGGTCGTGCGCCAGTGGTCGTGCGCGCTATTTAACTCTGCTTCTATAAATCGGCCTGTTCCGCGAATTAGGGTATGGACCCTGGATCGATCTTTGCCACCACTTCGTCGTTCCGCATCCCAAGAAGTTCCATCCATCTCCACCTTCATCCCTACCATCGGGAGGTCATTTTCCGGCGATTCTAAAGTGTTCTGCATCCTCCGGTGATCCTCCCGGCCATTAAAGACCTCTTCTCCGAGCTTTCCACCGAAGAAGATGATGAAGACAACCTAGAGAACGGATTTAAAGGCCCTCGAGGTGACAGCTCGTCGGTACCGGAAGCCTCCTCGGACTACGCGTGGAAGCGGATTGACAACCCGCACCTCCGGCCAACAATCGTGGTGGATCTTCACTTTCTTGGTTTAGTCTTTCTCCATCTCTCTTGTTGTATGAAATGACTTAAGCTTGTAATGAATTTCGATTTCTAGTTATTTTAATTAGATTATTGTTGTTTAATCTTGCTCGTGAGATTTGTGATTTGATGCACCTTGCCCCATCTCACTTCAATCTGTTCCTTTGTTCCATTCGATTGCACTCCGCACTAAACACCTCACTCACTTGCTCACCGTCCATTCGCCTTACTGAAGTACGACATCGCGGCTGTTTCATCCATCTCACCTTGTGAAGCGGTGATTGTGACCCGCATATTTCGCTTTAGTTTATTTGTTTGCAAAACCACCTTCAAAGCCCTTTATTTTTTCCTTTATTTAATTAACTCTCATAACGATAATTTCGGATCGTTCGTTGTTCTATGCTAATTGCATTTTTCAAGAGACCGACACTCGGGGATTCATTCCCAAAACTTTATTACTTTTGCGACCGGTGCGCTTGCCGTATTTACACGCATCAGGCCCTTCCCCCAGGCCAGAAGCCAGAGAAGGTTCCTGCTCATGATGATTGATTATTTCTCTAAGTGGATGGAAGTTAAGGCGTTGGTCAAGGTAACCTCCCAGGTCATCAGGAACTTCGTATGGGGGGAGATTATCTGCCGTCACGGGTTGCCTCAGGCCATTGTCACGGACAACGACCCTCAGTTCGCAAGCGCCAAGTTCATTAGCTTCTGCGGGCAGCTCAGGATCGATCTTAGGTTCGCCTCGATTCATCACCCCAGGAGCAACGGGCAGGTGGAGGCGGCGAACAAGATCATTGTAAACCTCATAAAAAAGAAGATAGAGAATATGAAAGGAAGCTGGATGGAGCAGCTCCCTTCAGTCCTTTGGGCCCTTAGAACCACACCCAATACAGCGACAGGAGAGACTCCTTTCAAACTCTTCCAAGGGTGCGAGGCGATACTTCCGATAGAGTTCTAGGTCAGAACCCCTCGGGTGGTCTAGGCCGGAGAGGGCAGAGAGGATTGGAGGGCCGAGAATGAGGAGGAGTTGCGGATCTCACTCGACATGGTTGAGGAGCTACGAGACCTCTATGTCGTCACGCAAGAGGAAGCGAAGAGAAGAATGTCCAAATACTTTGACAAGCACGTCAGGGTCAAACAATTTGCAGAAGGATACTTGGTCTTAAGAAAAGTGGATGCCGCGAGGAGGTCAGCCACCGCGGGGAAGCTCAATCCCAACTGGGAGGAACCGTACATTGTATAGGAGGCACATAAGTTAGGAGGATACCGCCTCCGGAATGTGGAGGGCGAGACCCTAAGTCTCACCTGGAGTGGTGATGACTTAAAACATTTTTTCCCTGAGTTATGTAAATGTCGTTTTAGTTTCTAATAAAGCTTCTGTTGATGAACTTGTTCCTTGACGATGAAAAGTGCAAATGCGAGTCTGCCCCAGACCCCGAGCAGATCCCGCTCCCAAGCTCCCTTCAAGCTGGCAGGGCTGGAAGTCACTCGGAGGAGTTTACCCCAGGCCCCGAGAAGATCCCGCTGCCAGGCTCCCATCAAGCTGGCAGGGCTGGATGTCACTCAGAGGAGTCTGGCCCAGACCCCGAGCAGATCCCGCTTCCAGGCTCCCATCATGCTGGCAGGGCTAGATGTCACTCAGAGGAGTCTGCCTTAGACCCCGAGCAGATCCCGCTGCTAGGCTCAAATCAAGATGGTAGGGCTAGATGTCACTCGAAGGAGTCTGCCCCATACCTCGAGAATATCCCACGTCCAGGCTCCCATCAAGCTGGCATGGCTGGATGTAACTCGGAGGAGTCTGTCCCAGACCCCGAGCAAATCCCGCTGCCAGGCTCCCATCAAGCTGGCAGGGCTGGATGTCACTCAGAAGAGTATGCCTTAGACCCCGAGCAGATCTCGCTGCCAGGCTCCCATCAAGATGACAGGGCTTGATGTCACTCGGGGGAGTCTGCCCCAGACCCCGAGCAGATCCCGCTGCCACGCTCCCATCAAGCTAGCAGGGCTGGATGTCTGATAAGTTGTAATTATACCTACTTTTATAGTATTGTTATTATGATATTTTACATTATTTTTGCCTTTTTTGTTTGTTTTGTTCAATAAATTGTTCATATTTTCTAAATTTTATTTCTAACTTAGATATTTTTGTTTTCCAGAAAAATTCAGAAAAATGTAAAAATTTGACCTGACACACACGTGTTATTTCCCGACACGCCCGTGTCAGGCACTCAACGCCTTCGGCCAGTCGACACTACATGATTTTACTGTTCAAAACTCAACGCCATCATGTCACGCCCGTGTCCAAGCCCGTTACGCCCGTGTCGATGTCGACACTCAATGCTTTTTCACACTCAATGCTGCCGACATCAGAACTGCCAGCTGTCCAAGTCACGCCCCCCGTCACGCCCGTGTCTGATACCTGTCAAGCCTGTGACGGACACGTGGCCCTTCCCGAACCTTCTAGAATGGCGCCAGCTCGCCGAATTCACCAAGTCAAACATGACAGTTGTGACACGCCCCCTGTCACGCCCGTGACTTAGGGCATGTCACACCCGAAATTTTGCCTATAAATAAAAATTTTCTGTAATGCCCAAGGGTTCACTTTTTTGAGCCAATTTTAGTGTGTTTTTTGGGCTGCCCTTGTTGACTCCATTTTCATGTAAGGAGACTTTCTCCCCCCTCTCTTTCTTATGTTTGTTTTAGCTTTTCAATAGCTTTGTAATAGTTTGTAATAGCTTTAATTATATAAATAAAAATGATGTTCTCTTTTTTTGTCTCTCTACATGGAATGAAAATGCATTTAGGTGGTTAACTTTCCTTCTTCCTTTTTATCCTTATGTTCATAATTGTTCATCTTTATGAAAAGTGTGTGTGGGTTTGTGAGTGATGCTTTTATTTTTATTTATCTTCATTATGCAAAAGTGTTAGGATAGCTCTTATGTTTTAAGTTTTAATTTCAAGTTTTATGTTTCTTCATTATAAAAAATTCATCATGTTAGGTTTTAAGTATATTTGTTTTAGAAAATTTAAAGATTTATGTTACCTTAAAAATCTTAACTTTTCCCTCCTTATGGGTTTTGCAAATGTGCTTTTGAAATGTGATTTTCGTTTTCCTTTAACTTAGGCTTTGTTTAGGTTGTAAAATTTTCATGTTATTTTTAATTTTAAAAAACCACTTTTTATTCACTTTTAGGAACCCTTAAGAATGAAAAGGTTGTAATTTTAATTTGTCATGAACTTTAAAATTTGCTTTAATTTCAAAACCATTTCCCTCTTTTAATTTTTATTTAATCTTTTTACTTGTTTTTGGCAAGTTGTAATGGTAGAAAAGTTTTAGTTTTAATTTTTAGATAACTTCCATTTTTCTGTTGTTTTTTAATGTGTGTGAGAGTGTATGAGTTAAATTTTCATTTTATTCTTTTAAATTCCATGTTGTGTGTGTGATTGTATGAGAATAACCATTTGTGCTTTCTTTTAAGCTTTCTTTAATTTATGTAGAGTGTGTGAGTGTATGTGATAACTTTTCATGCTTTGTTTTATTGCTTTCTTCAATTATGTAGAGTGCGTGCGTGTAGGAGAATTTTATTGCTTTCATTCTCCCGCCCACTCATTTGAGCCGGGACTCGCAATTTTATCACTTTCTCAATTATGTAGAGTGTGTGCATATTCGCATCTATTTCCGCCTACTTGTTAAGAGTTAAACAGCGCTCTACTTTAATTTTCCGCCCACTCATTTGAGTGGGACTTGTAATTTTCATTTTTTGTAACATAGTTTCTTTTTATTTATGCATTTATTTTCGCCTACTCGTTAAGAGTTAAATGGCGCATTGCTTTAATTTACCGTCTACTCAGTTTTGAGTAGGACTTGTACTTGCATTTATTTCCCGCCTACTCATTCGAGTAGGACTTGCTTTACTTAATTTAATTATGATTTTGAAGTGTGCGTGAGTGCCTGCATCAATTAGCCTTCAATTTATCTAAATGTCCTATTTTTTTTATGTTTTCTCATATAAACTGTTTAGTACTTTAATTCAAACTCACGTTTCACTAAAAACCATAAAGCTGTCCCCATATCGATGAGTGGCTAATCTCCATTAGCCTTCGACATCGAAGAGCATTGGGACATATAAAATGATTTGAAATAATTAAAGAACTTTATTTTTATTTTAATTTAAGGACTTAAGGTTTGCCCCGGGTTAACGACGCATAGGACCACATAATCGATGTGTGGGCTCTATTTCCGTTATCCATACGCAACACCGAGAGACTGCACGTATGGACCGATCCCCCTTGGGTAAAGAGAACTGTGTACGCCCCCTCGAAAGAGGAGAAGCGTAGTTTTGCCGGATTGGGTTCCCCACCCAATAGCGGGGTTCTTAGTGGAGTGCGGGAGTTAAGGGGAATCCTTCATCGGACTAACGTTCGGTCGAATAGCCTTAGCGTCCCGGTGAGCGATATCCCTAGACCCTTGTGAGCTCATGTCTATGGAACCTCCACGACCAAGTACCTTTTATTAATTTAAAAACTAAGTTCAAAAATTATTAAGAATTATTTTCATCTTATCCAATTTGATGCCGAGCGTTAACCTGTCATCGAATTAATCTAAGTAAAATTCTGCTCTCTTTTCTTTCCGCCTTAATTAACAAAAAATCTCACCTTACTGATAGTAAGATAATAGTCTTCCTGGGAGAGTAGATATAATCAACGCGCCCCCGATAACAATAAGACCTCGGTATTCTCCCGAATACTGAGTACTATGCGATATGTGCACTTGCCTCCTTTCGTTAGAAACTCAATCTTGTAAATCAGCCCGCGGAATAAGACCATTTCGAACCACCCACAGTTGGTCTCTATTCTGTGGCCATCAAGTTTTTGGCGCCGTTATCGGGGAGCACGGTTGTTATCTCGAATCTGGGACTCTATTAATTTTACTTTATTTTCAAATAAAAAATTTATAACAAAAAAAAATCCTTCCCCCTTCGTTGTTTTTTTAGGGTGTATGACCCGTGGACAACCTTCGAGTTCTGAAAAATCTTGAGTTCGACCCTAAGATCGAACGCTCTATTGCGCGTATCCGATCTCTATGTCTAATTCCCCTTTTAGACCCAGAAGAATCCACCAGAGAACCCTCTTTCTCTTCTATGGCCGACCCAAATAATGTCAAGGCGGCCGAGCGTACGATGTCTTACTACGCTCGACCCAACTTAGATGATACGTGGTCGAGTATTGTTCTGCCTACTGTGGCGAACAATAACTTTGAAATGAAGTCAAGTGTTATACAAATAATCCAAAATGTCGTGCAGTTCGATGGACAGCTAGATGAGGACCCTAATAACCACTTGTCTATTTTTTTAGAAATCTGCAATACTTTCAAGATAAAATGCGTCACTGATGACGCCATTCATTTTCGCCTCTTTCCCTTCTCCCTTAAGTCCAAGGCCAAGGAGTGGTTGGTCTCCCTCCCTCGGGGATCCATCACGACCAGGGCGAAGTTGGCTGAGAAATTCCTTACTAAATATTTTCCGCCCGCAAAAACTGCTAGATTGCGGGAGGACATATCCTCCTTTGTGCAAAACGACTCCGAGTCTCTTTATGAGACTTGGGAGCGTTTAAAGGAATTTCTCCTTCGGTGCCCGCACCATGCGCTGCCAACGTGGTTGGTGGTACAAATTTTTTATAATGGACTGAATAGTCAGACGCGTCAAATGATTGACGCGGCTGCCAGGGGCACTCTGAATAATAAGACCCCCGAGGCCGCCCAGGCTCTTTTCGAAGAAATGGCTATGAACGCCTACCAATGGAATTTCCCGCGGGCGTGCCATAAGCAGGCGGCCCTTTATAAAGTGGATGTCACTGCTCAGCTAGCCCTTCAAGTCGAAAGGCTAACTAAGCAGGTGGAGGAGATGTCTGTTGCCTCCCCCACTCCATCTTGTTTTCTCCCCCCTAATGTCTGCGTGGTCGCCGAGTTCGTGGACTACATGGGGAATCCGGTGCATCCCACCTTTCAAAATAACCCTTATAGTAGCCACTGTAATCCGGGTTGGAGGAACCACCAAAATTTCTCATGGAGTAACCCGAATAACGTGCAGCGCCCTCCCCCCTCCTTTTGCGGTCTCTTTTCCGTCCTCTCCTCCGAAGCCTCTTCCGGTGGAGGAAAATTTTAATCGATATGTCTCGTCCAACGAGTCCAATATCCGGAACATCACCAGATCGCTTAAAAATTTAGAAATACAGGTTGGACAACTGGCACGACTTATGTCGGAACGCGCTCTGGAGGCACTGCCAAGGAATACAGAGCCCAATCCAAGGGAGAATGCTAAAGCTATAACCCTCCATAGCGGTAAGGAGGTGGTCGATCCAAAACAGACCGATCCTCAGATACCTATTTCACCTCTGACCCCTCTTCCATCTTCTTCGATTACGCAGCCCTTGCCGATTTTAAATGACAAAACTATTTTAAACAAGGCGCTGCCCTACCCGCATAAGTTAGATAACGAGCGAGTGAACGCGTAATATGAAAAATTTATTTTATTACTTAAACAAATTCATATTAATGTTCCTTTTTGCGAGGACATCTCGCAAATGCCTAAGTATGCAAAATTTTTAAAAGAGCTTCTTTCTAACAAACGAAAACTTGAAGATATTTCGCATATTTATCTTAACGTTGTCTGCTCGGCGGCTCTTACTAAAAAGTTGCCCTCCAAACAAAATGACCTGGGATGGTTTTCCATCCCGTGCCTTTTTGACGATGTATTAGTAAAATACGCTTTGGCAGACTTAGGCGCGAGCATTAATTTGATGTCGTTCTCGCTCTTCCTGCGATTAGGTTTGGGTACTCCTGCTCCTACCAATATGCGCATCTAACTAGCGGATCGCTCGGTTAGGTTCCCCATCGAGGTTGTTGAGGATGTCCTTGTCCGAGTAGACAAGTTCACCTTCCCGATGGACTTCGTCAGCTTAGACATCGAGGAAGACGTCAGTGTACCAATAAAACTCGGTCGCCCTTTCCTCGCAACCTCACGTGCGCTAATCAATGTAAGTAATGGTCATCTTCTCCTTAGGATAGGAGACGACCAAGTTACTTTTTCTATTAACCCCCTCAATGGAAGACTCGTCGCCGAGAGATGATTTTTGCTACTCTTTAAATTCTTTTTATGGAGATTGTTCTTCTCTGGTTTTTTAGTCCGAGTTTTTAAACGAAGATATTTTTTCACTCGAAAATTTTTATTGCGATGAGGATGCGTCTACGGATATGCCTTTTGAACCAATTGGTTTAAAAGACATTAGCACTAAAACCTCGCTAGAAGAATCGCCCGCCCTAGATCTCAAACCAATACCCGAATCCCTCAAATACTTTTTTTTGGGAAAAAATGATACACTCGCGGTAATCATTTCTTCGCATTTAAGCGATTCGGAGACCTCCGATTTATTGGAGGTTTTGCTTAAACATCGTCACGCAATTGCGTGGCAAATTTCTGACCTTAAGGGGATTAACCCTTCTTTCTGCACTCATAAAATTTTCTTAAACGATAATTGCCGCAATACCATTCAGCCGCAGTGACGTCTTAACCCAAACATGAAAGACGTCGTGAAAACTGAGATAATTAAATTACTAGATGCGGGGATTATTTATCCCATTTTTGATAGTGCATGGGTTAGTCTCATTCATGTCGTGCCCAAGAAGGGCGGTCTGACCGTAGTGGCGAATGAGCACAATGAGCTCGTCCTAACTCATACTGTTGCGGGTTGGCGTGTGTGCATCGATTATCACAAACTTAATGATTCCACCCGCAAGGACCATTTCCCACTATCGTTCCTTGACCATATTCTCGAGCGTCTTTCCGGTCATCCATTTTATTATTTTCTCGATGGTTTATTGGGGTTTTTCCAAATCCCCATTTTCCCCGAAGACTAAGAGAAAACAACTTTTACTTGCCCGTTTGGCACCTTTGCCTACCGAAGAATGCCATTTGGCCTCTGCAATTCGTCGGCTACATTCCAAAGATGTATGCTAGCAATCTTTGGCGAGCTAGTAGAAGATATTATGGAAGTATTTATGGATGACTTTTCTGTATTCGGATGCTCATTTCCGTATTATCTTTGCAATCTCGATCGTGTCCTCCAGCAATGTGAGGACGCGCATCTTATTTTAAATTGGGAGAAGTGCAACTTTATTGTTCGAGGAGGTCTGGACCTCGGCCATAAGATTTCGATTAAGGGGATAGAGGTCGATAAGGCCAAAGTAGAAATCATAGAAAAGCTTCCTCAGCCGACTAACATAAAATCTATTAGGAGTTTCTTAGGCCACGCAGGCTTTTACAGGCGTTTCATTCAAGATTTTTCAAAAATAACAAAGCCGCTTAATCACCTCTTGGAAAAGGAATCACCTTTTGTCTTTAGTTGCGATTGCGAGTCCGCCTTTAATTTTATAAAACAAAAACTTATCAATTTTCAAATTCTAGGGGCCCATAATTGGTCCCTTCCGTTCAAAATCATGTGCGACGCTTGTGATATTGCCTTAGGCGCCGTGCTTGTCCAACGCGTAGAAAAACATTTTCATTCTATTTATTACGCTAGCAAGACGCTCACTTCCGCACAAGTGAATTACACGACGACGGAAAAGGAACTCTTAGTCGTCGTTTTCGCTTTCGACAAGTTTCGCTCGTATTTAACGCTATCTAAAGTTATCTTTTTTACTGATCACTCCGCCCTTAAGTATTTACTAGCTAAAACTGACGCGAAACCCCGCCTTCTTCGATGGATTCTCCTCCTTCAAGAATTTGACTTTGAGATCCGAGATAAGAAGGGCGCAGAAAATCTAGCGGAAGACCACCTCTCCCGTTTAGAAAATTCGGGTGCAGAAGCACTCGTCGAATCAGAAATAAATGACAGATTACCCGAGGAACTTCTTCTTGCCATTCGTTCATCTTTGTCATCTTCGCCTTGGTTCGCAGATTTTGCAAACTATTTAGTCGCACGGGTGCTTCCAAAAGAATTCTCAAGTCAGTAAAAGAAGAAATTCTTTTCTGACTTAAAAAATTTCTTTGGGGAGGACCCATTTCTTTTTTGTATCTGCGCGGACCAAGCGGTCCGAAGGTGCATTGCGGGTGTGGAGTGCTTGCAAATACTGAGGCACTACCACGAGGGTCCAGCAGGGGAGGACTATCAAGCCAACCAGACCGCTAGGAAGGCGCTAGAGGCGGGCTACTTTTGGCCCACTCTCTTCAAAGACGCGCATAATTTTGTGCACGCATGCGATAGCTGTCAGCGGTCGGGTAACATCTCACGTCGAGACGAGATGCTTAAAAACATGTTTTTAGAATGCGAAGTCTTCGATTTATGGGGCATAGATTTTGTAGTCCCCCTACCTCTTTCTTATAAAAATACATATATTATAGTGGCGGTCGACTACGTATCAAGGTGGGCGGAAGCGCAAGCTCTCCCCACCAACGATGCGTGAGTCGTCGTTACATTTCTAAAAAAATTATTTTCTCGCTTTGGCACGCCCCGCGCTATTGTTAGTGATAGGGTAACACACTTCTATAACGCTCTAATGGCTAAGATGTTAGATAAATACGGAGTCACGCACAAACTTGTCACCCCCTACCACCCGCAAACAAGTGACCAAGTTGAGGTAGTAAATCGAGAGATAAAATGAATATTAGAAAAAACTGTTTCACTTAATAGGAAAGATTGGTCCGTTAAGCTTCACGACGCATTATGGGTGTATCGTACGACGTAAAAAACCGCTACCGATTGTGCTCCGTTTCGATTAGTCTATGGAAAAGCGTTCCATTTACCCGTAGAACTGGAGCACCGCGCACTTTGGGCATTAAAACTCTTAAACCTCGACTTTAACTTTGTCACAACCCGCATTTTATCCGAATTAAAGAATTATATGAGTATGAGAAAACACGCGTCATGATGCCACGTCAAGCAGGGGATAACTGCTGACGCTAAGGCAAAACCATCTATTACACTTAATGAAAGAAATTTATGAGTTTAATGATTAGAAAATCAGTTACATAAAAGAGGTCGTATCCCTCGGCTCAGTGGATCACCTAGTCCACAGTTAAAAATTATACTTAAGCGCTGCAGAAAAATACATTATTCAGGTTTGACATCCTAAGAAGTGCATAAGAGCCCTAAGAGGACCACTTATGTCATGCAAGACTCTACATTTAATTTATATTATATATGAGAAAACGATCTTTATACATTATTTGGAAAATAGTGATTTACCTTTATAAAACATGTTGATCATGCAATAATCTTATAATAATAATAGTTGTAGTTTTAAAATAACTAGCAACCTAGCATAAATCCTCCCCAGAGCAAGTAGACTATGTCCAGAAAAATGGTAGCAACAAAAGTAATTTATCTAGTATAAAGGTAAAAACTACCAGTGGGCGCCAACAACCTGACACGAACCCACGGGCAAATATGTTTGTCTATAAGAAAAGTACTGAAAAACTACCTCACTAACAAAGCAACAAGATCTCCAAAGTCCAAGAGACCACCAGCAACACCACCGCAACCTAGCCACCAAACTGGCTACTGCTCAGAATTTGAGTCATTCAAAAGAAGAATGAACACCTCAGCAAGCAAAACAAGGAAAAACTGCATGGAAGTGTCAACCAGGGAATGAATAAAAGAGGAAATCACACAGAAGAAAAAGTCACAACTGCCCAAGGCAAGACAACAAGGAATGCACTACGTGCGAGGAAACATCACCAACCCTACCCAGAAACTACATCCTGCAGGGTCTACTAGGCTACCAAGAGCCCAAAGTGCTGCAATCTACCAAGGAAGAAACTTTTAACACCCTAAGCTGTGGGAGATAGTAGTAGCAAAAACAAACAGCATGGATCCGGTTTGGAGGCAAACTCAGTCCCCCAACCACCATTTCCAAGCCAACAAGCTCAAGGGTCTACATGTTTAAGCACAAGGGACCTTCTACCCCCTTGCCCAGCCCGTACCTGGAGCAAGATAGAAGATGAGAAAACTAAGTTGTCTACCTAAATCACCTAGAGGGGGGTGAATAGGTGAAGTGCGTGTCAAATGCGGAATAAAAATTAACACAGTAAAGATCAAGCAATCACACAGACGACAAGAGATTTATAGTGGTTCCCCAATCTTGGGTACGTCCACTTTCCTCACCGATCTAGCAAACCACTAGACTCGGCTACTCTACTATCTCGGATTGAAAACAATCCTACACCTCGGATCCACGTTCCTACAAAAACTCGATCCAAATCGGATCTACACTCGGAAGATAAAGCCTTCCTACAAAACTCGGAGAAAAACTCCTACAAAGAAATTTGTTTGAAAAGAAAATACAAATAATATATTTCCCAGATCTGGATCTTTGATTGTCTTCTTCCTTGAGAACTTTGGCTTGATCAGAATATGTTGAAGATGACTTGAGAGAGATCCATAGATCTGAAAAACGGAATCACCTCAATCGAGAAAATAAATCAAAAATCTTTGAGGCTCGGCGAGATCGAGTGATTATCTTTTGTCTAGATTGCTGGAGAAACAAAGTTGAAAGCAGCGATCGGAGATCGTCGATCCAGACCTTCTTCCGTGAACGACAATGGCGGCGGCGTGAGAAATTAGGGTTCACGGGAACTTTTCTCTTTCTTAAAATAATAATCTCTGTAAGACTTGTTATTAGTCAAATCTGAGAGGACCTATTTATAGGTGGACTCCAACGGTCAGAAATTTAATTAGAGATGACACGTGGACCAATCAGAAATGATTAATTCGAAATACACAGTGAAATTGTACTTGGAGAATTTCAGGAATATTTGAACAGATATACTCGAGACAGAGAAGAGACCTACTCGAGTATAAGATGTTATATACTCGAGTGGATAGGAGGAGCATACTCGAGTATAAAAAGAGAAGCTACTCGAGTGAATCAGAGATCAACACTCGAGTGATTTTAGAACTACTCGAGTATGAGAGTATATACTCGAGTAAAAACACTTAGAGAAAATTTCTCAGATAAAATAGGAAGAACTACTCGAGTAGAAGAGTTGGAGATACTCGAGTGAGGGGAAAGTGAACTACTCGAGTATCTGGGGAAGATTACTCGGGTAATCACTAAGCTACTCGAGTATGAAAAACTACTACTCGAGTACAGAGTCACTTACTCGAGTATATAGGGAACTACTCGAGTAGGTAGACTTAGAAACTTTCTGAGATGAAAAGTGCAGATCTACTCGAGTATCAACTGAACACTTACTCGAGTAACTAACCAACTACTCGAGTACAAGTTATCACCTACTCGAGTACAATACAGTCTACTCGAGTATGTAATCCAACTTACTCGAGTACAGACTCACTTTCTCGAGTGAACAAACAAGGTACTCGAGTATGTGGACTTGAAGAAAAATTTCTGATTTAAGGACAGAAGGATCTACTCGAGTATAAAATATAATCTACTCGAGTGACTAACCATCTTACTCGTGTAAGCTTACCTACACGAGTATACAGAGTCTTCTCGAGTATGTCTAAGGATTTACTCGAGTACCAAGTCACTTACTCGAGTATATGAAAGAAGCTACTCGAGTATGTGGACTTAGAAAAAAAAATCTTCTGAAAAAAGAATAAACTTCAATACTTCAGTCCTCCAATCCAAGTGCATGTAGGAAGTGTATTCCAATAGAGAGGCTATACATGGGCCAACACTTTAGATCACACAATGAGGAATTACATTGTATGGTCCCGTGTTTGGTGACCCATTATAGACTAACATTGGTCTACACTTGGCAATAAAACCTGCACACATACAACTTAAGCACAATATCAAATACACCTTAATTCATCTTAGTTCAAGGTCTGACTTCCTACAAATCTGAGGTATTGTGGAGACAAATCCCAACAATCTCCCCCTATTTGTAGATGTCAGCACCCTCTACACTAAGGTGAATTACTTAGAGTAAAAAGAACAACACACATAAACTTTAAAAACAAATAAACTGAAGCAGGATAAATAATAAGATAGCCATAATCAGAATCAAAAATATATATATATAGAAATGTTTTTAACATATTGAAAAGTCCATTTCCACATTCTCATTGACTCAAGAGGGGGCTCCTTTGTGCATTCTTTCTCTCTTCAGCTCTTGCCTCTCTAGATAACTGAATGGTTTAGGAAAATATGTTCTGGGCCTAGGAGGAGCAGCTGGGTTGTTGTATCCCCAATTTCTGTCATGAAGTCTGATCTTGATCTGGGATGCTTCATAAGCTTTCCATTCTGAATAACTGTAATACTGATCTCTGTGCTCACCAAGATCTATTACTAGCTTCAGGGTATCAAGGATCAGAGATTTGGAGGTTGGACTCCAAACTTCAGAATGAACAATTTCTGATCTACCTTTAGAAGCTGGGGCAGGCTCTTTTCTAGGTGCAGAACGGCTGGCAGAAGAGCTGTCACCATATTTCCTTTTCTTCTTTGGGACACCTTGAGAACTAGGAGGAAGTTCATCTTGCCAAATATCAGTATAAAAGAGAGGAGGCTCAGTCACATCACCAGCAGGTCTGGGTGAAAAGACTGGCACATCTCCTGGAATGTTTGCCTAAGCTGGAGTATCTGCTAGAGGATGTTCTTCAAGAGGATCCAAGAACTTGGGAATGATGGTAGGGTTGAGTTGAGAATTTGGGAAGTTCAGATTATTTACCCATACAGCTGTATCATAAATGTAGAACTTGACAGATTGGAGTTGAGATAAAATATCTGCTTTCATATTCTTGACTAGATAATTCACAGTTGTTTGAGCTTGTTCAGACAGTTTTTCAACTACTTTTCAACTTGTTCTTTGACAACTTTCTCCCCCTTGCTGATATCTACAGCTAGCTGGGCAAATGCTTCATCTCTGAAAGTGCCAACCTCTTCACATACTTTCATCACATTTGCTTCAGCATTCTTGTCCAATATTATCTGATTATGAGCAACAGTTTCAGCTTGATTCCTTAGTTCACCTATACTTGTAATAGTGTGATCTAAATCTTTTCCACCCAATTGAAACAATCTCTTGAGCTCATCAGTATTGGCTTGAATTTCAGCAAAGCCTCTACTCATCTCCTTTTCAAGAGTAGAGACTTTGTTATTTACTGAGGCTAGAGAGTCATCAAAGTACTTTCTTTGTTCACTGAGTAGCTGTTCAATCTTGCTTACCATATCTGAAGAAGTAGAAGGAGTTGAAGTGGGGAGAGGGACTGAAGGAGCAGGAATAACCCATGGAGGGATTTCAGTAATTTCCACTGAGCTTTCAGCTCTCTTGAAAGATTCTATCTGACCAGATTCTTCTGTATTAATGAAGGAGGGAATAGAGAAGTCCAAAGTCTTCAAAGGAGCCTCCACTGGTTTTGGAGATACTTCCTCATCATCAGACAGAAGAATATTGTCAGGCTGGCTTTCCTCTGCAGCAGAGGACTGAGCAGGAGACTGAGTAAGAATCTGAGCCTCTGGAGTCAGTACAACTGATTCATTGTGAGACAAGGGAGCATCTGAGCTGAGCTCATCAATCAACCTGTTGATATCTTCTGCAGTAGATAGAAGGATTGTTGGATCTGGAATCTCTGAGTGGGGATCTGCTGGAGGAGGAGAAACTGGAGGGAGAGAGTCCCTGACTTCTGCTTGCTGTGAGGGTTCTGAGGAAGCTGGGTACTGAGAATGAGATGAGGCAGGCTCCCCCTCAACTGTTGCACCAGAGTTAGCAGCAGTTTGATGTGGAGGAGGAGATGGAATCCTGTCATCAGGTACACTGGTTTCTTGGGAATCTACTGAAGGGACAGCAGCTTTGGATGCTTGGGCAGAGTTCAGAATTTTAATTTCATATTGCTGGATGGAGGATATAGAAACTTTTTTCATGTGATGCAGTGGAGTCCCTTTGGATAAGTTAAAGACTGAAGGATTGATTTCATGAAGGAGGGAAATAATTCTTGCAAAGCTAGGATGCTTAATGCTTTCTCTGATTTTATCTAGGATCAACAGTCCAAACTGGAATCTTTTGCGGCAGATAATGGCTTGCATTATATCAAACATTTCCATAGAGATGTCTCGAATGGAGTAAGTTTTGCATAGCAGTATCTTAGCAATTACATCCACTAGAAATTTTCCTTCTAAGTTGAAATCAGCTCTGCTAAAGGAATGGGCTTGAGGGTTACCTCCACAGAATAAACTGGTTCTTACTGAGTCTTCAGCAGTCATTTCATCATCATCCTCTACTACTGGTAGTTTTAACAGAGCAGCTAGTGAGTCTTTGTCCAGTCGGATTTTTATCCCTCTAACCTTGGATTTCAGGAGCTTTCCATTTCGTTTCACCTTCAGATTTTGATAGAACTCTTCAACAGCTGGGAAAATAACTTGGCACGGCATCTGGAGAACGAACGATAGTGCGGCGGTCTCGAGTAAAATCAGTAGATTTCGAAAATCATCTGAAAGATCGGCTATGCCCGCGGGGGCAAGTTCTGAGCCTATGTCGATTTTGGAAGAGGGGGCCATCTGCGATTCTGGAGGACGGGAGAGGCGAAGACGACGATGCTCTGCGGTTTTCCGGAAGATGAAGAGTCGACGGCTACTCGAGAGAATGAGAAGTGGAAAGGGATTTTCCGATTTTTCTCTATATATATGATTCTAGTTAGGTTAAAGAAAAAATAAATTCATACCTGAATGAAGCGGCAAATACCTCGGTGCGAATAGAAAAATTAGAAATCCTTGATATGAATCCCGTATGCTCGAGTAGGGAACATCATACATGAGTATTAGATAGAGCATACTCGAGTAGGTAACATCATACACAAGTATTAGATAGTGCATACTCGAGTAGGTAACATCATACACGAGTATTAGATAGAGCATACTCGAGTAGGCCAGGTTTGTACACGAGTATATTGTCAAGTACCCGAGTATGTAAGTCCTTTTACCTGAGTAATTTTCGTCTACTCGAGTATCTGTCTGGATATACTCGAGTATATTTTACTTGAAAGAAAATTTTCCTTGGGAGATATATATTGCCACTGAAATCTGTTACTCTGAGCAGCCAACACCACTGATATCTTCTTGATTTGTGAGGCCATCACTAGTCTTCTTTGTTGAGCAGCCCAAGTTCCGTTTTGAAGAACGAGAACTTGGACTCATCCAGCGGCTTGGTGAATATATCTGCAACTTGCCTGTCTGTAGAGACATATTGTAGATTTATGTCTCCATTTTCCACATGCTCCCGGATGAAATGATAACGAATCTCTATGTGCTTGGTCCGACTGTGGGAGACTGGGTTGTTGGTGATTGCTATAGCGCTGGATGAGTCGCAAAACAAAGGAATGTTCTGGAACTTCATGTTGTAGTCTTCAAACTGATTTTTGATCCAGAGAAGCTGTGCACAACAGCTGCCTGCAGAGATGTACTCTGATTCAGCTGTTGAGATGGCAACACAGTTCTGTTTCTTACTGCTCCAGGAAATAAGTCTCCTTCCGAGGAATTGACAAGTCCCGGAAGTACTTTTCCTGTCGTCTTTGCTTCCTGAAAAATCTGAATCTGAAAATCCAATTAGTTCACTATCATTACTTCTTGGGTACCATAAGCCAAGATTTGGTGTACTTTTGAGGTATCTCAAGATTCGCTTTGCAGCAATGTAATGAGATTCCTTAGAGTTCACCTGAAATCTAGCACATATACATGTTGAGAACATTATGTCTGGTCTACTTGCTGTAAGGTAGAGCAAGGACCCAATTATGCTTATGTACTTGATTTCATCAAAAGGTTTCCCTTTCTCATCCTTGTCTAGAGACATAGCTGAGGCCATTGGAGTCCTCATAGAGGTTGCATTCTCCATTCCGAATTTCTTGAGTAGCTCTTTGGTGAACTTGGTCTGTGAGATGAAGATTCCATCCTCAGATTGTTTCACCTGAAGCCCTAAGAAATACTCCAGCTCTCCCATACTGCTCATTTCAAACTTCCCTTGCATAAGTTTAGAAAACTTCTTGCAGAGGTTGTTATCTGTAGAGCCAAAAATAATGTCATCGACATAGATTTGCACTAACAAAATCTTGCCTTTTATTTCCCTAAGAAATAATGTCTTTTCAATCTTTCCTCTAGTGAACTTGTTCTCAAGAAGAAAGGTGGACAGCGTCTCATACCAAGCTCGAGGAGCTTGTTTAAGACCATATAAAGCTTTTTGTAATAAGTAAACATAATTAGGATAAGTTGAATCAACGAAACCTAGTGGTTGCTCTACATACACTTCTTTATTTATGTCACCATTTAGGAAGGCGGACTTAATGTCCATCTGATAGACGGTAAAGCCCTTAAGTGCAGCGTAGGCAAGAAATAACCTGATCGCTTCCAGTCTTGCCACTGGAGCATAAGTCTGGTCGAAGTCAATTCCTTCTTCTTGACGATATCCCTTTGCGACAAGTCTGGCTTTATTCTTTATAATGGTTCCATCTTCGTCCATCTTATTCCGGTAGACCCATTTTGTCCCAATGATGTTCTTACCCTTGGGTCTGGGAACAAGTGTCCAAACTTTGCATCATATGAACTGATTCAGTTCTTCTTCCATGGCTAGGATCCAGGATGCGTCGGAGTTGGCTTCCTCAAACTTCTTTGGTTCAAACTGTGAAAAAAACTTAAGTGTAAATTCTCGTTAGTTGTACCTCAACGAGTTCTGACGCCATCCCGAGGGTCTCCTATGATTTGATCAACGGGATGATCCTTCAAATGTCTGAACTCTAAAGTCCTTGCATCTGGGATCTCTTCAGCCACTGGGGTTGCATCTTCAGCTGGGATGTGTTCTTCATCTTGATCATCTATCTCTCCAATAGGGGTTGTAGAGGTGATCTTGATGAACGTCTCGTCTTTATCTTTAGTAGTTTCATCCAAGCTAGTTCCTTCAACTTTGTACCTGCATCTACACTAGGCACACTAGACGAGTTGCTGTGCAGTAGACTCGTCTCATCAAATACAAGATGTATCGACTCTTCTACTACCAGAGTTTTTCTATTGAATACTCTATAGGCCTTACTATGGCTACTATAACCTACAAAAATACCTTCAAAGCTTTTCTCGCTAAACTTGGTAGTGTGATACTTACCGTTGTTAAGTACGAAGCACTTGCAGCCAAAGATTCTAAAATACGAAATGGTTGGTTTCCTGTCTTTCAAAAGTTCGTAAGGAGTCTTATCATGGTTCTTATTGATGAGAGCTCGATTTTGCATGTGACAAGCGGTGTTGACGGCTTCAGCCCAGAAGTACTCAGGAAGTGAGGCATCACTCAACACGGTCCCGCAAGCCTCTATGAGTGTTCTGTTCCTTCTCTCAGTTACTCCATTTTGTTGTGGAGTGCGAGGAGAGGAAAACTCATGAAAGATACCTTGACTTTCGCAGAATTCTGTCATGGCTCCAGATTTGAATTCCGTTCCATTGTCACTCCTGATTTTGACTATGGAACAGTTGTATTCATTTTGGATTTGCCTAACAAAATTTGTGAAAATGCTGAAGGTATCTGACTTGTGTTTCAGAAAGAACACCCACGCAAAGCGCGAGTAATCATCCACAATAACCAACGTATATTCCTTACCTCCCAAACTTCTAACTTGCAGTGGACCAAACAAGTCCATATGGAGAAGCTGTAAGCTTCTATTGGAATCCTTGCCTATTATGCTTTTAAATGAACTCCTTGTTTGCTTGCCTTTGATACAGGCATGACAAGGGCTGTCCGTAATGCACTTGACATTGGGGGCATCACGTACTAAGTTTTGAGAGAATAATATATTAATAGTTTTGAAATTAATATGTGCTAGTCTCTTGTGCCATTGGTCAGCAAGAGATGCACTACTTTTTGCTAAAAGACATACTGGTGTAGAAGTGTCAATACAAATGAAATTTAAACAGAAAATATTTCTGCTTCGAGTGCCTGATAAAATAGTTTCCCGATTATTAACCGATTTTATCAAACACTTGTCAGCATGAAATTCAACTACATATCCTTTATCGCATAGTTGGCTTATGCTGATGAGATTGTGTTCCAATCCTTCAACATAGGCTACATCCGAAAAGGAAACGCTACCGTTAGAAATCATACCATAGCCTTTAGTTATCCCTCGATCTGAACCTCCAAAGATGACCTTTGGTCCGTTGCAGACTAAGTTGAAATTCTGGAGTAGGCTTCTTTTCCCGGTCATATGCCGAGAACATCCGCAGTCCAAATACCAGATTGGCATTTTGGTGGCCTTTGGACATACCTGCAATTACAATCACTTAGCCTTAGGAACCCAAACACGTTTGGGTCCTTGGTCTCGAGTTAGAAAACTCCCCCTACGAGTATTAGCCTCATGAGTGGTCATTCTCACGTTGCTAACTTGAGGGGTTGTAGCAATACTAGGATTGAACCAACAATCGATGGCAAAGTGACCAATTCTGCCACAACACCAACAGTCGAACCTGTTGTATCTTTGCCTAGTGTATTCCTGCTTGATTTTCTGAAGTGATGGTCTAGCAAGAACCTTGATTTTGGAGGAGGAGGCTTCATGATGAAGACAGCTACATGAAGTCTTCTCCTTCATAGGCTTTTCCACAATAGGTTTTACCTTTGGTGTCTTCTTGATGTTATGACCATGAGCATAAGGTCCATAGCTTTGAAGTTGAATCTCTTCATAGGGTGCTTTGAAGACACTCTTGCCAAAGTTATGAGGACGAGTCCAACCTTGGTATCTTGACTTCGGCTTCTCAGGGATCGGCCTAGAAAAGTGTCCATAGGTAGACTCATAGTCGAGTTCGTTCCTAGGAAAGATAACTTTCTTGAACAGAACAGGTTCCATGGGAGCATTCCCTTTTTCTTCAGTTAGAGCCTTCTGGGCAGCCTTATTCTTTCTCTTGGCCTTATTTCTCCTAGAGGATTTACTAGAAGAACCAATATGGCCTAAACCAGCACCCTTGGCCTTAGCTGAGAATTCAACAACGAGTGGAAGAACTGTCTTAGGCTTTGAGAAACTCTCAACAAGTTTCTTCTCAGCCTCAAGTCGTTGTTCCAACTCTTTGATGATTTCCTCTTTAAGGTCGAGGTGCTTGAGAGCTTGATTGTATTCATCCATAGCACTATTGAAGTTCTCTTGAAGAGAGTTAGTCTTAGCGACTTCTTCTCTCAAGTTGCTCTCACTAGCCTGTAGAGATTTTATCTCTTAGGCTTGAGTTTTCACTACTCTACGACATTTTTCGTAGGTCATGAGCAACTCTTTGTACTGGGCCATGAGTTCAGATTCATCTTCAGAGGAATAACCATCTTGCTTATTATCATCATCAGAATCAGAGAGAGGAGTGTGAGATTTTACCTCCCTAGTGAACTGGGGGACTTGTTCATCATCTGAGTGAGCCATGAGCCCAAAGTAAGCTTCCTCTTCTTCACTTGACTCAGATGAGTCGGAGTCACTGAGAGTTTTGCTCTTCTTGGCTACTAGACTCTTCTCTGTCCTCTTCTTGTGGTATGAGGATTTCTTTTCCTCTCGTCTGCCGCCCTCTTTCTTCTTGTGAGGGCAGTCCGCGATGACGTGACCTGGCTTATTGCAATAATAACAAACGATGTCAGTCGAAATCTGTTTGTTCTGTTTAGGGTTATACCTATCATGGCTACTTGAGCCTTTCTTTCGTTGATCACCGTCACGTCGTGATCTTCTGAATGAGGCATCTTTGCCTCTCCATTACTTCATCTTATTTAAGAATTTCTTGAATTGCCGGGAGAGTAATGAGAACTCTCCTTCAGATAGTTCTGAGCCAGATGAGCTTGGATCAGATGATTCTTCTTCATCAGCTTCAGGAACTGGGGCAGGAGGGCTAGCCTTTGTCTTCCTTGAGCTATCTGCCTTTAGAGCGACAGACTTCTCCTTGGATGCGGACCTGCTTATCTCTTCTTCAGCTTTTCTTGAGTTGATTTGCAGCTCGTAAGACATAAGCTTTCCGAATAGATTCTGCGGGTCTGTCTCAGCTAACCTTCCAAACTCCCGAATGGCACATACCTTATTGTCCCATTCCTTGGTTAGGGATCTTAAGAATTTGTCATTGAGTTCCCCATTGGTGAAGACGCATCCATAAACTCTGAGGCCATTTACTATCTTGAAGAAGTTCTCAAAAGTGTCAGCTATGGCTTCCTTATGACCCTGCCTGAAGGCTTCATATTTCTGGTTCAGTAGGGACCTTCGATCATCCCTCACTACTTCTGTACCTTCCATTAGAGTCACTAGGTATTGCCACATCTCCTTGGCAGATTGGCAATGAATCAGATTCTGCAGCATTGAGTCATCGACTGCACTTGCGATAATATTTTTAGCTTTCTTGTCCAACTAGACAAGTGCAATATCGTCCTTATCGAGATCCATCAATTTCTTTGGAACTTGCTTAGATGAATCTATGGTGGAGGTGGTCATAGGAATGTGGGGACCTTCTTCAACAATCATGAAGATCCGGGGATCTACTGCTTCCATAAAGAGTTTGACTCTTTCCTTCCAGATAGGAAAATTGTTCTTGGTGCAGATAGGGAGCTTAGCAAAATCCTTGGTCTTACTCATGCTTGAAATTTCTCTTGAGACAACTTGGTAAGGATTAGATCAAGGTGTTAACCTTTTAACGATCAACCTCCCACTGATACCAATTGAGAAAACTAAGTTGTCTACCTAAATCACCTAGAGGGGGTGAATAGGTGAAGTGTGTGTCAAATGCGGAATAAAAATTAACACAGCAAAGATCAAGTAATCACACAGACGACAAGAGATTTATAGTGGTTCCCCAATCTTGGGTACGTCCACTTTCCTCACCGATCTAGCAAACCACTAGACTCGGCTACTCCACTATCTCGGATTGAAAACAATCCTACACCTCGGAACAACGTTCCTACAAAACTCGATCCAAATCGGATCTACACTCGGAAGATAAAGCCTTCCTACAAAACTCGGAGAAAAACTCCTACAAAGAAATTTGTTTGAAAAGAAAATACAAACAATATATTTCCCAGATCTGGATCTTTGATAGTCTTCTTCCTTGAGAACTTTGGCTTGATCAGAATATGTTAAAGATGACTTGAGAGAGATCGACAGATCTGAAAAACGGAATCACCTCGATCGAGAAAATAAATCAAAAATCTTTGAGGCTCGGCAAGATCGAGTGATTATCTTTTGTCTGGATCGCTGGAGAAACAAAGTTGAAAGCAGCGATCGGAGATCGTCGATCCAGACCTTCTTCCGTGAACGACAATGGCGGCGGCGTGAGAAATTAGGGTTCACGGGAACTTTTCTCTTTCTTAAAATAATAATCTCTGTAAGACTTGTTATTAGTCAAATCTGAGAGTACCTATTTATAGGTGGACTCCAACGGTCAGAAATTTAATTAGAGATGACACGTGGACCAATCAGAAATGATTAATTCGAAATACACAGTGAAATTGTACTTGGAGAATTTCAGGAATATTTGAACAGATATACTCGAGACAGAGAAGAGACCTACTCGAGTATAAGATGTTATATACTCGAGTGGATAGGAGGAGCATACTCGAGTATAAAAAGAGAAGCTACTCGAGTGAATCAGAGATCAACACTCGAGTGATTTTAGAACTACTCGAGTATGAGAGTATATACTCGAGTAAAAACACTTAGAGAAAATTTCTCAGATAAAATAGGAAGAACTACTCGAGTAGAAGAGTTGGAGATACTCGAGTGAGGGGAAAGTGAACTACTCGAGTATCTGGGGAAGATTACTCGGGTAATCACTAAGCTACTCGAGTATGAAAAACAACTACTCGAGTACAGAGTCACTTACTCGAGTATATAGGGAACTACTCGAGTAGGTAGACTTAGAAACTCTCTGAGATAAAAAGTGCAGATCTACTCGAGTATCAACAGAACACTTACTCGAGTAACTAACCAACTACTCGAGTACAAGTTATCACCTACTCGAGTACAATACAGTCTACTCGAGTATGTAATCCAACTTACTCGAGTACAGACTCACTTGCTCGAGTGAACAAACAAGGTACTCGAGTATGTGGACTTGAAGAAAAATTTCTGATTTAAGGACAGAAGGATCTACTCGAGTATAAAATATGATCTACTCGAGTGACTAACCATCTTACTCGAGTAAGCTTACCTACACGAGTATACAGAGTCTTCTCGAGTATGTCTAAGGATTTACTCGAGTACCAAGTCACTTACTCGAGTATATGAAAGAAGCTACTCGAGTATGTGGACTTAGAAAAAAAAATTCTTCTGAAAAAAGAATAAACTTCAATACTTCAGTCCACCAATCCAAGTGCATGTAGAAAGTGTATTCCAATAGAGAGGCTATACATGGGCCAACACTTTGGATCACACAATGAGGGATTATATTGTATGGTCCTGTGTTTGGTGACCCATTATAGACTGACATTGGTCTACACTTGGCAATAAAACCTGCACACATACAACTTAAGCACACTATCAAATACACCTTAATTCATCTTAGTTCAAGGTCTCACTTCCTACAAATATGAGGTATTGTGGAGACAAATCCCAACAGAAGAATAAGGGTGGCCTTGGCTAAATTACACAACACCTCCCCCATGAAGAGCTTCAAACCACCACTACTAACCACGACCCACGATTCGGCCATTAGGAAAGAAAAACATGGCCGACAAGGAAACTACAAAAATAAATATGGAATTCACTCGGGAACGTAAATCGAGGAAAAAGAAATAGTGATGAAGTTACTCAACACGGCTCGTCATTGAGTGGGACCCATTCAGTGCCTAACCAGACCTTGACATTGAGTGAGTTAGCCTCACTCAGCGCCAGAACAGCCATGGCGTTGAGTGAGAGTCACTCACTCAACGCCCTCCGCAATAACAGCTCTGGCGTTTAGTGAGCTATCCTCACTCAACGCCAAAACAGCTATGGCGTTGAGTGAGCTCCACTCCCTCAACGCCTTCAGCCAAAACCATAAATCCCAACAGTGGCGTTGAGTGAGTCTACCTCCCTCAACGCCAAAGCAGCTTTGGCGTTGAGTGAGGTCAACTCACTCTACGCCAAAGTTCATTTCTGCAGGAGAACCCTAAGCCAACGCCAACAAGAGGAGGTCGGCGGGAATGCCGACTGAATCTCGCCGAATCGGCGGGAATGCAGGATGATTCTCGGCGAATCGGCGAGAATCCAGAAGGATTCTCGACGATCAGCGGGAATTAAGGATGATTCTCGCCGAATCGGCGGGAATCAAGGATGATTCTCGCGGAATCGGCGGGAATCAAGGATGATTCTCGCCGATCGGTGGGAATCACGTCGAAATCGGAGGGAATGAAGGATGATTCTCGTCGATTTTGACTTAGACGAAAAAATTTCACTCAATCACCCCACCACTCAGCCGCAAAGAACAAACCAAACTATGGCTTTGAGTGTGTCCACCACACTCAACGCCAAGTCCAGGCAGCTTTTGCCTTTGAGTGTGTGCACCACACTCGACACCAAAACCCGAGAGTCTACCAAGACTAGTTCTACCCAGAGCCCTACCACAACAACCTCCCTCACTCTCTCTCTCGGCTCCACCTGCAAAAGCACCCAACTAAAACTACAAATCTGGAGTCTAAATGGTTAAAACAACCATCGGGTTTAGCAAAACAGCACAAGGGGGGGGGGGTTCATAGGCGAATCTAAGCCCTAAATTCAGCAAGGTAAAAGAGAATATGCTTGGTTTCTACCTTAGGGCTAACCGGGAAACATTCTAGAATATCAAAAGAACGACAATGGCAAGGGCAAGAATACCACTTGCCTCGATTTCCGGCGAAGCTTGGTCGGCCTTCCCTCCTCTTCGTTCTATACTAGAAGGAGCAGCACCTAACAAGCAAACCCGCACTTTAATGGCGGAAAAGCACAAGAACCGAAAATCCAAGTCTCCAAAAACTCCACGAAAATCAAACCTCTTATCGTCGAAATGAAGATCTGAGCGAGAGCAAGACAACGCCACTTTCGGAATCGAAATCCGTCCACGAACACTCCCGGAATCGCCGTCCAAAGAGTAGCAGGTCGGCGGTTTCTCCGCTGCCTTTCCGCATACAGGAGAGGCGGGTTCGGTCTCGAGAAGAAGAAGGAAAGTGGGCCTGCCATTTACTAATTAAGGCTTTTTATATAAGCTTAGCCATGATGTTTCAGCCTAACTTCCTCCCAAGCCACCGGTTCACTTAATTTAAAAGGGTTTTTAATTTGTTTTTACTAATAGCACACCCAAAACGACTCGAAAACCGAACCACCTCGGAATTCGACGAAATTCGCACCATAGCTAAATATCCATGCTATGAACACAACGGCGAAGTCGAAATTAACTTTCGACGAACAGAACTCGAGTTATACCCTCCCGAATCCAAAACACAAGCATCCCCCGAGAGGCCACACCGGGTCACCCAAAATGACTTGGCTTGCTAGGGAGATCTTGCCAACCGACTACAAAATAGGGAACCTAGTTCTAAGGAGTTAAGACCACACTCCACCGATGGCACAATCCAAGAAAACGCGTCGACATAACGCCAAACGAGGATTAAAATAATCGCATAAAAATCGGGGGCGTTACAGTCACTCCCCCTAAAAGAAAGTTTCGTCCCGAAACTTTACGCACAACACTTCTACTATAGAAGAAAAGTAATAATCCAAACATCACAAGAAGAAAAACAAACCAAACTAATCAAAGAAATAGCTGAGGGTAAGCCTCCCTCGCAGCCGACTCTAACTCCCAAGTCGCGCTCTCCAAATCCTGATTCCTCCAAAGAACTTTCACCATCGGAATAGACTTCTTTCGCAGCACCCGTTCCTGAGTATTCAAAATACGGACCGGTACTTCAATAAAAGAGAGGTTGGGTTCCAACTGGGGCACAACGTCCAAGACATGCCCACTGCCTAGCACGCACTTCCGCAATTGGCTAACATGGAAAACATTATGAACACCTGGGAAGTTTGTTGGCAAATCCAACCTGTAAGCTGACACGCCAATCCGTTCCAAAATCTTAAACGGGCCCACATACCTCGGGTCTAATTTCCGATTCTTACCAAACCTCTTTACACCCACCATCGAGGAAACTTTAAGAAATACAAGGTCCCCTACAGAAAACTCCAAGGCAGACCTACGCAGATTGGCATTCATCTCGTACCTCTCCTGAGATATACGAAGCTTCTCTCGAACAAGCTTCACTGTGACTTCCATTTCCTCGAGCGCATCAGGACCCAATAATGGCCTTTCACCAGCCTCAGCCTAAAACAACGGAGTTCTGCAGCGCCTCCCATACAAGGCTTCGAACGAAGCCATCTGCAAGCTCTCCTGATAACTATTGTTGTATGCAAATTCCATAAGTCGCAGCCGCTCGTCCTACGCTCCACCGTGGTCTAAAACGTAGCATCGGATCATATCCTCAACTATCTGATTCACCCGCTCCGTCTGCCCATTAGTCTGCGGGTGGTACGCAGTAGAATACCTCAGATCCGTACCCAAACCCTCCTGCAGACTCTGCCAAAAACGAGAAGTAAATCGGGAGTCTCGATCAGAAATGATGCTAACCGGCACACTGTGCAGTCGGATGACTTCATTCAAGTACAACTCTGCTATCTTCTTCATCGGGTAATCAATCTTATATGGCACGAAATGAGCACACTTCGTCAGTCTATCCACTATGACCCAAATGGAATCAAATCCCTTCGGGGATCGCGGTAAACCCATGATGAAATCCATAGATATACTTTCCCACTTCCAAGTCGGGATCTCTAACGGAGTCAACTTGCCACCAGGCCTTCCATGATCGGCCTTCACCCGCTTGCAAGTGTGACACTCCGCAATAAATCGGGCTATATCTCCTTTCATGCCATACCACCAGGCAATTTGCTTTATGTCCCAATACATCTTTGTAGATCCTGGATGGTAGGCAACGCTGGATCCATGAGCCTCTCTGCAAATCATACCCCGAATGTCTCCAACCGCGGGGACGCAAAATCTGTCGCGGTACTTCAAAGTTCCCGCATCGTCGATGGAATTATCTGGCAACTCTCCTCTCTCAGTCCTGGAGTACAAGTGTAGAAGATCCGGGTCGTCCTTCTGGTGAAGTCTGGTCAAAGAAATCAAAGACGGCTCGGCCACTGACAAACTACTCTGCAAGCCATAGCATCTCACTGATATATCCATAAGGAGGAACTCCTCCACTAAACGATCGGCGGTGAGATTAAAGATCTTTCCCGTCTTTCGGCTCAAGGCGTCGACCACAACATTGGCCTTTCCTGGATGATACTGGATCTCTATATCATAATCGGCCACATACTCTAGCCACCAACGCTGGCGCAGATTCAACTCCTTCTGCGTGAACACGTACTTCAGGCTATTATGGTCGGTGAAGATCTTGCACTGAGCCCATAAAGTAGGTGTCTCCACAGCTTCAACGCATAAATAACCGCTGCGAACTCGAGGTCATGCGTAGGATAATTCTTCTCATGAGTCTTCAGTTGCCTTGACCCATAGGCAATCACCTTACCCACCTGCATTAATACGCATCCCAGACCCACACGTGAAGCATCCACGTATACATCATAATCCACGCCCTCGATAGGCAGGGTCAGAACGGGAGCAGTGCACAATCTCCTCTTTAACTCTAGGAAGGCTTCTTCGCACTTCTCGCTCCAAACAAAAGCCACGTTCTTCTGAGTCAGTTTAGTCAAAGGTGCAGCTAGGGTAGAGAAACCCTCTACAAACCTCCTGTAGTAGCCGGCCAATCCAAGAAAGCTCCTGATCTCCTTGGGCATGCCCGGCCTACTCCAATCCATCACTACTGCGATCTTTTCCGGGTCAACCGAGATCCCATCCTCATTCACCACGTGGCCCAGAAACGAGACCTGAGGCAACCAAAATTCGCACTTGCTTAACTTGGCGAATAACTTATGGTTCCTCAACTCCGATTAAACCAAGCGCAGATGCTGCTCATGCTCCTCAGCACTGCGAGAATAAACCAACACGTAATCGATGAAGACCACCACGAACTTATCTAGGAAATCCTTGAACACCCGGTTCATCATATCCATGAACGTTGATGGAGCGTTGGTCAATCCAAACGACATCACTAAGAACTCAAAATGTCTGTGCCTCGATCTAAACGTAGTCCGTGGAATATCTGTCTCACGGATCCTAAGCTGATGATAGCCTGAACGAAGGTCAATCTTGGAGAAGACCGTGCTACCGCGCAACTGGTCAAATAAATCATCGATCGTCGGCAGAGGGTACCTGTTCTTAATTGTGACTTTGTTCAACTCCCTATAGTTTATGCAAATACGCATTGACCCATCTTTCTTTTTCACAAATAGAACAGGAGCACCCCAAGGCGACGAACTCTGCCTGATAAACCCTTTTGCCAACAACTCATCTAACTGGACTCACAACTCCTCTAGCTCTCGAGGGGCCATCCGGTACGGCGCCTTAGCAATTGGACGAGTACCCGGCTCCAAATCGATCACAAACTCAACATCCCGCTCGGGAGGAAGACCAGGAAGCTCATCAGGAAAAACATCGGCGAAATCACAAACAACTAGAATCTCCTCTAAGCGCAGCATATTAACAGCGGTCCCAACCACCGAGACCAAATAAGCAAAACAATCCGGAAGAAAAAACTTCTGAGCACATACCGCAGAGATGACAGGAGAATCCTGGCTCAGATCTGCATATACGCTTCCGGGCTGACCGTCGTCCCTGATGAAGTCCAAGTGCTTCCCTTACACTGAATGACTGCATCATACCTAGACAGCCAGTCCATGCCCAAAATAACATCGAAGTCCTCTAGATCAATCATCTTCAGGTCTGCCTTCGCAAGGAAGTCCCCCAACAAAACAGGGCAATCTAACATGCCCAAATCCGACAACACAGATTCACCAGAGGGGAACTTGACACGAAAGGTATCCCGAACTCGATCTAAAGTCAATCGATGTCGCTCTACAAAGGCTCTAGCCACGAATGAGTGGGTAGCGCTGGAGTCAAACAGAACCCGCGCCCAGCGGTTCTTTACCTTAAACTTCCCTATAGGAACATATATAACTAAGGAACTACCATAATAATACTACAAACATTCTAGTAAGACAAGAACAAAACATTCAGGCTGGAAGACAACTAACCTGAGATGACCTGAGTCGAAGCTTCAGCCTCCTCGAAAGAGATCACGTTCAGCTTTCCCTTTCCCTTGTCCACACGCTGGGGCAGAGGTAATGCCTAAAGAGGAACTGCATGAAGAGCAGGCTGGACCTGAGGACACCTAGACTTGATGTGTCCCTTCTGCCCACTCTGAAAATAGACCTTATCCTTGGACCAGCACTGGGCAGCATCATGCCCGGGTCGCTTGCAAACAGAATAGGAGACATCTCTCCTAGGAGCACCCTGAATCGCATGAACCTGCTCCTTCCTCTGAGCTGCTGCCCTCTTGAAACATCTCTCGACAGGGTAGCCTGACCGGCCACAGAAACTGCACACTACTTTGCTCTTCTTCCCAGGAACCGTATCGAGTACCAGGGGTTTCTTTTCCTCCACAGACTTCCTCTTATCCTTCCTACTTTGCTGTCCTCTGCTCTTCGCGGTCTCAATAGCCTCCACCTTCAGAGCAGCCTCCACTAGTCCTACATAAGTCTCTGACCCATAAGCACTGGTCAACTGCTGCACCTCACTCCTCAAACCACCGAGAAATCGCTTAACTCGATCAGCCTCAATGCTGATCAATCCTGGGGCAAAACGGCTCAGCTTGTTGAACTCTATCTCATACTCACTCGCTGTGAGCTTCCTTTGCTTCAGATGGAGGAAGTCGTTCATGAGGCGGTCACGCTCGACCGAGGGTAAGAACTTCCTCAATAGCATCTCCTTGAACACCTCCCAAGAGCATCCAGCTACCAAGCTCTCCTTCTATCTCAGCCACCAACTCTTATCCAATCCTTTAAGCTGATAGGTGGCTATCATCACCCTTTGATCGTCTGCAATCCCTGAGTACGAGAACATCTCCTCCATGGAGATCAGCCAGTCGTCTAACACTATGAAATCTGCCTTCCCATCATAAGTGGGAGGGCTCATCCGCTGAAACTGCGAGATGAAGGCCATCTCCACTAGCACCACCACTAGAGGTCTTAAGGGTGCAGGAGGGGGAGGAACAGCAATCCCCCCTGCAGGGCCTTGTACTCCCTGAGTCTGACCTGCCACTACTGCTACCAAAGACTGAATCTGGGCTCGCACCTCCACCAATTGTCTGCTCAAGGAATCGCTACTCTGCCGCAAGCTTTCGATTACCGCATCTTTCTGAGCTCCAGATGACTCACCCTTAGACAGGGGAGTTGATCTAGTTGAAGGACGTCTTGCCATTCTAAAGTCATATCAACACTAGTTAGATCCTAGTACAACAGCTAGACCCAACTACTAGTACAGACAATACATATATAGATATGAACTTAAAGCCGCTAAACTTGCTCTGGGAGTTTATATTTTTACAAAAATTGATGTTATGCCCTAACCTAGGATGGTTAACCACCACCGTACTAATTCTTGTGCCTAGATCGGGAATGCATGATTTTATATTATTTTTGACACGAAAACTTATGTGTGTACATATGTCATCCTGCCAGTCTTTAGCTTGACACGTTGTGCTTATGTAATGTTATGATATGCATGTTTGTGCTATGCATTCTAAAAAGGCCCTAATGCATGTTATGAGCGGCGTACACAAGAGAATGTTATGCATCCCATACTACATAATATTCGCATGCAACGAAGAAAAGAAAATGTGCTAGTCGCAGCCATGTGGTGAGGTTATGCATCTCATACTACATAACCCTCACATGTTGCCCCTATGGTGGATCCATATACGAACACATATTATACATCCCATACTACATAATATGCCCCGTATACTTTATGTTATGTTATGAGTGTAGTGTTCGTGCTTTTGCCAAGACGTGCTGATGATATATTGGTGTGTGAATGACATGATGCTGAACTACTAAAGCAATCAAAGGAAGGTTGCCCGACTAACTTGTCAAGTAACCTCCCCCTGATACCAATTGTCACAACCCCGCATTTTCTCTGAATTAAAGAATTATCAGAGTATGAGAAAACGTGCATCATGATGTCACGTCTAGCAAGGGATAACTACTGACGCTCAGGCAAAACCATCTATTACACTTAATGAAAGAAATTTATGAGTTTAATGATTAGAAAATCAGTTACATAAAAGAGGCCGTATCCCTCGGCTCAGTGGATCACCTAGTCCACAGTTAAAAATTATACTTAAGCGCTGCGGAAAAATACTTTATTCAGGTTTGACATCCTAAGAAGTGCATAAGAGCCCTAAGAGGACCACTTATGCCATGCAAGAGTCTACATTTAATTTATATTATATATGAGAAAACGATCTTTATACATTGTTTGGAAAATAGTGATTTAACTTCATAAAACATGCTTATCATGCAATAATCTTATAATAATAATAGTTGTAGTTTTAAATAACTAGCAACCTAGTATAAATCCTACCCAGAGCAAGTAGACTATCTCCAGAAAAATGGTAGCAGCTTAAGTAATATATCTAGTACAAATGTAAAAAATACCAGTGGGCGCCAACAACCTGACACGAACCCACGGGCAAATATGTTTGTCTGTAAGAAAAGTACTGAAAAACTACCTCACTAACAATGCAACAAGATCTCCAAAGTCCAATTGACCACCAGTAACACCACCGCCACCTAGCCACCAAACTGGGTACTGCTCAGAACATGAGGCATTCAAAAGAAGAAAGAACACCTCAGCAAGCAAAACAAGGAAAAACTGCATGGAAGTGTCAACCAGGGAATGAATAAAAGAGGAAAACACACAGTAGAAAAAGTCACAACTGCCCAAGGCAAGACAACAAGGAATGCACTACGTGCGAGGAAACAGCACCAACCCTACCCAGAAACTACATCTTGCAGGGTCTACTAGGCTACCAAGAGCCCAAAGTGCTGCAATCTACCAAGGAAGAAACTTCTAACACCCTAAGCTGTGGGAGATGGTAGTAGCAAAAACAAACAGCATGGATCCGAGTTGGAGGCAAAATCAGTCCCCCAACCACCATTTCCAAGCCAACAAGCTCAAGGGTCTACATGTTTAAGCACAACGGACCTTCCACCCCCTTGCCCAGCCCGTACCTGGAGCAAGATAGAAGAATAAGGGTGGCCTTGGCTATATTACACAACACCTCCCCCATGAAGAGCTTCAAACCACCACTACTAACCACGACCCACGATTCAGCCATTAGGAAAGAAAAATATGGCCGACAAGGAAACTACAAAAATAAACAAGGAATTTACTCGGGAACGTAAATCGAGGAAAAAGAAATAGTGTTGAAGTTACTCAACACGGCTCGGCATTGAGTGGGACCCATTCAGTGCCTAACCAGACCTTGGCGTTGAGTGAGTTAGCCTCACTCAGAGCCAGAATAGCCATGGCGTTGAGTGAGAGTCACTCACTCAACGCCCTCCGCAATAACAGCTCTGGCGTTGAGTGAGCTATCCTCACTCAATGCCAAAACAGCTATGGCGTTGAGTGAGGTCCAATCCCTCAACGCCTTCAGCCAAAACAACAAATCCCAACAGTGGCGTTGAGTGAGTTACCTCTCTCAATGCCAAAGCAGCTTTGGCGTTGAGTGAGGTCAACTCACTCTACGCCAAAGTTCATTTCCGCAGGAGAACCCTAAGCCAACGCCAACAAGAGGAGGTCGGCGGGAATGCCGACTGATTCTCGCCAAATCGGTGGGAAAGCAGGATGATTCTCGCCGAATCGGCGAGAATCCAGAAGGATTCTCGACGATCGGCCGGAATTAAGGATGATTCTCGCCGAATCGACGGGAATCAAGGATGATTCTCGCCGAATCGGCGGGAATCAAGGATGATTCTCGCCGATCGGTGGGAATCACGTCGAAATCGACGGGAATCAAGGATGATTCTCGTCTATTTTGACTTAGACGAAAAAATTTCACTCAATCACCCCACCACTCAGCCGCAAAGAACAAACCAAACTATGGCTTTGAGTGTGTCTACCACACTCAACGCCAAGTCCGGGCGACTTTTGTCTTTGAGTGTATGCACCACACTCGACACCAAAACCCGAGAGTCTACCAAGACTGGTTCTAACCAGAGCCCTACCACAACAACCTCCCTCACTCTCTCTCTCGGCTCCACCTGCAAAAGCACCCAACTAGAACTACAAATCTGGATTCTAAATGGTTAAAACAACCATCAGGTTGAGCAAAATAGCACAAGGAGGGGGGGGGGTTCATAGGCGAATCTAAACTCTAAATTCAGCAAGGTAAAAGAGAATATGCTTGGTTTCTACCCTAGGGCTAACCGGGAAACATTCTAGAATATCAAAAGAACGACAATGGCAAGGGCAAGAATACCACTTGCCTCGATTTCCGGCGAAGCTTGGTAGGCCTTTCCTCCTCTTCGTTCTGCACTAGAAGGAGCAACACCTAACAAGCAAACCTGCACTTTAATGGCGGAAAAGCACAAGAATCGGAAAACCAAGTCTCCTAAAACTCCAAGAAAATCAAACCTCTTACCGTCAAAATGAAGATCTGAGCGAGAGAAAGACAACGCCGCTTTTGAAATCGAAATCCGTCCACGAACAATCCCGGAATCGCCGTCCAAAGAGTAGCAGGTCGGCGGTTTCTCCGCTGCCTTTCCGCGTACAGGAGAGGCGGGTTCGGTCTCGGGAAGAAGAAGGAAAGTGGGCCCGCCATTTACTAATTAAGGCTTTTTATATAAGCTTAGCCATGACGTTTCAGCCTAACTGCCTCCCAAGCCACGGGTTCACTTATTTTAAAAGGGTTTCTAATTTGTTTTTACTAATAGCACACCCAAAACGACTCGAAAACTGAACCACCTCGGAATTCGACTAAATTCGCACTGTAGCTAAATATCAACGCTACGAACACAACGACAAAGTCGAAATTAACTTTCGACGAACAGAACTTGAGTTATACCTCCCGAAGCCAAAACACAAGCATCCCCCGAGAGGCCACACCGGGTCACCCAAAACGACTCGGCTTGCTAGGGAGATCTTGCCAACCGGCTATAAAATAGGGCACCCAGTTCTAAGGAGTTAAGAACACACTCCACAGATGGCACAAGCCAAGAAAATGCGTCGACGTAACGCTAAACGAGGATTAAAATAATCGCATTAAAATCGGGGGCGTTACAAACTTAGCCGCTCAGAATAGAAAACTACAACTAAACGAGCTCGATGAATGGCGTGCGAATGCTTTTGAGAGCAATAAGTTCTATAAGGAGCGTTCTAAGTTATATCACGATCGAAAAATCAAATCCCCTAAATTTTTTTCTCCGAACAATCTTGTCCTTCTTTATAATTCTAGTCTTAAACTTTTTCTTGGCAAACTCAAATCTCGTTGGTCCGGTCCCTTCTTAGTTGAAGAAGTTTTTCCATATGGGACCGTACTCGTCTCCCACCCAGAAAAAGTCTCGTTTAAAGTAAACGGTCATCGGTTAAAGTCTTATATAGCGGGCTACCCTGTGATCGGTAGGACTGAAACCAAAACCCTTCTCCATATATAATCCCCGCCAATATAGTCAAGCTACGTGACTATAAACAAAGCGCTCCTGGGAGGCACCCCACGCTTATCTTTTTTACGTCTTTATTTATCATGTTTTTTATTTTTCTAATAACTGCAGAGTTTCTAATGGGCTTCCCCGAGTACGGATCAGGGATGTTTTCTGCCCCCCTTTTTTTGTGTTGTTGTACATATAGCTGCTATCTTGTTCCTCATGCTTAGCATTCAACATTGGGGACAATGTTGGAACTAAGTATGGGGGTGTTTTCGTATTTTTGTACTTTCTTTTTCGTTTACAAAAACCAAAATTTTAAAACAAAACTTCAAAAAAAAAACTTATATAAAACACAAAAATCAAAAAAAAAATTGAAGTTTCATTTTTGAAACTTTGACTTTTTTTAACTCAGTCCGCGAGATCCGGCTCATCGAGCCATCCACATAACGAGTCATCTCGCGGCAACCTAGTTCTAATTTTTGTAAATAATTTTGTAATTAATTTTTGTAAGTATTTTTTTGTAAATATTCTTTCTCTTTCCCCTCTCCCTTTTTCCCTCTCATCCTTATAAATAACTTCTCTTTTTCTCCCAATTTTTTGTAAATAAAATGAAACTTTTCTTAAAAATACAAAAAAAAAAAATTCACAAAACTAAAAAAAAAAAAATTCGCAAAACTCAAAAATCCAAAAAAAATTATTTTCGCAATTTCCTTTCTTTAGTATGTATATATTAAAGAAATAAATACAAAAATACAAAAAAAAAGATAATAACTTTAAAAATTCAAAAATAAAATAAAAAATATATATAATTTATTAAACAAATAAATCAAATGCATCATTCTTAAATTTCTTGCTATCCAAAAATTTTGTTTTGAGTTTATTTATATGCGAATTTGATCAATTCTTTGTTCTATTATTCGTTTGTTAATTATAGATTGAAAATTTTAAATAGCCGGGGTTAAGTTTTAAAGAATTTATCATACTTTGTTAAAAATAGGGGACTCCCTTTAGGCACTACTTCAAATTTTTCATAGATAGGAGCACGTGTACTATGTTTGAAAATAATGACTATAGAATTCAATTATGCTTACTTTTAGCTTTCTGAAAAATTGGAACGTACAATTTATAAAGGTTGCTCTCAAAAATTTTTTAATTAAAAATCTAGTTCTCTTTTCTCCCTTATTTATCATAACCTACTTGGTATGATAAACAATTTCCCCCCCCCCCAAAAAAAAGATCCTATATAAATGGGAATAAGATTTCGTTCCGTAAACATAGGCACCCAATAAATTAAAAGATTATATGTTACAGAGTAAGAGGATAAAATTCATTACTCCTACTTATATACATTGGGTTAATTTTTATTATGAAGAAAAAAAAAATCATGTTAAGGAAAATAAGATTTTGTTTTCTTATAACATCGAAATCAAAAAAAAGGAGGTTCGAGAAAAAAATTACCTCGCCTCAAAATCCAAGCATCTTCATAAACTAACATCAACCCCCCTTAGCCAATTTCATGACTTTAGAATTAATTCTAAAATCTTTTTGAGAGCAAAATTCGTAAATTGCATTATTTCCGGTAAAACTCATATCAGCAAAAGTTCATATAATTCCAACCTATTTTTGTTAATCTAACCAATACAATTATTGCTTTTATTTGATTACATCAAGAAGTCTTTTAGCAAAAACTTTTTCCCTATTTAAATCATCTACATAATTTTAGGACTTAACTCGTATACCCCGTATACTAATTTAGATCTCTCTGATAATTAATTCAAGCAGTAGCAGAACTTAGAGTTTTTTTTATTATTCCTTATAAGTTCATCTAAAACTTTTGCTCTGGAATAGCAAAAGCTTAAGTATGGGGGTATTTGATAAGTTGTAATTATACCTACTTTTATAGTATTGTTATTATGATATTTTACTTTATTTTTGCCCTTTTCTGTTTGTTTTGTTCAATAAATTGTTCATATTTTGTAAATTTTATTTCTAACTTAGTTATTTTTGTTTTCCAAAAAAATTCAGTAAAATGTCAAAATTTGACCTGACACACCCGTGTCATTGCCCGACACGCCCGTGTCAGGCACTCAACGCCTTCAGCCAATTGACACTCAACGATTTTACTATTCAACACTCAACTCCATCATGTCACGCCCGTGTCCAAGCCCGTCACGCCCGTGTCGATGTCGACACTCAACGCTTTTTCACACTCAACGCTGCCGAAACCAGAACTGTGAACTGTCCAAGTCACGCCCATCGTCATGCTCGTTTCTGACACCTGTCACACTCGTGATGGACACGTGGCCCTTCCCGAACCTTCTAGAATGGCGCTAGCTCGCCGAAGTCACCAAGTCAAACACGGTAGCTGCGACACGTCCCGTGTCACGCTCGTGACCTAGGGCGTGTCACACCCGAAATTTTGCCTATAAATTAAAATTTTCTGTAACTCCCAAGGGTTCACTTTTTTGAGTCAATTTTAGTGTGTTTTGTGGGCTGCCCTTGTGGATTCAATTTTTATGTAAGGAGATTTTCTCCCCCCTCTCTTTCTTATGTTTGTTTTAGCTTTTCAATAGCTTTGTAATAGTTTGTAATAGCTTTAATTATAGAAATAAAAATGATGTTCTCCTTTTTTGTCTCTCTACATGGAATGAAAATGCATTTGGGTGGTTCACATTCCTTCTTCCTTTTTATCCTTATGTTCATCTTTGTTCATCTTTATGAAAAGTGTGTGTGGGTTTGTGATTGATGCTTTTATTTTTATTTATCTTCATTATGCAAAAGTGATAGGATTGCTCTTATGTTTTAAGTTTTAATTTCAAGTTTTATGTTTCTTTGTTATAAAAAATTCATCATGTTAGGTTTTAAGTCTATTTGTTTTAGAAAATTTCAAGATTTATGTTACCTAAAAAATCTCAACTTTTCCCTCCTTATGGGTTTTGCAAAAGTGCTTTTGAAATGTGATTTTTCATTTTCCTTTAACTTAGGCTTTGTTTAGGTTGTAAAATTTTCATGTTCTTTTTAATTTTAAAAAACCACTTTTTATTTACTTTTAGGAACCCTTAAGAGTGAAAAGTTTGTAGTTTTAATTTTTCATGAACTTGAAAGTTTGCTTTAATTTCAAAACAATTTCCCTCATTTAATTTTTATTTCATCTTTTTACTTGTTTTTGGCAAGTTGTAATGGTAGAAAAGTTGTAGTTTTAATTTTTAGATAACTTTCATTTTTGTGTTGTTTTTTTATGTGTGTGTGAGTGTATGAGTTAAATTTTCATTTTGTTCTTTTAAATTCCATGTTGTATGTGTGAGTGTATGAGAATAATCTTTTGTTCTTTCTTTTATGCTTTCTTTAATTTATATAAAGCGTGTGAGTGTAGGTGATAACTTTTCATGCTTTGTTTTATTGCTTTCTTCAATTATGTAGAGTGCGTGCATGTAGGAGATAATTTTATTGCTTTCATTCTCCCACCCACTCATTTGAGCCGGGACTCGCAGTTTTATCGCTTTTTCAATTATGTATAGTGTGTGCGTGTGCGCATCTATTTTTGCCTACTCGTTAAGAGTTAAACGACGCTCTACTTTAATTTTCTGCCCACTCATTTGTGTGGGACTTGTAATTTTGATTTTTTGTAACTTAGTTTCTTTTTTATTTATGCATTTATTTCCGCCTACTCGTGAAGAGTTAAATGGCGCATTGCTTTAATTTACCGCCTACTCAGTTTTGAGTAGAACTTGTACTTGCATTTATTTCCCGCCTACTCATTCAAGTAGGACTTGCTTTACTTAATTTATTTATGGTTTTGAAGTGTGTGTGAGTGCCTGCATCAATTAGCCTTCAATTTATCTAAATGTCCTGTTTTTTATGTTTTCTCTTATAAACTGTTTAGTACTTCAATTCAAACTCACGTTTCATTAAAAACCATAAAGGCGTCCTCATACCGATGAGTGTCTAATCTCCATTAGCTTTCGGCATCGAAGAGCATTGGGACATATAAAATTATTTGAAATAATTAAAGAAGTTTATTTTTATTTTAGTTTAAGGACTTAAGGTTTGCCCCGGGTTAACGACACATTGGACCACATAATCGATATGTAGGCTCTATTTACGTTATCCATACGCAATGCCGAGAGGCTGCACGTATGGACCGATCCCCCTTGGGTAAAGAGAACTGCGTACGCCCCCTCGAAATAGGAGAAGCGTAGTTCTACCGGATTTGGTTCCCCACCCAATAGCGGGGTTGTTAGCGTAATGCGGGCATTAAGGGGAATCCTTCGTCGGACAAACGTTCGGTCGAATAGCCTTAGCGTCCAGGTAAGCGATATCCCTAGACCAAGGTGAGCTCATTTCTATGGAACCTCCACGGCCAAGTGCCTTTTATTAATTGAAAAAATAAGTTCAATAATTGTTTAGAATTATTTTCGTCTTAATCTGATTCGATGCCGAGCGTTAACCCGTCATCGAATTAATCTAAGTAAAATTCTGCTCTGTTGGTACCCTAGTTTGGATTTGAGTTAAGTCTTCTCAATTAGTTCCTTGACACAAGATTTATATATGGTCAAAGGATAGATTTAGGTTAGATCCTATCAGTTGTGTAGAGTTGTTGTTTATCTAGATTGAAAATCTTGTTAAGTGTTTTTTAGTTCGACTATGGTCGAACGCCGCTCGACTATCGTCGATCAGTTGATCGACTATCGTCTATCAGTTGATCGACTATCATTAGACAGCAGATTGACTATCTCTGAGTTTGTTCATCTCTGTTAAGCTCGACGATCTGTGGTCTCAATATCGTTGATCGTCGAGTCCTGCTCGACTTTTTCTGTCCCGACAGATTTCTTGTAGGTCGACTATCTGTTCTTATAGGTCGACTATCTGCTCTGATAGTTCGACGATCGTCGTGATTCGTTCAACTATCTTTTTGTCTGCATTTAGAGATATTGTACTCTTTCTCTTCTATGAATTATTTCTTATATATAGGGCTGATTTTATTAAAGATTATTTTATTAATTTTATGCTTATATATCAAGGCAATTTTTGCCTCATTCTTTATGCGTAAGTCAAGTTCTTTCTAACAAAGTCTTTTGTCTTTTCAGTTGACAAATCTGTGTGCTTTATCTGTCATGGTGTCCTTTATAGCCGTTAGACACAGATGTCTTTCTTTGGCCGTAAAGAGTTTGTTTCTGATGTGACTTTCTCTAATATCTTTTGGACTTGTAGAATGGATAATGAAAGTGAGGGTAAGATTATCTCAACTCTAGAGGGGGGTGAATAGAGTTTAATTAAAGTAAATTCACAATTTTAAACTTAGCAAAGCTTTTAAGATTTGATTTATATATATGTGTAGGGTGTCTAGCTATAGAATTAAAAAGACAGTAAAAAGGAAGAGCACAACACACAGCAAAGAGAACACACAAGCAAACCAGAAAACACAAGGAGCTATAGTGGTTCCCCAAAAACCTAGGTACATCTACTCTTCTACCACCCTTGGTAGGAATCCACTGCAGGATGAGTTGATCAGGTGTCCTGGGCACCAATAAGCTTTTGATAAGGTGCTCAAAAACCAAGCTAGATTTTTTGATCAGGTGTCTTGCCACCACTGAGTTTTGACAAGGTTCTCAGAACCAGAATCAAAACTTTTGAAGGGAGTTTTGAAAACCCTTTTACAGAGTGAAAAGAAAGGGAAAAGAAAAAGGGGGTGAAGTTGTCTTCTCTGTCTCAATCAAAGAGAGAAGCACTAGTGGATTTGTATTGTCAAAGCTCCTCCTGAGATGTTGACTAGTTCAGGGGAGGAAGCTTTGCTTCAGGGTGATAGGTCTTCAGAAGCTTCAGATCTCCAGCATAAGATAGTTTCAGCAGAGGCTGAAAGATGAGATGTCTGGAGTCCTTGGGATGAAGCTGTGATCACTTTTTGAGTACACAAAATTATTCAGCTAATTCTTTAGGATGGATCACTTGAGTTTTCTTGTGTTGATCAGAGAAATCTGTGAATCACTTCTTTCTTTTCTTTCTTCTCTGTATCTGTCTGTGTATCTGTCCTATTGTGTCTTGGAAAAGAGGTGAAGAAGAATATCTTAATTCTCTGAAGATTCTATGTCCAAGATAGTCGTTAACCAGACATTAAATGCCTTCCATAACAGATTTTGTCTTATAGAGGAAAGTCCAGTAAAACATTCTCTGAATAATTCCTTGAAACTTGCTCCAGAATAAATGAAAACGGCTGGCAGATCTCTTGACATAAATGCTGAGATAATTTGAAATACATTCCAAAGTATGACTAAATTTGAATCCTTAAGATTGTCGAACTGAGGAAAAGCATCGATCTGAGCTCTACGATCGTCGAACTGAGCTCAGAGACTGGAAATGATCATCAGACAGAAAACGTCGAACTGAGCTCGAAGATCGTCGAACTGAGCTCAGCGACCTGGAGAATAAGTGAAGAAGGATCGTCGACCCGAGCTAGAAGATCGTCGAACAGAGCTCGACGTCTTTACTTAGTTAAGCTCAGAGAGCGTCGAACGGAGTTCGACATTTCTTCGAACTGAGCTCGACGAAAAGGTCTTAGACTTGGCTCTATCTCTGAAATCTTGGAATGGTCCTGGGGGCAGCTTCAAACCTAAGTTCTAAGCCCTAGACACATTCTAATGTTGACCTTTTCAACTATACATCTAGGTCAACCTGGTTTCCTAGGAAAAACATAGTGATCCTTACCCAAATTAGTAATAGGGTGTTCCAACAATCTCCCCCTATTTGAGTTAGGATTACTATTTACATATTCCAGAAATAAAAATTACAACAACATATAGAAGAGCAACAAACAAATAACAGAGCAAGAAATCATAGCATCATTCAAGAGGAATTTCAGCAAAAGTTCAGAAAGATTATACTGTGTGCTTACACATGTTACTTCTTCTCATTTCCTTTCTTGAATATGATTTCTCTGTTAGGATTAAGGGCTTCCTTCTTTGACCTTCTGTCATCTTCTGCTCCTAAGGAGGTTTGAGATCTAGCTCTTGGAACCACAGCCTCAGGATGCAGCTTCAGGTAGTCTACTGGGTCAAAGAATTTGCTTGAAGAATACCTTTCCAATTCAACTTTTTTTTGTTCTGACAGAGTGGTAATATTGGAGGTATCTTTTCCTTGCTCTCTTGCATTCTTCAATTGATCTAGTGCAGCCAATTCTTTCATCCTTACAGTCCATGACAATGGATTGTTCTATGGGTCTTCAAATGGCACTGCAGGCTCATATCTGTTAATAGTTTCTGAAGAAGTAGGAGTTCTGGTCTCAACTTTTTCTCTGAGCTTGTAAGGGAAAGGACCTTGAGAAGAGTCTGTGAACCTTTGTCCTTCCCTAGCTTGAAATCTATGCTCTCTTTGGCTTCCTCTATACTGTCCTCTTCTTGACTGATAACCCCTTTGGTATTTCCCCCTAGGCTAGTATCTCTGATAAGACTGGGAGGAACTTTGTTTGGAAGCTGGGGCTTGAGAAGCTGAGCCTCCACCTGTCCCTGAATCTGGAGGAGGAGGAGGAGGAGGCTGAAAATGAGATGAACCTTTCTCATACTTTTCAAACTTTCTTTTCTTTCTCAAATCCTTTAGTTGATTTTTAGAAAATTGCATCCAATGTTCAGTAATTTGACAATCATGCAAAATATAGTATGGAATGTCATTTGAATCTTTAGCTTGAGCTGGGGGAACCTTCATCATAGCCTTGCTTCTGGCCTTCCTTTTCTTGGCAATAGTATTAGAAGAATCATCAGATTCAGTTTGAAACTGATCACTCTCTGAACTTTGTGGTCTATCATACAAGTCATCAATGCTTTTTATATACTTTTCTTGTTGCTTGATTTGATAAGGGGTAAGGGATGGAGCAGTAGCAACATCAATAACAGGAGCAGAGACAGCAGGAGTAGAAATAATTGAAGCAGAAATAGATTGAGATTCTTCTAGGTAGGTAGTAAGTTCTTTAGCAGCAGCAGTATCTTCAATCACAGAGACCATTTCAGTATCTTCTGAAGGCAAACTTGTTGTAACAGCAGCAGCAACACTTAAAATATCAGCATCCACAGCTTTGAAGGAATTTACATATATTTCAATCAGCTTGGGATCACAGTAATTGATAGGCACAATGGCCTTAGTGAGGTCTTCAGATTATTGAACTGGCAGAGAGCTGAAATATACAGTATCAAAAGTACAGAGCAGACTCTGAAGGTCCACTGCAAAAATAGGAGCAGAACTGGAACCTTCACCAGTCTCAGGCACACCCACTGCTTCATGAGGCATCTCCCGCTGCCTTGGTTCAGAGACAATTGAATCAAGGCACCCAAATGAAGGTGTTTCCTGGGAAGAGATGAAGGAGGACAACTTGGTAGACAACTCCTGAACATGTTTCAGGAGTGGAGCCAAGGAGGTCTCCAGCAGTGAGGTTAGCCTGGGGGCTAGCAACACATAAAGTTTGTCTGCTAGGTTTGAAATATCTACTTGTTCAAGATGGGCTTGAACAGAGGTAGGAGGTGAAGGTACTGGAATGAGGGTGACTGGGACTAATGGGATGGAGGATGTGGTGGTGGAAAGTGAAGGGATGGATGGCTCTAAAGGAGGAATAATGGAGATAGAAGTTATTGAGGTGGAGATGGATGAGATGGAAGAGTCATATGATGGGGTGAAGGATGGTTGAGAGAGGATTTCGTGAAGAAGTTGTTGATAAGAGGATGTTGAGGGAAGCTCAGAAGGAGAGGGAAGAGAATCATCCATAAAGGAGTCATCTATAAGAGAGAATGATGGAGAGGTGAAAGTTGGATAAGAGAATAGAGGATGGAATTCTTCTGAGGTTGTGGCTGGAGGAGGTGACATTGGTGAGGAAATGGTAATGGAGGAAGAAGTTAAGATTTGAGGAGAGGTTGAGGTGGTGACTGGGATAGAAACAGCTGGAGGAGGAGAGGAAGAGGCAGTCAATTCTTTTGCTGGGGCAGATACCTGAGGAGGAGTGACTTGTGTAGTCCTGGTGCCTGAAGCAAGTGGTGCTGCAGCAGCCCTGATTGGGTTGATGATTTGCCTATCCCATTTGCTGAATAGGGCACAGGTAAGCCTCTTGGATGCATTGATGAACATCCCACTAGAAGTCAGCAGCTCAGGGCACCTGGAGTGCAGGTAAACCCCTAATATTCTCCCAAAGCTTACATGGTTTTTGTTCAGTTTCTTCTTGATTAAGCTGAAAAAGATTGATCCCCAATCTAAATGCTTCTTATCAACCAGTGCTCCCGTTAAGCAGAATTGATATCTTGATATAGTGTCATGGGCGGAGTGCTTTGCCAGAAGCACTTTGCCAACCACATCAGCCAGAAATTGATATTCGATAGGCAGATTCTTTTTAAACAGTTTGTTAGGGTTCACAGCAGTGTGACCCATTCTATCAAGCATAGAGGCATACTCTTCTCCAGATAAATCAATGGAGTCATCTCCAGAACTAAGGAGGAAAACTTCAGTCAGAAGGGCCGGGGACAATGGTACCTGAGTCCCTTTTATGGAGCCGATGACAGAATTCTCATTCTCATCTGTCGCGGTAAAACACCATTCTTTTATCTCTTCTGAAGCAATCTTCATTCGAGTGGTCATGATCTGAGATAGCTGTTGTTCTTGGAAGAGGTTGAGAATGTCCTTGAATCGCTGATCACTTCCATCGAATGAATTCATATCAATATCAAAACCTGTATCGAATTTCATCTTTGAAATAGCAGCGCTTGACCCAGCCATCTGTACCTGCAACAATGAAACAAAAACGACCAAATGTAGGAGATTTGGAGGGAAAGAGAGAAAGTTGCAGAGGGTATGCAAGCGTAAAAGGCGAACGAAGGCCGAAGAATTGATTTTATATTAGGGTTCGACAGCGAAACAGAAAATCGTGGAGCTCAGTTCGATGAAACTTCGAACTCAGCTCAACGATTTGGGCTACTAAAGGAATCTGAAGAGATGCCAATAGCGTCGAACTCTGTTTGATGATATTGTCGAGCATCGATCTCCGCTCGACGACCTCTGAACAGACAGAATGGAAGCCTAGAGCTAACGGCGGCGCTGATTTCTGAAAAATCGTCGATCTCCATTCGACGATTTCTAGGGAAACGTCGAGCGCAGTTTAGAGACAAAACCTATACTACAGACACAAAAAGAGATAAGTTTTTAGCCTAGTCTTGGTCTGTTTTTAGCTTTTCAAAATCTTGTAATTTATTTTAGGCTTCCTCCATCTAACATGCCTAACTGATTGAGGAAGAAGTTGTGTTTCTTTTCATCCAAAGGCTTGGTGAAAATATCTCCCCTTTGTAAATCAGTTGGGATATATTGAAGTTCAATTTTACTTTTCTCAACATTATCCCTTAGAAAATGATGTCTAATTTCTATGTGTTTTGTCCTACTATGGAGGACTGGATTTTGTGCAATGGAAATAGCACTGGTGTTGTCACAAAATATTTTTGACTTCTCTAAGTTGTAACCATAGTCTAGGAGTTGGTTTTGTATCCACAATATTTATGAACAACAACTGCCTGTAGCTATATATTCAGCTTCAGTAGTTGAGGTTGACACAGATGTTTGTTTCTTACAATACCAAGAGACAAGTCTATCACCAAGAAACTGACAAGTTCCACTGGTGCTTTTCCTGTCTATTCTGCATCCAGCATAATCAGCATCTGAGAATCTAGTTAAGTCAAATGCTGAGTCTTTTGGATACCAGAGTCCTAGATTTGGACAGCTTTTAACATACCTAAGAATCCTCTTAACTAAGGTTAAGTGTGACTCTCTAGGGCTAACTTGAAATATAGCACATATAGATGTAGCAAACATTATATCAGGCTTACTGGCTGTAAGGTATAATAGAGAGCCAATCATAACTCTATATGCTGTCTGATCAACTGGTTTCCCATGTCCATCAGCATCTAATACAGCATTGGTAGGCATGTGTGTTTTCATACATGATGCATCAGACATACCAAATTTCTTAACCAGCTCTTTTGCATACTTGGTTTGAGAAATAAATATGCCTTCAGCATGTTGTTTAACATGCAATCCTAAGAAGAAGGATAGCTCACCCATGCTACTCATTTCAAATTTAGAGTGCATAAGCTTGGAGAACTTTTTGCACAAGTTTGAATCAGTAGAACCAAATATAATATCATCTATATAGATTTATACTAGTAGGGTATGGGACTTATGGGTTCTAATAAAAAGAGTTTGATTTACTCTCCCCCTAACAAAATCATTTTTCAGCAGAAAATATGCTAGGGTCTCATACTATGCTCTAGGAGCTTGCTTGAGACCATATAATGCTTTGTGTAGTTCAAAAACATAATCAGGATGGGTTAGAGAGATAAAACCTGGAGGTTGTCTGACATAGACTTCTTCTTTGATCTCCCCATTGAGAAAAGCACTCTTGACATCTATTTGATAGACTTTGAATCCCTTGTGAGCAGCATAAGCCAGAAAGATTCTTATGGCTTCTAATCTTGCAACAGGTGCAATGTTCTGGTCATAGTCTATCCCTTCTTCCTGAGAGTACCCTTGAGCAACTAGCCTTGCCTTATTCCTTACAATGATTCCTTGATCATCCAGCTTATTTCTGAACACCCATTTGGTTCCAACAATGGGATGATCTTTTGGCTTAGGCACTAGTTCCCAAACTTTATTTCTTTCAAATTGATGCAACTCCTCTTGCATTGCAATAATCCAGTGTGGATCTTGTTCTGCATCTTGAATGGTTTGAGGTTCAATTTGAGAGAGGAAGCAAGTGTGCATCAGGTTCTGGTTGACCTGATTTCTCGTTTGCACACCAGCTGAGATGTCTCCAATTACTGGAGAAATTGGATGATCTCTTGTTGTTACTAGATCAACAGGGGGTGTTGATGGTTCACCAACCTGTGTTGTTGTGTCCTCTTGTGCAACAATAACTGGTTCTTCAAGAATATTTTCTTCCTGATGGTGAGCAGCTTCTTCATCTTCACTACTGTCATCCTTTTGTGTAACTTGTAATCTGTCCAAGTCTTCAGCTAGAGAGTGCACCTGCAAATGTTCTATGGTAGAAGTATTCTTCTCCTTGAAAGACATGTTAGCTTCATCAAAGGTAATGTGGACAGATTCTTCTATTTTTTGAGTAGTTTTATTATATACCCTATAAGCTTTACTGATCATGGAGTATCCCAGAAATACTCCTTCATCAGCATTTGCTTGGAATTTTGCTAGATATTTCTTGTCATTATTATGAATGTAACAAGTGCAACCAAAAACCTTAAAATAGTCTACTTTAGGTTTCTTCCCTTTGAGTAATTCATAGGGAGTCTTGTCCTTCAGTTTATGTATTAGACTTCTATTCAACACATAATTGGAGGTGTTCACTGCCTCAGCCCAAAAGGATAGAGGTAGGTGAGCATCTGTCAATAATGTAGTTGTAGATTCAATAAGGGTTCTATTTTTCCTTTCAGCTACCCCATTTTGTTGAGGAGTTCTAGGAGCTGAGAAAGTATACATGATCCCTTCACTTTGACAGAACTCTTGCATGAGAAGAGAATCAAACTCTGTCCCATGATCACTTCTGATCAGGGCAATATGAGTGTTGAACTCAGTCTGAATGCATTTGAGAAAATCTGTCCAACATTTAAAGTTATCAGACTTCTTCCTCAGAAAGAATACCCATGTGAATCTTGAGAAGTCATCTACAACCACTAAAGTGTAGGATTTCCCTCCTAAGCTTTGTACTGCAATGGGTCCAAAAAGATCCATGTGTAACAGATACAAAATCCTAGGTGAATCACTCTTGTTAATTGATTTAAAGCTATTTTTAGTTTGCTTGCCTAATTGACAAGCCTTGCAAAGTCCTTCCTTCTTGTAGGGGCCAGAAGGTAGTCCTCTGACAAGGTTATCTTTGGATAGCCTAGCAATGGTTCTAAGGTTAACATGTCCTAGTCTCTTATGCCATAGAATATTAGGTCTAGGTATGGAATTAAACAGGCAAATATCTACCTTAGATGAATGAAAGTCTACTAAGTAAATATTACCTTTCCTGTTACCTATCAATACAGTTGTGTTGTCTTCTGACTTGACCTTGCATATTTCTTTGTTGAAAGTCACTTGATATCCTTCATCACACAGCTGACTAATGCTTATCAGATTGTGCTTGAGTCCTTCAACATAGGCTACCTTCTTGAAGGTGACTGCCCCAATTTGGACTGCACCATATCCTTTTGTAGTTCCAAAGTTTGAATCACCAAAAATTACTTTGGGTCCAAGCTTGGCTTTAAAGGATGTGAAGTTGTCCTTATTCCCTGTCATGTGCTTTGAGCACCCACTATCCAGATACCATAACTGGTTTGATGTTGGATAGGTCTTCACCTGCACATAATCAGCTTATATGTTTTTGACCCAGTTAACCTTGGGCCTAGGTTGATAACCCTTAAATTCAGAAATAAAAGACATCCCAGGTTGATCCTTATAACCTTCAGGATGGTATCTCCTAGGAGGTACTATCCATTCAGTATAGGGATTAAAGCATTGGGATGAAGCACTTCTAGGATTGAATTGAGATTTGCCTCTGAAAGAAGGTTCAAAGCTTTGAACTTCGTTCGACGATCGTCGGGCTGGGTTTGACGATCTTGGGTAGAATCGTCGAGCTCCATTCGAAGATCGACTATGAAGGAGTTCAGTGTTCAGGAAACGTTGAGCTGAGTTCGACGTTTCAGCCTGAGATCATCGACCTCTGTTCGACGATCGTCGACCTCTGCTCGATGTTTTTTGTTGAGCTTTCTTTTTATTAGGTAGATCTGAATTTTTCCTAGCAACCTCTACAACACCCTTTCCTTTATCAGAGATAAATTTGATTGGGGTTGTTAATACTATGGGTTGGCTAGATGAGGCACCCAAGCCTAATGTACTATTTAATCTTGAGTTCACTGTGCTTGTGATGTCCATTAATTTGATACTTCTCCCATTAAGGGATTCTTTAAATTGCTTGGCCTTGGATAGTTCACTTTTTAGTGAAGCTATCTGCTCCCTATAGCATTCTAGCTCTTCAGAGAGTTTGAGGTTCTCTGATTTTAAGGTGCTATACTCAGACAGTTGATTTCTGAGGGAAATGATTTTCTTCTCAGATTCTAACAAATCTAGGCATTGTACCTTAAATTCATGTTTAAAATCCTCAGAGTTGAAATCAAAAGAATTGATTACCTGATCTTCAACTGGTTGAACTTCTGAGTCTGACTCTGATTCTTCTGCTTCTGAATTTGATTGTGAGGCATTAATAGCCATCATGCAGAATTCCTTTTCATCAGCATCATCCTCATCATCACTGGAACTGGATGAAGCTTCAGACTCCTCTTCAGTTTCACTCCATGTCTCAGCAACAAAACCCTTCCTTGTATGTTTGTTCTTGTTGGAGGAGGGTTTGTCTGAGCTGTTCTTTCTGAAGTCTTTTTCCTTTCTTCTTTCTCTTCTATCTTTCTTGTCCTTGTTCTTATTTTCTAGACAGTCAGGCACAATATGGCCAGGTTTCCTGCAACCAAAACATATAATTTCTTTATTATTATTTGATTTATCATACCTTGGTTTATCATGACTATTGGCATGGATGAGGGTTTTCGGCGGTCTATGCCTTAAATTGCCGTGACCAAGGCCAGGAAGGCAAAATGCTCATATGAATGACCGTCCAAGAGGCGGTGGTGGATTGGGAACGTCTATGGATTGAATTGACGTGACGTTGGCTGGTTCGCCGAGAATGTGCCCTGAGTGCACGAGGTGTGTGGCCGTGCGATCCTACGCCTGTGGTGAAGTGCAAATACTTTATATAATTGCCTATGCTAATAAAGTGCAGGGAATGAGCATTGCCGCCCCGAATATGGGGGCGGGATCGTTATAATTTGGTCAGCATTGCTGACCGTTGCTATTGTTTGCCACTGGGCGGTGGTTTGTGGCTTGCAGGTGCTGCGGAGCAGAGCGGGAAATAGCGGGCTAAAGCCCTTGTTGCTGTGCCGGCCCTCAAAGGCCTAATTGCTTATGTTTCTTTCCTGTTTTTCATGTATGGCCGGCCTGCGTGCTGAAGTTTGGAAAACACTCCTTTTATTAAGTGAACAGTGTAAGGCCTTAAGGCCATTTCTCTTTTGATGTATGTATACATTCCTAGGTTTGTAGTGGACATTCATGATGTTGTGGCTGGGTTCTTATTTCTTTTGCAACCTAATAAATTACTTCCGCTAGGTGTTGTGTAGGACGACATGATTGGTTGAATGGTTTCAACGCGTAACCAACCGGTCTGTCCGTAGTATATGGCGTCGGGCCCCGACCGGACCTACTGTTATATGCTATGCGACGGATAGGGGTATTACAAATTGGTATCAGACTTCTGGTTTCGGTCAAGCTTAAGTGAATTCGTGGACGAATTCACTTTAAGTGGTGGTGAGCACATGTGTGCGTCATCGTTATAACATGAAAAGAACCCATGAATGTCCACTTAGGAATGAAAATATACATGTTTGAGGAACCTGCGTGTTCCTATAATTGTTGTTTGCAGTAATTTTTGGTCGCTTATCGGTGTTCTGCACGATTATAGGTGACTAGAAGTGGTGCTGGGCCGTCTGAAGGGCCAGGTTCTGAGGCGAGCAGTGCGCCAAGCGATGCACCTGCAACACCTCCGTCTGCCGAGACCATTAGGTTGGTGGTAGAAGCGGTCATGGCAATGATCAATGTGCAGCCTGCAAGGCAGGTACAGCAGCCTGCTCCTGCTGTGGAGCAAGTACCGCTTCAGACGGCAGAGCAAAGGAGGGTTGAGCAAGTAGTTTTGGAGCCAGAGTTGCCTCAGAGAGCAACTGAAAGACAACTGAAGCACGTGATGGGCTTTCATCCACCGGTATTCACGGGGGCAGAAACCCCGACCCAAGCAGAGGATTGGCTCTCAAGGGTCAACAAGGTGATGACAGCGACGGAAACGGAAGAGTGGCAGAAGACCACTATAGCGACATTCCTTTTGGATGGGGACGCAAGACTATGGTGGGAAGGCCTAGAGCTACATCAGTTGCGGGGAAGGCCGTTGGCCGAAGTTTCGATGGAGGAGTTTGCGAGACTATTCATGGCTCGATACCTCCCCTCAGCACAGAGAATTGCGCTAGAAAGCGAATTTCAGAAGTTGGTGTAAGGGGATTGCACCGTTGATGAGTACCTCCACGAGTTTACTCGGTTGGGGAGATATGCCGGCGCTACCTTCGCAGACGAGGAGCGCAAGACGAGCCGCTTCTATGAAGGGCTAAGAGACGATTTAAGGTTGCTACTGTCGGGGCCCAAGGCGCAGGGTTTCATGACCCTGGTCAATTCGGCCCGGTCCTTGGAGAAGTACATGAAGAATGTCCAAGCGAAGAAGGAATCCGGTAGTAAGAAAGCAGAGTTCAAGGCACCGACTACGTCGAAGTCGGGCTACCGCAGATTCTATAAGAAAGCTAAGACATCGGGTCCAGCTTCTTCAGGCGCCTCGGGGGCAACTACCAATCGAACCCCGGGCGCTTGTTTCACGTGTGGAAAGACGGGGCACTTTGCCCGTGATTGTTGGAGTGGACGTTCAAAGTCCGAGAGGAAGCAAGGAGCTACTTACGAGGAGAAGGGCAAAGCGGTGGAGTCGACCGCGTCCCACTATGCTCCGACTCAGCCTAGAGTCTATAACTTGGGCCAGCAGGAGGCCATCAAGCAAGCAGATGTGGTGACAGGTATGAGTTAATTTATAAAAAGTTTGCTTTAATACCGTTATCTATTGCTTGTTAGCCTAATATTATTTGTATAGGCTTTGTTGTGATTAGTGATAGTCCGGCACGGGCATTGTTCGACACGGGAGCTTCACACTCCTTCTTGTCCGAACGTTTCATATCGCGCATCGGAGTCCCTTCTTCGATGGCGAAGGACAAGTTGGATGTACTGCTACCGAATGGGTGCTCGATGCGTGCGGACAGGGTGTGCGCCGTAAAGGTTCACATTGAGAGCCAAGAGTTCGACTTGCTAGCGTCATAGCTGCCGCTAGTAGAGTTCGACGTGATCTTTGGAATGGATTGGCTTTCGGAGCAGAAAGCTTGGATTGACTGTGACCGGAAGGAGTTCAAGCTGGGTGTTGGGCGGGGGACAACATTCGAGGGACTCAAGGGGTTGAGCAAGACGCTGATGTCTGCTCTTCAGGTGGTAAAGGCAGTTCGTGCTAGTGCAGAGCTGTTCTTCGCAATAGTGGGGGCTGTGGAGCCAAAGTCCATGTTGGATAGCATTCCCGTGGTTTGCGAATACCCTGATGTGTTCCCGGATAGTCTCCCCGGAGCCCCACCGCAGAGGGAGATTGATTTCACCATCGAGCTCGTGCCGGGGGCCAAACCGGTGTCACGTGCTCCGTATAGGTTGGCGCCGAAGGAGATGGCAGAGTTGAAAGTTCAGCTAGAGGAGCTGATGGAGCAAGGGTATGTGCGTCCAAGCTCGTTGCCTTGGAGCGCACCGGTCCTCTTCGTTAAGAAGAAGGATGGTAGTATGCGGTTGTGTATCGACTACAGAGAGTTGAACAAGCTGATGGAAAAGAATAAGTACCCGATCCCGAGGATTGATGATCTCTTTGATCAGTTAGTCGGATCGTCGGTATACTCCAAGTTGGACTTGAAGTCGGGATACTATCAGCTGAGGATCAGGGAGTGTGATATCCCGAAGACGACGTTCAGCACAAGGTATGGGCATTTCGAGTTCACGGTCATGCCGTTTGGACTAACGAATGTGCCATCAGTGTTTATGGACTTGATGAACAGGATGTTCCGAGATTTCCTGGATCGCTTTGTGATCGTCTTTATTGACGATATATTGGTGTACTCGCAGTGCGAAGAAGATCACTTCAAGAACTTGCACCTGGTGTTGGAGACTCTGAGAAGGAATGAGTTATACGCAAAGTTCTCCAAGTGCGAGTTCTGGCTACCCTCAGTAGCGTTCCTTGGTCACATTGTTAGTGGGGAAGGTATAGCGGTGGATCCGGCGAAGATCGTTGCGATACGGGAGTGGCCTGTGTTGTCTTCTGTCGCGAAAGTCCGTAGTTTTCTCGGGCTTGCCGGATATTACAGGCGCTTCGTAGAGAACTTCTCGCGGTTAGCATTACCTCTCATGAAGTTGACAAGGATGGATCAGAAATTCTTGTGGATGCAAGAGTGCGTGCAAGCTTTTGAGGAGCTAAAGAGGCGGTTGACCACGGCGCCAGTGCTTAGTTCGCCGAGTGGGACCGAGGGCTTCGAGGTGTATAGCGACGCTTCGGGTAGTGGCTTGGGCTGCGTGTTGTTGCAGCATGGGAGCGTGATAGCATATGGATCGCGTCAGTTGAAGGTGCATGAAAGAAATTATCCGATGCACGACTTGGAGTTGGCGGCCGTGATATTTGCACTCAAGTTGTGGAGGCACTACCTTTACGGTGTAAGGGTCGATATATACACCGATCACAAGAGCCTAAAATACTTGTTGGATCAAAAGGACCTTAATATGAGGCAGAGGAGGTGGATGGAGTTCCTAGGGGACTACACCTTCAAAATACATTATGTACCCGGGAAGGGCAACGCAGTTGCGGATACGCTGAGCCGCAGGGCTTCCGCCCAAGCCAACTTGTTGTCGGTGCATGATGAGCGGCTAGTACGGGAGTTGGAGGAGCTTGAGATCTGTTGTGTTGACAGGCAGACGAGCGCCAAAGCAATGTTAAACTGGACAGAAGTTCAGTATGACCTGGCTGACCGGGTTCGGCAGGCATTGGAGTTAGATGACTCCATGAAGAAGCTTATGGAGGCAGCGTTGGATGGGTCAAATTCCCAGTTCTCGGTGGAAGATGGTTTATTAAGGAAGGATCATCGGTTGTGCGTCCCGAGTGGGGGTAACCTCCGGGCGGAGTTGATGTATGAGGCTCATCATACCAAGTACTCAATCCACCCAGGGAGCACGAAGATGTATCGTGATCTCAAGAAGTTGTTTTGGTGGTCGGGGCTCAAGAAAGATGTGGCGTTGTACGTGGCTAAATGCCAAACGTGTGCCTTGGTGAAGGCGGAATGCCAAAAGCCGTGAGGATTTCTGAAGTCCTTGCCTATATCGGAGTGGAAATTCGACGATATATCTATGGACTTTGTGCACGGGTTGCCAAGGTCGCAGAAAGGGAATGACGTCATCTGGGTGATCGTAGATCGGTTAACCAAGGTGTCACATTTCTTTTCGCATAGGAAGGATGACTCGGTGGAGAAGTTGGCGAAGCTATACATGGACAATATTGTTAGGCTGCATGGTGTGCCCCGTAGCATTGTGAGTGATCGCGATGGGCGGTTCACGTAAAATGATTGGAGGTTGGTGCAGCAGATGCTGGGAACAAAGTTAAAGTTCAGTACAGCTTTCCATACGCAGACGGATGGGCAGACCGAGACGGTCAATAGAACGATGGAGGACATGCTACGCATGTGTGTTCTGGATTTCGGTAAGCATTGGGAAGACCACCTGTATTTGGTGGAGTTCGCGTACAACAACAGCTACCAAGCAAGTATACAAATGGCGCCCTTCGAGGCCCTGTATGGTAGGAAGTGTCGCACGTCGTTATCGTGGCTTGAAACGGGTGAGGCAAGGTTGTACAAGAAGCAGGAGGTGGAGAGTGCTACCTCGTTAGTGCGGATCATTCGGGAGCTCTTATTGATCGCTCAGGACCGGCAGGCGAAGTATTACAATGCCAAGCACCGGAACGTGGAGTTCACGATAGGAGATTGGGTATATCTCAAAGTGAAGCCGTTCAAGGGGGTTTCGCGGGTGAGACGCATGAAGAAGCTGAGCCCAAGATACCTTGGACCTTTTGAGTTTCTGGAGCGAGTCGGCAAAGCGGCATACCGTTTGAGGCTATCAGAGGAATTAAGTGGATTACATGATGTGGTCCATATTTTTGTGTTGCGGAAGGCGGTGCAAGAGCCTTCGCAGGTGATCGCGGTTGATCAAGTGCCGGTGGACGAAGTGTTGACGACTAGGGTCAGGCCCATTCGTATTGAAGATGTTGAGGTCAAGAGACTCCGTAACAAGGAGATCCGGATGGTTAAGGTCCAGTGGGATAATTGCGGGCGAGAGGAGCTCTCTTGGGAACGGGAGCAGACTATGCTGGAGGAGTACCCGGAATTGTTCCGCTCAGGTACTGATTTACATTAAGTCCTATTTTTCCTTTATTAATTTCGTGGGCGAAATTCTTTAAGGAGGGTAGAATTGTAACACCCCAAAATGTTTTAGGAGCGACGGGGATCACTTTTGGCCAAGACAGGGTTTTGGTGCAGGTGACACGGGCCCCGACACGGGCGTGTCGAAGGCCGTGTCGGGCGTGTCGAGCTCGGGCCGTCGAGCTGGCCGTGTAGTCGACCAGTTCAGGTCGACGATGGTCGTGTGGTGGAACACGGCCTAGGACACGGGCATGTCCCAGGCCGTGTCACACCTGGGCTGTACGATAGGGTACACGGGCCGTGACACGGGCACGAACATGGGCGTGTCTAGTGTGACACGGGCGTGTCTGATGCCGTGTCACCAAGCCGTGTACCTCTCTGACTGCGAATTGTTGGCCGATTGCACACGGGGGGCGTGACACGGGTCCCGACACGGGCGTGTCATAGGTGACACGGGCGTGTCGGAGGCCATGTCACAAGTCGTGTTGTTGGTTTTCAATTTTGGTAGAGACGGCGAATGAGATACACGGCCAGGCACACAGCCGTGTGTGAACCCGTGTTCGTCCCAGATTTTATGATTTCAGATCTAATCTTGACCGTTCGTTCCCTTGGCTTTGGATCCGATGGTGGGGGGCTGTTCCTGAGAGGTTTTAGCTGGGTTTTAGGGTTAGAATCACTCATTCCATCCAAGTAAATCTCTCTCTAAGTTTTAGAGAGAGGGGAGAGCAAGTTTGGAGGAGGAGACCAAGATCCGGCCGCCGGAGGAGCTTCGGAGCTCCGAATCGCGATCCGAGTCCAGATCCGCGGAGTTGACGCCGTTGCGGTGCTTTTCAACCGCATAGTTTTCGATGGCGCCGCGGAAGAATGCAAGGGTAACGATTTCTCATCCTTGGGCATGTGAAGCCCTCTTTTCCTTTGCATAGGAAGCCCTCTCTCGCGAGTGAGCGAAGAGTTGGAGCGTTCCTTGGGGTAGATATGTGAAGTCCCCCTTGTGTAGAGTCCGTATGCGTAAACGGACATAGGCATTGTGTGTGAAGCCTATTCGGACATGTTTGTCCGGATCGGTGATGTTGCATTGCATTTGAACCGTGCAAGAATCCGGATGTTTGGGTGTTTTCGGGTTTTCTACATGGTAGATTGCATCAGGGAGCCTTGGAGATTAACTCCAAGGTGCACCCGGAAAACTGGGCAAAAGCGGGTTTTGCCAACACGATGGCCGGGGAGCCAACGTGAACATAACCGGGTTATGTCATTGTTGTGGTGGAAACGGGACTCGGTGAGTCTTGGCCTGTGCATATGGCTTAAATTGTCGTTGCGGTGTGAGCACGGGTCAGGCGGAACCGTACTCGGTCTATGTCCTTCGGTTGGACCATTGGCATGGATGAGGGTCTTCGGCGGTCTATGGCTTAAATTGCCTTGACCAAGGCCAGGAAGGCAAAATGCTCATATGAATGACCGTCCAAGAGGCGGTGGTGGATTGGGAACGTCTATGCTTGAATTGACGTGACGTTGGCCGGTTCGCCGAGAATGTGCCCTGAGTGCACGAGGTGTATGGCCGTGCGAGCCCACGCCTGTGGTGAAGTGCAAATACTTTATATAATTGCCTATGCTAATAAAGTGCAGGGAAAGAGCATTGCCGCCCCGAATGTGGGGGCGGGATCGTTATAATTTGTTCAGCATTGCTGACCATTGCTATTGTTTGCCACCGGGCGGTGGTTTGTGGCTTGCAGGTGCTGCGGAGCAGAGCGGGAAATAGCGGGCTAAAGCCCTTGTTGCTGTGCCGGCCCTCGAAGGCCTAATTGCTTATGTTTCTTTCCCATTTTTCATGTATGGCCGGCCTGTGTGCCGAAGTTTGGAAAATACTCCTTTTGTTAAGTGAATAGTGTAAGGCCTTAAGGCCATTTCTCTTTTGATGTATGTATACATTCCTGGGTTTGTAGTGGACATTCATGATGTTGTGGCTGGGTTCTTATTTCTTTTGCAACCTAATAAATTGCTTCCGCTAGGTGTTGTGTAGGACGACATGATTGGTTGAATGGTTTCAACGCATAACCAACCGGTCTGTCCGTAGTATATGGCGTCGGGCCCCGGCCGGACCTACTGCTATATGCAATGCGACGGATAGGGGTGTTACATAAGCAGCTTCTAAGAAAGCTTTATTTCTTTATAGAATGTCCTTCTGCAGGCTATTTGTACTATGTGTTATTTGCATCCCACATTGCAGATCTTTGAAAAAGACAAGATTCAAATCAAGAGAAAGTTTAGAAGCCGTTACAAAGGCTGATATATAAAGAGCTTTTGAAAGAAGTTCAAACATACAGATATACACACAGAGATACATATACAGTTAATAGAGATACACAGATTCACAAATTCAACAACAAGAACAAGTGTAGAACAACTCTCTTCTTCAATCCCGAGTTCATCCTGCTTATAGGAACATTCATACTCGGAGCTTCAAGTAGAAGAAGAAGAAGAAAGAAAAGCTGTTGAAGAAGAGCATCCATTCCACATCAAGAGTCTTCTTCAAGCTTCTCCTTCAAGAACTTCAAGACAACAGATCTTCTCTGTCAAGAGTTCTGAAGAGAAACTGCACCCTTAAGAAAGGCTTCTTCCTGGATATTCTCTAAGCTATGGGGAGCTTTGATTCCTTCGGAGCTTTCTATAGCTCAGTGCAATCCATTAGCTTCTCTAATTTTGTTTAAAATAGAAAAGACATTCTAACTCTCTCAACCTCCTGTACAAAGGGTTATTACTCCCTTCAAAAGTGAACCTTGGTGGCAGGGCACCTTAGCAAAAACCTGTGTTGGATTTTAAGCTCCTGATCAAAAGCTCAAAGGGTTTACTTGATCTACCTGAATCAGATCAGTTTGTGGCAGGGCACCTGAACAAAAACTTGTAGTGGATTCCTACTAGGTTGGTAGAAGAGTGGATGTACCTATTGAGAGGGAACCACTATAAATCTTCTTGTGTTGTCTGTGTTGCTTACTCTAATTACTGCACTGTGGCTGTGTGTAGAATTAACTAGGATTGCTAGTTGCTGTGTTAGGACTAAAGCTTAAACTGTAATTACAGTTAGCTTTCTATTGTGCACCTCACTTTGTGTTAGGCTCTAGGGTTTCATATATCTATATACTTATTCCGCAAATTTACTCTAAGGGAGTTGAGTAGATTGTCATATTTTTGATTACTCTATTCACCCCCCCCCCCTCTAGAGTTGTATCTATCCTCACTTTCATGCTCTCTTTTCTTTCCACCTTAATTAACTAAAAATCTCACCTTACTAATAGTAAGATAATAGTCTTCCTGGGAGAGTAGATATAATCAATGCGCCCCCGAGAACAATTTTACCTCGGTATTCTCGCAAATACTGAGTACTCTGCGATAGGTGCACTTGCCTCCTTTCGTTAGAAAATTCAATCTTCTTACTCGGCCCGCGGAATCAGACCATTTCGAACCACCCACAGTCGGTCTCTGTTCTGCGGCCATCAATGTCACTCGGAGGATTCTAGACTAGACCCCGAGCAGATCCAGCTGCCAGGCTAAAATCAAGCTGGCAGGGCTGGATGTCACTTGGAGGATTAAGACTTAGACCCCGAGCAGATCCCGGTGCCAAGCTCCCATCAAGCTGGCAGGACTAGATGTCACTCGGAGGAGTCTGCCTTAGACCCCGGCAGATCCCACTGTCAGGCTCCCATCAAGCTGGCAGGGCTGGATGTCATTCGGAGGAGTGTTACTTAGACCCCGAGCAGATCCTGTTGCCAGGCTCCCATCAAGATGACAGGGCTGGAAGTCACTCGGAGGAGTCTTCCCCAGGCTTCGAGCAGTTCCCGCTTTCAGGCTCCCATCAAGCTGGCAGGACTGGAAGTCACTCGGAGGAGTCTGCCCCAGACCCAGTGTAGATCCCGCTGCCAGGCTCCCATCAAGCTGGCAGGGCTGGATGTTACTCGGATGAGTCTGCCCCATACCCCGAGCAGATCCCGCTGCCAGGCTCCCACCAAGCTAGCAGGGCTGGATGTCACTCGGAGGAGTCTGGCTTAGACCCCAAGCAGATCCCACTGCCAGGCTCCCATCAAAATGGCAGGGTTGGATGTCACTCGGAGGGGTCTTCCCCAGACCCCGAGCAGATCCCGCTGCCAGACTCCCATCAAGCTGTCATGGCTAGATGTCACTCAGAGGAGTCTGCCCCAGACCCCGAGCTTATCCCGCTGCAAAGCTTCCATCAAGTTGGCAGGGCTGGATGTCACTCGAAGGAGTTTGCCTTAGACCCCAAGCAGATCCCGCTGCAAGGCTCCCATCAAGATGGCAGGGATAGATGTCACTCGAAGGAGTCTGCCACAGACCCCGAGCAGATCCAGGTGCCAGGCTCCCATCAAGCTGGCAGGGCTGGATATCACTCAGAGGAGTCTTCCCCAGACCCCGAGCAGATCCCGTTGTCAGGCTCCCATCAAGATGGCGGGGCTAGATATCACTCGGAGTAGTCTACTTTAGACCCCGAGCAGATCCCGCTTCTAGGCTCCCAATAAGCTGGCAGGACTGGATATCACTCGGAGGAGTCTGCCTTAGACCCCGAGCAAATCCTACTGCCAGACTCCCATCAAGCTGGCAGGGTTGGATGTCACTCGGAGGAGTCTGCCTTAGACCCCAAGAAAATCCCGCTGCAAGGCTCCCATCAAGCTGGCAGGGCTGGAAGTCACTCGGAGGAGTCTGCCCCAGACCACGAGCAGGTCCCACTGAAAGGGTCCCATCAAGCCGGCAGGGCTGGATGTCACTCGGAGGAGTCTGCCCCAGACCCCGTATAACACCCTGAATCTCAAAAGGGTATCGGGTGGCGTTTTGAGCGAAACCTGAGTTTTGGTAGAGGTGACACGGCGTGGGACACGGGTGTGTCCCAGGGCGTGTTGTGCTCAGGTTCGGTGGTGGTCGCGTGGTCAAATATTTTGTAGTCAAGGATCGTCGGGGAGGTGAACACAGCCTGGGACACGGGCATGTCCTAGGGCGTGTCAATCACTCAGAGCCTTATACACAACAATCGTTGAGTGAGGGACGCACGACCTAAGCCCAGGCGTGTTCGGTCCGACACTGGCGTGTGAAATTTGACACGGGCGTGTCGAATACCCGTGTCCTCCTCGGGTCATGTGGCAGTTTGAGTTAAGGCAGTTACACGGTGTTGGGTATTGTATCCACAATTACTTGGATTTGAAGAAGCCTCCTGTCAAGATAAGATGAATTCACAATGTATTTGACAACCTTCTGTCAAGTTGTGCTTGCAGTTATTCCATGCTAAGTACACACCAATGTCAGGGGGCAGGGGGTCAATATACACAGGTCTGCACAACGTAATCCCTCGTTGAGTAGATTCGTGTGTTGACTTACGTATGCTCTCTTTATTGGAGTGTACTTATTCTCAAGTACATGGTTGAGATTGATCAAGAGCAAAAGAGGAGCAAAGATGGGTCGAAGACCAAGTTCATAGGAAGGAAGAGAAAAAGCGTCTAAGTAAAAATCAACGGGAATTACTAAGTGATTCTCGCCGATTCGACGGGAATCATTAGTGATTCTCGCAGATTCGTCGAGAATCAGTCAGTGATTCCCGCCGACTTCATCCGGCTCACTGTCCTCCTTCAAGAATTATGCTAAGGCATAATTGACGGGAATCACTAACTGATTCTCGCCGATTCGTCGAGAATGACTGTGCATTCTCGTCGATTCCCTCCGGATGACAAGTGTTTCAACTGGAATTCTGCCAAGGCAAATTCGACGGGAATCATGAGTGATTCCCGCCGACTTCGACGGGAATTACCAAAGATTCTCTCCGAATTTGCCTTAGGAAAATTTACTCTGTTCGCTGGACCAAACCAAGATGTTGTACGCTGTTTTGACCTAAACTAGGGCTTCTTCTTGTGGGCCCCACAACGGTCATTTAGGGTTGTTCCACAGTATTTATACTTACGTATTTTGAACTTACAAAGAAGCGATTCACGGAAAATCAAAAGCAGCCATGCGTGACCTAGCCGATCGCGGAACTCCACCGCTCGTCGTCGCCGATCACAAGTTAGACGTCGCCGTAGATCTTAGATCCTCTTTGATCTTCTGACGAAAGAACCGAGGCTAGTATAGCGTCTCACGCTTCTCTCTCGAGATCCCTTGTCTCTAGATTTGTTGAACGAGGTTAGTTCTTCATTCTTAATCGATTGAGACGACCGATCCGATTGAGATCGTTGGTAGACCTTGCTTCCTTCATCAAGAAGTTTGGATCTACAAAGCATCACCGCCGCATTCACTTGCCGCCGCCGATCTTGTCAAGATCCTCTCCAAGAGAGTACTCCGGTCGTTGACTCTTCGTCTTCATCAAGAATGCTTCAACGAATGAAGAGAGACATCGGGTTCTCCATACGTATAGTTTGTATCTCTTGTACATTCTATTTTTCTTTTGTTGTAAAGGAATAGTGATTCCTAGTTGTAAGGGTTGGGTACAAAACATGATGGAGGAGTAATGACTCCTTCGGTTTGAAGGGTGTCTTCCGTAGTGTGAGGATTGGATTTCAATCCGTTTGGTGAAGTGACCGAGTCGCCCCTTGTTGGGAGATAGGTTAAAGGGGGAGAGTAGACGTACCAAAATCGGGGAACCACTATAATTGCTTGTGTGTTTTTCTGTGCTGTGTTTGTTATTTGTGCAGGTTATTTAAATTCCGCAAAATACTGCACATCACCTATTCCCCCCCCCCATAGGTGGATTTATTTGACACTAAAGACTTTCAAGTTGTATCAGAGGGAGGTTAGTCGTCAATAAGGTTAACACCTTGAGTATGATCCCGTATCTAGCGTCAAGAAGAAAATAAGACTCAAGCATGGAGCTATACTCTGATGTCTCTCCTCTGAGACTCCCTTCCTTCACAACAGAGTATTATCCCATCTGGAAGATGAGAGTTATGTTTAGTCTGGAGGCCATTGATCCTCGCGCATCATTCATTATGGAAGAGGGTCCCTTCATTCCCATGAAGGCTTTCGGATCTGGAAAAGATCTCCAAATCCCCAAGAGTCCCGAATAGATGTCTGAGACTGAGCTCTCACTTTTCAACCTGGACAAGTTGATTCGTCAGATCATCACTGACGTCTGGTCTGGATCATCTCATTCAAGATTGGACAAGTGTAGGACTGCAAAGTCTATGTGGCAAACTATCTTCGACCTCATGGAGGGATCAGAGACTGCTGGGACTGGATGCCTGCAAGAGGATGAAGCATATGTGGGGGTCCTCATCTCTGAAGATGAAAGTCAAGACCAATCTCTAAATATCAGGGCTCCCGTTTCTCTTTCTGAGACTGAAGAAGACATTGAGGAATGCAGTTTTGATGAAGCTGACACCTCTGTCTCTGCAGATCTTAACGCTAATCCTGATCATCACTATCAGGATCAGGTATCTTCCTCATCATGCCCTTTTCCTCTTGAATCTCCTGAAGACGGGAGTAGTTCAGAGGGTTGTCCATCAAGTGATGCAAGGGTGCTGGACAGCTTCAATTAAAAGATTGAAACTCTTGATTCCCTTCGTAGTGCCCTTTAGAAGAGCAACTTGCTTGTGGAGAAACAAGCTATGGAAATTGCTCAATTGAGGACCATGATGGATCTCCAATTAGAATCCATCATTGTGAAGGACTCAAAGATCTCGGATCTAGAGTTTTCTCTAGAGACCGAGAAGAGAATAGTATCTAACTTTTCCAAGGTAGATGCTATTAAGAGAAAGGGAGAAAACGGGTGGATCTCACGAATTATAAAATTGTGGAGAAATGGGAAAACTGTTTTCAGACCCCCCACACCGAGTAGGAAGGGAACACATCATGCCTTCAGGTATGACCATAAGAACAACTATGGTCACTGCAAGAATGATCAACCCTCATGTGGAAATACCCATAGTGCAAGTGTTGTTATGGCTACCCATGAGAAAATACATTTGGCTCATCATGAACCTTTTGTATTCACTGCCTCAGCCTCAACACTTTATGAGATTGCAAGAACCAGCTCTCACAGTACCTCTCACCACCCTAGGAAGCAGGGAAAGGGGGTTGGCAAACATGCAACAAGTATCTATGGGGCCCCCGGATGTGTGCTGACTGAAAAGAAGGCACCACCTCCCGGGCCTCATGACACTCACCACATGTTCTCCATCTACCCTCCCTCGTGTCCCGGTGGAAAGGGTAAATCTGAGAGCAGAACCTGCTCTGCCCCTGTCCTACCTAAGATCGTGACAAACTCAGTCAGTAGATCTGGTCAAAAAAGGAGATACAACATTCATGAGTGTTGGTGTTGTGGCAAAGTGGGTCACTTTGCCATAGATTGTTGGTACAATCCTTCTGTGCCAAGGGCAAGGGTATGTCCACATCCTTTTGCTAGAGATAGCCTTCCTGACAGAAATCCCTTAGGAAGGCATCCTGTATTTTATGCTGACAAGAACCTAGGACCCAATACATATTGGGTTCCTAAGGTAAGGTAATTTGTTTTTGCAGGATAGTCTAGGTACCCTTGAACATAATGGGACCTAGACAAGAGGTTTTCCAGGAATGCTATGGAACAATGATATGGGTTAAGAGATAATGTTAACTACAATGGCCTAATTAAACTAGACACCTATGGTACTTCAGATAGTGGATCCGAATGATCAACCTAATGATCCCAGGTACGCGCATTCAGTTTCGAAAATTGAATCGCATTACATAGATGTTTATATATATATATATCCAAACAAATAGGTAGGTTCTCTTTCAAAAATTAATATATATAGATATATATATATACACCCACCTGATGGTAGGACACGAGGGATAATAACTGTATGACTCTTAGGTTTGAATCTGATGAATGGTTTATATATATAATCGATACTGCGTGACAATGGATGTCAATTGGTCCGATGAAATTCAAGGGACGTGTGCCGGTAGTTGTAATGAAAATTTTACATTATTGACTCACCGAGAAATAGCCAGTGTTTATTTCTATGGTTAACATCCCTTCGACTCAGCTTAGCTATTCTGATCAGAAAATAAAAAGGGCAAAGTCTCGAAATTCAAATCGATAATTTAAATTTATCAATATAAATACGGTCAGTGGAAATATAGGATACCCCAGCCCATCGCATTCTGGAAATATCTGAGGAGATAAATAGTGTAATTCACGGAAAGCCCGACCCTTCGCATTCTGGAAGTTGCGGAAATGCCGTTGACTCTGCGGAAACCTCGCCGATTCCCGTCGTTCATGCAGAAATTCCTCCCGTGCTTCAGTCTCTTGGTGTTCTCATGGATTCCCGATCACCTCTCGTCGACTCCAGCTCCATCTATTGCAGTCCGCCACTGTCCTTTCTCCGTCGGCTCGTGCTCCCGTCCACGGCATCAACTTGGCACAAGGTTCTTGCCAATTCACCGCCAGCATTTCCCCTCTCTTAGACTCCCATTCCCGTCGCCAGCTTACCCGTCGCAAGTCGACTAGAGATTCTCTCCGCTCGGCGAAAGGGTAACGACCGTTCCTCCTTGAATCTCGAGCTTGTTTATAACTTGTCTTGTTCCTACTAGTTTAGTTCCTAATCTAGAGATTTAGATAGAGTTAATTCCCTTGGATGTTACTTATTTAGGTTTGCTATGGGTCCTCGAACCACGGTTGGACTCCTCACCGGGAGTGAGTTGGTTAGGACTGGCTTCTCCCATGCCTCTGATGAATTCAGGAACATCATCCTGATGCTTGAGCAAGCTGGGCTCTCCTTATCCTTGATCACCCATGCAAAATTCTAGATAAAGAAGTTCTTGACTTCTATGCAACTACCAAGCTACGTCATGAGGACACCTTGATTAAGAGTAAGATTGCTGTACTAAGGATCAAGATGTCTGCTGCAAAATTGTCACGTCATCTGCAGCTCAATAACTTTGAACAAGAGGACCACCTGGATGAGAATGATCATGCACAGACACTACTATTATGTGGATTAGCACGAGGTACAAAGGCCATCAAACGCAAGGACATAAATGAGGAAGGAAAGCTCCTCTCTGATATCATTGGGAAGGTCCTGATCTGCAAACCGGGCTCCCATGATCATATTTCAGGGGATATGTTCAAAATCCTGATGACTGTGGTGTGTAGAAAAAGATACAACTAGGGGGCCATGTTGTTTGAAAAGATTAAAGATACCCTACGAACTCCCAACTTTGGGAGAATCATCAGCATGTACCTCAATCAGATGGACGGAGACAGGTTTGATATGAGTAAGGGAGTTCCTCTTCACTACTTAAAGAAGATGGACTCCAGCATTTTTGATAGATGGGAGAGGAGAATTGGCCTAGGATGTGCGGCTGAAGCACAGGGTGATGAAGATGACAGAGCTTCGGAGTACAGAAATCCCTTGGATGAACCCAATGACGTTCCTGATTTGCTGCATGCAGGAACTGAGGGGGAGTCGTTACTCATTCCTTCTGATGCCCTCAGGACGGAAGTCTCAGGTTCGGATCATGCAGATGCAGTTACTGACATTACCCAGATTGCAAAGGATGCAGTAGATACCCTCGCTTCTGATCCGGCTGAAGAAGAGGAAGTGGAGGACATGGAGAATGATGCTGATGATGACAATGATGTGGAGCATGTCGCCACTGATTGCCTTAAAAGGTTGAGGGAGAGTGATGTTAACGTCCCCTCTGAGGAACAAGTTCCATTGAAAGTTCCTGATGAATCTAGTGCAGCAATGGAGGGGGAGACCTCCCGGTAGAGGATGATAAGTATACATGGAAAAACAACAGAGGCTGCCCAAATCCCCCCGCTGGAGACTGTGAACTTATCAAGCTCTCCTAGTGTATCTATAGAAGAGCACGACCAGGACATGCATCAGGTTCATCCAATAAGACCTAACCTGGCAAATCACATGGTAAATATCATTTAAGGTATAGTTGATGAACTGAAAGCCTCTTTTGAACAATCTCACAACAAGGTGCTGAAACGAATCAAGCAATCTGAGGATCTGATGCTCAAAAATGTTGTGGACATAAATCATAAGCTGGATGTGATGGAACAGAAGTTTGAAGCTAAGTATGCAGAGGCCGGCACTGCCGTCAATCATCTATTGCAAGGGCTTAAGAAGATTACAGTTGATCTGGCAGTGGTAAACCAAAATGCACATGTTGTGGCCAACAACATCAAGTTGTTCGATGCCAGCATGGTGACACTCAACGCAAATCAGACATCCCTGCTAAACGAGTTCACTAAGTCTGTTAAGCATATAGATGAGTAACTGCATACCAATGCAAACTCCATTGCACTAGAAGCCAAAAACGGGGAGAATGAATATACAGCTAAGATGGCAGGGCTGGAACAAATCATGGTTGACAACTTCATGGAGTCAAATAAGTATGTTTTTGAAAGCTGTCACTGGCTTGTTCAGCAAGCATCCGGTATACACATTCAAATTCCGTTTCCTCCTCCAGATGAGGTTACCACTGTTGCTAATGAGGTTGCAAGTGTTGAGGAGGTTCCCTTGAGTGAAGCTGATGCCAGAAAGGCTGCTATGTCCGCGTCCAGAGCTTCTCACATGGCTATGTTTGATCAAGAGGCCATTACAAAAAGGAAACGAAAACTTCAAGAAGGAACTTCCAAAGAGACTCCAGTTGAAAGGAAAGTAAGATTGAAGGAAAGTGAAGTGAATAATGAACGATGGAGTCCTTCATCGAGGAGCATCATACTGGATACTTTCATGCTACAACAGCAGGGAGAGCTCAATAGAAATGAAGTATACAGTCAGTATGAGTAGGAGATACACAAGGTGTATGAGGCGAAAAGAAACATTTTATTCAGGTCTAACACTATGGAACATAAAGCTCCTCCACCCAGATACTACCCGAAGCCAAAGGAGTACTTTGAAAGATAAAGCAAGAAGTTCCAGGCTGAACAACTAAAGGATGCTCAGGCAAAGGAATAGATTTTCTTTCTATATGCGTGTATATCATTTCTTGTATTTAAATGAACAATCCTTTTGGATATATATATATATATATATATATATATATATATATATATATATATATATATATATATAATCACATGCTGATTCATTTGTTGTTTTGAATGCGTGAAATTTTATTATTCTGAATTCTTGTCTCGCACATTTGTTATGTATATCTTTCTGGGTGGTGTAATTCAACTTAGCTAGTAGGATTTTGGCTTCTTCAAATAGGGGGAGATTGTTGGGTATTGTATCCACAATTACCTGGATTTGAAGAAGCTTCCTGTCAAGCTAAGATGAATTCACAATGTATTTGACAACTTTCTGTAAAGTTGTGCTTGAAGTTATTCCATTGTTAGTACACACCAATGTCAGGGTGCAGTGGGTCAATATTCACGGGTCTGCGCAACGTAATCCCTCGTTGAGCAGATCAGTGAGTTGACTCACGTTTTCTCTCTCTATTGGACTGTACTTATTCTCAAGTACAGGGTTGAGATTGATCAAGAGCAGAAGAGGAGCAAAGATGGGTCGAAAACCAAGTTCATAGGAAGGAAGAGAAAAAGCGTCTAAGTAAAAAATCGACGGGAATCACTAAGTGATTCTCACCGATTTGACGGGAATAATTATTGATTCTCGCCGAATCGTCGAGAATCAGTCAGTGATTCCCACCGACTTCATCCGGCTGACTGTCCTCCTTCAAGAATTATGCTAAGGCAGCATCGACGGGAATCACTAACTAATTCTCGCCGATTCGTTGAGAATGACTTTGCATTCTCGCCGATTCCCTCCGGATGACAAGTGTTTCAACTGGAATTCTGCCAAGGCAAATTCGACCGGAATCATGAGTGATTTGCGCCGACTTTGACGGGAATCAACAATGATTCTCGCCGAATTTGCCTTAGGCAAATTTGCTCTGTTTGCTGGACCGAACCATGATGATGTACGCTGTTTTGACCGGAACTAATTCTTCTTCTTGTGGGCCCCACAATGGTCATTTAGGGTTGTTCCACAGTATTTATACTCACGTATTTTGAACTTACAATGAAGCGATTCACGAAAAATAAAAAGCAGCCGTGCGTGACCTAGCCGATCGCGGAACTCCACCGCTCGCCATCGCCGCTCGCAAGTTAGTCGCCGCCGCAGATCTTAGATCCTCTTTGATCTTCCGACGATAGAACCGAGGATAGTATAGCGTCTCACGCTTCTCTCTCGAGATCCGTTGTCTCTCGATTTGTTGAATGAGGTTAGTTATTTATTCCGAATCGATTGAGACGACCGATCCGATTGAGATCGTTGGTAGACCTTGCTTGCTTCGTCAAGAAGTTTGGATCTACAAAGCATCATCGCCGCATTCACTTGCCGCCGCCGATCTTGTCAAGATCCTCTCCAAGAGAGTACTTCGGTCGTGGACTCTTCGTCTTCATCAAGAACGCTTCAACGAACGAAGAGAGACATCGGGTTCTCCACACGTGTAGTGTGTATCTCTTATACATTCTATTTTTGTTTTGTTGTAAAGGAATAGTGATTCCTAGCTGTAAGGGTTGGTTACAATCCGTGGTGGAGGAGTAGTGACTCCTTTGGTTGGAAGGGTGCCTTCCGTAGTGTGAGGATTGGATTTCAATCCGTTTGGTGAAGTGAACGAGTCGTCCCTTGTTGGGAGATAGGTCGAAAGGGGAGAGTGGACGTACCCAAATAGGGGAACCACTATAATTGCTTGTGTGTTTTTCTGTGCTGTGTTTGTTATTTGTGCAGGCTTTTTAAATTCCGCAAAGACTGCACATCACCTATTCCCCCCCCCCATAGGTGGATTTATTTGACACTAAAGACTTTCACATGGCCTGAGACATGGGCGTGTCACAGGGCGTGTCTAACATACGACATGCGACACGGGCATGTCACATGGCCGTGTTGTGCTCGGGTTTTTTTAGACCCGTGTCGTTGAGGGAACACGCCCAACTATACGGGCGTGTACTGGATGACACGGGGGTATCAATCCTGACACAGGCGTGCCGGGCGCCCGTATTCTTTTAAGGACGCGACGGTTTTGACGGCGAATGGGTGACACATCCCTGAACACGGGAGTGTCAGAACCCGTTTTTGGCCCGGTTTTTGAAATTCGGGTTGAATCTCAGCCGTTCGTTTCCTTGTTTTTGGATCTGATGGTTCAGGCTCTTCCCATCTTAGGGTTAAGTCCAGTTCAGGGGTGTAAATTCCTCATATGCTTGGATTCACTCTCTTTCTAAGATCTAGAGAGAGGAGAGAGCAAGGAGGAAGAAGGAAGTCTAGTTCTGGTAACCGGCTGAATTTCGGAGCTCCAAATCGTGACCCAACTTCGGATCTACGAAGACAAGGAGATTGCGGTACTTTTCATCCGCATAGATTTCCATGACACCAAGGAAAAATGCTAGTGTAATGATTTTCATCTTGAGCATGTGAAGCTCTTCTTCCTTTGCATGGGAAAACCAGCTCCCGCGAGTGTGCGGTGAGTTTGCGGTATTCCTTGGGGGTAGATATGTAAAGTACCCCTTATTAGAGTCCATAATCGTAGTATGGATATAGGAATTGTTTGTGAAGCCTACCCGGACATGTTGGTCTGGATCGGTGATGTTTTGCTATGCATTTTCTGCCAAAGAAGACTCCGTGCATTTTGATTGTTTTCGGGTTGCTATGTGTTAGAATGCATCGGGGAATCTTGGTGATTAACCCCAAGGTGCACCCATAAATCTGAGCAGAAACGCATTTCTACCATTTTGGTGGCCTGCGAGCCAGCCGGGTATATAGCGGGGCTATGTACCGTGTTTTATCTATATTTGGGACTAGGGGAATCTTGGCCCGCTTCAAAGTCCAAATGGTCATGACGGGGTGAGCAACGGGCTGGTGGAACACTACCCGCTCCATCGGTTTCGGTTAAAGAGACCTAAAGTTAACGTGGCACTTACCGATTATTTGGAGATCGAGTCTACGCTACGGTTGAAAAGACTAAATGCTCATGAGGTTTGCAGCCATGGGGGTGGTGGTGGAGTCGAGGATAGGACTGGGTTCGGACTGGCTTCGCCGAGTAAGTGCCCTGAGAGCACGAGGTGTATAGCCGTGTGTGCGTGCACCTATGATGTGATGTTTATTCGCTATGTTGCTAGTTTTGCTAACAAGTACAGGGAAGAAGCTTTACCGCCTCGGTTTGGGGGCCGAATCGTTATAATTTTGCCAGCTTTAGCTGACCGTTATTCTTGTTTGCCACCATTGCGCTGAATTGTGCATGCATGTACTGCGGAGCCAAGTGGTAAATAGCAGGCTAAAGCCCAGGTTGCTGAGCCGGCCCTCGAAGGCCTTAATTTTGAGTGTTTTCTTGTATTCTCATGTGTGACTGGCCTGCGTGCCGAGGTTTGGAAGACACTTATATTTGAGCAAACTATTGTAAGGCCTTAAGGGCAGTACTTTTGTGTATTTTGTAAATCATTCCTATTGGGTTTTCTGTTAGTGTACATTCATGCTTGTTGGGAGGGTTCTTATGGTTGCAACTTAATAAATTACTTCCGCTAGATGCTCTGTGTAAGACGTGTGTATTGGTTGAATGGTTTCATTGAGTAACCCACCAGTCTGTCCGTGGTATATGGCGTCGAGCCCCGGCCAGACCTACTGCTATATACTTTGTGACGGATAGGGGTGTTACAATTTGGTATCAGACTACCATTTTTGGTCAAGCTTAAATGAATTCGTGGATTAATTCATTTTAAGGGGTGGTGAGCACATGTGTGTGCGTCATCGTTATAACATGAAAAGAACCCATGAATGTCCACTTAGGAATGAAAATACACATGTTTGTGGAACCTGCGTGTTCCTATAATTGCATTTTGCAATGTTGTTTGGTCACTTATCGGTGTTTTGTACGACTATAGGTTTCCGGGAGTGGCACGTGGCAGCTTGAACGCACACTTTTTGAGAAAAATACTGCACCAAGCGACGTTCTTGAGACTCTTACTTCTTTTGAAACCATAAGAAGGGTAGTTGAAGCGGTGTTCGCTGTGACCAACGCACAACATGGAAGAAATGAGCAACCCTTTGTCTCTGAGATGGCCACAACACCGGGCAATGTGATGGAGCAAATGACATGTAGAGGCCCTTTAGGGAGGTAGATGAACATGATTGTGTTGCAGGGAGCACACTACGTTGACGATTATTTGCAGACGTTCCATATGATAAGGCGCTACCAATGCTTTGAGTGGGAAAGCGAGCAGTCTATAGTCGATAGATTTTACAATGTTCTGCGCAGCAAGTTGCGCATCCTACTACTAGGACCAAAGCTATTGGGAATCCGAGCCTTGCTGGAGTCGGCCAGAACATTGGAAGTAGTGTTGGGGAAAACTCATCAAATACCAGTGAATAGGGTATCAAACCCTGTAGATCCTATAAGGACTGCCTACCGCAGAACGCTGAGAAAAGAAGCTAGATCACCTACTAACCAGACAACTTACAGTTGCCATTCTTGTGGAAAGAAAGGGAACTTTGGCCGAGATTATCGGAAGGGTGCTCAGAAGACATTGAAAGCTTTGGCAGGAGCAGTTGAAGACTCTAGTGCAAAGAAGAAGGTGTTCAAAATGCCAACATCAAAATCTGGGTACCGTAGGTGGTACAAGAAGGCTAAGATATCGGGTCTAGTCCCTTCCTCTTGCGCATCCGGAGCGACTACAGGCCAAACCGAAGGTGCATGCTATAATTGTGGAAAGCCGGGACACTATGCCCGGGATTGTAGGAGCGGATGCCCAATGTCCGAGAAGAAGTCGGGGGCAAGAGCTAAGGAGAAGGGCAAGGCGGTGGAGTCCACTGCATCACTGTATACTCCAGCCCAACTGAGGGTGGATAACCTTGGTCAGCTGGAGGTCTTGTGGCCGACCGTTGGGTTGTCTGGTATGGTTTAATTGATAACAATTAAACTTCTTATACCTATTACCTTATGTGTGCTAGCTTAGGACTGGAAGTTCTAGGCTTTGTTTTGGACTTTTGGCCACCCACCGAGGGCATAGTTTCGATATGGGCACTTCGCACTCCTTTTGTCCGAAGGTTTACTATTGCACATCGGAGTATCTCCTTTGATGGTAAAGGTCAATTTGGATGTGTTGTTGACTAATGGCCGTTCTGTGCACGGAAGAGAGAGAGAGAGAGAGTGTGTGTCTGTTTCGCAAGGTTACGGTTTGGGAGTCAGTAGTTCAACTTGCAAGCATCGTTACTGCCACCATGGGAGGCTTCAAAGACTAAGCCTACATCAGATAGTACCTCGGGTATATCCGAATATCCTAATGTGTTTCCCTGATGGTCTCCCAGGAGCCCCACCGTAGCGAGAGATTGACTTCACGATTGAGCTAGTGTCAGGTGCCAAACCTGTGCCATGCTCTCCTTATCGGTTAACTCCTAAGGAGATGTCGGAGCTAAAGGCTCAACTGGAAGAGTTGATGGAGCAAGGTTATGCGCATCCAAGTTCGTTGCCTTGGAGTGCGCCAGTCCTCGTTGTTAAGAAGAAGGACGGAAGGTTGCGACTCGGTATCGATTTTCGGAAACTGAACAAGTTAACGGAAAAGAGCAAGTACGGGATCCCAAGGGTGGATGACCTTTTAATCAGTTGGTCGGGTCATCGGTATACTTAAAAGTGGACCTTAAGTCCGGTTACCATCAGCTGAGGATAAGGGAAAGTGATGTCCCAAAGACAGCGTTCGACACAATGTATGGACATTTCGAGTTTACCGTCATACCGTTTGGGATGACTAATGCGCCGTCAGTGTTCATGTATTTGATGAACAGATCGTTCAGGGAGTACCTAGACCATTTTGTGGTCGTTTTCATTGACAAAGTATTGGTGTACTTGCAGAGCAAGAGGATCACTTCAAGCATCTGCTTTCGGTGGTGGAAACGCTAAAGAGGAACCAACTCTATGCCTAGTTCTCCAAATGCGAGTCTTTGGTTATCCTAGGTAGCGTCCCTCGGTCATAAAGTTTATTGAGTGGGTGTTGCAGTGGATCCAGCGAAGATAGTTATGATATGCGAGTGGCCTGTGTTGCGTTTGGAAGCGGAAGACCAGAGTTTTCTGGGGCTGACCGGCTACTACAGGCGCTTCGTAGAGAACTTCTCACGGATAAAGTTACCCACCCACCCCCCCCCCTCACAACTTTGACGAGGAAAGATCAAAAGGTTTTTGGAAGCCTGCGTACGCACAAGCTTTCGAGGAGGTTGAGAGTCGATTGACAACGACACTTATTCTATGTTCGCCAAGTGGGACCGAAGGCTTCAAGATTTATAGCGATGCCTTAGGCAGTTGTTTGGGCAGCGTGCTGCTGTAGTATGGAAGTGTAATAGTGTATGGCTTGAGTCATCTCAAAGTGCACGAAAGGAATTATACGGTCCACGACTTGGAGTTGGCGGTCGTGCGTTTTGCGCTAAATCTGTGGAAGCACTACTTGTATGGCGTAAAGGCTGATATTTATACCGACCACAAAAGACTTAAGTACCTATTGGATCAGAAGGATCTGAACATGAGGCAGCGTAGATGGATGGAGTTCCTGGGGGACTATACGCTCAAAATTCATTATGTACCCGGGAAAGGCAATGCAGTTGCGGATGCGTTGAGTCGCAGGGCTCCCACCTAAGCCAACTGGTTGTCAGTTCATGATGAGAGATTATACGGGAGTTGGAGGCGTTAGATATCTGTTGTGTTGAAGAGCAGACTAGCGTCAAAGCGTTATTAAATTGGTCGGAAGTCAGTGTGGCCTGGTTGATCAGGTTCGACAGGCTATGGAGTTAGATGGCAGCATGAAGAAGCTCATTGATGCAACATTGGATTGGTCAAATTCTCAGTTTTCAGTTGAAGATGGGCTACTAAGGAAGGACAATCGTTTGTGCGTCCCAAATGTGGATAAGTTACGGGTGGAGTTGGTGTACGGTCATACCAAGTACTCAATTCACATAGGGAGCACGAAGATGTACTGAGACCTAAAGAAGGTTGTGGCACACTAGAAGGTTGTGGCAGTAGTTGTGGCTAAGTGCAAGACTTGCACCTTAGTAAAGGTAGAGTGCCAAAAGCCAGGGGGTTTCTGGAAATCCTTGCCTATTCCGGAGTGGAAGTTCGACGACATTTCGATGGACTTTGTACATGGCTTGCCAAGGCCGCAGAAGGGAAACGACGCCATCTTGGTGATCGTAGATCGTTAGCAGAAGTGTCGCGCTTCATTCCGCATAGGAAGGATGATCCGGTGGAGAAACTGGCGAAGATGTTTGTGGATAATCTAGTCAGACTCAACGGTGTGCCCCGCAGCATCGTGGGAGATCGAGATGGGAGTTTTACGTCAAATGATTGGAGGTTGGTGTAGCGAGTGCTGGGGACTAAGTTGAAGTTCAGCACAGCCTTTCATCCGCAAACAGATGGGCAAACCGAGAGGGGCAATAGGACGATGGAAGACGTGTTTCGCATGTGCGTTCTGGACTTCGGGAAGCAGTGGGAAGACTATCTATTTTTGGTGGAGTTTGCGTACAACAATATCTACCAAACGAGTATCCAAATGGCGCCCTTCGAGGCCTTATATGTTAGACTATGTCGCACGCCATTGACGTGGCTGGAAATGGGTGAGGCAAGGTTGTACAAAAAGCAAGAGGTGGAAAGCGCTACTTCTTTGGTGTGGATCATTCGAGAGTGTTTACTAATCGCTTAGGATAGACAAGCTATTAGTACAATGCCAAGAATCAGAATGTGGAGTTTGCGGTTGGCGATTGGGTGTACTTGAAGATAAAGCCCTTCAAGGGTGTGTCATGGGTACGACGCTTGAAGAAGCTGAGCCCGAGATACCTTGGACCATTTGAGATTCTAGAGCAGATCGATGAAGCGGCTTATCGTATGAGGCTTTCGGTGGAGTTGAGTGGTCTATATGTTGTATTCCACATTTCTATGTTGCGGAAGGCGGTGCAATAGCCTTCGCAGGTGAACGCAGTTGATCAAGTGCCGGTGGACGAAGGGTTGACGACTAAGGTCAAGCCCATTCGTATTGAAGACTTTGAGGTTAAGCGACTCCGTAACAAGGAGATCAGGATGGTCAGGGTCTGTTGGGACAATTGTGTTCGTGATGATATCTCTCAGGAACAGGAGTAGACCATGCTGGAGGAGTACCAAGAGTTATTTCTCTCAGGTAACACTTTTGGTTTTGTTTAACTTTCCTTTGGTAATTTCGTGGATGAAATTCTTTTAAGAGGGAGAGAGTTTTAACACCCCGAAATTCAAAAGGGTGTCGGGTGGCATTTTGAGCCAAACTTGAGTTTTAGTAGAGGTGACACGGCCTGGGATATGGGCGTGTCCCAGGGCGTGTCGTGCTCGGGTTCGGAGGTGGTCACGTGGTCGAAGTTTTTGGAGTCAACGATCGTCGGGGAGGTGAACACAGCCTGGGACACGAGCATGTCCCAGGGAGTGTCAGTCACTCAGAGCCTTGCACTCAACGATTGTTGAGTGAGGGACGCACGGCCTAAGCCTAGGCGTGTTCGGGTCCGACACAAGCATGTAAAATTCGACACAGGCGTGTCGAATACCCGTGTCCTCCTTGTGTCTTGTGGCAATTTGTGCTAAGGCAGTTTCACGGCCTGGGACACGGGCGTGTCCCAGGGCGTGTCTATCACATGGAATGTGACACGGGCGTGTCACATGGCCGTGTTCTGCTCGGGTTGTTTTGGACCTGTGTCGTTAAGGGAACACACCAAGCTACACGGGCGTGTACTGGATGACAAGGGCGTGCCAAGCCTAATACGGGCATGTCGGGCGCCCATGTTATTTTCGGGACGCGACTGTTTCGACGGCGAATGGGTGACATGGCCCTAAAGACGGGCATGTCGTAACCCATGTTCATCCCAGGTTTTGGAAATTCGGGCTGAATCTCAGCCGTTCGTTTCTTTATTTTTGGATATGATGGTTCAGGATCTTCCCACCTTAGGGTTAAGGCCAGTTTAGGGGTGTAAATTCCTCATAAGCTTGGATTCACTCTCTTTCTAAGATATAGAGAGAGGAGAGAGCAAGGAGGAAGAAGGAAGGCTAGTTCCGGTCACTGGTAGAGTTTCGGAGCTCCAAATTGCGAGCCAACTTCAGATCTACGGAGGAATGGAGATTGCAGTGCTTTTCATCCGCAAAGATCACCATGGCGCTAAGGAATAATGCTAGTTAACGATTTTCATCTTGAGCATGTGAAGCTCTTCTTCCTTTGCATGGGAAAACCCGCTCCCGTGAGTGTGCGGTGAGTTTACGGTATTCCTTGGGGTAGATTTGTAATGTCCCCCTTGTTAGAGTCCGGAATCGTAGTACGGACATAAGCATTGTGTGTGAAGCCTTCCCGGACATGTTGGTCTGGATCGGTGATGTTTTGCTATGCATTTTGTGCCAAAGAAGACTCCGTGCATTTTGATTGTTTTCGGGTTGCTATGCATTAGAATGCATCATGGAATCTTGGGGATTTACCCATATAGCGGGGCTATGTACCGTGTTTTATCGATAGTTAGGACTGGGGAAAGCTTGGCCCACATCAAAGGCCAAATGGCCATGGCGGGGTGAGCAACGGGCTGGTGGAACCCTACCCGCTCCATCTGTTTCGGATAAAGAGACCTAAAGTTAACGTGTCACTAACCGATGATTTGGAGATCGAGTCTAGGCTACGGCTGAAAAGACTAAATGCTCACGAGGTTTTCTGCCCTGGGGGTGGTGGTGGAGTCGAGTATCGGACTGGGTTTGGACTTGCTTCGCCGAGTAAGTGACCTGAGAGCACGGGGTGTACGGCCGTGTGTGCGTGCACCTATGATGTGATGTTTATTCGCTATGTTGCTGGTTTTGCTAACAAGTGCAGGGAAGAATCTTTGACGCCCCGGTTTGGGGGCAGAATCGTTATAATTTTGTCAGCTTTAGCTGACTGTTATTCTTGTTTACCACCGTTGCGGTGAATTGTACTTGCAGGTGCTACAGAGCCAAGTGGTAAATAGCGGGCTAAAGCCCAGGTTACTGAGCCGGCCCTCAAAGGCCTAAATTTTGAGTGTTTTCTTGTATTATCATGTGTGACCGGCCTACGTGCCTAGGTTTGGAAGACACTTATTTTTGAGCAAACTATTGTAAGGCCTTAAGGCCAGTACTTTTGTGTATATGGTAAATCATTCCTACTGGGTTTTCTGTTAGTGGACATTCATGCTTGTTTGCAGGGTTCATATTGTTGCAACTTAATAAATTACTTCCGCTAGATGCTCTGTGTAGGACGTGTGTATTGGTTGAATGGTTTCATTGAGTAACCCACCGGTCTGTCCGTGGTATATAGCATCGGTCCCCGGCCGGACCTACTGCTATATGTTGTGTGACGGATAGGGGTGTTACACCCCGAGCATATCCCGTTGTAGGGCTCCCATCAAGCTGGCAGGGCTGGATGTCACTCGGAGGAGTCTGCCTTAGACCCCGAGCAGATCCCGCTGCCAGGCTCCAATCAAGCTTGCAGGGCAGGATGTCACTCGGAGGCGTCTTCCCCATGCCCCGAGCAGATCCCGCTACTAGGCCCCCATCAAGCTGGAAGGGCTGGACGTCACTCGGAGGAGTCTTTCACAGACCCCGAGCAGATCCCGCTAACAGGCTCCCATCAAGCTGGCGGGTCTGGATGTCACTCGGAGGAGTCCATCCCAAACCCTGAGCAGACCGCGGGTGCCCCGCTCAGACCCCCACTAACCGATATGGATGGGGCACCTCGGCAGGAGAAGCATATAAGGGAAGGAGCTAGCCGTCCTCGCCACGAATGGATCTGTGGGTCAACGAAGGGATCTTGGTATGATGGCGAGCCATGAAAGCCAGCCCTGGCCTAGAGATTGGCAGGTCCTATGGAAGGGGTCCATGCGGAGAAGGAGCTAGCCGCCCTCATCACGAATGGATCGGCGGGTCGACAAAGGGATATCGGCATGATGGCGAACCAAGAAAGCCAGCTTCGGCCTAAAGATCGGCGGGCCCCTTGGAAGGGGTCCAGACGGAGACAACTCGGCCACGCCAAGACCCCTAGAAAGCCAGCGCGCACAAAGTCCAAACGCACGATAGGGTTTTCTCGCCCACCCAATGATGCGAATGGGGTAGCGAGCCCAGAAGGAGTGGTCGAGTCACCCCCTCGCATCGCGGCTACCTAACTTACCCCTCGCTCCTAAGCCTAAGTTCAGAGTCTAAAACAAACGGATGACCACACTCGCTCGCTCACCGCCGGAGCATCCAAAAGAACATTCTGTTGGAACACCCTATTACTAATTTGGGCAAGGATCACTATGTTTGTTTTAGGAAACTAGTTTGACCTAGATGTATAGTTGAAAAGGTCAACATTAGAATGTGTCTAGGGCTTAGAACTTAGGTTTGAAGCTGCCCCCAGGACCATTCCAAGATAATGGAAATAGAGCCAAGTCAAAGACAATTATCGTCGAGCTTAGGTCGACGAAACGTCGAACTCTGTTCGATGCTCTCTGAGCTCAACTATGCTAAATCGTCGAGCTCCGGTCGACGATCTTCGAGCTCCGGTCGACGATCTTCGAGCTCAGATCGACGATCTTTCTTCACTTATTTCTTCAGGTCGCTGAGCTCAGTTCGACGATCTTCGAGCTCAGTTCGACGTTTTCTGTCTGATGATCTTTTTCAATCTCTGAGCTCAGGTCGACGATCGTAGAGCTCAGATCGACGTTTTTCCTGAGAGATCGACATTTTTAAGGATTCAAATTCAGTCAGACTTTGGAAGGTTTTTCAAATTCTCTCAGCATTTATGTCAAGAGATCTGCCAGCCGTTTTCATTTATTCTGGAGCAAGTTTCAAGGAATTCTTTTTTAGAATGTTTTATTGGACTTTCCTCTAGAAGACACAACTTTATGGAAGGCATTTAATGTCTGTTAACGGCTATCTTGGATATAGAATCTTTAGAGAATAAAAGCTGCTTCCCTTGTTTTCTCTAAGACACAGATTTAGATACACATACACAGACAGAGACAGATATAGTGATATACACAGATAAGAAAGAAAAAGAACAAGTGATTCTCAGGACAGTCTGATCAACACAAGAAAACTCAAGTAATCAACCCTGGAGAATCAGTTGAATATTTTGGCATACTGAAAAAATGATTTTAGCTTCATCTCAAGGACTCCAGACAACTCATCTTTCAGCATCTGCTGAAACCATCTTCTGCTGGAGATCTAAAGCTTCTGAAGACCTATCACCCTGAAGCAAAGCTTCCACTCCTGAACTAGTCAACATCTCAGGGGGAGCTTTGACAACACAAATCCACTTGTGCTTCTCTCTTTGATTGAGACAGAGAAGACAACTTCACTCTTTTTCTTTTCCCTTTCCCTCTGTAAAAGGGTTTTCAAAACTCCCTTCAAAATTTTTGATTCTGGTTCTGAGAACCTTGTCAAAACTCAGTGGTGGCAAGACACCTGATCAAAAAATCTAGTTTGGTTTTTGAGCACCTTATCAAAAGCTCATTGGTGCCAGGACACCTGTTCATCCCTTCCTGTAGTGGATTCCTACCAAGGGTGGTAGAAGAGTGGATGTACCCAGGTTTTTGGGGAACCACTATAGCTCCTTGTGTTTTCTGGTTTGCTTGTGTGTTTTCTTTGTTGTGTGTTGTGCTCTTCTTTTTACTGTCTTGTTAATTCTATAGCAGGCACCTTACACCTATATATAAATTAAATCTTAAAAGTTTTGCTAGTTTAAAATTGTGAATTTACTTTAAATAAACTCTATTCACCCCCCCCCCCCTCTAGAGTTGAGATAGATCTTGTTCCCACTTTCAATTGGTATCAGAGGGAGGTTGGTTATTCATACAGGCTAACACCTGAACCAAAAGATCCTTGATAAGATCAATCTTTTAAGAGGGTTATTTTCATTATATTTAATTTTATATAAAGACATGGCACAGAACAAAGATTATGCAAGCACCAGGCCTCCAGTGTGTAATCTATCCAAGTTTGCACTTTGGAAAGCAAGGATTAGACTTTACATGAACTTTATTGATGAAGACATATTTAATTCTGTTTTGACAGTGTGCCCAAGTCCACCAGCAAGCTCAAGTACAAATGTTGTTCCACCTCCTTTAGGAACAGATGCTGAAATAAAGAAGTGGAAGACTGCAGATGCCAAGGCCATGAACATCTTAGCTTAGACAATGTCTGATGAGATATTTCAGAAGGTAGCTGAATACAACTCAGCCAAAGGAATTTGGGACAAGCTCTCTGAAATTGTCTCAGGATCTGCTGATGAAAGGAAAGACAGGAGATCCCATCTTATAAGCCAATATGAGAATTTAAAAAAGGGAGAAGCTGAATCAGTGGCTGACATGTACAATAAACTAAGTCTAATTGTCAATGAGTTAAAGACTCTGGATAAAGAAATCTCATTGTCTGAGCTGAATGACAAAATCTTAATGTGCTTCCCCAGCACTTGGGATTCAAGAATCTGGCCAATCAAAGATGCCAGAAGTCTAAATGAGATTACCACTGAAGCTCTCCTAGGCAAGCACAAATCTTATGAGCTGCTCATTAAAAATAGAGAAGAAGAACAAAAGGCTACTTCTCCAGTCACAAGGAAAGAGAAGACCATAACCTTCAAAGCTATAGAAGAGGAGCCTGAAGATAAAGCTATAGGAAATGATGAGCTCCTAAGTCTACTGGCCAAAAGATTCTACAAGATGGCCAGAAAAGACTTCAGAAAGAGATCATACAAGGGTCATGATAAACCAAGGTATGATAAATCAAATAACAATAAAGAAATTATATGTTTTGGTTGCAGGAAACCAGGCCATATTGTGCCTGACTGTCCAGAAAACAAGAACAAGGACAAGAAAGATAGAAGAGAAAGAAGAAAGGAGAAAGACTTCAGAAAGAACAGCTCAGACAAACCCTCCTCCAGCAAGAACAAACATACAAGGAAGGGATTTGTTGCTGAGACATGGAGTGAAACTGAAGAGGACTCTGAAGCCTCATCCAACTCCAGTGATGATGAGGATGATGCTGATGAAAAGGAATTTTGCATGATGGCTATCAATGCCTCTCAAACAGATTTAGAAGCAGAAGAGTCAGAATCAGATTCAGAAGCTCAACTAGAAAAAGATCAGGTAATCAATTCATTTGATTTCAGCTCTGAGGATTTTAATCATGAGTTTAAAGTACTATACCTAGATCTGTTGGAGTCTGAGAAGGAAATCACTTCCCTCAGAAAACAACTATCTAAGTATAGCACTGTAAAATCAGAGAACCTCAAACTCTCTGAAGAGTTAGAATGCTATAGAGAGGAGATAGCTTCACTAAAAAGTGAATTATCCAAGGCCAAGCAATTTGAAGAATCCCTTAATGGGAGAAGTATCAAATTAATGGACATCACAAGCACAGTGAACTCAAGATTAAATAGTATACTGGGCTTGGGTGCTTCATCTAGCCAACCAATAGTATTAACAACCCCAATCAAATTTATTTCTGATAAAGGGAAGGGTGTTGTAGAGGTAGCTAGCTAGAAAGAATTCAGATCTACCTAAGAAAAGCAAAGTTCAACAGAAAATGTCGAGCAGAGGTCGACGATCGTCGAACAGAGATTGACGATCTCAGGCTGAAACGTCGAACTCAGCTCAACGATTCCTGAACTCTGAACTCTCTCACAGTCGATCTTCGAACGGAGCTCGACGATTTTACCCAAGATCGTCGAACTCAGATCGACGATCGTCGAACGGAGCTCAGAGCTTTGAACCTTCTTTCAGAGGCAAAACTCAATTCAATCCTAGAAGTGTTTCATCCCAATGCTTTAATCCTTATACTGAATGGATAATACCTCCTAGGAGATACCATCCTGAAGGTTATAAGAATCAACCTGGGATGTCTTTTATTTCTGAATTTAAGGGATATCAACCTAGGCTCAAGGTTAACTGTGTCAAAAACATATAAGTTGTTTATGTGCAGGTGAAGACCTATCCAACATCAAACCAGCTATGGTATCTGGATAGTGGGTGCTCAAAGCACATGACAGGGAATAAGGACAACTTCATATCCTTTAAAGCCAAGCTTGGACCCAAAGTAGTTTTTGGTGATTCAAACTTTGGAACTACAAAAGGATATGGTGCAGTCCAAATTGGGACAGCCATCTTCAAGAAAGTAGCCTATGTTGAAGGACTCAAGCACAACCTGATAAGCATTAGTCAGCTGTGTGATGAAGGATATCAAGTGACTTTCAACAAAGAAATATGCAAGATCAAGTCAGAAGACAACACAACTGTGTTGACAGGTAACAGGAAAGGTAATATTTACTTAGTAGATTTTCATTCATTTAAGGTAGATATTTGTCTGTTTAATTCAATATCTAGACCTAATATTCTATGGCATAAGAGACTAGGACATGTTAACCTTAGAACCATTGCTAGGCTATCCAAGGACAACCTTGTCAGAGGACTGCCTTCTGGCCCATACAAGAAGGAAGGACTCTGCAAGGCTTGTCAATTAGGCAAGCAAACTAAATATAGCTTTAAATCAATTAACAAGAGTGATTCACCTAGGATTTTGTATCTGTTACACATGGATCTTTTTGGACCCATTACAGTACAAAGCTTAGGAGGGAAATCCTATACTTTAGTGGTTGTAGATGACTTCTGAAGATTCACATGGGTATTCTTTCTGAGGAAGAAGTCTGATATCTTTAAGTGTTTGATAGATTTTCTCAAATGCATTCAGATTGAGTTCAACACTCACATTGCCCTGATCAGAAGTGATCATGGGACAGAGTTTGATTCTCTTCTCATGCAAGAGTTCTATCAAAGTGAAGGGATCAGGCATACTTTCTCAGCTCCTAGAACTCCTCAACAAAATGGGGTAGCTGAAAGGAAAAATATAACCCTTATTGAATTTGCAACTACATTATTGACAGATGTTCACCTACCTCTATCCTTTTGGGCTGAGGCAGTGAACACCTCCAATTATGTGTTGAATAGAAGTCTAATACATAAACTGAAGGGCAAGACTCCCTATGAATTGCTCAAAGGGAAGAAACCTAAAGTATACTATTTTAAAGTTTTGGTTGCACTTGTTACATTCACAATAATGACAAGAAATATTTAGCAAAATTCCAAGCTAAAGCTGATGAAGGAGTGTTTCTGGGATACTCCATGATCAGTAAAGCCTATAGGGTTTATAATAAAACTACTCTAAAAATAGAAGAATCTATCCACATTACTTTTGATGAAGCTAACATGTCTTTCAAGGAAAAGAATACTTCTACCATAGAACACTTGCAGGTGCATTCTCTAGCTAAAGACTTGGATAGATTACAAGTTACTCAAAAGGATGATAGTAGTGAAGATGAAGAAGCTGCTCAACATCAGGAAGAAAATCTTCTTGAAGAGCCAGTTGTTATCCCATAAGAGGAAACAACAACACAGGTTGGTGAACCATCAACACCCCCTGTTGATCTAGTAACAACAAGAGATCATCCAATCTCCAAGTAATTGGAAACATCTCAGCTGGTGTGCAAACTAGAAATCAGGTCAACCAGAACCTGATGCACACTTGCTTCCTCTCTCAAATTGAACCTCAAACCATTCAATATGCAGAGCAAGATCCACACTGGATCATTGCAATGCAAGAGGAGTTGCATCAATTTGAAAGAAACAAAGTTTGGGAACTAGTGCCTAAGCCAAAGGATCATTCCATTGTTGGAACCAAATGGGTGTTCAGAAATAAGCTGGATGATCAAGGAATTATTGTAAGAAACAAGGCAAGGCTAGTTGCTAAAGGGTATTCACAAGAAGAAGGGATAGACTATGACCAGACCTTTGCACCAGTTGCAAGGTTAGAGGCCATAAGAATCTTCCTGGCTTATGCTGCTCACAAGGGATTCAAGGTCTACCAAATGGATGTCAAGAGTGCCTTTCTCATATGGGGAGATCAAAGAAGAAGTCTATGTCAGACAACCTCCAGGTTTTTTCTCTCTAACCCATCCTGATTATATTTTTAAACTACACAAAGCATTATATGGTCTCAAGCAAGCTCCTAGAGCATGGTATGAGACTCTAGCATGCTTTCTGCTGAAAAATGATTTTGTTAGGGGGAGAGTAGACCAAACTCTTTTTATTAGAACCCATAAGTCTCATACCCTACTAGTACAAATTTATGTTGATGATATTATATTTGGGTATACTGATTCAAATTTGTGCAAAAAGTTTTCCAAACTTATGCACTCTAAATTTGAAATGAGTAGTATGGGTGAGCTATCCTTCTTCTTAGGATTGCAAGTCAAACAATATGTTGAAGGCATTTTTTTTTCTCAAACCAAGTATGCAAAAGAATTGGTTAAGAAATTTGGGGATGTCTGATGCATCATGTATGAAAACACCCCTGCCTACCAATGCTGTATTGGATGCTGATGAACATGAGAAACCATTTGATCTGACAATATATAGAGCAATGATTGGCTCTCCTATTGTACCTTACAGCCAATAGGCCTGACATAATGTTTGCTACATGTATATGTGCTAGATTCCAAGTCAGCCCTAGAGAGTCACACTTAACTTTAGTAAAGAGGATTCTTAAGTATGTTAAAAGCTGTCAAAATCTAGGACTCTGGTATCCAAAAGATTCAGCATTTGACTTAACTGGATTTTCAGATATTGATATTATGCTGGATGGCAGAATAGACAGAAAAGCACCGGTGGAACTTGTCAGTTTCTTGGTCATAAGACTTGTCTCATGGTATTGTAAGAAACAAACATCTGTGTCAACCTCAACTGCTGAAGCTGAATACATGGCTGCAGGCAGTTGTTGTTCACAAAATATTGTGGATACAAAACCAACTCCTAGACTATGGTTATAACTTAGAGAAATCTAAAATATTTTGTGATAACACCACTGCTATTTCCATTGCACAAAATCCAGACCTCCATAGTAGGACAAAAACACAATAGAAATTAGGCATCATTTTCTAAGGGAATAATGTTGAGAAAAAAACAAAATTGAACTTGAATATATTCCCAACTGATTTGCAAAGGGGAGATATTTTTACCAAGCCCTTGGATGAAAAGAAACACAACTTCTTCCTCAATCAATTAGGCATGTTAGATGGAGGAAGCCTAAAATAAATTACAAGATTTTCAAAAGCTAAAAACAGACCAAGACTAGGCTAAAAACCCATTCTTTTTTGTTTCTATAGGATAGTTTTCTGACTCTGAACTACGCTCGACGTTTTCCCCAGAAAGCGTCGAAACGGAGCTCGACGTTTTCCCAGAAAGCGTCGTAACAGAGATCGATGTTCTCCAAAAAACGTCGACCTGAGTTCAGACAGAGCGTGTCAGATAGTTGTACACTATCTCTTTCAGGCCTTCGAATCGTCGACCTGAGCTCGACGTTCTCCCTAGATCGTCGAACTGAGATCTACGATACTGAAGCCCTTTCAGCTTCCATCAAGAGTCCTGATCGTCGAACGGAGATCGACGATCTTTCCTTTTTCGCGCCGAACCCTAATATAAAATCTTTTTTCGCCGCCGCTCGTCGTTTACGCTTTCTACTCGCTGCAACTTTCTCTCTTTCCCTCCAAACCTTCTACACTTGGTCTGTTTTGTTTCATCTTTGTAGGTACAGATGGCTGTGTCAAGTGCTGCTATTTCAAAGATGAAATTTGATACAGGATTCGACATTGATATGAATTCTTTCGATGGAAGTGATCAGAGATTCAAGGATATTCTAAACCTTTTTCGAGAACAGCAACTGTTTCAGATCATGTCCAGTAGAAGAGATAAAGGAATGGTGTTTTACCGCCACGAATGAGAATGAGAATACTGTAATCGGCTCAATCAAAGGGACTCAGGTACCGTTTCCGCAACCCTTCTAACAGAGGTATTCCTCCTTAGTACTGGAGATGACTCCATAGATTTATCTGGAGATGAGTAATGATTCTATGCTGGATAGAATGGGTCACACTGCATGTGCACCCTAACAAACTGCTGAAAAAGAACCTTTCAATTGAATTCCAATTTCTGGCTGATGTGGTTGGTAAAGTGCTTCTGTAAAAGCACTCAGCCCATGATACAATAACAAGATACCAATTTTGTTTAATGGGAGCTTTGGTTGACAAGAAACATTTAGATTGGGGATCCATCTTTTTTAATCTGATCAAGAAGAAGCTGAACAAAAGCAGTGTAAGCAAATGGGAGGATTTTAGGGGTTTACCTGCACTCCAGGTGCCCTGAGCTGCTGACCTCTAGTGGGATGTACATCAATGCATCCAAGAGGCTAACCTGTGCCCTCTTCAGCAGATGGGACAGGCAGATCATCAACCCCAGCAGGGCTGCTGCAGCACCACTTGCTTCAGGCACCAGGACTGTTACAGTCACTCCTCAGATCTCTGCCCCAGCAGAAGGATTGCCTGCTTCTTCCTCTCCTCCTCTGCGTATTTCTATCCCAGTCACCACCAACTTCTTCACCAATCCAATCTCTCATATCTATCTCCATTACAATCTCTTCACCAATTTCACCTCATCCAGCCTCTGCCTCAGAACAACTCCACCTTTGTTCTCTTATCCATCTTTCACCACTCCATCATTTTCTCTTATAGATGACCTTCATGGATGATTCTCCTCCAAATCCTCCTGAGCTTCCCTCTACATCCTCTTACAACAACTTCTTCAAGTACTTTCTCAACCATCCTTCACCCCATCCTTTACCTCTTCCAACTCTCATCTCCACCTCAGTAACATCTATCTACACTATTCCTCCTTCCGAGCCATCCATCCCTACACCTCCTATATCCCACTCTCCATTACATCAGCTCCAGCTCCCCACTCACACCCTCTCCTCATCTCCTTCACTCCTACCTCTGCTCAGGTCAATCTTGAGCATGTAGATCTTTCAGCCCTGTCAGACAAGTTCTATGTGTTGCTAGCCCCCAGGCTAACCTCACTGCTGGAGACCTCCTTGGCTCCACTCCTGAAACATGTTCAGGAGCTGTCTACCAAGTTTTCTTCCTTCCTCTCCTCTCAGGCAATCCCTTCATCTGGGTGCCTTGATTCAGTTTCCACTGAACCCAGGCAGGGGGAGATGCCTTATGAAGCATTGGATGTGCCTGAGGCTGCTGAAGGTTCAAGTCCTGCTCCTATTTTTGCAGTGCACTTTCAGAGTCTGCTTTCTTTATTTGATTCTGTTTATTTCAGTTCTCTGCCAGTGCATCAAGCTGAAGACCTCACTAAGGCCATTGTGCCTATCTCTGTATATGATCCCAGCCAATTGCCTCATATGTCAATTCTTTCAAGGCTGTGGATGTTGTTGCTTCCATCTCTGCTGCTGCTGCTGTTTCTACAATTGTATCAGAAGATATTGACATGATTTCTGTTGTTGAGGATACTGCTGCTAAAGAACTTGCTACATATCTGGAAGGATCTGAACCTGCTACCTCTGTTACTTCTGCCCCTACTGCTTCTCCAATTCCCGCTGCTCCAACTTCTGCTCCTGATGTTTCTCCAATGTCTGCTGCTGCTGCTGTTCCTGCTCTAACTCCTGACGAATTGAAACAACAAGAAAAGTATATAAAGAGCATTGATGATTTATATGATAGACCTCAAAGTTCAGACAGTGATCAGTTTCACACTAACTCTAATGATTCTTCTAATACTATTGCCAAGAAAAGGAAGACCAGAAGCAAGGCCATGATGAAGGTTCCTCCTGCTCAAGCTAAAGATTCAAATGACATTCCATACTATATTTTGCATGATTGTCAAATTACTGAACATAGGATGCAATACTCTAAAAATCAACTAAAGGCTTTGAGAAAGAAAAGAAAGTTTGAAAAGTATGAGAAATGTTCATCTCAATTTCAGCCTCCTCCTCCTCCTCCAGATTCAGGGACAGGTGGAGGCTCAGCTTCTCAGACCCCAGCTTCTAAGCAAAGTTCCTCCCAGTCCTCTCAAAGATACCATCCAAGGGGACAACACCAAAGGGGTTCTCAGTCCAGAAGGGGACAGTATAGAGGAATTTAAAGAGAACATAGATTTCGTGCAAGGGAAGGACAAAGACACAAGGACTCTGCTCAAGGTCCTTTCCCTTATAAACTCAGAGAAAAAGTTGAGTCTAGAACTCCTATTGCTTCAGAAACTGTTAACAGATATGAGCCTGCAGTGCCTTTTGAAGATCCAGAGAATAACCCATTGTCATGGACTGCAAGGATGAAAGAACTGGCTGCCTTAGATCAGTTGAAGAAAGCCAGAGAACAAGGGAAAGACACCTCCAATATTACTACTCTATCAGATCAAAGAAAAGCTAAACTGGAAAGGTATTCTTCAAGAAAATTCTTTGACCCAGTGGACTACATGAAGTTGCATCCTGAGGCCGTGGTTCCCAGGCCAAGAGCTCAAACCACCTTAGGTGCAGATGATGATAGAAGGTCAAAGAAGGAAGCCCTTAATCCTAACAGAGAAATTATATTTAAGAAAGGAAGTGAAAAGAAGTAATTTCTATAAGTAGACAGCACAATCTCTCTGAACATTTGCTGAAATTCCATTTGATTGATGCTATAATTGCTTGCTCTGCTATTTTGTTTTAGTTTATTGCTCTTCTATATGTTGATTGTAGTTTTTATTTCTGAAATATGTAAATAGTAATCTTAACCCAAATAGGGGGAGATTGTTGGAACACCCTATTACTAATTTGGGCAAGGATCACTATGTTTGTTTTAGGAAACTAGTTTGACCTAGATGTATAGTTGAAAAGGTCAACATTAGAATGTGTCTAGGGCTTAGAACTTAGGTTTGAAGCTGCCCCCAGGACCATTCCAAGATCAAGGAAATAGAGCCAAGTCAAAGACAATTATCGTGGAGCTTAGGTCGACGAAATGTCGAACTCCGTTCGACGCTCTCTGAGCTCAACTATGCTAAATCATCGAGCTCCGGTCGACGACCTTCGAGCTCAGATCGACGATCTTTCTTCACTTATTTCTTCAGGTCGCTGAGCTCAGTTCGACGATCTTCGAGCTTTGTTCGACGTTTTCTGTCTGATGATCTTTTTCAATCTCTGAGCTCAGGTCGACGATCGTAGAGCTCAGATCGACGTTTTTTCTGAGAGATCGATGTTTTTAAGGATTCAAATTCAGTCAGACTTTGGAAGGTTTTTCAAATTCTCTCAGCATTTATGTCAAGAGATCTGCCAGCCGTTTTCATTTATTCTGGAGCAAGTTTCAAGGAATTCTTTTTGAGAATGTTTTATTGGACTTTCCTCTAGAAGACAAAACTTTATGGAAGGAATTTAATGGCTGTTAACGACTATCTTGGATATAGAATCTTCAGAGAATAAAAGCTGCTTCTCTTGTTTTCTCTAAGACACAGATTTAGATACACATACACAGACAGAGACAGATATAGTGATATACACAGATAAGAAAGAAAAAGAATAAGTGATTCTCAGGATAGTCTGATCCATACAAGAAAACTCAAGTAATCAACCCTGGAGAATTAGTTGAACATTTTGGCATACTGAAAAAGTGATCTTAGCTTCATCTCAAGGACTCCAGACAACTCATATTTCAGCATCTGCTGAAACCATCTTCTGCTGGAGATCTGAAGCTTCTGAAGACTTATCACCCTGAAGCAAAGCTTCCACTCCTGAACTAGTCAACATCTCAGGGGGAGCTTTGACAACACAAATCCACTTGTGCTTCTCTCTTTGATTGAGACAGAGAAGACAACTTCACTTTTTTTCTTTTCCCTTTCCCTCTGTAAAAGGGCTTTCAAAACTCCCTTCAAAAGTTTTGATTCTGGTTCTGAGAACCTTGTCAATAATCAGTGGTGGCAAGACACCTGATCAAAAAATCTAGTTTGGTTTTTGAGCACCTTATCAAAAGCTCATTGGTGCCAGGACACCTGATCAACCCTTCCTGCAGTGGATTCCTACCAAGGGTGGTAGAAGAGTGGATGTACCCAGGTTTTTGGGGAACCACTATAGCTCCTTGTGTTTTCTGGTTTGCTTGTGTGTTTTCTTTGCTGTGTGATGTGCTCTTCTTTTTACTGTCTTGTTAATTCTATAGCAGGCACCTTACACCTATATATAAATTAAATCTTAAAAGTTTTGCTAGTTTAAAATTGTGAATTTACTTTAAATAAACTCTATTCACCCACCCTCTAGAGTTGAGATAGATCTTGTTCCCACTTTCACATTCAAGAATAAAAGAAATCATAACAAGTGTGAGAATCAAGGGGCGAATGTGAGAAATAATGATATTCGCGTTTCAGATCAAAAAAGAGTTTTGTACATTGGGGAAATCAAAAGGGGTAAAACTATTATAAAAACTGGGCTCTGGCCAGCGTCACTGCCGCGACAAAAGTGGGATGAATGCAAGCTCCTGGTGAGGCGAGCCCTGAGCGGCGAGCCCTTATATAGGGTGGTATGGCCCGTCGCCCAGCTCTTGTACTGGAAGGAACAGCTCCGGTACCGCCTCGATCACCAGAAGCTTTGCACCGTCGTCCTTGATAAGGTTGGCCCTCTACAGCGTTTAGAAGGTGTATTTCGCCGCGCTGGCTGCATTATTCTGCATCATCACTTTGATGTCGTGATCGCTGTAATGAGCAAGCTGGAAGCCGCTTATAAATGGCGGTGGCACGGCCGCTGCAGCCTCCAACACATCCACCCGCTTCTTAAGTGCCTGCTTCTCTTGTTGGAGGGTGGCGACCTCAGTATCCAGTCGGCTAGCAGTCTCCGCATCATGTGAAAGGGAGAACAACCAAGTTAAGTTACACGGGAGGGAGGAAAGGTTGAGGCGAGTCTAGAAACCTACCGCTCAACCTTGGTACTAAGCGAGAGCGGCCTCAACTGCTTCGGCCCGCTTCCCAGTTCACCCGCCTCCTCCTGAGTGAGTCGGGTGGTTGCCTCCTTCTCATCGACTAACTTGTGGAGGGACGGGTCGCTCTTGTCCAGCAGAAGGCACCACCGGCCGACCATATGGGCCAGCTCGAGGCTACGAAACTTGGCCAGCATGCTTTCATAGATCAGCACCCGCGTTGCCTCCTCTTCATAAACGGCGGCATCCTCTCGCCTATAGATGCCGAAGGAGAGATTGTAAGCATCCCCATTGCTGGAGCCGTCCTCCAACCAGCTCGGCAGCAGCGAGGAGATGTTGACCCGGTTGGTCTCTTTGTCCCACTTTAGCAGAGGGACTCCAGACTCGTCCGCGGGTCCCTCACCATAACCAAAGTTACGGTGCCCCCTGAGGATTGGCTTCCCGGCAGGCTGAACCTCCTCTGGCGGCTGCAACGTGCCCGCCTCTCTGCCAGAAGATCTGACGGCCAGAGAGGCCGCGGGGGCGGGATCGGTGGATGGCTGGCTCGCTGGGGACTTGCCTTGTCGCGAGACGGGGGAGGTGAGCCACCCGCCTTCTTCGATTTCTTGGATGGTGGTGGGTCCTGAGGCCGCTCGCGACTGGACCGCTTTGAGGGAGCAGGGGTTGAGAGCTCGCGATGAGCAGCAGCAGCCGCTTCGGCCCGGGCAAGATCTTCGGTAGCGAGTCGCGCGCTCTCATAAGGCGGATGGAGAGGAATGTCGCGCTCGCCTGCAAGAGCGTGAAACTTAGAAAATATTCAATGGGACCAAAAGCGAGTAGATGGGTGAATCGCTTACCCTCACCGGGCGGGATGGGGATGAGGTCGTCCAGGTTTCTGCGAAGGTTGGCCACCTCGAAGTTCTTCCCAGCGAAGAACCAAAAAAACCTCGCTTAATGACCCCCAGGGCCGGGGGGGCGGTAGCTCGCCTCGCTGGGTTGGACGGGCGAGAAGGAGACATTGCCGAAGTCCCCCTTGACGAAAATGAACTTCTTGAGCCAGTTGTGGCTCTTATTGACGGTCTCTCGCACCTTCACGTGGCTGCTGGCGAAGCAGGCAGTCCCGTCTTTATTCACCGGGAAAGAGAATAGCTTGCGGAATATCGCGAGGCTGAACTTGACCTTCTCCTCTCGCAGGAAGCAGGCGAACTTGACGATCACTACAATGGAGTTTGGGGTCATCTTCCCGAGGACCACCCCATAGTACTTGAAGATTTGGCGGACATCCGTCCATAAGGGTAGCCGGAGGCCCGCCTCGAAGTGGGCCGTGGGGAACGAGAGCTCTCCAGAGAAGAGTTCGTTTATCCGTTCCTCCTTCCTGGGCCGCCTCGCCTCGAAACCGGGCGGGACAAAGTGTCCAACTGTATTTACAAATTCTCTCTCCGTAAGTACAGCGAGGTGGAAATCATGCTTGAAGAAGATCCAAGCAAATTCGCTCCTCCCCTCCGCCTCGCCACTGCCACCACCCATCCTTCAGAAGTCTTACCGAGCGGGATAGGGGGTTTCTCGCAAGAAGCTAGGGTAAGGAAGAAGTCTTAAATGCGGTAGGTGAGGAAGGGTCGGTAGGGCCTATTTATAGAATGAGAAAGGGCGGGAAAATTGTTCTTTGGCGGGAAGAGTGCGGGTAGCAATATAGCCCTAGCATTTCGACTTCAGAACCAAATCTGGATCCTCGTCAACCCGTTAGTCGGCTGTGAAACGCCCGTACTCGCGACAGCCTAATAGAAGTGCGGCTGAAATGCGGGCCGACTCTGACCCGCGCGCGAGTCACCTATCGCGCGACCCGCGAGTAGCCGGCTCGCCATCTCCAGTATTAAAATAACAATGGCTAGGCGAGGCGATTCAGTAAGGCCGAACCCGCCTGAATGAAAGCCGGCCGAGCCAGAGTGTCTCGCCCACACCTCTCGTGGAGATCTAAGCGTCTACACAGCCGAAAGAAAATTACAGCAAATACTCGCCCATGGCAGATGAGAGTGGTCCTTAATTATTACAAATATTCACTGTCCGAAGAAAAGAAGTTAGCACCATGAGCGTTTCGACCGCTGCGTGCAGAGGTGATTCAGACCCAACGGATCACAACCTGCGAGGGGAAGGGAAAAACTCAATGCGGGATATACTTCCACCTGCCTCCCCTTCCTGTGCTGGTTCGGGGCGGTACGCGAGGGTAGTGTTACTCGCGGTCCGCCAACATCTCCTGCTGGGTCAGATCAATGTGCTCCAAGGCACGCCTGAGTCGCCCCTCGGCTCACGAAATATGTACACCCGGAGAGGTCTCCTCGTACTCATCAATTGGACATCTCGCTCCTTCCAATTTCGCGAGTCACTCATCCGTCTCGGCCTTGTCCTTCTCCACTCTGTCAAAAACCTCCTGTAACAGCAGCGTGTGCTTTTGGAACAGTCGCTTTACTTGCTTCTTCATCTTCTTGGCATCAAGTGGGTCTCCCAGGTATTCCGAGATGCTATCCGCATCGGGGGGAGGCGAGTACCCTCCGCTCATCTCGCCGACGAAAGAAGAGATCGCATTATAGCTGCTGAGATAAGGTTAGAAGGAGCGATGACGGTAAGCGGGCCAAAGGCATAGGATTTACCTGGTGTCGGTACGTCGCCCGCACCATCAGCAGGCCGAGAGGTGCCTGACCGACCCTGGAAGGGTTCTCCTCCACGTGTAACGAAGGCTTTCCCCAGGCCGTGGGGCATTGGCGACGGAGGCACTGTAGGGGGAATAGGTATCTGTGGCAAAGGACTAGCGGCCCGATTGACTGGCACAAGGGCAGAGCTCCAAGGTTCTCCCTCATTTGCCCTATTTCCTCGAGGCATCTCCTACCAAAGGGAAAGGAAAATTAGGAAGCAGGGCGGTGGATCAAACATGAGAAACGTATATACCTCCGGGATGACCTCGACATCACCAGCCGAGCTGGAGGCGGGGTCATCGGGCACCCGAGACTGCCGGACGATCTTTGCTTTTGTTGTCTTGAAAATGGGGCCATGCGACCCGCATGCCAGCCACGGGGCAGCTTCGAGAGACGAATCCCGGGCACCCTCCCTTGCAGCCGCCAAGCGAGCCCGCATCTCCTGAGACATAGGCATCTTCTAACAATAGATCGCTGAAGGGGTAAAAGAAGAGGAGTCATCCTAGAGGCCCGACAGCTTATTTATAGCGTGAAGGTGGGCCCCCACCTAAAGATTCCCTCCAGCTCAATAAGGTATTCACCGAATAAGTGGGGTTGGATGTTTCTTTCCGAGCCTTTTGCAAAGCTCGCAAAGAGCGGGGATTATGTACAACCCCGTATTCGCCGAAGGAATTCGGGCAAGTAGGCGGGTCAGCCCTGGCCCGCCTCTCCTAGGCGGGTCGGCCTCAGCCCTCTGACCGGCACCCATTAGGCGGGTCAGTCCTGCCCGCCTCTCCTAGGCGGGTCACTCTCGGCCCGCATCTTCCAAGGAGGGCCGTCTCCAACCCGCGTCCCCTAGGTGAGCAAGGCTGATAGTGTGTTCATTTTCTTTGGGAACCTCATCAAAAGCCTAAACGGTTGGGAGATCCCCCTGAAAATAGATCTTATGGTGTAAGTCACCTGATCAAAAACTTGATAGTTGATTTCTACCATGGTGGTAGAAGAGTGGATGTATCTAGGTTGGGGAACCACTATAAAATTTGTTTTGTTGTCTGAGTGTGTTCATTTTCTTTTTGTTCTTGCTGTGACTGTGATAACTTAGTTTAGCCTAGTTTATTTCTTTCTGTTATTATTGGTATCACATACTTTTACTCTGATATAAATCAAAAAAACAACTAAAGTTTTAAATACTCTATTCACCCCCCCCCCTCTCTAGAGTAAATCAAATCTAACCCCTATCTTTCACATAATCACATAAAAATTCTAACCACCATTGTTGTCTCAGGTTCAGCTCCTTTTGAGTATGAACATACTTTAAATTCTTATGATCCGAAAATATCTCACAGTGGATGTCATATAGATATTGTCTCCAAACCTTCATGGTGAACACTGTACAACCCCGTGTTCGCCGAAGGGACTCGGGCAAGCAGGCGGGTCAGGCCCTGCCCGCCTCTCCTAGGCAGGTCGGCCTCCAAGGGTCTCCCAGACGGGTCAGCCCCGGCCCGCCTCTCCTAGATGGGTCAGCCCTGCCCGCCTCTCCTAGGCGGGTCAGCCTCAGCCCTTCGACCCGCACCCATTAGGCGGGTCAGTCCTGCCCGCCTCTCCCAGGCGGGCCAACCTCGGCCCGCGCCTTCCCAGGCAGGCCATCTCCAACCTACATCCCCTAGGCGAGCTAGCCCCAGCCCGCACCTCCGGCCGATTAGAGGCATTGGAGGACTACTCGCCCAGTCCCCAATGGGGGAAATTCCTTGCCATTTTGCCCCTGCAGGCCTGCCCTTAGACAGGTAGAACAGCGGAGTCTCGCTGTTGGCAGACTTGGGTGGATTGCGCATTGTAGGTCAGGACAGCGGAGTTCGGCTGTTGGCAGTCCAGCCCAAGGGGCTTTCAGTAATTTTAGGCTAGCATAGGTTAGTTATTTGCAAACCAATTTCATAAATCAATAAATAGGACTCAAGGGGTACCTCAGAAGGCATGCTAACTTGTCTCCCAGTCTCCCAGCGCTTTCTGAGGTACGTTAGCCCGACATTTGGCTAAGGAGGGGAAGCGCTCAGTGATCTTCCGGGTTTGTGGTAGGACCTCCGCGCCGGGCCCTTGGTCTAGTACTTTGCCCTCTTCTTATTGTTGTTTTCCTTGCAGGAGCGGAGTAGGTGCGCGACCACCCCTTCCCCAAGGGTGAACTCCACAAGTGACTGATTTCTGGTTTCAACAAACACCACTGGCCCCAACTCCAGATCTTGAAATGGGTATTTAGCTTCATGTTTCTTCAATTGTCTCGAAGCATAGGTGATCACATGTCGGTGTTGCATCAACACTGCCCCCATCCCTTTATATGATGCGTCAGTTTAGACCTGAAATCCTTCCTTCCCATATGGAAGTGCTAGGATAGGTGCGAAGGTAAGCCTATCATTCAGCTCTTGGAATGCGGCTTCGCACTGGGGTGTCCACTCGTACGACACACCTTTTCTTTGTTAGAGCTGTGAGAGGGAGGGCTAGCTTGGAGAATCCTTTCACTAACTTGCGATAGTACAAAGGAAGTCCAAGGAAACACCGCACATCAGCTGTTGACTACTGAGGAGACCAATCCTTCACAGCATGCACCTCGGCCAGATCGATTGCTAACCCAACAACACTGATCACATGGCCTAAGAATGCAACTTTTCAAAGCCAAAATTCATACTTGCTGAACTTGACAAACAAGGTATGCTCCTTTAGCTTCTTCAGCACCAACGTCAAGTGTTCCACATGATCATCTTCTGTCTTCAAATAGATTAAAAAGTCATCGATGAAAATGATGATGAAGACATCAAGGTACATCTCGAACACATTGTTCATCAGACTCATGAACGCCGAAGGAGCGTTCGTGAGTCCAAAAGGCATCACGGTGAACTCATATAGCCCATACCTTGAGCTAAATGACGTTTTCTGGATATCCTTCTCTTGTATCCTCAGTTTCTAATACCTCGAGCACAGATCCAACATTGAAAACCAGTAGGCTCCTACCAGTTGATCGAATAACACATCTATCCTGGGTAGAGGGTATGTGTTCCGCACCGTCAAACGGTTGAGCTCCCAATAATCTATACATAACTGTAGCGTTCCGTCCTACTTCTTAACGAATAGAACAGGGGCTCCCCAAGGTGATGAACTAGGCCGAATGAACCCAGACTCTACTAATTCCTACAACTGAACCATAAAATTTGCGAGTTCCTTCGGGGACTTACGATAAGGGGTCTTGGATATAGGCTTGGCACCCGGTACTAACTTAATTTGGAAGTCCACTTCTCGATGTGGGGGTAATCCCGGCAGCTTCTTTGGAAATATATCAGGAAATCCCGTACCACTCACTTGTCTTTCATATCTATTGTCATCTCTTTCAATTCAAAACAAATCATGTAAATACCATCCCCCTTCATGTGGCCTTTTAAGGCCTTAATTGAAGATAGTAATATACGAGGTGCGAATCTGATACCTTGAAAGATGACTTCAGAGTCCCTATGTCCTAAAAGTATTCATTTCTCTGCACAATCATTTCTGGCGCGGTGCCAATCCAACCATGTCATGCAAAGAATGAGGTCAAATTCCTACATTATCAATACTATGGCAGGGGTGTCAAATGTCTTTCCTCCAAGAAATATCTCCAATTCACACTTTGCGGTTGCAGTCATCTCGGAACCATCTTGGAGGCATACTCTCCGAGCAACACCAGTGAAGTATTGCACTCCTTCTAGGACTTCAACGAAGTTTGCCAACACAAACGAGTGTGTTGCACCAGTATTGAATAGAGCATAGGCCGGTTTCCCACCAACCATCACGGTGCCTAGGTATCTATCATAACGACTCAAAGCTAGACTCCTAGCATATCCTATGCAATCAAAAGAAAATGCTTATAACAAATTAACCAAATCATGACATGCATGCAATGACCTCTTGAGGATTCCTCTCTTGCGCCATGTCTAGAATAAACACCTGATCGCGAGAAGGTACGGAGTTTCTTCCTCGTGGTCCTCGTCATTGGCCACTCATATGTCCCCATCGTCGTGGATCCATAGGAGGGAGAGCAAGAGGAGCATTACCACATAGCTGTGGGCAGAGACGTCGGATGTGGCCCGATTGGTTGCATTGGAAGCATACTCGCTCATATCGTCGCTCGGGTTGTTGGAACTGTTCAAACTGTGGAGGTGGAGGCAATGTTGGCGGCTGTGGGACCGGGCCCTCCATTATAAATTCCAGTGGAAACGCCCGCCACCTCTATGGTATCCTCTTCCACCTCTGTTGTCATACCTTCTTCTTTTACTAGGGCTATCTTCCATAACACCCTCAGCGAGTATCTTACCACTTCCCAATCAGTCCGCCTCTAGCCTCTTCACCGCGTCAATTATTTCTGCTAAGCTGGTGTTTGATATAATCAAAAGTTCTTGCCTCAGGGGGTCCCGCAAGTCTTTGTAGAACTGTTTAGCATATCCTTTATTATCCAACTCATAGGAGTCATCAAATCTAGCCAGATGCTGAAACTATCGCTGGTACTCTGTCACTAACTTGGATCCCTACTTTAGTTGCAGGAATCTTTCTTCAAGTTCATCTCGAGCTATTTATGGGATAAAGTGCTCAAAGAAAGCTCAAGAAAACTCGCTCTAACTACTATCCGTGGTGAATCTTACTTGGAAATTAGAGCGCATGAGAGGCTTCCACCACCTTTTCGCATGTAGTTCCAGAAGTGACACTGTCAGGGTCATAGCCATATTGTTCGGACATCTAATTTCCGCCATCAGCTCTTGCACGATGTCGAGCAAATCCTCTATACGCACTGCCAACTCTGTCCCAAGGTAGGCAAAATGGGAGAGAGCTCGGAAAGTTTTCAACCAATTAGAGCCCGGTGCTTGATGTTGTACAGGGGCTTGTTGGGACCTAAAGGCATCTAAGATAGCTATAAGTGTATGTCGTAGCTCCGATTGCTAAAATTGTGTGGGTATTGAAGGGGCGGGAGTGCTCCCCACTAGCTCAACGTGCACTGTGATCTACATGTAAGATAAAAACCTAAGGTCAGGTTGGCTAATCTTAAGGTTAAAATTGGACATACTTATTGTGAATTACATATGGGCACTCCACTACTTCCGCTAAGTCAGTTTGTCCCAAAACTGACTAATCGAACGGGGGTGGCTCCATTATTCAATGACTTCTTTAGTTCAGGATCATAGCAAGCTGATACCATTTGTATGACCCCCCTCTCAGAACACAAAAAATGACACGATGGGAGTCTTATGCCCAGAACAGCTGCCTTGCGGTAGCGCTAGCACACTGGTTATCCTATACTACAAAACTCCTATCCTGCTGGCTAAACAAATCATTCCTTGTCAACCCAACTAAGAGTGTAGAACAAAAGTCAAATCAACACATAAGCAATATAGTCCAAAAGAAAGTACATCAAATAAAAGAAGGATCAACAAGCTTCTATAATATCAGAGTACGAGTACAAAATTGCCTGAAGGATATAACTGAAATCTCTTATGACTCACATTTGTAACGGATGACAGTGATGACACCATCATATCAGGCCCTGACATCCTGGCCTGGCTGCCCCGCTGCATAACCTGCTGCTACTCTGTCTGTGGGGTTTCCTCCTAAAAAAGAAGACGTAGCAACAGTTAGTCATAAAGACTATGTGGCTATCACATCCGCTCCCCCAGCGACTCCTCGGCACCGGGAGGAGAAAGGAACGGGGGTACAATATATATAAATAGCAGTACAAACAGGTGGTAAAGGATTAATCAATATCAATGAATATTAGAGTAAGTACATCAAATGAGTATAGCAATTTACTCTAGCAGTTCAACCATCAACAACAGTATAAAATATGAATATATGACAGTAAGAAACGTAACTTATATGAATGCCCATACATACATATATTTTAAGGATCGGCTCAACAGTAAAGTAACTCATTGTATAAGAGTGCCCATACAAACTTATACGATGATAATCTTGTATATGTAATGTATGTAATGATATGTATGTGATGCAATGACTTATCCATGATCATGCACAAGCAATTGCTATGTTGACACAGACTTGTAGTTCCCACTTTTTGAGTAGGTAGCTAACCTCTCAAGCGACATCCGTCGTGGCCAGACCATGACAATAATGCGGGCTTCTCCACTACTAGGCTGTCATCCACAGTACCTGGCCTAGGCTTCCTTATGCCTTATTGCTATGAACACAACAACAGAGCTCACATGCGTACTACAGCTCAGAGGGGTCTTGAATAGATGTGCACCATGAACACCACCAAAACTAGCCTATCATCGTGGCACGGAAGGTGCCTCTGTGAACATATCACTAAAGGACCAAGGACAACCGTCCACTAGCAGGAGTGTGCCTCAGGAAGTAAACAACGAGGAGCAAGGACCAACCGTGCAAGCCTATCTGTCAGCTCTCGTCGGTATGACGCTGGTGAGCCCTTAGACCTGCCACACAATCCTTAATCTAGGATTATGACAATGGGTGTCAACTCACACTGCATGCAATTTCTCATATAAGGGCTCCACTTCGTGTACTTTTTTTATTTAATCACATCTCGTGCACAACAACACGCAAGGGCTCCACACCGAGTCACTTATCAACATATCATTTTAGTGGAGCAACACCCTCGTACTTCCAACCCTTCCATATGTCCTTCACAATAACATAATGGTACTTTACATATTCAAAGACCATTTGATTATCATAATTACATATAGACTATGGTCACCTAACTTTAACATCAACTGGATACAATCTCTTTACCAAGTTCAAACAGTTCATATATATATGGATCCATTCAACTAAATGCCAACAACCATTTGTTCATCGCAATTACTACCAATTATGTACAGAAAACTTCAAGCCAACCTCATAATCATACATCTTGTTACTATTATCAAGTACATCCTTATCGGTTCACATATTTAAACCATTCCTACCATCCCACCTCGTCAACCCATTTATTCACTAACATCCACCAAATCATCTTGTTCAAGTACACTTCTCTACACCTTTTGTTCATTAAAGATCTATACAGTAAATGCCATTAACCATAGTTTATCACAATTACTTATAAGCTAAACTCCCCAAAATGTTAATGTTTTTGCACTTCAATCTCTCTACTAAATCCAAAGCCAATTCAACACAAACCCGAGAACTATAAGTGCAGGAAAGATTACTGTACAATAATTTTGTCCAAGATTCATGAGGCTACAGGAGTCCGATGAAGGCGTGTAACCCCTCGTTGGAAATGTATTTCCGTGGGCTAAAACATTCATGTTCGGCCCACAAACCAGATCCGGCAGCAGTATACTTGAAATCATCCTTGATGTCCGCTGCGTGGAAAAAATAGATTTCTGCATATTTATAACCAAGCAAGTTCGATCAAACTTTCCTGTGGGTATAGCCCTGGCTTGATTGAGTGTAAACACTCGATGGAATTGTATTAACAAGGGCTAGGAATTTCATTTTTAGTCTAAAGCCCAGATCAGGGTGTATCATATCCGAAAACGGCCTCAAAGTTCGCTGCGCGCAGAAAATAGATTTATGCGCGCATCTTAAGGCAAAACGAATGACATTAGTTCATCTTCTTCCCCTTGTTATTTGATCAACACTATAGCCAGAATTTCCCCCTCCCTTATTCAACCTCATTAGGCCACTTTTCTTCATGAAACCAGTCCTCATCTTCACGTAGAAGGAAGAGACGTTCCCGTGTTTCCGGCCATGGAACTCGTCACTCTCCTTGGCGCCGTCTTCCTACTTGCTTGTATTATTCTTTATGGGAAGAGATAAGGAGAAGATTTTCTTCAAAATGTCAACTCCGGCGGCTTCTCTCTTTCGTCGAGCTCGGCAAGTACAACTTTTCGGCAAATTGGTAAAGAGACGACTAGTGTTTTCCGCAAGTCCTTTTTTATAAAGGGAAATTAGGGTTAACCTCTTTTCCACGTGTCGACCTGACATTGAACCGCATATTATTACTTTAAATGAGTCATACTGAAAGGACGGGGCCCATTTAATTCAGTTTGGTGCAATTCCGGAAAATCCGGTTCAGACCGGCCAAGTGACAGGAAATAGACTGCGCCAAAAAATCAGCTAAGTCAGATTCATCTAGTAAGCAATCCTTACTTGACAAATCGTCGAGTATTATACTATTACTCGACTAATTGTCAAGATTCGTCGAAACCACTCCACTCCATATGCAAGAACAACACATTCCAAGTAAAAAATGTCGAGTGCACCTTCTTTACTCAATGAATCGTCGAGTGGCGTCATGTGCACTCAACACACTCGACGCCACAGCTCTCAGGATAATCTAGGTAAAAGCGTTGAGATCACTTACCTTTACTTAACGAATCGTCGAGTGGCGTAGAGTGCAATCAACGCACTTGACTCCACAGCTTCTAGAATAATCCTGAGTAAAAGCGTTGAGTGGAGTCGAGTGCACTTGACGCCTTTCTGTTAATGGCGTAAGGCATTGAGTGCACTCAACGTACTCGACCCCAATCATCTAGATATCTTTCTAATTAAAATATGGTTGAGTGCACTCAATGCCGCGTTGAGTGGCGTTGAGTCAACTCAATGCCTCAACCTATTTCGTCGAATGGCATTGAGTGCACTCAACGCACTCAATGCCACGTTGAGTGGCGTTGAGTACACTCAACACCAACTTTCTAGAATAATTTCTAAGTCCTAATTTGTTGAGTGGCATTGAGTCCACTGAACGCCAACTTTATAGAATATATTCTTAGTCCATATACTTGACGAATTCGTCCGATTTTCGACGAACAATATTGGTCTCAACTTCACAAGCCATACTCGACGAATTCATTGGATATCCGTGATGATATCCGACAAATTTTACTTGTCGAGTCCAGCGCACCCCGACCTAAAGTCAACTACCATGACTCAAAAACACGTGTGAGGGGTCTAGGGTGAAACAAGAAGTTATATAAAGCTTTAAAAGGCACCATTTGTATGTTAGCTTGATAGCTATTATTTTAGGCAAACTCAATCATATAGAGATGGTCATCCCACCTCTTCCCGAAATCTAGAGCGCACATACAGAGTATATCCTCTATTGTTCTGTTAGTCCTTTCGGTCTGACCATCTGTTTGCGTATGAAATGTGTAATGAACTTTAACTTGGTCCTCAACAACTAATGGATTAACCTCTAATCATTTGAAGTAAAGCACCCATCTCGACCACTTACGATGCTATGGGGCACACCATGCAATCGTACGATTTTATCCACGTATAACTTAGCTACTTTCTCAACTGAATCATCCTTCCTGTTCGTTATGAAGTGCGACACTTATGTTAGCCGGTCAATGATCACCCACACGTCATCGTTATGGCTCTGAGATCTTGGTAGTGTATGCATGAAATCCATAGAAATGTCATCAAACTTCCATACCGGTATTGGTAACGATTTTAGGAACCCTCCAGGTTTCTGGCATTGTGCTTTCACTAAGGCACAAGTTTGACATTTTTCCACGTACTGGGCTATGTCTTTCTTCAAACCTGGCCACCAGAACACCTTTTTCATGTACTTGTACATTTTTTTTCTACCTGGGTGAATTAAATACTTTATAAAATGTGCCTCATACATCAATTCCTCACGAATTTTACCCACATACGGGATACACAAACGACCATCTTTTCGCAAAAGGCCGTCATCTAAGGAGAATTGGGCATTTGACATATCTACTGCAAAGCGTTGTAGAGTCTTATCGAGTATCGTTGCTCACTATACCGTATCCGTGAGGTCATATTGAACCTCTATCTTGTTCAGACACGCATTTGCAGTGGCATTCTTGTCAACACAATAATTGTCTAAGTTCTCCAATTGCTGGATCACACGCTCATCATGCATCTGTAACCAATTTTCCATTGTCGGAGTCCAGTGACTCAAGGCATTTATGACCACATTTCCCTTCCCGGGTATGTAATGAATCTTGAAGATGTAGTCCCTGAGGATCTCCATCCACCTCCGCTGTCGCATATTTAGATCTTTCTGATCTAGAAGATATTTAAGGCACTTATGGTCCGTGAAGATGTAAAATTTCACGCCATATAAGTAATGACGCCATAGTTTAACTGCAAATATCACCTCCGCCAACACCAAGTCATGGATGGGATAGTTCCAGTCATGCACTTTCAACTGGAGTGAGCCATAAGCAATCACTTTTCCAAATTTTAGAAGAATGCAACCTAAGCTGCTCCCTGATGCATCACTATAAATCTCATAGCCATTCGTACCACATGATGACGTCAAAATAGGCGTCGTTGTCAAATGACTCTTTAGCTCTTCAAAATATCACGCACACTCCGGCGTCCAAATGAACTTCTGATGTTTTCGCTTCAGTGTGGTGAGAGGTAAGGCTATCCATGAAAAGTTATCCACGAAGCGCTTGTAGTAGACCGCAAGTCCAAGGAAACTCTGTACTTCAGCTATAGTAGACAGAACATGCCACTCTTGAATTTCCACTATCTTCACTAGACACACTGCTATACCTTCTCCACTTATGACATGGCCCAGAAAAGTCACTAACAACAACGAGAACTCACATTTTGAGAACTTGGCAAAAAACTTACTTCTTCTCAAGGTGTGCAACACCATATGCAAATGGATCACATGATCTTCTTCAGACTGAGAGTATAGTAAAATGTCATCAATAAAGACGATTATAAATAAGTCCAAGTACTCTCGAAACCTTCGGTGCATTAGTTCCATGAACACCGATGGTGCTTTTGTTAGCCCAAATGGCATTATAATGAACTTGTAGTGCCCATAGCGTGTACTAAATGTTGTCTTGGGAATATCACATTCCCGAATCCTCATCTGGTAATAGACAGACTTCAAATCTATTTTTGAGTATACCGTTTATCTAACCAGTTGATCGAACAATTCGTAAATTTGTAGTATCAGATACTTGTTCTTCTTTATCAGCTTGTTCAGTTCTCTATAATCGATGCACAAACACAAGCCACCATCCTTCTTTCTTCACCAAAAAAACTGATGTGCTCCAAGGTGACATACTTGGGCATATATATCCTTGCTCTAGTAGTTTTTGTAGTTGGACTTTCAATTCCGACATTTCCTTCAATGCTATAGGGTACGGTTGGCGGGCCACAGGTTTCGCACTTAGCACCAACTTAATAGAGATATCAATCTCCTGCTGGGGCGGTAACCCCGGAAGATCCTTAGGAAACACATCACCATACTCTGATACAATCAGAATGTCACTCACACTGGCTTTTTGCTCAACAACCATTATAAGCGTGAATAATAACTTTGCACCCTTCTGAATAGATTTTACGACTTGGAGAGCTGATGAGTCAAATTTATAAAGTGATTTTTGCACTCATCTCGGCTTATTTTCTTGCTTGTGCACTACTTTTTAATTTTGAAAAGTTATTTTTTTTATTTAGGGCTTCACTTCACCAAATTTGAATTCTTTTAGCCCTTGGGTGTGCATTGGCACATTCTTTTGTTGGGGGTAAGCACATGGTGCTCCCCATGGCTCTTTTTGTGGTTATGGATTGCTATGTGTTGCTGGGATCTTGTCCTCTAGTTGGATTCACTGTTGTGCAGGTAGTCGAGATGTCCCATATTCATTTCCAATTTCTGTGTAAAATGCACGGTCGTGCGAATTTCTTCTCCCACGGTCTCTTGGCAATCGTACGTTTTACACAGCATTTCTAGGGACTTTTGTAACTACACGTGCATTTTGTTCCCGCACAGTTTCGGCCAAACCGTGAGAGAAGGAATCGCACTATGTGCATTTTTCTCTTGATTTCTACTTTCTATGGTTAATCGTGTGATTTCCTTCACGCACGAGCGGAAGCGCCCGTGTGCGAGTAAAACTTACGTTTCTCCTAAACCATCACTGCATTTCTGCAATCTGTGTTTACCCGTGCGATTTCCTTCACGCACGGGCAGAAGCGCCTGTGCACGAGTAAAATGCACGGGTCAACGCATCTTCATCGCAAGCTTGACCTGAATGTTTAATAAAGCACGGTTAGCACACGGTCGGGTGCCAAACCATGCAAGCCTATTTTTTTTACCTGCTTCTATTTAAAGCGTAGATTTTACTCCATTGAAGAGGGTCGTATTTCTTGCCATTCCAGCCGCCTTTTAGGGCAAAGCTCCGCCTTTTCACCTCCATCCTCCATCTTCCACCAATGGGAGAAGCTCTGGCCATGCTCGCGAAGCCTACATCTTGTCGTTTCTTTCTCTCGGCCTTCTCCATCATATCTTGAGCTCCATTTCATGGTTTGAAGCCTTATCCAACAAGCAAAGGGAAGATTGCAACTTTCTTCCGCATCGTGACACGAAGAAGACGGGTCCATTGGAAAGTAATGACAACCCTTCTCTACCCCGAATGTAGTTGATAACTGATCTTGGACGCGTATTGAAAACCTGGCGATTCCTTCCGCGACCCCTCGACGAGCCTTCGGATTTGGTCGATCTCTTGACTTGTTCTTGATTTCTTGCTAAATATATGTGTTTAAATCTATTTATTTGATGAAGAGCATTTTATTTGTAAACATTATGTGATTCATGTCTATGTGAACTTGTATTATTTACGCTTTAGTTGCTTGAGTTGCGGCCGCATTTCCATCCCCCACCAAATCCATTTTTGCCATTCTAGTAATTTTTAGAAGCGTGTGTAGCAAAGAGGTGCTCTCGACCCTCATTTTGTAAGCCTACACATCCATCCGCCCAACGATTCGGTGAATAGCGGCCCATGTAGTCTTCTATCTGGCCTGGCGAAGCATCGCATAGCGGCGTTGCATATGTATAGTAGTTAGTGTTTTACTTTCTTTTTCCACCAAATACCAAAACCCCCCTTTCGTAGGTTAGATACTTGGACTTCAATCTCAAGTCCTCCTCAAAATTAACTCCACCTTGTTGTGTTCCCACAAGATCGATACATGGGAAAATTTGCCTATTTTATATTACTTGTGCGACCAGTACACTTGTCATTCAACGCATCAAGAGCAGAAATCAATATCTTGCTCGATCCTCGCATACTAACGAATTTAGTATTTAGCTCGGTATTTTATCCCAGTGTGATCTCCTTTGAGTTGCAATCTATAAAGACACGCTTGTTCGAGAGCCATTCCATACCAAATATTACATAGAACTCTTATATCGGCAACATAGATGCTTCCAATCTGAAATCTCGACTTCCTATCCGCACCTCAATACAACAAGACTTATTTCCCTGTATCACACGTCCATTAGACAACAATATTGATATGCTAACTATCGTCACACTAGTAGGCTCTCCAATCTGAGACATGAAGTCCTCAGATAGAAACAAACGTGAAGCACCTATATCAAACAGTGCTCTCGTCGGGTAGTCTCTAATAAGGACAAAGCCTAATATAAAAAAATCATACCCAAGCCATACACAAGGTATGAAGTTTGGAATGCAGTAAAACTATAGCTTAACTCGTACCTGTGACGACGTCACTCTACTTTATGGCCTCCTGTTGGCCAAGATTGTACAACCTTGGCTGACCTGGAGCATACTAGAATGCAGTGGATTTCACCTCCTTTCCCTTTTCAACATATGTTGCTCCTGCCTTCTTATCACTCTTCGGAGGACCACTCCGACAGTCACGGGCAAAGTGTCCCAGCTTGCCATAGGTATTACATATCTGAGGCCCTTTACAAGTCGTTGCTCTATAAGCAACAGTAGAGTGAGTCTGTCCAGAAGATTTGGACTTTCTACCCCATTTCTTTAGGTAGCTAGATTTTCTCGGGTCCGACACTTTGAACTCGGGCTTTCTCACGGCCAAGTCCCTCTTACCCTGCACCGTCTTCAATACTTTTTCCAGCGCACGAGCCGTATCTACCAATGCTTGAAACCCTTGGTTCACCGAGCTTGAGAGCAGAAATCTCCGCTCATCCCACAACCCTTCGTATTACCTGTTGGTTTTACACACATCTTCAGCAAAGGTAGACCACGCATTGCGTCCCAACATTATAAACTATTGTAAGTTTGTATCGATACTACTTTTACCCAGATTTAGACACTGAAACTCTTTTTCCAAGGCTATGTGCTTTGTCGACGGTAGATGCTTCCCAAAGAATAGTCTCGAAAATTGCTCTATCGAGGCCTCCGTTAGTTGTGTGCCTGTTAAGTGGTGAAGCTCCATTTCGTCCCACCAAAGTTGAGCCTCTCCTTTCAACAGGAAAGTGGCCAGGATGACTTTCTGTTCTTCCTCAGTTCTTAAAGCCGTCAAAATTCATTTGACTCGCGCAAGCAAGTCTTCTACCTGTGTTGGGGATCCTGCCCCCGCAAACGTAGGAGGACTTAAACTCAAGAACTGCTTTAGTTGACATTCCACTGCTCTTATATCTACCACAACCCCAACAGGTTCTGGCCTCACACCAATCTATTCTTGCACCATTGCAGGCTGCACTTGCCTAGTTGTTTGTGCTTATATCATTGCAAACAATGCCTAAGCAATAAGTGCACTGTCTCCGTAGAAGGAGGAGGTGTGGGCACCATAACTAGTGTCGCACTTTCAACAGAACGCTGAGCCTAAGATAGCCCCGCACTACTGCGAGTCACTTATATGTGTAAAATTCACACTTTAGCGACTTTGCAAAAGCAACAATGATGAATAGGAACGCACAGGTTCCTTAAATAAGTGTATTTTCATTCTTAAGTGGACATTCTTCAGTTCATTTATGTTATAATGGTCCACACTTATACGTGCTCGTCACCCCTCAAAGGAATTCGACCACGAATTCACAGGAGGAAGAACAAGAAAAGGTGATACTAAATTTTAACACCTTCGTCCATCACATGAAATAAAACAGAGGGTCCGGCCAGGGCGCCACACCATATTCCACAAACGGACGGCGGGATCATAGGTTAATATCAAATTTACTCAAATCCTAACTCAAGGCATTCTAGCGGAAGCTTTAGGGTTGCATGAACTCATACCAAATTAATGTCCACAATATATAAACCAGACCATTTAAATATATAACAGGAATTTCACTTACAAATACACAAAAGTTATAGCATTAAGGCCTTACAATTATACTTCATAAATGTGGTTTACAAACATCGGCGTGCTGGCCGACCACACATGAAATTGTAAAACTTTTTTGCTCGGCCTTCGAGGGCCAGCATAGCAACAAGGTCTTTATTCCGCTATTTCCTGCTCGGCTCTCCGGCACATACACAGGGAAAATCCACCATAAGGGTGGTAAACATGGCAATGGTCAGCATTCAGCAAACCAATTTATAATAACCCTACCCATTTTCTGAGGTAGTGGTATTCCTTCCGTGCAGGCATAGAATTTTCACAAGCATATATATCATAACAATATGCACTCACACATAGTTCACTATATCAATAACGAAAGACTCAACGACCAAACATTCCCAGCACTCAAGGCACATTTTCGGTGTACCTGTTGCTAGGGTCCCACCACCGTTCAGAGGTCCCAGACATATAAGTTAACTTTGAGCATTCGCAGTCTCCATAGCCCCCGACCTGAGACTTTATTCTTGACAGCGTACAGCCTAAGACTCTCATTATGTGATCCTAACGAACACCAATAACTTAGGCACTTGAGTTAGACAACCATAACTCGGATACAGTTCAGCAATTGCCTGTTGCTCAAAGCATCAATTCAATGTGTAGACTGACGCGGGTCGGCTTGCCCTTGTCCATTTGGCTCGATGGCCTTTAAAAGCTCGGAGCTCATAGATTAGCCTCAAGTCTCCTGGAGATAGGCTTTACAATCAAATGAGAGTTATTGTTAGTGTTCGTCACGATTGCTTGGCGAGAATAATAGAAGTTCTCATTCTATGCCCAAACTCAACACAAAACCTGCAACATCCTACAGTCCTAGAAATACTAGTCTTTTCATAGCACATAACACAAATAGCTCACCAAGAGCTATCGTCGTTGGCAATACTCACTATCGCCCGGTGATATCCAACTTGTCTTAAAACCATGGAATTTCTAGGGTATTTTCATGGAATATAACTCCAGTACTTCCTGCTACTTTCAATTCACAGGTACAACCCCATAGACCTAGTATATTACTCGTTTATACTCGGAGTCTTCTTCGGCACGCAAAATAAACATCACCAATCCAGACCAACCTGTCCAGATGGGCATCACACAACATGCATATTTCATTCTACACATTTCCAGATCTATATGCAAGACTCACTGGGGATTTTGCAAATCAACCCAAAGGAATTCATTTCTCTTTTCGACCTTTTGGCATTGGATTCCATGCATATGCCAAAAGAAGGACTGCACTTGTCCAAGAAGGAAGATCGTTACCCTTCTAGTTTTCTTCGGAGCAATCACATTGATCTTTGATCCGGATGGAATTGATTTTCACAACATTCTCTCCACGGATCTAGCGTAAACTCGTGAGTCCGATCACAAGCACAACTTAGATCGATCTCCTCTGAAGTTCCTGGACTTTTCCTCCTCTTCCCTCTCCAGAACTAAGAAAGAGAGTGTGTGAGAGAAAATGAGAATGAAATCTCAAGTCCAGCATTTATCTGAAAGCTACCACCGCCCGATAAATCCTAACGCTGCACAGTAGCACAGGAGGTGACCTCTTTGAAACATGATATGAAAAATCGAAACTACTCCTCAAAAGGAAATAACTAAAGGCTTTTGCAAGGGAATACCTACCAAAAGATTTTGTGGATGGTCCTTAGGGCCACCACATGTCCTTGATAAAAATCTCAACCCATTTGGGGTTAATTTGAATATGTATTGGTGTGACCAAAGTTTGGTCCCTTAAGGGTAAAATTAGGGCAAATGTGTGCTTGGTGGGTTGAGTGGACAATATTAATCCAAACTTGGTGAAACTTTGGTCACAGATTTATTGTCACATAAAACAACCCCACAAGAGATTTTGGGTGGTTTGGGGATTGAGAGGCCCTAGAACCCTAGTGGAACCCTAGGGTTGGATATTGAGCCAATTGAAGGACATGAGACCATATATCCTTGGAATGTCTTGAAACTTGGTGGTTGAGTTTATAGGGTGGAAATAAGCCCTAGGAAATGTTACTATAATTTTTAGGAGCACTTAACCTCTCTGAAATAATTTAGGACCAATTAGTGGACTTCTTCTTACAATTTTATTACATAATTATATGATCTTGGATATTCATCAAACTTAGGCAGTGATCTTATATAGTTTTAATTGACCTCTAGAAATTTTTGTATGAATTTTTTATTGATGTATTTGGTACTTCATTGACAACCCCAATGTCTTCCCTAATTGTATGAAAATTAATTATGGGTTTGTAACTCTCTGGAAAATTATGAAACTTTGTCAGAGGACTTTTTAGGGCATTCTAATGTTCTTTGAATTTTTAGGTAATTTTTGGAAGAATCTTTATGTAGGATCATTCACATGGTGCCCTAGATTAAATATCATAAAATAAATTATTTATGGGACCAAATGATGTTTAAAATAAATAATTCTTGGTCATTGGACTTTTCTAATCATATTTTTAATCTAGTAATTTTCTCATAAATTTTAGAAGGTTGATTCTATTTTTCCTCTATTTAACCTAATATTGTGGTTGTTTATTCAATAATTAATTGATGGTGAGATTCATCCTGGAATATTGGGATTTTTGTATTTACTATTATATTGATGTTATTAATTTAACATAATTTTGTTAAGGTCATACCTAGTAAGAAAAGTATACTTGGTGTTCAAAAGACTAGGTGGCCTGATTTTGCAAAAAAATTAAATAAATGTCAAACAAGTTAGGAAAACTATTATCTTCTTGATTTAGTCTAAATATATCATGATAGAACCCTACTAATAATCTTAGGTCATTTGGATGAATACTTGAAGGGGTCACCATTCCTACTCATCATATAGCAAGGGATTACTGTGTAAGACCCCCCTCCCGGAACACAACACACGGCACGAGGGAAGTCTTATGCCCGAAATAGCCGCCTTGTGGTAGCACTAACACACGGGTTAGCCTTTACCATAAGACGCCTATTTCGCCGGCTACAATCCATATCATAACATATACTATGCCAACCCAACTATAATAGAAAAGTAAAGCAGTTCAATTCACAGCTAAGTTTAAGTCCAAAAGAGCGGAAGATAACAAGCACAACAGGCTTGTACAAAAGAACAAGAGTCTAGAAATGTTTTGCCAAACAGCTACATGAAAACACTCACGACTGTCACTGACGGTGCTGATGGCACCACCACCTCAGGTCCTATCGTCCAGGCCTGGCTGTCCTGCTGCATAGTCCGTTGCTGCTCTACCTGCGGGGTTTCCTCCTAAAAAGGAAGACGTAGCAACCGTTAGTCATAAGACTAAGTGGCTTCACATCCGCTCCCCCGGCGACTCCTCGGCACCGGGCGGAGAAAGGAACAAAGGTACAATATATATATATATAAGCAAGTAAACAAGCAGGTGACTGTAAATATGGTGGAGTACAACTACGCTACACAACTAGCAGTTCTACAAATATCAATAATATATGACAGCAGGTATAAGTAATCAGAATAGTAACTTAACTTATAAGAGTGCCCATACAAACTTATAAGTTAAGGATCGGCTTAACAGTAAAGTAACTCATCGTATAAGAGTGCCCATACAAACTTATACGATGAGGATCTTGTGTATGCAATGAATGACATGATATGAATGTTATGCTATGACCGAATCATGCGCACGCACATGCAAGTTGCTATGTCGACACAGACTTGAAGTTCCCACTTTTCGAGCAGGTAGCTAACCTCTCAGGCGTCGTCCGTCGTGGCCAGACGGCGACAGTGGAGCGGGCGTCTCCACTACTAGGTGGTATCACACTACCTATCCTAGGCCCCCGTACGCCTCAATGCTAAGAACACAACAGCGGAGCTCACATGCATACTACGGCTCAGAAGGGGTCTTGGGTAAATGTGCACCAAGAACACAGCCCAACCTGGCCTTTGATTTCGAACCGGATGGAACCTCGGAAACGCACGAGGTGCAAGCCCAACCGTTCTCATGGCGCGGAGGAGATCTCGGGTTATGGACACCAAGTATCTAACCCTACCGCCCAAGGTCTACCCATTGGCTCCCATCGGTGTGACGACTGGAGAACCCGTAGACCTGCCACAGTCATTATCTCAATATCGCGACACGATGAATCGTCGCACATCACATGCCCCAAAACAACTCACTCGATGCTACCCGTAGGGAGACTACAACTCTAAGCATCGGTTGTTAATAAACCCCTTGGGCTCGGATTACGGTTACAAAATACTCTTCACATAGTGTCCATCATATTCACGCCCACCTATTCAACGAATTCACCTCAACACTCCGCATAATAGATATGTTCAACACCCAACTATATAAATATATTCTATTCCACTCTCAACCCTTAATTTCTAGCATTCTCATCCGCTCCATTTCTCCACCAATACATGGCTATTCCTTGTTACACAACCAAATGAGTAACCATGCTAAATTATAGTAACGACAACATTATAAATATATGGGAGCAAGATAACAAATGAGCAATTCACAACCATTGCAAGAGTGCTAGCATTATAAATTAACAAGTGCATTAACATAGGATAGCCCGATACTAAAACTGGGATTCCCGGAGCTACAGGAATCCGATCACAATGCACAACCCCTCGTTGGAAAGGTATTCGCGAGGGCTACGACTTTCGTGTTGAGTCGATCGCCCAGATCTGGTCGCAACATACCAGAAATTCAACTCGAATACGTACAGGAAACAGTTTCCTGTACAGGAATTTCCCGAACGCAGCGGACTCGAACCCGCTTTCCCGTGGCTACAGGTATCGCATGGAAACGTGCAACCACTCGTTGGAAAGGTAATTTCAAGGGCTACGACTTTTGTGTTGAGTCGATCACCCAGATTGGCCAGAACACCTCTGAAATTGGCCACGAAGGTCGCCGCGTGCAGAAATCAGATTTCTGCACGCATCTTAAGGCGAGATGAACGGCATCCGTTCATCTTCTTCCTTGCAACGACCTCGCATAAACTCCTCCAGAATTCACACCCAACCTTATTTCTCCTTTCAAAGCCAAACCCTCAATGAAAACCCCTCTCATCTCCACTTTGAATGATGAGAAGGTTGAGGGAGACTAAGCCTAGAAAACCTAGGCATGGCTTATCCTAAGAGCTCTCCTCCTCACCATCAAAACTCTATGGAGTCGATGTCTCTCCTAAAATAACTATAGATCTAGCACCAAGGGAGAGGGGAGGAAGCTCACCTCAAGTCCAGCGGTACCACCATGGCCGGCCATGAGCCTCGCACTCCTTCGCGGCGGCATTGTTTTTCTCTTGACGGCGACGGCGTTTCGATTCCTCCAAGGATGGCTCCGGCAAGCTCTTCCTCCTCCAGCCAAGAGAACTCCCTCAGAAATTTCGGGGCTGAAGAAAGGGGATGAAATGCTAGGGTTTCACAACTTTTTTCCTTTTTATACACCGTAGACACGGGTAGGCACACGGCCGTGTTCCTACCCGTGTTCAGGTGACACGGCCGTGTCGCCTGCTGTGTTTAGGGCCGTGTTCATCCCAGAACATCTTTCCGCCGTTTCGGGGTTGCGGCACACGGGTAGAGACACGGCCGTGTCTCGACCCGTGTCCTAGGCACACGGGTAGGGACACGCCCGTGTCCCAATACCCGTGTACCTATCTGACTGGAAACTTAATATTGGCATGAGGCACACGGGTATGGACACGGCCGTGTCCATACCCGTGTCGGCCAAAATCACCGTTTTGCCTTGTTTTCCTCATCTCCCATACGTCCGCACCTGTTCACCCACACCCCCATTGGGCTCACCACAGCCCCCTTGACTCAAAAGCGCAATCAAGGGGCCTAGCGCGAATTGGGACGTTACAAATCCTATAAACAAAATAAAAGATTTCGTCCCCGAAATCAGGGTGAGGCTACGGGGGTGAAACACATAAAAGGGAACTATGCTTTCAAATAAAATTTTTACCTGGGGTAAATAATTCCGGGTAGCGCCCTTTCATCAAATCCCTTGGCTCCCATGTGAACTCCTCCTTCCCATGATTAGACCATAGCACGTTCACCAAGGGAACACTTTTGCGGCACAAGGTTCTTGTCTCATTATCAACGATCCGCACCGGCTCCAGTCGCACAGACCTATCAGATGCCACGGCATCATCCGCCTTGGGGATATACTGTTCAGGCCGCAGCAAAGCCTTCCGAAGCGACGATACATGGAACACGTCGTGAAGGTTCTCCAGCTCCGGTGGTAACTCCAATCGATAGGCCAGAGGGCCAATCCTTTCCACTACGACATAGGGCCCGACATACCTTGGGCTGAGCTTCTTGACTCCACGTACCCGCGACACTCCGTGCATCGGTCGAATCTTCAGGAACACCATATCGCCCACTTGAAACTCCACCATACGGTGCCTTGCATTGTAATATTTCGCCTGTCGGCTTTGAGCCTCTAGCATTCGATCCCGGATCAACCTAACCACCGCGTCCGTGTCATCAATATACTCATTTCCCAATGTCTTCGGATCTTCGTCTTGCACCCAGGACAAGGGTGTTCTACACCTCCTTCCATACAAAGCTTCATGAGGTGTCATTCCAATACTGGCTTGATGACTATTATTATAAGAGAACTCCATGAGAGGTAAGAGTCTCTCCCATGGTTCTCCTTTATCTAGCACACACAACCTCAGAAGGTCCTCCAATGTTCGGATGGTTCGTTTAGATTGCCCGTCCGTTTGTGGGTGAAAGGCTGTGCTAAAGGCGAGGCGCGAGCCCAAATAAGCCTGTACAGCCCTCCATTCTCTTGAAGTAAACCGACCATCCCGATCGGAGACGATCGTCTTCGGCACACCATGGTACCGCACAAATTGCTCCACAAAGAGACGCACTAGGACGCCCACCTGCGCCTCCTTCTTCATTGGGATAAATCGGGCTACCTTGGTCAACCGGTCAACTATCACCCACGCAGAATCATTCCCCGAGCGCGAGCGAGGTAACCCGTGGACGAAGTCCATGGAGATGTCCTCAAATTTCCATTCGGGGATGGGCAACGACTGTAGCATTCCACCGGGGCTTCTGCATTCCGCCTTCACCATTTGACAGGCCACACAATGAGTAACAAGGTACTTGACATCCCTCTTCATGCCCGACAAACACAATGTCTTTCTCAAATCGGTGTACATCTTCGCAATCCCCGGATGCACCGAGTACTTGGAGCAATGGGCCTCCTTTAGAATATCCTCCCGAATGTTGTCACCTTCGGGGATGTAAAGCCGGCCACGAAAATGGACGAGGCCGTCTTTTAGGGAGTATTCTTCCGTAGTCCCATCCTCCATTGACTTGAAAGCCGGGGTTAAAGCCGCATCCTTCTTTTGTTCCGTCCGGATTCGGTCTCGTATGTTGCAAACTATACTCATCGCGGCCAAATATTCGGTATACTCTTCCGATTGATTCTTAAAGACCAAAGTGACTTCCATCTCTTGCAGTGTCTGGATTAACTCCATCCTCATCAAGCGGGATTCCGTGCTCGTTCCCGGTGCCTTTCGGCTCAAGGCATCAGCTACGGAATTAACCTTCCCAGGGTGGTAGTTCAAGGTGAATTCATAGTCGCACAAGAACTCCAACCACCGCCGCTGTCTCAAGTTTAACTCCTTTTGGGTGTGAACGTACTTCAGATTTTTGTGATCCGAGTAGATCTCGCAGTGGACGCCATATAAATAATGCCTCCAAATCTTCAAGGCGAATACCACCGCTCCCAACTCTAGATCATGCACCGGGTAGCTGGCTTCATGCTTCTTCAACTGTCTTAAAGCATAAGCGATCACATGCCCATTCTGCATCAACACAGCTCCCATCCCTTGATACGACGCATCCGTGTAAACTTGAAAGCCCTCCTTCCCAGATAGAAGAGCTAGGATGGGTGCAGTCGTCAATCTGTCGTTCAACTCTTGGAATGCAGCTTCGCACTGGGGTGTCCATTCAAACGGCACACCCTTCTTGGTCAGCGTAGTAAGGGGAAGGGCGATCTTCGAGAAGCCTTTCACGAACTTGCGATAGTACCCGGCAAGTCCAAGAAAGCTCCGTATGTCGGCCGCTGACTTCAATGGCGACCACTCCTTCACGGCCCGCACCTTGGCCGGATCTACAGCTAGCCCCGCCCCACTAATCACATGGCCCAAGAACGCGACCTCTCGAAGCCAAAACTCGCATTTGCTGAACTTGGCAAACAAAGTGTGCTCCTTTAGCTTCCTCAGCACTAAAGTTAGATGTTCGGCGTGTTCCGCTTCGGTCTTGGAGTAGACTAGGATATCATCGATGAACACGATGACAAAGATGTCCAAATAAGGGCTGAATACCTTGTTCATCAAGCTCATAAAGGCGGAAGGGGCGTTTGTGAGCCCAAACGGCATCACGGTGAATTCATACAAACCATATCTCGAACTGAACGCCGTCTTCTGAATGTCACCTTCTTGTATCCTCAGCTGATAATATCCCGAACGCAGATCTAACTTAGAGAACCAATACGATCCCACCAATTGATCAAATAATTCATCAATGCGCGGTAGGGGATAGGTGTTCCGCACCGTTAACCGGTTCAACTCTCGATAATCAATACATAACCGCAGGGTGCCATCCTTCTTTTTGACGAACAAAACGGGCACTCCCCAAGGCGACGAGCTTGGGCGAACGAACCCTGCTTCCACCAATTCCTGAAGCTGGACTCTAAACTCTGCAAGTTCCTTCGGAGCCATTCGGTATGGAGCTCGCGAGATGGGCTTGGCACCCGGAATTAGCTTGATTTGGAAGTCCACTTCCCTATGCGGGGGTAGTCCCGGCAATTTCTCGGGAAATACCTCGGGAAATTCTCGCACCACCCGCACATCCTTGACCTCTAATGTCAATTTCTTCAACTCGAAGCAAATTACATAGACCTCGTCCCCTTCCATATGAGATTTCATAACTTGGATTGAAGATAATAATTTACGGGGTGCGAATTTAATACCTTGGAAGATGACTTCCGAGTCTCCATGCCTCAA